>OV743718.1:71849123-73049123 GCA_928272305.1 Volucella inflata
ATCTGGTTTGCAGCAGTCTAGGGCTTTCTCTAGATGTTCGGCTGCACATGGCCTATTAAGCGACCTAACATTCAACGTGCGTGTCCGAAGATCGTTGTCTTTTATTCGTTTGCACGGAGTGTCAAAAGTAGGTCCATCCGTATCCGAGGCTTGTTAAAAAGCAAGTAAATTCAAAATTTTTCCATGGCCGGGCAGTTACACGGCGGTATAACCCCCAAACCTAAGGGGCAGTTCCATTTTTGATACCCCTAGGACGAGGGGTCGGTTAAGCCAAAGCCCGTGACACGTTCATGCCACTAGCTCTTTTCCAAGAGTGTCATTCAAGGATAATGACCATTTTATAGCCGAAAGGAAGAATGCGAGTCGTGGAACGAATACGAAAAGTAGACAGTACTATCATCAGCAAAGGAATATGCTGCATTTTCGTTCCATAGCGGACAAGAGACAATTTCAAGAGTGTCAGACACAGAAAGGAGCCCTAGGAGATTTGCTTCCTAACTTTGATAGCACTATAGTTCGAGACTAGACAAGCATGCAGCTCATGCAGTTCGACTGATTATGGAATATTATGTCATTGAAATGACTAGGCCATCCTGTCCACCATATTTTTCTCGGCTCCTGTTTTATAAAAAGCTTGAACAAAATTATTTTTGAGTTCCTAAATCGTCTCTGTATTGCTCGCATCGTAATGGTAACCCGAAAGAAAAGTTAATCGGCTATTGAACTCAGTCTGCGATAAATCGATTCTTTGACAGCTTGTGTAGCACAAAGCCACAGAGCAGATTCTGATCTAGTTAGCTTTCGATACAGTGAAGCAAATATTGGGTTGTACCATATGAACATCTGTGCCAGAACGTTAAATTTTCTTTTTTTATGAAATAAAGTGGTATGTGTGCTTGACGTGTGAGAATTTTCAGGTTCGTTACAAATACCGTTATTTTTTTCCGAGGAATCATTTATCATGCTGTCTGAGGATGTAGCGACAAAGGAGGAAAGTTCCGTTCGGGAGATTTCAGCCTCAAAAATGAACCATGTGGGAAGCTGGAAACGTTAGTTGACGCCGATGTCTTATGACCAACGATGGATGTGGACCCAATGAAATCGCTGCGAAAGATTGCACAAAGCATGGGCTTATCCACAATGACAGTAAGTCGATACATTTCTCTCATAGCTAAGGTAAGGAAACTCGATAAGTGGATACCACATGAACTGAACCAATCCCAAAACTACGGCGCCTGGAAATCTGCGCACCGCTTACATTAAGAAAGCAAACTGAACCGTTTTTGGAGCGGATAGTCACCTGTGGTGAAAAGGGGATACTGTATGATAATCGTTAAAGATCTAGGTAGTAGTTGAATGCAGATGAAAGCCCGCTCTTCACCCAAAAAAGGTTATAGTGACAATTTGGTGGACATAGAAACGTCCAATCCACTTTTCATTTCGTCAACCAGGAGAAACGAAAACGCTATCAAATATTGTGAGGAAATCGGCATATTGCATGAGATATTGGCTAAAAAGCAACCTGCTTTGCTCAATAGGCACGTTCCGATCCTTTTGCATGACAATGCTGGGCCCAATACCTCACAAGTAAGGGTGCAAAAACTGTTGCAGTTGGGATTTGAAACTCTTCCGCATCCACGGTACTCTCCTGATATTTCCCCAACGGATTATAATCTTTCCGTAATCTGGATTAGATAAGAGCAGAGGTCATAATATCCTTTGAAGATTTCACTGCCTCAAAAAGTCAGCACTTCTGCCAAAAAGGAATATGTGACCTAGTATCACGTTGGAAGAATGTCATAGACGCCAAGGGATCCTATTTTGATGAATACGGCAGGCATTCCCTGTCTCTTCAAAGCACCTACAGGGAACACACTTTACTACACACCTTATGTGTAGCATCCTACTCTTGGTTTGGAGTATCATTCCTAAATTAATGGCGAAATTTCCGATAGTGGTGTCCAGACGAGAACAGCGAACTCGTCATTACGGAGTTTAGCTGTGGAGCTGTCCCGCTTGGATAGCCACATTTTTTTTAAGTTGCCCTTTCTTCCTCTTATTGGCCTCGTGCCTGTTCCACTTGGAGGAAGTCTGATTTGCTAGGAAGCTGCTAATAATTCTCATTGTGGTATTAAAGGGACATATTTGTCCTGATTGTTGGGCTTCCAACTCGGATCTTCTTCATTTGTGTGTTTGTGTGATCGTACGGTACCGAACATTTTTTTCCATTTTCAATTAGCATGGATCATCAATAGTAACCACTGAGTGATCCTGTATTGTACATGAGGGTTTAAATAGCCTCCTGTGAGGTTAGGAGTTGACATTTTTCCAATTTGAGCTCTTTTCATCTGGAGCTTCTTTTAGACCTAGGCTTATAGTATATCACAGAAGTCATGAAAAGGACGACCAGAATACAGGAATCTCTTCTGATTTTATCTACGGAGTTCTCCAATTGTTATCCCTCTTTTGTCAAACTTTGTGTATTGGCTTGTATTTATTTAAGTGTTTCACTTAAAGTGGCGCTAATTCGTTCTTATGTTATCGTAGACCGACAATCAAAGTGGCGCAATCGCTTGCCGACCGGATATCCAACACAAAGTCCTTTGTAGCTGTAGTATCATGGATGTCACTGAAATTCGCTTTAGAGCAGCTTTGTCATCCAGTTGAATAGAAGCATTTTCTCTATTGTGCGTTCGGACTTTCTGGATGCACATCCTTAAAATCTCTATCTTATGCTTGCAAGAGTCAACAATAGAATTCGAGGTTCTTACGAGTATTCCAAATGTTTTTGAGTACTTTCCAATGACTCTCACTTGCCACACCGCTTGCTGTAGCTTTAGCGGTCAACTTAGTATGTTAACTTCTGCTTGTAAAGATGCTTTCAATGTTATTAATTTCTCAAGACGTTGACTTATCACCCTAGACTTTAAGGCGCCCGCTAGGCGTTTCATTTGTTCATGGTAATTGGCTACGATTCGATGAATATACGCATTAAAATATTTCTATGTCTTAATACAAAGCGATCCCTCACTTGTTAAAGAAGGGAAACTAACGTCATCACCTTTGCGGACCTGGAACACTTGTGGATTTTCAACGTAATTGGTATTTTTGTTTTTTAAATGGCATAACTTGACACGCAGGTAGTTTTGTTTACACTAATTTTTCTCATATTTTCATTTTGAGATCTCATGAATGAAATTTGAATAAAATTTCCTTCGGATACAGTAGGACAACCCGGATACCCCAGACGTTTTCCTATGATTTACCTTGACTCGTGATATTATCATTGGAAGTTGCTGTAAAAATATTTTCTGTTTACCCAAAGCGTCGATTTACAAAGTGTCACGTTAAAGACATTTCAAAACAAGACCAATTGGAATTTGGCCAAAAAACAAAAAAACAAACAGCGTTAACGGGATGGGAAACTAGAATATGGAAACCCGTATCCATTTGCAGTGCTAAACATTTCAAAATATTTTATCTACTATCTGTTTAGTGCTGTGTGTGTTTACTTTTGGCGAAAAGTCGATGTGGTACAACCGCAAAATGTTTAGGTACTCGTAGATTAAATCGAATATGCCGGCAGTTATTGCTCTAGTTTTACTCACAAATTAAATTGGGAATTTTGCGGTAGCGGTAAGGTAACTGGAAAATAAATTTATTTAAATCAGCCGTAGTTGTGGATTCGAATGAAGTACAAAGTGAACACTCATGTTATAGGTATTGCGGTTTTGGCAGTTCGTTTGATTAACTGACAACAAAGTACAGATCGAGGTCGTCATAAAGGATATGGAAGGACTGTAGCGTGTTGAAGTCGTGTTGTGTTAAAGCAATCAATTCAAAAAAGAACGTGAGCATATACATAAATGTTTTCCAAAATAGGTGTGGATGCAATTTGTACATGTGACACCATTTGATGCAACATGCAAAGTAACAATGCAAGCGAAAGATTGTCGTGCCGCTGTATGGCAAATAAGGAACTTTGAGGGCTGTTGTTTAAATACTCATAGATAGGTGCTATAAGGCAGTGAAAAAAAACAGATATGCTTTTCACTGGGAAATGAACTATAAATGGCAACACAAATGACATCAATTCGACGTTCAAACAGTTTGTTTTTAACTTTAACTACAGTACACCGGTGCTGTACTTTCTCTCCCTTAGGCTCGTCGGATCAATGTGTCATATCAGCTTAATTCTTGTACACCAATCCTAAAATAAGATAAAAGATTCCGGAAAGAAGCGTATACCAATACGAGAATTCCAATTGGAGCGACCTGATAGAGGAAAACAGGAAAAAAGTTAAACAGTCTGAGGTTTAAACAGGTATGTCTGAGAAGTTTTACTTAAGCGTGCAAAATTTCAATATGACCAAAAACTGAGCCAGGAAATTTTACAATGTCGTATAGGTTCGAACAATTTTTAGTCGCTCTTCAAAAGTATTGGAAATTCTGCATCATCTTCCGTGCCAATGCTGATTAGGCTTTTTCGTCATTCCTTCCCTTCAGGACTCTTTTCGAGCATTTGTCTAGCCCGTTCGTTAAGAAAGGCAATTGTTTTATATTTCAGCAGCTGTCAAGGTTACCAAAGACATCCAGCTGTCAAAATATTCAGTAAGGTTTACTATTTTATCATGCATCGTTTCAAACTTGCCGAAGTTATGGAAATTATAAAAAAAGATATTCTCGAAATTCCAGCTTCAGCTTTAAGGCTGAACTATAAAAGTCGGAAGCAATCGGAAGCTAATGTCAAAATTCTGTGTTAAGTTTTCTTCGGTACTGTCAATTACTCAAGTTGCCCATAATAGGCTTTTGTGAATGGAAGCAAATTGCAAACGCACTTAATACCTTACAAACAAATATGATAAAGGAAACGACCGATCTGCTTGAATTCCAGGAAGAAAAAGAGAAAGTATTTATTATAGAAAGAGTTCAGGTTAATTTCTTTTAATTACAATGCAGTTCAATGTATTTCATACTAATGAATGTCTTCAGAGTGTCCAATTTAAGTTCCAGTAAATAATGTATATTTAACACTCCCCCTCATTATTTACAATAAATGTTATCAAAAGGAAATACTAAATTATGTTAATTTTTACTTTAAAATATTCAAAGTTTTCTTTACATAAAGGTTTCGTGAATATATCAGCTAACTGATCATTAGTTGGAATAAAGCAAATATTAAACAATTTCTCATAATATTTTTCCCTTATAAAATGCACACGAACATCAATGTGCTTGGTCCTCGAATGGTATTCTGGATTTTTGATGAGCTTCAAAGCTACTTGGTTGTCTATATGAAGCATTACCCGCACATCATCCTCATGTAGAAGATCTTTCTGTAGAACTTTTAACCACACAAGTTCTTTTACGGCTTCTGAAGCTGCCACATATTCAGCTTCTGTTGAGGATAGAGCTGTGCATCGTTGCCTTCGTGATCCCCAAGCAATTGGTGATTCTCCCAGAAGAAAAATGTAGCCACTAGTAGATCGTCGAGTGTCGAAATCACCAGCATAATCAGAGTCACTGTAACACAGAAGATTGAGGTTGCAATTATTTTTGAAAAATATACCTATATTCTGAGTAGCCTTCAAATAACGAAAGACCCGTTTCACTGTTTTGATATGCTGTGGAGCTGGGCTATCCAAGTATCTACTCAGTACCCCAACAACATACGATATATCCGGCCTTGTAGCTATGGCCAGATACATCATACATCCAATTGCTTCTCGGAAAGGAAAATTTGACACATCCACTGAAGTTGCACAGAGAAGTAATGATTTTGTTACGGCTTCACATCATGTGGACACTCCTTTTGAATCTGCCAGACTGGAAAACATGGACATCGCCCACAGAACTTCGCTCCAACTCCAAACCAAGATAAAAATTCGCCTCATTCAGTGTAAGCTCAAGATGTTTCTTCAAGTAGGACACCAGGTCGTTAATGTCCCTCAAGTCAGTTGCTGCCAACAGTCCATCATCTATGCTTAGCGCGATTATAACAATTCTGTGACCTTTACGAAGAACGAACAGGCATGGATCAGCTACACATGTTGTAAAATTATAATTATTAAGTAGTTTGGATATTGTCAGGTTCCAATTCCTCGAAGCTTGTTTGAGACCGTATAAGGTTTTGCTCAGCTTGCAAACGTTTCCCGATTTGTCATCATATCCAATTGGCTATGCTATATAAATCTCCTCTTCTAATGTCCCATTCAGGAACGCAGTTTTGACATCAAATTGGTATAGCAAAAGTCGTCTACATGCAGCTATGGCAATGATTGTCCGTATAGAATTAAATTTAGCAACTGGGCTAAAGGTTTCATTGAAGTCAATTCCCTAATAACCAACCTAGCTTTATATCGCTCCACTCCATTTTTTGCAGAAAATTTTATTTTATATACCCACTTACAAGGAATTTCCTTTCTATCTTTCGGACACTTCACCAAATCCCATGTGATGTTCAAACGATGAACTTCCATTTCCTCATCCATGGCTGTCTTCCATATTTCTGAGTCCTGTGAATTCATGGCTGCACTGTAAGTCTATGGCTCCATCGCCTTAGCCATAAACGCATGCCCTTCTAAAATTGCTGACACTAAACTTGTATGGGGATCCGCTGCCCAATTTTCATTGCTGCGAACCTTAAATTTGAACTCAGAAGTTAAAGCTTCACCGTTTTTCTTCGGATTTCTACGCCGTTTAGAATTTGATTGTAAGGTTCCTTGCCTTTTACTTCCTGCTAATGAAGTTCCTTCCTCATCGGTTTCTGTAAAAAGTTTTTCTTCGAGCTCCGCTGGATGAGAAGAAACAGGTTGATCCCCTTCTACCGAACTACATTGATCCTTTTCGCTTCCCGTTATGTTCTCCATCTCATCCGTCTTGATCGGAACCTCTTTCAACTGCTTATCAGCAATACCAGGTGGTTTAAACTCATCCTCTGCATTCTCCTTGCGAATTCCAAGCTTTAAAGTTGTCTTTTCTTTAAACACAATGTCACGAGAAAGCTGTATTTTGTCTGATTATGGTACCCAAACTCGATATCCCTTACTATTATCTGGATACTCAACAAAGACTCCCGACAAGGCCTTTTTGTCCCACTTTTGCCTCTTCTCTTTGGGATTATGTACAAAAACATCGCTACCAAAAGCTCTCAAATTATTTATACATGGAGTTTCCTGGAACCACAACTCAAAAGGGCTCTTATCCTTGATTGGACATGGTCCATAACGTTTTAGTAAATAAACCGCTGTATTGACAGCTTCAGTCCATAGCCTAAGAGGCAAGTTGTTCGCATGCCGCATAGTTCTGGCAGTTTCCACAATAAACCGCATGTCCATTTTGTTGAGGACAATAAGCAACAGACAATTGATGGGTTATTACACCGTTTGTCAAAAGATTTTCCACATTTTTACTAACAAACTCCAATCCATTGTCAAACCTTAGGATTTTTATATCTTTACTGAAAAGAGACTTAACTTCATTAAGATATTTTTCAATTAAATACGGAACCTCACTTCTTTCTTTTACAAAATAAACTTTTCTGTAACTCGAATAATCGTCTTTGAACAATAAAAAGTACCTTGATCCTCCCAATGACTTCGTTTGCATAAGCCCACAAAGGTCTGTGTGCACGAGAATACCTCTTTCTGTTGCTCTGGACTGACTTTCACTAAATGTAGAACGGTGCATCTTATCCATAGCACATGCATCACAAAAAAAAGTCCGGGTTATCAACAAAACTTATATAACGTTGATTAAGTACCTTTTTTATTTGTCCAATGCACATATGACCTAATCTGTTATGCCATACTTGAAGAGATTCATTTTTCGACACATAATTAGCCACGGCACTTTCATCGTATATTCTGAAAAGCATTTTATTTATCGCAACTGTTTGGCCATCTTTTAAAATCTCACATTTTTCATTGTCAGATACTAATGAGTAATTTTTGTCTAATGCACTTCCCGAAGAAAACAAATTTACCCTGATGTCAAGAACAAAAAATACATTTGTAAGCTGTTTTTTAACCCACTTTCGATAATTGAATGCTTCGATATTAATTTTTCCTCTGCCATGTGCTCTTATCTGTGTTCCATTACCCACTGTTATCATGACTTGTGTCTCCAATTTCTGATAGGAACTGAACCACTCTCTGCGGAAACACATGTGTTCACTCGCTCCTGAATCTTAGACCCAATCATCTACTGTCACAGCATCTCCGATGTTGATTGTCTCACAAACGAACGCGTCACAATTACCTGCATCACTAGTGGTAGTCTCAAGATGAGCGAAATGAAGTTGCTTCGTGTTGCTTCTCTTCGGGCAATTGTTCTTCCAATAGCCAGACTGCTTGCATAGAAAAGATTTACCTCTGCGTTTCTGGGTTTTCTGATTCTTTTTGTTATCAAATTGACTGTACACTTTTTCTCGTGTTTTATGTATAAAGCTGCATCTGAACTTGAACTTTGGACATCACATGTACTCATACGAGTCTTCTCCATAATAAGCCTGGATCAAAGATTACACATGGTCCGCTGTTTTATATCAGTCGATTCCCATGCGCTAAAAAAATGTGCAAATTTGTCGGGTAATGTCATCAAAACTTAAGTGACTAACATTGAATCAGAAACTGATTCACCAGCTTCTCTGAGCTGTTGAGTTAAACCCTCCAGCTTGCTTATATGAGTTGCAATGTCATCATTTAGAAGAATACGTACTTCCAAGTGCACCACTGCTCCGCACAATGCAGTTTGTCTATTTTTATTGTTTCACTTTCCATATTGAACTTGACTTTTCAAAACTGATCTGTTTTAATCTTTGCAATCCGGCTATCTTTTACGAATCTGAAATACTGCGTTTATTTCTCGCAAAGCAACGAATTTTCTGCTCTAATATTATAAAAAAAGGTTAATCAATTATATGTGAAACTTTTAAACAAAAACTTTCTTGAGGGACTGGGCCCATAACCTGATAAAAGAAACGACCTATCTGCTTGAATTCCAGGAAGAAAAAGAGAAAGTATTTATTATAGAAAGAGTTCAGGTTAATTTCTATTAATTACAATGCAGTTCAATGTATTTCATACTAATGAATGTATTCAGAGTGTCCAATTTAAGTTCCAGTAAATAATGTATATTTAACAAAATAAAACGAAATTTCGTTTAAATTTACACAGCTGTTGAAGTGAAGTGTCAAATATTATGAAAGAACAAAAGAAAGAGAAAGAGAGAATTAATTCGATTTTTCGCAAGTGAGCAAAAGTGAACGAAAACTGAACGAATCGAAGCGAAAAGCTATTATGGTCGTACAATACAAATTGCATGTGTTCGCACAGTTACGAAAGTGGTCGTCCGCAACCATCTTCTATTATAGTTTAGCCTTAATTCTGTACCGTCAGAGAGTCAAGTTGGGTTAATATGCATTTGAATTTAGGCCCACATCTCCATAAGATTGTGTTGACTCAAGAATTGAACCCGGATGACTATAGACATCGCTGTGAGTTCGCTAATTGGACGCTAAGAAACTAAGCCCAAAATTCGATTTGGCTAAAAAATCATCTTCTCGGACGAGGCACATTTTTGTCAACAAGTAAACAAAATTACCATTATTTGAGGGAACACAATCCACAAGTGTCTGGCCAAGCATCAATGCATCCACGAAGATTGACTGTTTATTTCTTAGTTAGCGTCAATGGTCTCAGGTATAGGGCGATGCTTATCGTATTTCTACAGTCAAGGCTCCACAATATTTATATAACCGAGCTGTGGTTCCAACAAAACGGGGCATCATGCCATACATGCGACGCAACCCTCTAAGTTCTGATGGAGAAATTCGGCGAATGGGTCGTCTTACAGCAAAGCCGAGGTGGCTATTTGAATGATGTGGTACTCTACACATAATAGCGAAACGTGGCTTCAAAATGAAGCCAGAATCAGTTTTATATCTCACACCGTTGTTGTTTTATTATGGTGGTGTACTCTCTTCTTTTCATATTGATTCCCGGACTCTCGTCCGGGCTTTGGGAATAGCAGCGTATTCTGATATGGAATTTAGTCCTACAAAAACTGTTGTTTTAGTTTTACTGAATGACACTTGCATCGTCGAAACTAACCTTTTTCGGTACGTGCCTCATGAGTTGGAATGTTCACGAACTTGAGCCTGACATTCGTTTTTATATAGTCCGAGTGCTCATATATGGCGCCCAGGCATGGACTGAATAGAAAACGGACGAAAATACCCTGGGTTGCTTTCCAAGGAAAGTTCTTTTAGTGGTATTCGAAATTTTGAAAAGAAGACCGGGATGTGCTATATATTGCAGTGACATTAACCTGCTCAAAAGGATCAGAATACATTGGCTTAGGTGTGCCGAGTAAATAAAGATAACGTGGTAAATAAAGATTCTAGATTTTGCTGGCGCATTTATTAAAAAAAGAAAGAGGTTATTGCATAAAAGGAGTTGTAGATTACAAAACAGGTCCTAATAGAAGCAAAACAGAGAAAAATAGAAACATGCATCAAAATAAGTTGAACCTATTCTTTCATACTTCTCACTGGGATACTCTAGGAGGAACACTTAAGAAACCCAGCAGCTGCAGCCAAGTAAAATGAATTTTCGCAATACATTGTTGGACATAGACCGAGGATTTAGTATTTGGGCAAGCACTATCTTTAAGATAAGAATAAGCCAGCCCAGTTCCAAAGTTGTGTTTACACAGTCTACAGAGATGCCACCCAGATAAGCAGAGTAGTAATTTGTGTTGTTATGGAGTATCATGGTCATATAATGGTTGGGCCATCTTTTGTTTTTTTTTTTTTAATCAAATGTTATTTTAACACTCACAGTTCTTATGCGCTCAAAAAATTGATGAAATTTCAATATTTTATTTTCGAAGTCCAACATGGATCGGGCAACGCCTGGAGAACGTTGGCAAATTTTGAAAAGTGTGCTCCAAAACTTGAGAGCCTCTATGCTCCAAAGATCTCAACAATTAAACATCAGTCGTACTAACCTGCCAAGAATTTTGCATAAATAAAGATCTCGAATTTTTTGCTTACGAGGTCCGCTTGACTCAGGATTTAAAGCAAATTGACCACATGCATCGTTGTCGAAATTGGCGACAGCGTCTAATAAAAAAAAGAAGGAGCCCCTAGCTTAACTGCCAGTCAAACTAAATGGGACAGCTTTAAAAAATATTGTACAGAAAATACTATTGTGAATGTGTCGCTTAAAACACAGTATAAAATACGAGTATAAGATGAATTTGGCAGATTAAAAGTCATACAGAAAGGCGCGTGGAACAACACTCCCGTTAGGAGAAGAGAAGTCGTGTATGGCTAAGCTAAGTATCAGCCGGAAATAAAGGAACAGATACCTCAAAAGAGGAGAGCATGCAAAAGATGGTAACAATCCCCAGATCTCCAGAACAAAATTTGGTTAAACCACTTGTGCAATGAGCTCAAGAAAGCAATCAAATATTTCAAAAGAAAGTACAGACCTCTACGTATCTTGAAGGCTTGAATGCAAAAAAAAGTTTTAATTATTCACTATGGAAAGCTATTAGAAGTTTTAAAAACCCCAAAAAGCAATCGCTACCGATAAAAAAAAGGGGGCATGTAGAAGAAACGTTCAAACCATTTGATGGCAAAACGCCGTCAGAAGACATTGGTGGTACTATTACGCGTCATGAGAACGTTAAGATAAGAGCGTGTCGTTGGTCGAACTCTGCCAAACAAAAAAAATCTTAAAAATAATAAGGCCCCCCGGATATGATTCAATAAACGGGCAGATCGTCAAGGAATCGCAGAAGAAAGCCCTAAACAAACTTATGTATATTTTTAATGACGCGTTTAGACTATTATCGTCCCCGCTTTTCGGGATTGTCCCTAATCCTTCGGCAAGGTATAGCATGAAGACGTGAAATTTAAGCTACGACAGGTTCTTCCGAAAACAATTATATGAGATTTTAGAATCTTTTATTGCAAAAAGACTTCCTTGGAATACCACAAGGAAGTGTTCTTGGTCCGGACTTGTTCTTAATTTACACTCAAGATATACAGCAAAAAGAAGGTGTTGCTGTAGCTACGTTCCGCACGATATGGGTATACTCGTATTAGATTTGGGAAGAATTTTGTGTGTGGACAAAGATTTGGCGAATTGCTCTCAATGAAACCAAATCAACCTTAGTAAGCTGTACTAACAAAAAAGTTACATGTTAAAAAGAAACGCGACGAGCATGAAAATAAATTCAGAAAAATGTATTAGCTACTTGGAAGATATTTCAAATTAAGCATGTATAACAACTTGCTTTTATACAACCGAGTGCTCAAACCTGTTTGGACGTATGGCTTTGGAATTGTACTAAACGAAGGAATATTTTACAATCTTTTCAAAACAAGGTGCTGAGAATCAAAGTAAATGCTCTATTTTATATGAGAAATAATGATATCCATTGAGACATTGGGGTGACTACCGTCGATGACGAAATAACGAACTTTGCTTGAAAACTCCGTATTTGTCTCCATGGACATTGCAACATCCTTATACTCCAGCATCTGGAAGAGACAGACCTTGTGCGCATCCACGTAAAAAAAAGAAAAGAAAATTGTTTTGGTGATGTTCCTTGCCAGCTACTTTTTTTTTTGTGGAGTGCCACTAGGGATCGATGCTTTGCAAACAATCCAGAGGCATTTTTGGTAGATGGTATATTAATTTAGCCAAATAGATACTGTAGCAATACCAATTAACTCTTCCTCGAGTCTGTATAGTACTCTCAAGTCGGCTTCCCGATTTCGGATTTATATGTACATATCCAACTAGACTTTACCTTAAGACACCTGGAAACTCTTTGAATGTTTTTTTTTTCTAAGCATCAATGGGCTCAATTTTGTAAGGCGACGTCTTCTTGTCGTATCTGATAAAACAGTTGTCGTATCGGGCTTATAAAGTAACTAACCAGACAATGTATAAGTATTTGCCCAAACAAACCATATCTGCACCCAATAGCTCTTCTGAGGAAAGGATTCAGATTCATAGGGGAATGTAGTCTATAAAATGAAAAGGGAAACAGTAAAAGCCTTCATTTCACCCAACCCTTATTCTAATCGGATTACTAGAACTTCAAGTTCCCAGAGTAGATGGACATGATTTCATCCAATGAATTTCTAATGCTTAGTCTAATCCTACCTTGCATAAAAAAAAAAAAAAAAAAGTGAAAACATCTCATGCCATTGCCGTGGCAAACAACCGATAAATGTTTCCTTGATTGCTTTTACGAGATTAGGCCAACCTAAGTAGTTTGTATGTGGAACGATCTGAAAAGTTAAGTTGGGGCCTGTGTGGAATGTTTATTCAGTGAACAATGGTAATTATCTTAATTAAAATAGAATACAATGTATTTAATGGATAGGGGACATTGATTTGGCTGTTAATGGAAAGGGTAGTTATTGTTTTCTTTGGTGGAGGGCGAATAAAGTGACTGTTATGGGACAATAATCGCAAAAATTGATGAAGTTTGCCAATGTATGCCTTATCTTCATAAATTCTAAATATCAAAACAAAAAAATTCTAAATTTTGTCTTAAACGGGGACGTAGGGCCCTTTTCTATTATACGATTCTCTCAAGGAAGTTCGGAAACAAGTTAGAAATAAGAGAGATTCATGATTCGGTTGGGGGATTAGTCTGCAATTTAATATCTGTTTAGGCAGCTTTGGCCCATACATTTTGCGGCATGGCCATTAAATAAATTTATTTATTAATTTTTTATTTTAAATAAATTATTCTGCATTCAATTCTTTCAGAGCCATCAGCCCCCCGTTTTTTTTTATCTAAGTACATATACCCAAAATTTGTCACACAAACAGGGAAAGACTGGTTACTTAGCTTGTGGTCTTGGGTTATTCTAGCAAGAAGAATGCATTCCAAGCGTGTAAAAATGCCATCGGAGCGACGATATCGAAAAAGCTTGACTGGCTCTTGAATACGAGCTTAAAAACGTCGCAAAGAAAGTCCTGGCTAGAACTCGAGCGGCAGCAGCGGAAAACCTGTACTAGAAGTTGAAACAAAAATCCTCAAGTACGGCAGATAGAAGACAAGCCATACATGAAGTTCAAACGTCGTACAATACTAAAGTGCCAAATATTTTTAAGCTCGCTGAACAGAGGCGAAAAAATTCGATGGATATAACCTCGCCGAAATACATCAAAAATGCTGACGGCCGCTTACTAACAAATGAAAAGGAAGTTTGTGACCGGTGGCTTGAATACTGCAAGGAGTTGCTTAACAAACAGTTTCCACGTGATATCGTGTCGACAGCTGGTCTATTCGATCAGGAACTTTCGATACGGACTTTTCAATCGAAGAAACAAGTATAGCAATCGGAAAAATGAAGCGGGGGAAAGCGGCGGGACCAGACAGCATTCCATCAGAGTTTTGGTCGAAGATGGAGGGAATCGGCAGCGTTTGGCTATCGAAACTTTTAATAAATTAAATTGAAATGTGGACAACCTATACCGAATCAATGGAGCAGTAGCTTCTTGGTTATATTACACAAAGGAAAAGACGACACTCGAGAATGCAACAACTACCATTCAATCAAGCTTATGTCACACACAATGACAATCTTCGAAAGAGTCTTAAACGAACGTCTTCGGCAAATAATAAAGCTCGATAAAAGCCAGTGTGGATTTGTTGAAGGAAGTTCGACGAATAATAATGGAAAAGCACCGAGATTCATCTAAGGATTTACACATGGTATTTATTGACCTCGAGAAAGCATTCGATCGAGTGCCTAGGGATTTCATATGGGCCGCGCTGAGGTCTCAAAACGTACCGGAAACGTATGTTAGAATAATACGAGTCATGTATGGAAACGTGAAAACTGCGGTTAAAAGCTCTGCTGGACTAACGAGAGAATTTCCAGTTAATGTCGGAGTGCACCAAGGAAGTGTACTAAGCCCTTTACTCTTTAACGTAGTATTCGACTATCTTTTAAAAGACTGCTTGCGCGGAGCAAATGTAGCACCAATTCTTTTCGCTGACGACGCAGAGATATTAGGCGAAAATGTCGAAGATCCGCAGAACCCCTTAGATTCATGGAAAAATGTGCTAGAGAGACACGGGATTAAAAAAGTCATTCAAAGACGGAGCACTTGACGTGCCCATTTGCGCATCCATTGTGACCTGTTCCGTTTATAATGTTAGACGGAATAGTTCTTCCGAAAAGCACTATCTTAAGGTACTTAACACTATCTTAATGTGACGACGACGTAAACCACAGAGTAAGTGTGGGATGGATGATATGACGAGAAAATTCGGGAATCTTTTGCGTCCGAAAATTTCCACTTAAATTGAAGGGGAAACTATACACCACGGTTGTTAGACCAGCTCTTATATACGGTTCACAGTGCTGGACAATGTACGAAGCGTTTAAAAACAAAATGACGGCAGCGGAAATTAAAACGTTAAGGATGTCTAGTGGAGTCACTAAACGCGATTGCATTAAATCTACGCGTATAAGAGGAAGTCTACATATAAAGAATTCGGAAACCGAACAGCTTGAGGCGAATAGAATAAGCTGGTATTGCCACGTTCAAAGAAGATCTGCGGAAAATCCGGTTAAAAAGGCACTATCAACTACGGTCACTCCAACTGTAAGAAAACGAGGTCGGAAAAAGAATTCCAGGATTTCTTAGATGGCAAATACGCAACAACGCCTGGGGCTAACAACTGAAGCGATCCAGGACCGAGCATTATGTAGACGCGTTCTGCGGTCTGCGACATTAGCCAACCCCACAAGCGGAGCAGCAGCGATGCAGTAAAAATGTGAAACTCTTTATGCATAAGTTCGTGTAACGAGGAAAGGGTTAATAAAAGGACAAGAAGAAGAAGAAGAATCCTTCCACAGATCTCTTCATCAGCATCGAAAAATATCTTTAGATACACCCTCTTCTACGGGTATTGTAGTGATAATATTTTCCCCTATAGAGAATGGGCCATCTGTTGGTTTACTTTTTACAAAGGCTATAAAGAAACATTGTTTAACATTTTCCAACAAATGTTGCTTTACTGAAAAGAATAAACCTTTCGAATACTTATGGAATATAATTTCATTCAAATGGCTGCCTCGGCTGGCCTGGCAGTAAGCCATCCCGTCAACTCAATTTTTCAATACATTTTCGATGGCTTCGGTCCCTTTATCACAAATAGCTTGATCAATACTTATCTTGAGTACTTACTTGAATTTAACGTCGTCAGATCGCCGCTCCGTGGCTGATAAGCAAGACAACCAAAACGACTGATTTCACGAATATTGAATTTAGCGTACAATAAATCGATTTTTGGACAGGTTTTGTCGCACGTAGATCAATCTTTCTGGGACCATAGCTCGCCCATGTTCGAATCCTCAATTTTTGGCCATAAAAAATCAATTATCATGTTTCGGCGAAGAAAAATGGGAAAAAACTGCCACCGAGATGGAAATGTGCTTTATCTAAAGAGCTAATTTCTTGGGCAAAAGGTCGTCAATTTCGGGCTGCCCTAAAGCTCTAATAGAGAAGCGGCAAGGAAGCTTGTGGTCATCTTGCTTTAATTCCTGAGTCAAGTGGACATTGTAGGTGAATAATTCGATGTATACCAATTACTCTAAGGCAAGTCATTGGATCTTCACTAAGTCGATGTCGCTGTACAGTCCGTACAGTTCGTCGTTGTATCAGCCAATCTTGCAAAAGAAAGTAACATAAGCGAAAATCGGTATGCACATGTCGATGAGATGCCAATAGATATTTGCATTCCCAACTCCCTCTAAAAGTAAGTGCAGTAGCTTAGCTTATAGAGTCATAGCTGTTTTATAGGAGTTCTGCGAATATTTTTTCAAGTCCTGTCTCTTTGTTGTTCTTCATAAAATATTTTTTTATTTCGGGGACATCATATCTGGCATGCAGCTCGGAAATAACCAGAATGCTGTTTTCATCCTTTTTATTAACTCTTACGAGTACTTCCAAGAAGTGAGAAAAACTGTTTATGGTCAAGGCTGCAACTACGGCTTTCTGACAGTTGCTTACCCCATTGACGCATTGCCTTACCTCACAAGAAGGCAACCAGTATATAACATGCTTCTGTATTGCTATGACGTAAGCAGACTAGTCAAAGTTAAATCCTTCTGTCAGAAAACTGTCACTTTGTAGTAGCAAATTCAAGTAGTACTCTATTGGAATAAACTTCATATCTATGCCTTTGTGACTCGCAAGCTCCTTTGGTATATCGGTTTTCGATTTGATGATACCAAGGTCTTTAATTGGGAGCTGAGTTACTGTAGCATTTAGGTATTGTTCTGAGGCTCCTCTGTCGTGATAGAAACCCAATAATTCAGGTAAAACCGCGAATTCAGGGTCAAAGTAGTCCAAAATGGATGTGTGTATACAGGAAAAAAAATGATAATGGTCCTGTGGAATTTTTAACCGTGGCCTTTGTGCGTACCCTATAGCTCCGTCGACTTAGGCGTTGCTAGATCGCTTTCTTTCTACTACTCGTCCAGTAAATTGCTTGGAATGATGAAGAGATTATCGATAGAGACGAGCTTGTTAGGGTGAAACTACATCCAAGTAAACAGATGGTTCAACTACTTTCGAAGAGGCGGGCAATCTAAAGTGCAAGAAACATCAGTGCTGTCAAGGTAGTGCTTAAGGTCTTACTTCTCCAGTACCGACAGAGAAGAGAAACAGATCTGTATATGTTCGGGCGTATATAGGCGGGCGCTAGTAGTTCGTAGTTCTGGAGCTCAAATCCACTCTGAGTTTACACACGCACAAGATCCGACTAAAACCTGTGGGCCAACTAGCAAGACTTACAGTTTTGGTAGACGAAATTTCGATGTCGCGGTAAAATCTACCCTCGGAAAACGCCACAGGAGATGAGATTAGGGTACCTATAATGATGCCGCAATCGCCTTTCTTGTTTGATCTAACCATTAAAAAGGGTGGCATCAATAACAGTCTGAATGATACTCGTATTAGGTGCTAATCCTGGATTGATCAAGTGAGAGCTAAAAAGGTGAACCAGAGAATATTTGCATTCAAAGCAGAAGACTGCAATATGAAACCGAATTCTTAGAGTGGAGTGTTCCGTGCAGCAAATCCTTGAATGGGTAAGTAAGTCTGCGCCGAAAATCTTCTCCTGCGAGCTAAGGCTTTTGAATACGAACCTTACCGGAACCGTAGATGTGTACGAAATACATTAGAGGTTTCGGATGTTAAAGGACGAGTGGTGCATTAGAAATGTTTCTTGAGTCAGTCCTGTCAAATCTGAGAGGAAAAGAAAGAAGTTGTCTGATCTCGCTCATATATAGTACAATGCTCAAAGGCATCACTATCCGTTTTTCAACGAAGCTTACAATTTGAGTGCTATCCTAAGTAATAAAATTTATAGGAGTTCCTGGTAACACAGGGGGCTTTCCACTGAAGTTTTTCGGATTAATGGACCATAATAAGACCGATTGTCTGATAGTACTCGCTTGTCTTCTGGTTGGTACGTTGTTCTAATTGGGAAAAAATGAAGTCGCTCTGCACGGATAACTCCAAAACCGATCTAGGAACTGGCACTTGAATAGGACAATATCAGATTTGGAATCTGAAGTGTTCGTCTGTAGCGTTACGATCTAATACCCCAGCAGTCTTCGGGTCTTGCTGTGGCAGTAATTACGCTCACATCAGGCTGCAGGTATTCGGTATTGAGGTGGACATGTTAATACAATGGGGTGTTTATCACTGAAGTGTTTACTAGTCTTTAAATGAAAGATTGTTGACGGATTTAATCTTCTATTGTCCACTGTTGTTCGACTGTGACTACCCCAAGTGCAAAAATAGTTTTTTGCCATACGACTCGTATTTTGCTTATGTACTTTCGGTGGCGCTACAGTCCGGGGTGGACCTGGGCCTAAATCAACACGGGTCTCCAGCTAGCTCGATCTTCTGCTAGCTGCCTCCAGTTTTGCACCCTAAGTTGGCTGAGGTCTCTTCTATTTGCGTGCGCCACCTGAGTCTCGGTCTTCCACTAATGCGCCGTCCCTCGGGGGCGGATTCGAAGATCTTCACTCTTCTGGCTAGGTCGATATCGCTGTTCAGTCCATACAGTTCGTCGTTGTATCTCCTCCTCCACTCACCGTCGATGCAGACGGGCCTCTCCAAGTTGTTCGGCTGCTCGTGGCCTGTTAAGGGACCTAGCATTCCACGTGCATATCCTAAGTTCGTTGTCCTTAATTCGTTTGCATGGGTTGTCAACAGTAGATCCGTCTGTATCCGAGGTTTTTTGTGGCTTACTTTTGTATTTTTTCCATGGCCGGACAGTTATCCTGGCGGCACAACCCCAAAACACAGAGGCGCAGTTCCATTTTTTGGTTCCTCTACGACGAGGGGTCGATTGAACCGAAAGCTAGTAACATGTTCTGGGATGTGAGTGCTGCCGTTGGTCTTTTCCGAGGCTCTGACTTAGTCTTGAAAATCCTTACAGGCCTGAGCTCCAAATATGTCAGAGTAGCCCGGATAAGGTCTTATTTGTTTCGGGATTGTTTCCACCAACCTACGCTATCCCGTTTAAAGTGCTGCTACTTTTGTCTGCTGGTCAGCACTTGCACTTATTAGTTTAGCAGGTCCAGTCCGGATGGACATTGACCATTACCCGAGGGTTACCACGTCGGGGTATTATAAGCACAATTGATGAGTAGGAGGTAGTTGCAACATCCCAGGTTAACATCTCTCAGTTCCTACTCTATTTATACAGCACCCAACCAGCAAACTATAATGCGATGCTGTAGCCCAAAATATCTCCAGGGAATGAAGTTGCAATATATTGCTTTTGCCTTAAATTATGCACCGACTTCACAGTCAACTGCTTTTATCGAGATCATAAATTCTCGACCTGCAAAGGAGATCAAATGCCAACCTAACTAAATCCATTAAGGAACCACAAAATACCATCAACGATAACTGAAGTAAGCCACTGCAAGATAATGCAGTGTGCCCAGAGAAGTCTCCTTTACGTCAATCCGGAAACCAGAAATTATATCATCGTCGTTAACAATCCTTTTCAAAGAGGGTGCCATCGATTTATAACGAAGCAGAGATGATTTATTTTCCATATCAGAGCATTTCATAATAATGTATCTACACAGTTTCCCTCTTCAAAATCGACACTGTACTATACTATGGGTCGTTGGGATGATATCATTACATGCCATCGGGATCACATCCACTTTCTAGAAACTGAAAGAGTGAATTTTCCAATTCGAGCTCTCATCATGAAGATAAGGTTAATGGGATCACCGACGTAATTTGATTGAATCATTTGAGTTCCCGTTCCAAAGGATGTAGACGTCATAGACGTCGTATCGTTATTTGAATCGATTTTTATGTACCGCACGCATTAAGAATACAAAATATCCTTTATGTAATCGTAGATATAGAAACGGATATTAGCACGGGTATGAGTTTTTAGTACTCAATTTCCTATAACCTATAACTGCCATCCTGCTGGGTTAATTAGTTTTCTGCATTGTTACTTTTACCTAGTTTTAGTCTCACGTCCGTTTCTCACTGATTCTTTGGAGAATTGGTGGGGGAACATTTAGTTGCGCTGGTGGGTGGATTATGTCTGTTACTCTTTTATTCATCAGAGCTCAATTTAAGAAAGTTGGGAGCTATTCTTTCAACTATTTGAAAGGTTAAAAAAAAGGTATACCTCTTGGTCCCGATACCATGTAATCGGATTTTGGATCTGGTGCTAATGGGGGGTTGGTAGTGGCATTCGCGGAGAAGGAGACTCGTAAGAGAGATTCGAAGTCGGTCAGCATCTTTGATTCCCGACTGTATGAACAGTTTGCTGCCGTAGCTGCTCCTGTTTTCGCATTTGACATTTGAGCCGGTTCATATACTGTGGACTGGCTGTTAGTAGAACACACTGTTCTACTGAAAATTATGTGCTCACGCCTAGGTAAAAGATGAAATGTTACCTATCGTTCTCGGACAAGGAACGATTTCGGGGTGCTTACATGGTTTTTGGTCCAAGGGGTACTACTATTGGCAGCTTTTACCGTGACTATTTCGGATAACGACGGCTCGATTAACTTGTCTTTTGGGCCAAATGAAGCAAATGATGTTGGGACCTAATAAATTCGAGCCTACTAGAAGTAATATTGATTTACTGAGCTCGAGAGAGTGCCTAGACAGCGGCCATGGTCATATTACGGCCTAAATTAAAATAGAGTAGAGAGTGAACCACCGTCAACAACTTTGAATCGGAAGAAGAGTCATCACCACAAAACGGAATGGACAGTCCTTATAAGCTTTAAAAAGGTTCAGATGTGACTGAAAAAACAAGGCCGAGATCAGAGCAATCAGAGTATAGCGTACGTGGGCCAGGCTCTGCCCAGTCATTGTTACACTCACAGCAAGCGTAGCGAGATGTTGTGTCACACTCAGCACATTTAAGAGTTTAATAAAAGCGTAGTGCCGTTGAGGGACAGTAGGAAAGTCATTGATTAAGTAGAGATGTGGCGAAGTATTCGTTTGCCCTGCCTACGACTTGATGCGTTATGTCATCTGCAATTATTTTCGCATGAAACCCAATTGTTTATGGAAGCCCTAGCGGAGGACGCAGACAGGCCCAACATAGGTGGGGTTCTTAAATATTCTGCTATGAACTTTTTGTAGGAAGTTACTTGCCGGTTTCATTTCCCGTGATCCCATTAAGGCCTGGAAACCACACAAGTCCCAGTGAATCCATTATACCGACTTCATTCAGTAAAGTCTGGCATTCTCGAACAAACTTGGAAGTCGTGAGTGGGTTGAGCAAGGCCTTACACCCAGCTTGTTGGTTGCTACGTGTTGCTACTACCAGCGTGTCCTGCATTCGTTTTGGGCATATCCGTAAAGTCCTGACTTTACATATATTTAGTTTCGTTAAAGAAGCAGTAGATAAAGTAGTCAGTTTCCCCGTTCTTTAACAGAAACTTTCGTCACCTGCATATGTCTCAGACTAATAATAAAACTGTTGAAAGAGTGGGTCGAGCAGGCTTCATAACGGCTGCTACAGAAACAGTGCGGAAAGCACACGCGTTGCGAATGGATCCCACCCGTTTTACCTAGGTAAGTCGGTTTCCGCATCCGCTCACATTTCAGCAATATAGAGTTGGAAACTAACGCTACTATCCTACTTTTGGTCCCCTCTGCCCGGCAACATTAGGCATTAGCCTAGACTGTGTGGCTGCTAAATTGATCGCCTTATCAGCCACCTACCTTATGTGCTCTTAGGTCTAGCATCGACCCACATTCCGTGATGGGGCGGACTTCTGCCTCGGCGATATTCACACAAGTCTCCTGGGTAAGCGCTGGGTTTCTTTTTTTTTTTTCAATTCCTGATTCGCCAATTGCAAAATATGGCACTTCAACCTAAAAAATATTTTTTTGCACGGGTTTGTCAGAACTGTAGTATGTTGGTAGGTTTTCTACCTTCCGAGTGAAGTTAGAAACTCTACCGACAGAGGAATCCCTTAGTTCAATATTCTCGAGTTGCCCCTGAAGAAAGTATACCATCTGATTAGGCTGAAGGCTGGACAGTCACACAGAATTCAGCTGTTTCGTATTCTTCAAGACAAACTCGGAACTTCGGAGAGTTAACTTGTTCTATTTTGCTAATATCTTAAACCGTTATATCCTCTTAGGTAACATACGAGTACTAGGTTTCCGACTTAGATTTAGACATACGAGTATATTGGGATTTTACTTGAAGGACAGGATGGCTCGTTTGACTTGTCTTAGACCTGGAGTATCCTCCTAATATGAGATGCATTTCGAGTTCTCCCATAAAGGGAATTTCTGAACCCTTTGAAGCAGTACATGCCTTATTTGTAGTCAAGGATGTGCGCGCTAAAGGCATTTATAGCTGCTTGACTATTCGTGAATGTTTGGGCCTTTGATGCCGGGCTTTTAGATACGGTTGGCGCATTTTTGGATCGAGGGCAGTTCAATTGATATGCTTTATCGAAGCATAATGTCTTTTGAAGGTGGTCTGTAACCGAGCAGATCATTAAAAGTTTTCGTATTTCAGTGGTCGCTAAGATCTAACTATCTGGCTTGTATCATATTTTGGTCCGAAAGGCTTCGGAAATACCCAGACATGCAAGCAGCTCGACTCTTTTGAGCTTTAAAATGGTGGTCTTTTGCGTGGTCTTAGTCCATAATATTGCAGAAGCACATGTTGTGATGGGCCTCACCATCATTGTGTAGATCAAGTGAGTGATATTTGAAAAGATCCCCAATGTACTAACATACATGCGACGACGGCAGACCCATAAAGCGTTGGTTGTCTTAGTTATTTTATTGTTATAGTGAAAGTAGCAATTTAGCATTTAATCAAGATATTTGACCTCATCAGAGTACTTACCGATCGTGTCGTAAAGTGAAAATAAATCTAGGCTTAAGTTTCTTCTTCTAGTGAATGGCATTATGACAGCTTTGTTTGGATTTATGGAGAGGTTCCCCCTGATGCACTAGTTATGATGTTTTAACAGAAAACACAAAATTAGTTAGTTAGTTAGCTCGAAGACTTTAAACCTGGAACTTAGTTTTCATAGAAGAGATAGAAAGAGAAGAAACTTACCCCTGCCACGACACCGAACAGACTACTACCTTAAAAAATGAGTATATAAGGGGGAAAGCTCAACGAGGTGGTTCTTATGCAGGTCAGGTGCACCAAAGACTTTCTCTACAGTGATAAATAAATAGTACTGAAGACACGTTTATTAAGGTACCTAACCCATGTTCATGTCTTTACTATAAGGGGCTCCTCTGACAACAGAAAGTGTATTCGACTAAACAGGCAGTCGATATCCTAAATCACTTATATTCATCATAAGACTTGGCTTGTAAAGTAACAAATACCGCCGAAATACTTCTGTGCACTTGTCTTGTTTTCGTCAAAATAAGATACGCGTACCGTAGATACTATTACGGCTTTGTTAGTTATATTTTAAAATTTATCAGCAAAAGTAATTGGATCTCTTACAGAACCTCTTACTTAGTGGCATCAGATTAAGCCGTTCATCAGCCTAAGTACGCTGTTCATCAGCCTAAGTACTCCTCATCACAAGTTACGATCAAAAGGAAATTGACTGTGAAAGGGAACAGGAAGGTAGAAAGTTTCTTAAAATAGTGTCCTTGACTTTTAAATCCGACTAACTCATCCTTTGCTGAATTGCTCGTATGTGATCCAAAAAATTCCATGAGAAGGCATCTTCAAAGCATCTCTGACTCAAGTTGCACATCTGGTCGCATCTTATTCATATTTTCGATTAAATGTTCATATCCGCGGTAGTGGGGACCAGTTGTATAATTCTACATCTAACCAAAACTGAAGGCTTGAAAGAAACTCTAAAGTCGTCTTCTTTTGAAAATAGTTATTCAAATGTTCCACCTATGCAAATATTCGACGAAATATTATTTCAGTTTTAGGTAAAAACTTCATAACGCTTAAATCCTTGGAGAATCCGCTTCATTTCCGCTTCCTTCACTCACAAAGATTTTCGCTCTTTTTCCAATCTCCACTTGCAGAACCAGCAAAAGTACCATGCCAACGTGCTGCGAGACCAAAGGAAAGAAATCTTGCGGAGGAAACAACTTAAGGGGCTAACAATCCTGAAGTGAATTTTAAAGTATGCACAATTCTCCCCCAAGTTTACAAAAAGTGCAAAATTCACTTTGAATTCGTGGATTTTGGTTTTTTTTTTTTTTGTTTTAGGAAATAGGTTACACGGTCCTTCCTTTCAGATCAGAGGAAAGTTAGAGTGCGAATCAAGTTGTGAGGCAGTTTTTAGGAGTCACTTAGAGCCGATTACTTCCAAAGGGCTTTAGAAAAATTCATTGAAAGTGTGTTCTTTGAGGGAATACTGCCAAGAGATACTCGTAGTATGAAAACGTGCAAATAAATGTTTAAAGATTTTACTAGCTTAAGTGCATACATACATAGTTACGAAGAAGCTTAAAAAATATTTGTGTAAAATAGGAGACAAGTGGGTGTAAAAGGGTTGTGAAATGAAATGAAATGTCGTTTTAATCTAAAGAAAATATATGAATATAAAAAGTGTTAAAAGGCGGTTGACCCTGGGACATCCTCGGCAAAGGTGTGCTGCTTATTATGGATAAGTAATTTGGTTCGTTTTCACTAGGATATGGTTTTTGATACGATAATGATATGTCTCGGACATCCTTCTTATTTTTTGGATAGGTATTTTCACCGTGGCTTCGTTTAACTATTGTAGCATCATCGAATATTTTTGGTTTTTGGAGGCTACATCCAAAATTCCTGAAATCGATCCCTGGCTAGCTGCCTCCAGTTTCGCACGCTAAGTTGGCGGAGGTCTTCTTCCACTTGCGTGCGTCACCTGAGTCTTGGCCTTCCTCTATTGCGCTGTCCCTCGGGGGCGGATTCGAAGACTTTTCGGACCGGAGCATTGGTGTCCATGCGCTCTACATGACCCAGCCATCTCAGTCTTTGGATCTTCATCCTCTGGCTAGGTCCATGTCGCTGTACAGTCCATACAGTTCATCGTTGTATCTCCTCCTCCACTCACCGTCAATGCTGACGGGACCGAAGATCGCCCCAAGGATTTTTCTCTCGAAGCAACCAAGAACACCCTCATCCGGATATCGGATTAAGCAGTCACCTCAATAAAAGAACTCGCCTTCCAGGTTGGGGGATATGCAACCAGAGGAACTGCTAGGCCAAAGAAAATAAATAAAGTTAATAAGCAACATCAAGCCTGAGATCCGGGCGGATCTACTGTTTTCGACCTTTTGAACTAGTCCTGCAAGTGGTGCCAAAGCCATGAGATTTAAATTGTAGTTGCTAGCACAAGGGAACTTGGAGAAATCCTGATCAATCAACCGTCATCTATATTGACCACACTGTGATCGGCACAAGGCATTCTTCGAATATCATCGATTGTCCGAATGTTTCAAAGGCTTTGCTTCGACTCGGACTGTTACCTTGTTGAACATGACAAAGGCAAGGTCCTACGTCGTCAGCCTCAAGTATTGAAAACCGGTGGCAACATCAGTAACAAAAGCCATGTTGCCAAAGTGGCGCTGCATAGAGGGACTAAAGCTGCTCTTGAGTTCTACGCGCAGAAGAGGTGAGATGAGAACCGCTTTTCCGGGAGAAAAAAGGAGCATGAGGAGCGCGGTCGAGGATATTGAGAGATGCTACTCGATACAAAAGTATGCACGGTGAATTGAATCTCAGCATTGTTTGTCTGATCCTCAACAGAGGAGACCCTCTGAACTCCGCTAACTACAGATGCATCAATCTTCTTGGCATCAACGGATGAACTTATAAGACATGGCGCGCGATACTGAAAAGAAAACATATGAAAACACATTGCCTTCGTTAAGTCATTGCCCACTCTTATTAGGTTTGCATTATAGTATTGTATAAGACTATATAAGGATAATATTTTATGTACTCTGACTCTGGTGTTCTGTACCAGCGAAGACAAGCCCTGAGGCAGGCACTCTCAAACAGCCGATTTTTTTCCATTAAGCTTGCTCTCATGTACATTTCTACATGGAAGTGACTGCCCTTGTTATCCCACGATCAAAAGCTTTCCCCAGTTGTTTCTGGTGACCGCCAAAGCCCCACAAAGGCGTCATAAAATAATAGTTTCGGACTTCTGAAAGTTGATCGTCAACGTCTAGTCGACGAAATTCGTTTAATTTTATCGAAGTCACGTTCCAAAGAATGTTTATGACTGCAATCTTTGGGCCTGATCTGTACACGAAAAAGTCGTCGTATGGTGAAGTGAACCTATCAGATCACTTGTGTAATTGTTGAATAGGATCGGCAGTCTACCTTGTTTTATACGGTATTAGATGCTAGTTTAGATGTGAAATATGTATCATCTCCTGCCTTGAAACCATATTGATTATCCGGAATTATATTGTACTCGTATGTTCTCCGAACCCCTTTGACCAGGACTCTATTGATTACCTTTTCGAAAATGATACTGACTGACAGGAGGTGACTTATGGACCGAAGATTCACCGGATTGAACGTGAATCCCTCCTTTTTGGAAATCGGGTGCACCAGCCCTGTCTTCCAATGCACTGGATTATGCGCATTATTTAATGTACTATTAAACAGAGAGATGTATATGTCTATTGCTGCTAGGGGGAGATGTCGAAGCACAATGTTCAATATCCCATCGGTTCCCACGGATTTCTTATTTCTAAGTGATTTCGTTCCGCCTCGTTGGCGATTATATTTTTTGCCACATTTTCGTGAAGCCTGAGTTCTCGATTCGCCAGTTCGATATTAAATTTCAAGGCAGAAATTTTGTAAAAGAACTCGATTTTCCAAATCGTGGTACAGATTAGTGGCATCATTTGCTTCGGAGCACTCGTGCCGGCTTCAATCCATTGCCGGGCACTCATTCTGTTCTCTGATGTGTTATAGTGGATCCAAGTTTCATCAACAGCTACCAATCGACGCCAAAAGTCCGCCCGATTTCGCATCAGCAAGTCCAAACACTCTTTCGAAGTGCTCTCGCGTTCGTGTTTTTGGTCAGGAGTGAGCATGCGCGGCACCCATCAGCACCCATCAGCACCCAGCGGCAGGATAACTTTTTCGCAGAATATTGCCCAAAATATGGCGTATGCGCTCAGTACTAATCTTTGTGGGATCTGCTAGATCGCGCACCTTCACTTTCCGGTCAGCCAACACTATTTCATGTATTTTTTTGACATTGTCCTCTGTAACAGCATCAGAGGACCTGCTGCTGCGGACTTATTCGGTAGTGGAGTTGGGGCCACCACGAAACTCTCGAAACCAATATTTGATGGTGTAATCTGACGAAGCATTAGCCCCATAACATTTATCCAACTTTTCATTTATTTACTTCGCCGTTTTGCCTCTTAAAAAATAATGTTTTATGAGAGAACGAAAATCGTTTTTGTCCATACTCAACTTGATGCCAAACACGTCAACAACAATCAGCTGTCAAAACAAAACTAAAGACAGTATCGCACTGAAATTTGGCATGTATGCCTAAATATGAACGGACTTCAAGGCACCATAACCGTTTTTTGCAGTAGCAGCGCATTCTGGCGGTCAAGGAGGTTACTTTTCACCCCACCTAGTACATCCTGGAAAGTCGCTCCTATGGACTCTATTTTCTCCTGCGTATCTTCGACCATAAAGAAGTTGTCACCAACGATAACTTCTGCTGGATCTATGCCTGCTGTTAACAGTTTTTGTTCGTTAAGTGTAGTTAGGGCGATTTTAAGAAATGGAAGGTCGGTTTGATCTTTCCTCAAAAATATTTTATTTATTTGCGGGAACATATTCGGGCTGCTAGTGTTTACAGATCGAGTATAGTACAAACCTACAGAAGCTCTGTAATTCTCTTTTATTAATGTTTGGAAGTTTTTGATCGACGACTTCAGTGTCATAAGTACAAGGGGTTGAATTTCAAAAGCAGTCTACTTTTGTGTTGGTGCAGTGCGTCGATGGTTGCGTTGCGGTAGTGTCTTCTCTGTCTATTTCAACAGAGGCATTGTTTTGACCATTGTTTGTTTAATGGTCTTGTCCAAATCTTTTTATTTGACAGATTCCTGTTGGAATTTATCCGCTTGTACTTAGCCAATAATGCCACCTGCATCGTGAGGACTGAATACTTTTCTCCTCTCGGTATTTGCATTAAAAGTCAACTACTTTGGTATGACTCCACATTGGTTGTCGTCAAAAATGAGATGTAAGAAACACTTCAGCAATTCCGACGATATCACTTGACTTATCTGCTCCTATCGCTACCTGAACCTGCAGTGCTCCAAAGATGAATGCACAACTTTCGGACGTCATTTAATCGTCCATGGATTGATCTTAATTTTCTATTCAATATATCTATAACTACCTATATATGGGCATACATTCTAAACCAACGTACATTGACATCCCTCCGCTTATTGAAAACCATTTACTGAGACCTGTCCAAAAACCACAGGTCTTAGATGTAGAACTGCTTACCAAATTCGTCGAGATTCAACGCTTTTTATTTTAGGGTGGTGAGGGTCAATGTTGTGAACATAGTTATGCACGCTGATTTCTGTAGTACCTTAGGTCAGTGTGAGGACTTCCTGCTCTTAGGGATAACAAAAGTATGATACGCACAGCGTCCTTGGTTCTTATGTCAATGTTGCTCTGTTTGGGTTCTAAATTAACTACTGTCATTACGACCACTACTGTTGCCGTAAAAAAAACGTTCACGTGGTGAGTTAAGATGCCTCTGTTTCAACAAAATAGCATATATGCACACAAGCCAGCTTCAAAAATTAAAATTTATTTAAGCCACACTTTTGGGAAAATTTGACACAGCAATCTCACCAAAAATTGCTTTTTTTTAATACTCGTATCATAAGAAGCATGAGATGTGATTTCAAAGTTGCGCGTACAGTTTCTTCAACGTCAAGCATCCAGAAAAAATTTCAAGAACAAAAATCATTTGCTTCACGGCTCATTAACAAAGACAAACTTTTGCTTAATAAAAAAAACTTCTGCCTTTGGTCCTTTCATAATGGCAAGTTCTTAATTTTTTGGATTATCCCCAAACTACTCGTACTAAGCAAAAGGATATCACTTTCATTGAAAGGATGACTTGTGGCAGCCAAATACACAGATCCACTTCCTCCGCCACGTTTTTCTCATATACTATTCGAATTCTGCAGAATTCGGTGTTGCCAGATTTTAAGTTAAAAAATTTCCCACAATTTGACGGATATTTCCTGAAATTAAATATGGGGAAGGAGGAAGTAATTAATTTTTGAAACATTTTATATAGTTTAGAAGTAAAAATAAATGCACAGATTTGGTTTTCTAAACAGATGGACTGTTGAAGTTTTTAGAAAACATAATAAGAGCCAAGGCAATGTACTCTCTTCTTTTCCTTGAAACTTAGTCCTTAGCGAGCTGCTTAACAAGCTAGTGGATGTTGGATATGGTGCGGCAGCTTACATAGCCTGGCAATCAGCTTAATATGCCTCTAATATGCCTTTGTCAGAGTTTTCTTTTGAATATGCTGCTCTGTCCTTAGCCTAATCAAAAATTCAGAAACGCATCTTCTTTTGTTTTTAAGCATTTTGGTCTGCCAATTGCGGACGTTTAGGTGATATCGAAGATGACAGTATCCTCTTTAAATTCCAGTCATCTCCCAACTTTTATCGTTGGGCTTTTTGCTAAATTCGAGATGTAACGGAAAGGCTCAGGGATGATGAAAGAATCAGCCAAACCGTTTCTAGCCAATTCGTCGGCTATTTCATTTCCGATAACACCTTTATGAACAGACTCCTATTCTTATGGAAGGGATCTTGTAGTGAATTGACTGACTTGGAGTTAAAAAGGTTTGAGCGTAAACCTTCAATAGCTGCTTGATTGTCAGTTAGTAATCCCTTTTTGAGAATACAATTTTCACACACCTGAATGGCACGTATTTCTGCTGGAAACACACTAGGACTTCTCCGGATTGGTTTTTAAATTCTAGTGTTTGGGCAAAATACGAGTATGCCAGCTCCCACCCAGGTGTGCGTCTTTGATCCATCCCTGTACCATTTTAAGATTTGAGTTTTTGTAGTTCCATGCTTCTCCGCTTGGGATCACTATATTGAACCTTCTGCCGAAGTACATAGTCTTAAGTAGGATCGTGTTTACCGCGGGAATTATGTCATACTCTGAGATTTCGGGATGCCGATACTTGCACCTTTGCAGATTTTGTTTTACAGTTTTCTCGTTTGTTTTGTTCTACCACTCTACTGATGAGTAGGTGATGATAGCCCATATCATCATCATATATCCAATACGTAATCTTTGAAGTTAATCCATCAATTAATGGGATGGTCAATACCCTTTTTGGACATGGCTTCCGTGATGAATTCATATGCGGTATTATCGAAGGTACCTTTAATATCTGCGAAGGTACATATTGGAACTTTCTTTTGTCGGTACGCCTTTTTAATCTGTGTTACCGCATTTAGAAGAGCACCTTCCGTGGATCTTTCTTTCTTGTAAGCATATTGGTGATGGTTCTTGAACATTCTCTGATGTGTAGCTCGATAAGTCTGTCCATGGTTTTCAGAGGAAACGATGTAAGGCTTAAGGGTCGATACGATTTAGGTGGTTTATAATGTTTGTTTTGTTTGGAGACAATGACTTCATCCCTCCTGGCTTGTGGAATGTAAGTAAAATTGAAAATGTACCTAAAATACGTGATTAGAGTGGAAACAACCAGGGCCAGACCTCTTTAAATTTGTGAGACGATTCGGTCTGGTTTAGGTATCTTATATGACTTAAATAAGTTTATGGGGCATTTGACTTTGTCTGGCTGTTAATTCAGTATCCTTCGGGCCAAACGTTTCCCTTGTTGTTTCCCTTTTAAGTTTTTCCACAAATTCCAGGCAGCTGGGCCTTATACTGGAGGGCAAACTATAGTAAGAAGGCTGTTACTACCCTGTAGTCATGCCAGAGAGGAGCAGGTGAGACCAGTTCAGACCTATGGCAAAGGCGTTGGTGGTCAACAATTAACTGGCGAAACATGTCTGGTTACTGCAATGAGATATCAAAGCTTCGAGGAGATAATTTGTTTTAACTTTAGTCTTCTTTTCAAAAAAGGCAAAAGAAAGTGTTGCCAGGGCAACAGACGTCTAGAATATGCTAATGGCATGCAAAGACTAGTTTAGTTACTCGTATAAGAAAGGTCATTACTCAGAAGGCGCTACAATCCAGGGTAAACCTAGGTCTTGACTACAATATATCTCCACCTACTCGTGGCAGGTGCTTCGCAAAGGTGCTCTCTATTTGCCGTGGCCACATAGTGTGGGGTACTACTCTGCCTTTGAATTCAACAATCGACTCCAAGTCTTTCCGAGCTGGAGCTCTTAATGTATCACACATTTAAACTGATGAATTCCGACTCTTCTACTTGTAGCTGAAACCATGACAATACACATTTCGTACCGTTTTTGGTTACATAGATAAAAAGCAATGAAGACAGACAGGGTTTTATTTTTATTTTGGCATAGAAAGGTGGAAACCTTGCATGAGCACCGATGGGCATATTCTATCGGTAGTGCCGGATTCTTACTGGATAAAGACACCTCCTTTGAACATTCGCAGAGCGAATTTTACGGTCGTGGAACCACCGTTAGGTATTACTTCGCGGGGATCGGTGTAAAGCAGTTGCTGTTTCGCTTACTAGTGCTAACATTCGCGGTACGCATGTTCTAGGCGTCTAAGAACGCTAAGAATTCTTGTCGCCGCGTCCCTTATTGCAATCCAGATTTCTTCACTGCAAATTCTTATGGCTAACTATGATTTTTACAGTCGGCCATGGCTAACTATGATTTTTACAGTCGGCCATTCGCCGAGTTTATTCCTCAGTATCACTCATTCATTTTCGTAACGCGGAAAGTGAAAAAAAACACGCGTTCTACGTTCATTGAGATATTATCGCATCGAGAGCAATATGGACTAGTCTCGTGCTTTCGTTGTAAAGAGGTACTCTCTACAGCAGCCATGACCTGTTAGAAGCTGCGTCAAGTGGAAAATTGTCTCACCATGCTCCCGATCAATCCAGGTACTGACCCTTGGTATAAGCCTATTCGCCCATCTCTTGCGATTCGCCTCACTGTTATGGCCAGACCGCAAAGCTGTGGTTTTTCTCCGACACTCGCACGTTGTATAGTCGTTTTAGTTCGTTGACGAATATGTCGATGGGTGGCATTGAAGACACGATGAGTATGGCGTCATGCCATACCGTCCGAAATGCGCTTCCGACTCTTAAACTGCACAGGCGGTAAACAGACTTAGTTCCTAGTTGTGTTCGATTTAACTTTCGCTGTATTTGAAAATATCTCTGCGCCTTACAACTATATGGAACTAGCGACGATAGTAGGTGTCTTTTAATTTGTGTTGGTCCTCCGACATTGCTTATGACCCTTGACAATGCACCGACCGCTTTTGATGACTTTTCACTAGTGGATTCCAAGTGATTCTTGTATGTTAAACGAGAATCAATCACCACCCCTAAATATTTAATAAATGGTCGTGTAATGACATCGTATTCTCCGACTCTAAGACTAATCGTCAAGTGTACTTTCCGACTGGTGATAAATAAAACTTCGGTTTCATAATCCGCAAGTTGCAATCTGGTTCCGAGGAGCCACCACTTTATGGTTCTCACGGTCTAATTACAGAGGAGTTCTATTTCTTCGAGGAATTTGGCAACGACCACGTCTACGATGTCATTCGTGAAACCGATGATTGATCCTTCTTGTGGGATTGGCAGACGTGGGATATCGTTTTATACCACGTTCCATAGCAGAGGAGCTAAAACCGATCCTTGTGGCACACCGCCGGTTCCATCGTCGAAATCATAGATAGGGACCCTGTCTGCGACATAGCTCGAGGTTTTTAATAAATACATTCGAAGGAGACAATGCATAATACGTTGCCAATTCCCAAAATTGAAAGCGTTTTCACATTCAGCGTTACTACAGCGCAGTATTTTAAGAGCTTCTTCTCCAAAGTTTCCCTGCAATTGTAGTGCCTTGAAGGCACGCGTTGTACATTTTGACAAATATTTCCGGCCGAGTGCGCACGGCAGTCCTTACTGCTCGATTCGGTATACCGTCAATCCCCGGAGCCTTTTGGTCTTGTATTTTATCGTATACTCTGAAAAGTTCTTCGCTTGTAATTGCTGGAATTGGCGAATTTTGTACCCTTAAATAGAATCAATAAAGCACTTTTTTCTCGTTTTCCACCGTCATTGCTCCTCGCTTATTCAATAAGTTACCGGAAAGTATTCGATACGAAAGAAGGCAATCCTTGTTCTTAAAAAATGTCATAACTTGGCTTTTTGCTTACGATCATTGTACAGTAGATCAATTTCTTATTTAGTTTTTAATTTTACATTTTTCTTTTTACACATAATTCTTAAACTGTTTCACTCAGCTTACTATTGCATTTGTTTATTTTTACATGCATTTTCCCCATCAAAGTTTAAATATCCTTTTTTTTGTTGAACAATAATGGTACATTCGCCACTTGGCCTTGGCCAATAGAATGTCCTTAACTCTACCAAATAATATAATAATTGTAATATATTGTAAAAAAAAAAACTATCGCTGACAATTTGGTTGAAAAGCATACCATTTTCGTGCCGATGGAAGAGAGGTTGCAATATTTTACGAAGTAACATCGGACATGTAGGCGATTGCATTCGGGGACCTTTTGACCTTCTTCTTATGATAATATTGTACGCCCATACATCCCCATACATCATCCCCAACGTTATTTAGTCGCAGAGGTCCCTAAAACATTGTTGCTTGCTGGACTTACTTGCTAACTTCCAACGGGTCCGTGCTCCTCGAAATATTTCCCGTAGCTCTAGGGTATTTCCGCCATTCCGGGACCGCATTATCTAGGTGGCGCGATACCTGCGTTACGAACCCCGTTGCGGTGCTTGCTTCTACTACTGCCTCGTCAAAAACGTAGCTCAGAAGATCCTAGTCTTAGTTGTTTGCTCTCCACATGGATAATTTTAATGTAGCCAGCTTACAGGAACATTGATTAGGATAGCCAGACGATCGCCAGTAAGCTCTTCTCAGCAGGCTACTGCTCATAAAGGTTATGTCGATAATGGACCTCGTTGCCGCTCTACTAAAGGTGTACGTATTTCCTGGGTAGGCTTTTACAACGTCTAAAGAAGTGAGAGCCTCTAGAACGATGGTTCCCCTTCGATACGATTCCAGGTATTAAAATCGCCTGCAATTAAAAAAGGAATGTGAGACTGTGTGGAATGTAACAGCTATATACATGGATTCCACTGGTCGTAGCGTGCGTAAAATAATCATTACGCCGGGTTTGAATATTCTTGAATAGATACCTTTCCGCAGGCCTAAATCACAGTTTTATTTGTCACATCGGACATCCAGGTGTTTCCGTTTATGTTTTTGTACTGAAGGGATCGCAACGTCGATTTTTAACACGCGCACGCATTGTAGCAGAGGCAGACAGGGTCGTAGATCATGTACGTAGTAGTGTATTTTCTACATCATCAGTATAGTTAAGAAGTTGTATAGTGCTTCTTGTGTTGGCTTGTAATTTTCGCATAATTATGTTAAGTTTGCTATCGCAAAAATTGCATAATATTGGATAGCATTTGGAAGCCAGGAAGGTATACAGTAGAAGACCTTATTCTATTTTCTCCAAGATTGGGCAGACTTCTATTTTACTCGTTTGACATGCTTTCATCCGACTTTATTTAAGAGAAGATTTTGTTTATGATCTTCACAAAATTATTTACGGCTAAGATGTCGGCTATCTGGATTTAAATTGTCGAGATTCGTCTGACGGAGTTATTAACTACCATCGTGATTCTTCCATATCCTCAGCTTCGAGTACGAATTCAACCCTGCCATAGAACGAGAGCTCTCTAGTCCTTCTTGAGTGTATTCTTCTATAATGTTTCTATTTTTCTCCAAGCGCCAGTTAACATCGTCATCAAAACAGGTATTTACTAGGTTAAGTCGTTTGCTTCCTTTTGCAGTTTTCTGTCGGAAAGGATATCCAAGTTTTTACCTTGGTAGCCATAATACTGTAGTCTCCTACCTTGTTTCGGTCGCAATGTGCTCAATTAGTTATTCAATTCAATTCATGACTCCTCATCAAACGAAGACGTCAAGAACCGAAATATAAAATAGGGCAAGGCTCTCACATCGGAAATGGTAAATCCTTAGGGAAGCTGCGTCCAAATAGGCAATACTGTTGACCTGCTAATGAACGCGTGGTGTTGTAAGGACAAATTGTAGAGCAATAGCTAGGTAAGGCAGAAGACAGGGCATTGCTGCGAGGTCAAGGAAAATAGCAAAACCTCCGAGTATTTAATGAAATGGCTAAGTTGACTGAATTCCTGATTGCGCTGGGAATTAAAAACTAACATTATGACGCAAGAATCAGAAATTCGATGGTCATAGAGGAGGCAGCAATATTTTACTGACTGAATTCAGCGAATTGAATAAAGTTTCTCTACTTCTATCACTTTCAGAGCTGTTCTTTGAAATAAAAAAATTGGCTAAAAATATAAACTTGATATAGTTTTGAAAATGTGCTCACAATAAGTACGAGTATCTATAGCCCCAAGTCAATAGAAAATTTCCCCCAAAATGACAACAAAAAAAAAACTAAAAACCCTTTATCTCTGCATGAAACTTATTCAACTCTTTGTATACTCCCTTCTGTTGGGATGCTATCGCCTTTACAAAAGGACGATGAGGAAGAACAGTCATTCCAAATAAAGAGGAAAAACAACTTTTCGTTTGACTTTAGTTTTGGCTTGTCTTTATCGCAATTTCAGTGAAAAAAAGAGAATAGAAAAAATACAAACGCCACCAACGAGTCAGGAAAAAATGGGTCAAATTTTATAGTCAAAGGAGTCAAGTTAACAAAGTCACGTTACGAAAAGTAGCGCCCTTTACCTGCTTCCGGCCTTCAGACATACGAACATCTACCGAATATCCTTGTGTCTGTTTCGTTCAATTTCTTTGCATTTTCTGTGTCCCTTTCTGATTCCTTTGATTGCAAGTCAACCAATTTCAGCCAAAAGGTATTGAAGAAAGCTTGGAATGCATTCAATCTAATTGTGTTGACCAATCTCAGGTGAAGGATAACTGCCATTACATTCCTTTTGGGCTTTCATTCATTCGAAAAAATGGAAAGTTTCCATCAGAACGAGGTCCTATCTTTTGCACTTGAAAGACATCCACGTAAGCTCACATAATTCGAAACGAAAGGATTTGAATTTGACAGTCAAGGAATGTAAGGGTATGAAGGTAAGATTTAAGGATTCTTCAGGCATAGGGGAGATTTGTTGAATATAATTGACCACTTCCATGTAGAATGAAGTGACCCTTAAGGAAATCTCCTTCTTCGTATCTTTTTTGAGATGGTAGTTTGTAATAATAAATCTTTCTTCGGATTGCTATGGAAGATAATCGGAGATGGATTTCAGTTCCTGTACGTCAGCAGTATCATTGGAAATAAGGATACTGTTTGAGATGGAGGGTTTTGCGTTGGAAAAACTGTTATCTATTTATCTAAGGGGACCCATCCAATTATCTTTCCAATTGTCTTTCTACTTTAATTTGCTGTTGATGGGACTTTTGATTGCCTAAGGGGTCAGAGAAGAAGAACAAATATCTGGTTCTGAGAAATTTAAGACGATTTCGGTCTTTAAGGTATCGTTGGACCCTTGCTTACACTTTGCAATGAAGTAATTTGTATGCAAAGACAACAATTTGTTGCCTAGTTTTCTGTTTGGTAATTTATGTACATTTTTTCAACTCAAGGTTTCATTAGGTTTTCTTCGGGGGTTTCTCAGATATTAATTTCAAAATGGAACGGGCTCTTTCCTTTCTACGTATATTCGTACTTTTGTTTTTTGACAATGCAAATATTGTGCTGTCCCTTCAGTACCGTATGATATTAGTCACAATGATTCCATATCGTAACGGACATCATCGGGTAGGGGATATAAATTTTAAATTGAAATTTAAGCCCAGAGCTTCTAGTGGAGGAAATAAGAATCTTCTCCAGGTTGCTTCTGTAAGACATTCTCCAAGTTTAGAGACTTTAAGGACCTAATGGGCTAATGACCAAGATAAACTCTAGGTTGCGTGATTTTTCAATTGGCTGTTTGAGAAAAGGGAACAGCGATTGGGAATTATAACTCCTGGTGTGATTTTTGATGATGATAATAGCGGGTTACGACGCAGTTCCGAACACAAAAAATTCTGCTCAAAAATTATTAGGAATTCTTCAATGTAACGAAAACGGTTCAATTATTCATCGATGTTCCTTTGATTCCCTTCAAAGGAATCTCCATTACAAATAATACAAATGTATATTCCAACGCATCCTCCAATCCTCAAAGCACTTTTCAAAGGCCGCCGATTTTAGGATTATCCTCGGCTCTCTTGTGCGAATTCTCCTTTATCGTCTTAATCATGTTAAAACATTTTCTGCGAAGTGGTAAGTGGTCAGGTTAATACGGAGCTTGAGAACCGGTGTGAAAGTTGTTTTTAATCAAATAGTCGCGTACAAAATGAGATGTATGAATCGGTGCGTTGTTTCTCCACAATTCTGGCTTCTTGCGACGAACATTTTCCCTCAAACGCTTTAATACGCGCATGTTATACTCCTTATTTACTGTCTGATCTGGCGGAAGAAATCTAGAGTGGACGGAAATTAAAGAGAACGGTCAACAAGGCCTTGGTTTTGGATCGACTCTGTCGGGGTTTTTTGGATTTCTCCTCATCTAAGAAGTGCCATTCCGATGATTGTTGGTGTCATATTCATAGACCCATGTCTCGTCACCGGCAATAACGCCATCAATGATATTTTGGCCCATAAGAAAGCATTTTTTTGGCGATACCAATGCGATGTTATTTCTGCAACAGATTCAGCACTGTCAGCATAAGCCGCGCTTCAACTCGTCTCATGCCCAAAACGTCGTGCATGATGCTCTGTATTGATCTGAACGAGTCACCAAGATCGGCTGCTATCTCCCTGATTCTAACACGACGATCTGCGAGGGCAAGTTTCTTGACATGTTCGATGCTTACGTCAGGCATACTGGTGGATGGATGACCGGAATGTGGCATATCATCAACCACAGTACTGCCCGCTTGAGGCGTGTTTAATTACGCTGGCCGTTCACCTGCAACAAATTTTCGCTCCTTTGTTGCTGCCTCGTTGAGGTGTTACTGTAAAAGAGATCGTCGTCTCTTTACCCATGGATCGCTTTGCCTTCTGCATTCACATCGATTGCGAGATGTGATGCCGGTATTTGTTCCAAAATCGGTTGTGGGTATGAGGTATTCCTCAAGCCTTACTGTTTTCCACGGCTTTTGTTGGAGTGTTTTTTCCAGGGATCGTCCTCCCCCAGCCGTTGTCATCGCGTTGGGGTGTCTGTCCTGTCTAATGCTGTCCATTGCGAGTCTGCCATCTCGCATGCAGGCTCTGGCAATTATGATCTTGGAGTAGCTCCTGTCGCAATCTGCGCTCCTGGTTCATCATAAGTCTCCCTACCGCCCATAGGCATTCACTCACCAAATCTCACCGTGCGTTACTTTCCCGAGGTCTGTAGGGACTATGGTCGCCCTCCACCGCAGCCAGAGCACGGTACTTCCACACAAAAGAAAGATGGAAAGGGGATTTGTATGGGAAGAGAGTCACCCTTGTTGTGAAAAATTTACCGCGATTCCCGCATTGGAGAATTATCTTTATGGTAACGAAATAACAGCAATCTTCGGATACGAGTGGCAGCACTGTGGATTAATTTTGCTACAGACCACCTACAGCCAAAAGCTTGTATATACCCCATCTTACGGCAATCAATCTAAGAAGTGGCTGAATAAAAACGGATGTGAACTCGTCTAAAATGCAGATTTAGGGGTCTGTAATTTCAGACATGTGGACGGGTACCTCGTATGCATGAATTTCCCAAAGGAAGTGACAGACGATTGTACTAAACTGTTTGCAGGATTTCCTCAATAGGGTTTAAGCTTAGTGTTTTAAGCATCACGGGATGATCGCTCTGGATTATTATAACACAGAGCAGATCTTTGGCAGTATGTAGTCCCAAATAAATGTGAAGAGTCTATCCGCAAAAGGGAGGAATGGAAGTCCAATTCTTTATGAATAAACGTTGAAACAACAAAAGTGGTACAAGAGTGGTAGGATCTTAAGACCACCTCTCATTTGTAATTAGTAAAAATGCCACCATGTTTGTTTTTAGGTGCAAAAAGCATTCTCTTACGAAATAACATGAATGACCCAAAATAACTATACTCTCGGAAGGTCAATCGTAACTTAAAACACTAAATCGCTACTCATACTGATTGAAAACCCTCCCAGAGTGCCATTCGACATTCACCAACTTCGCCACCCTAAACTAGGTCTCAATCGGTTGGGCATGAAGGTCAAAAACCCGGATCAACAGGCAAAAAAATGCGAAGAAAGTCAATTTTTCGGATCCTGTCTAAGATTTGGCCTTAGTAATAACAATATTGAGCAGAAAATAAAACACGCGCACATTCAAACACTGGAATAATCTAGATGTCCTTTCCTTTCGTTGTAATACAAATCTTTGTAGAGTGGACCGATTCCATTAGCACATGCATCACTTCAAGGTGAGTCTTGTGCGCCTGGAAAACTTCCCATGGCCTTGTTATTGACGACCGGAGTAAATGAAGTAAAAACAACGGCATTAAGATATTCTCTAGCATGTTCTGACCCTTAGCAGGGTGCTTGGAGCCGAACTTTCAGCAGAGGCCTTTGTAACAATCAATCACACTGATATCACCGGAAGTGCTGTGAGATGGGTCTTGCCTAAAAAGGATAAAAAACTGTCAATACTTTCATTCGGGTAACGATGTGTCATACGCGGCAGATTCATTCAAAAGGTATTGAACATGTGAGCAAGCGTCTTATTACAAATTCGCTAACATAAGTCTAATATGCACTTATACTGCCACTGAAAAAATCACGTCTGGCCATAGATTTATTTACTTGGACTTATTGACAATCACTACGTAGACTGTTTCCTCATCTCAATACACACAAGCTAAGCCAAATTGAGCATTTTTAGATCTGTGTAAGGCATGTCTCCAGTTTTTTGGACGTCTAAACGAAAAGCAGGGAGGAAGAAAGCTAGTAGGAACACGCAGCTTTACCAAATTCGTACAAAGCGGCGCAAAGGCCAGGGACCGGAGGAACATCGGGTTCACCCGGAGCATGAGAAGCAGAGAAATAACGTACAGAAATTGTACCAACAGGTAAAAGATAGTATCTAGCCTAGAAGACCCATGCAGAAGTCTGTAGAAATGTAAAAGAGTCTCAGTTAGAGCTTTGAATTTGTTTAATCTTGTTCTGCAGACTGTGTAACAGCGGAAACACCACTGAAATTGAAAGACGAAAACCAAAGTTTCCATCCACTTGACCAAAATGAAGTACGAATAGCAATATCGCCAAATTGTGTAAACTTTTGAAGACCTTCACAAATAGTTTGATTGAACCCAATTATTGTCCAAAGTCCATAGTGAGAAGTAGACAAGGCACCAAATTTTCATTCCCTGGCAGATCCTGTTTAAGACTCAAGATATCAAAATAGGTGCCCACATTCTTTCCACTGATTCTTAGGCCGCATTAGACAGCAAGCTCGTCCGTCTGCACAGAATAACGATTGAGATCGCTCGCTGCTCCGTCAAAGTCGGTGATGACTTAGTCAAGACCTTTGTAGTGACATGCTTTCATGCTACTTCTTTGACATTGTGCCTTAAAGAATTGTGCGAAACTCACAAACCAACACCAAAGCTAACATCTGTCAGATGTCTGTACAAGTAGCTGCTTGTGTAGATGACATATGTTAGCATCAGCAGAAGTGACAAAGATAGGTCAGGCGACTGACCTGAAAAAACTGAAATACATGCTACCAACAAAGACGGCAATCGATTGGAGTCAACTAGAACATAAGTCTTTAAAACATTTATCATTCTTGTCTTTCTCCATGGGTCACAGAATGGACCTTATTAAGACAGGATGAAGAGGTGCTTGGTTGTTTCAAGATATGAGTACTTCGAGTGATTACGGGTCTATCTGCATCCATAAATAATTCAGCTAAATTAAACCAAAAATTAGACAATCTTCATATCGAAGGGAACTCAGATCTAAGAATCAGATTTGATGAGCTACGATGGCTGAGGCATATAGAGCGAATGGACGCCAACACTTCCGTTTAAAAAGTTTTCCATTCCATCATTGACGGAAGAAGGTGCCTTAAGGAGCATGTTGGATGAGTCCCAGCTCTATCCTGGACTGTTCTTACTTCACTGTAAGTAGAAAAGTGATTTTCATTAGGTTTTCATTTACTTTTCATTACATCGAGAAGATAAGGGCTCATATGGCTCATACAATCCATAGTATCAAGGAGCCCATATTAGCTGCTTGATGTAATTGACATTGTTGATCAACCGTCTTCTCTTATTTGGACTAAATGCTACTCAAATCTACTTTCTCCACCAGATTCAATATACTATAATTGTATTGTTCATTTGGATACACTGACAATGATGTTCAAAATCAACGTCGTTAATACTAAACCGTCACCGCTCCATAAGAACGTCAGGTGCACAATTCTACGCAACTACTTTCAAATATTCATGTTTCAACTGTTTCGAGTACAACAACGAGATACCCCATTCACTTAAATATTTTATGACATCTCCGCCAGCTATGTGAGATGTTTGGCCATGACCCACTACAAGGATCTCAACTTTCTTTTCAGTCTCCTTCTATTCCACTCATTGCCCTAACATGTTCAAAAACAATCCAAATTCAAGATAATGGTTATTGTACAAGTATCTATGTACAGATATGTACCAAAACATTGTACAAATTGCATACAAAAAATAGAATGCCAGCAAAAACATCATGTTAATCATTAAAATATATATCATAGTCATAAGGATAGAGTGTCGGTGTAAGAGTGTTATAACAACCCTATTGAATTTGAACCAAAATGCAGACACTAATTTCTTTGTGTATCTAAGTAGAGGAGAAACCTCTGACACTTCCCGCAAAACAAAGGATTCCAAGGATACAAAAGAAAATCTCTGGCAACCCGTACGGTTTTGTTGCCGAAAGTTTTCTAACAAAGTATCTTTGTACATATCTACCGTGCATAAGGATTATTGCTATCTAAGGATACGGTAATGAAAAGTTCATCCACTCAATCATATTTTTCTTTTTGTTTTTATTATGAAAACATTTTCTTTTTATTTTTTAAATTCCACGAAGTGGCCATTACAATGGCAAAGCAGTTGGGTCCTGTGGGATGGTTGATTAAATACGCTTGCGATGCATTCCCTCGACTTCTACAAATAGAGCTTTACTTTGGCTTAAGAATCAGAGTTAGTAATAATAGTTTTCTGTATCTGAGCAAAAGTGTCGAGGACAACAACCAATTCTCTACTAAATGGACAATGGAATGGGAGTTCTTTTAACGAAATATGAATAAGACCTTGGTAGTGCTTATGTTAATTGCCATACCACTAAGTATAGAGCGTTCTCAGTTGTATAGGTACAGTGCTTTCTTAGACACAGAAGTGGGAAACAGAAGAAATGAATGGTAAAGGCGCATCTGTGCTAATAAAGGGGACTCAACTATGAATTCTTTATTCAGCAAAAGAAGATAGTTTTAAGCTGTTCTGCATTAAATTTAAAAAAAAGCAAAGTAGAACGTTTCATTAAAATGGCTCTTTCTTGAATGATTTTTGCTAAATAAGAAATCATAGAAAAATATCTACATATATGATTGGGGATCTTTAAATGTGTCTAGATGTACAAGTTGTTCCCATTCCACGAAGGAAGATGTAAAAGTTAGCCATACGAAACCATGAGAATCACAAAGAAGGGAGTTTTTTTTTCTAATAGGACTTTTCAAGAAAATAAAACTTTAAAACTCGATTGAATGCAATGAAGTTCTTCGCTCTGAGGCTGCATTATAAGGCTTCCGATCTTATGTGAACTTTAAAGTTATTTTTTAAAGGGAGACAAGTCGGAATGGTCGTGTTTCAGTTGTCGGAACAGAATTCTCTCTTGAATATTTAGCCATGGAACGCTGTTTGCGTATTGTTTTAAAGGGCATGGACTGGCCCAGATCCGAAAATAGTTCCTCTTGTAAGAAAATTCATTGAAAATCTAATGAAAATTTGAGAAACTCTTGCATTTTCGAACTAATTTGATTAATTTTGTGGGGAATGGTTCCGGTAACCATTAGCTGTCCCCATATTGCTCTTTTGTCATTTTGTCATATTTTCCCTGAACTGTAACGTTCGTATGGTAGTACTCGCAAACGGTTTGGGCCGTTGTAATATCACATCACCTGAAGGAGATGCCCATGCTCCGAAATGCAGTAATTCTAAGACATTGAATATTATTATTTAAAGAAATTCTCGTTGAGCTGAAAGCTGGCCCATAAGTTGCCTCCTTTTCTGCCACACAATAAGGAGATTGGGATGGAATAATGGTGAGAATACCTATTAGGGTCAGTCCATAGTCAGTCAGAATAGTATCTTTGGCGGTTAGTAAGGCAGAGTGGCTTCCAGATGAGGCACACTCTTCGGGATTGACAGATGGTAAATATTATCGAAAGCGTGTGTACTAAATGAATCAATCCTCTATCGGCAGCAAAAAAGAGAAACAGAACACCGGATGTGACATCCACTGGGGGCAATCAAGCTCTTGGAACTTAAACTGCATCTTTTTGTACCACTTCAAACAAAGCAAGGAAATTTCTGGGACCTCCCCTCACTACAATTTTTTGCGAAGTTCTGTGAAGCCGGTGCTGTAACCTTTAAAGAATGCACTTCCAGTGAACAGAATTACGACAATTCTGGGCGGTCATGTCCATTTACAAAAACTAGCACTGTCTCTACCCGATCACAATTTCTGCATAAAACTGGTGAATCAACCAATATTTCTGTTAAATAGATGCCATGTGATGCGGCCAAAACCTCTATAAGACACAACTCTGGTGATGTATTTTGTAGAGCACAAGGTATCACTGAAACCAATTTGCAATCACTAAAGGACACATTTCGAGAGCATGGGATTTGGAAGTCGAGGGAACGAAACCTTTTAAGGCGTTGCCAACTCCTTTTGACGCATCGGATTGAAAAGACTGGCGTTAACAATATTCCGAACGACGCTAAATTGACGATGATTGTACTCAAGCAAACTGTTGCGATCTTAATAATAGAATTTTTAGGGTGAACAGAAGAACAAGAGCTCCACTTTTGAATGGAAAATCAAATTTGTGCCCCGAATCATGGCCCTGTTAACATAGTTGGAAAACTGCATTTCAAGAAATAGGAAAATTAAGACAGTTTTTCTGCGTTGTGTGTGACAAAGCTTCTGGCGGGATGATCAAATTTGGTTAATTGCCTCTTTATTTTCAAATGAGTCAACGTTCTTCTCGTAAGTTGGGTACTGTATCTCTAGGTAGGAGGCTCTCCGTGCTGAATAAGAAACTTCACAAAATTTGAGTATTCATGCGGAAACTACAGGTTTGAAGGAAAAGCATCTGTGTTTTCCAACGTTCAAAGGGCTTCATACCACTAAATAACAAGTGATCGGTGCAAAAAAAACCTTTTACTAACTATTCGTAAGGAATTCCAGAACCAAGATTAAGTAACTGCATGCCTTAGCCTTGAATGGAAAAAATTTGTTTTTACCATGGCTAATTTTCTCCATCGCTGCACACGGTCTGAACTTAAGCGCAGGCAATCGTAGACGCGTTCGATGACAGGTGCGCAAGAAATAGGCTTTTAGCCAATCATTCTAAAGCCAAAGTTATTCGCATTTCGAAATAAAAAATCTGAGTAATATGACTCACCCAGTTCTTAAAAGCATCAGCATCTGTTCGCTTTAACAAGCCAAGTAAGTAGTACGTTCTAGGAGGTTTCTAAACCTTCTAAGTTTGCCAACCATAAGCCAACTTTATCCCGATTTGATTTTTTAATAAAAATTCATAATTTCGATACCATTTTCAGCAGACGGTTTGTCAAGGCTCGCAGGAGGCTTTCTCTTGCGTCTTGAATGGCACATTCAGGGGCACCTTGGCACTGCTACTTCTAAAAGACATCTTCTGTTTAATATGAAGGTTCTATTGATCTTGAAGAAGACAACATGTGAGTTTATTGACTCCGGTCCTATGGGCATGTCATTTGATGCAATGGTAACAAAACTCCTTTTGGAGCGGTCAAAAACGGGTGGAGGATGGGGAGATGAAATGATGCAACGTTAATTGTTGCTTGTTCAAAAGTTTGAACGAAATTATTAGAATGGAAATTATCAGCGATTGCTGAGACAGCTTAGCTCGGCTGAGGGACTTCTTGAATTACCTTACCACTTCCATGGTAAGAAAAAGCTTTATCGAATGCCATCGGAATTGAATGGATTCAATTACTAAATCTTGTTTGGGTTTTAGGTCATGTGAACTTAGAAAATGATCTGAGATATTGCGACACAAGGCTCGGAGAATAGTGTTAAGTTCCGACTTGAGTGTGGCTGCCTGGCAGTCGGGTTTGTGTACCCAAATTTCAAATTTCTTCTGCTTTGAAGTTCAAGAGAGTATGTAGTTGTCTGAACCAATGTTGGCTCTTCAAAACAATGCCGGTTTGATCAATCTGGTTGATAGCCTTTTGACTGTTAAGTCTCCTTATGGATGTTGAGGTATGGATAACGTATGATGGCACTTCGTCCGTAGCTAGGTTTCATAATTGTTCCACCAAAGATACCATTCTTTTCTAAAACTTTTCACAACCTCGTTGTGAGGACATTGTTTATACGTCTAATATAGGTGCTCTTTGAAGAAATCGTAGACATACTCGAAGTTGTTATGTTTCTTTGTGTGAGCATGAGTGTATATCAAGGTTGTGTTGACGAATTAAGATTTGATGTGGATTGTAATCGTTCTTTCAGATACTTTCAGCCCATAACTTCCTCTGATCTATTTCAAAATGAGCGCTGCGCAGCTAATTGTTGCAGCATTTGAACTTCTAACTCCGAACATTCCACCTGCAAGAGTACGTTAAAATAGTTAGCAGTGATCAGGCAGTTGATCCCAGGGCACAACATCCAACCTGGAATACTACTTATTTCTACTGCCTCGAGTCCATTTTAGTTTTGACAAATTGGTAAGTTAGCGAAAAACCTTATTATGCCTCCGTTCGAAATGAGTCGATAAGGTAATCGCTAGATCTCGCTTTGACACTCTTCTGCCAGCAAATTTTCATATTCCGGTTTGCCTTAAACAAATGCGTGCACTACAGTTCGTTAAATTGTACTTCCGCTTGCCTAGTAGCATTCGCGTAGTCATAATTTTGTTGTACCCTCTCATCAAAAAGTACCCGCAATATCCCATTCAAACTAACCGCGCAATTTGATCGTAGTTTTTGCGTGATAGCTTTGTTAGCAAGTCAGTGCTCTGCGAATTTCGCAATTTCAAATTTAGTCGAGCAAAGTGCTTGCCTGAAATTTAGTGTTTTTAACAAAATATTATGTACGGAAGCAAGGGCTAGCCTACGGGGACTCGACAATGTCGAAAACATAAGCGTATGAGGGTTACGAAGAGTTTAAAGAGGGCCGTAATCATTTTGGTCGTCCATCCACCAGTATGACTGATGTAAACTTCGAACATGTTAAGAAAATTGCCCTCGCCGATCGTTGCCTGAGCATCAGGGAGGTAGCAAGCGATTTTGGTTTCTCGTTCGAATCGATACAGAGCGTTATGCACGATGTTTTGGCCTTGAGACGAGTTGAAGCGCGGCTTATGCTGACAGTGCTGAATCTATTGCAGAAACAACATCGCATCGATGTCGCTAAACAAATGCTTTCTTTTGGGCCAAAATATCATTGATGGCCTTATTGCCGGTGACGAGACATGGGTCTGTAAATATGACACCAACGATTATCGGAATAGTGCTTCTCAGATGAGCCAGAACCCAAAAAATGACGACAGAATCGATCCAAAACCAAGGCCTTGTTGACCGTTCTTTTTGATTTGAGTATATCGTGAACGTATTAAAGCGTGAATATCGATGAATAATTGAATAGTTTTCGTGTTATTGAAGAATTCTGGGTACTTTTTGATCAGAAGGTATTCTAAGTGATCCTGTGGTTGGAATAGACAAAGACGGAGTTCGTTTCTTCCTAAATTATTTTACCAAACCCAACTATAGTTGACCTATAACTATATAGTATGGCCGACTTTTAAACCACTGAATACGAGTATAGATTGTCGGCTGCTGATGCATTTGCCATTAAATTTGTTACAGGTGCAAAGTCACCACGTTGAATTTTTTACTAAAATTAGAAGAACATAAGTCATCAAGCACAATAAATTCGACAAAGCGCTCTCAAATCACTCTTACCACGCAGCCATTAGCCAATATATTCGGGTGACGTGCGAAAATGCTGACCATGAACCTGTCCCATCAACGTTTCATTATATCCTTCGTCTACTGATAACGACCATAACTTTTATTGAGTTATAAAACAGTCCTCCTACCTGAACATGTGTTGCCACGCAATTGAATCTTTTGATTTATTGATCACCTAACAAACTGCTCATTACCCATGTTTATCTATTCAATTTCGTTCTGACTGACAAGTGCAATACCTACTTTATGGCGGTACTTAGCCGGCAGCGTTCATTTTAGGCATCCGAAAAAAACACGCAATCCAAATTCCACGTTAGAAACAAAAACAAAAAAAATCATTATCTATCGCGACCAGCTGTGAAACTGAAGGGCAGAATTATTCACCCTGCATTGTTGTCATTGGAATTTATTTTCTATTTTTTGTGCGAGTATCTATCCTCCCCTAATACATCATAGAGATTATTGAGAACCTCCAGCCGGCAATTGATTGCTTGGATTTCAATTTTCGAACTCATAAATCAGAAGAAGGACACTCCATCTCGCCAGAGATACATAAACGAGTATCAGGAGGCTCAAATGTCAATGCCAAAACTTTCACAGTCATTCTGTGAACTCTAAATTCAATGCAACTACAGAGGAAATTATTGATGAGGTGAGGACACTATGGATACTTCCGCATAGAAATAGTGATTATTGAGGCTACGTCAGTTACTGACATGTAAGGTGATGATAGTTTAACGTCAAAAGTTGCCAATATTTTGCTAACTGACGTAATGGAGTATTATCAGGGAAATGGCAATAGTTTGGCATTTACTTTGATGTGATGGACGAGTTTTTAATGAAATGAGGTCGAGAAAAGTTGAAGTTTGTTCCTTCTTACTGTGAAAGTTTGTCAGCAGCAGTTGGAATTGTGTAGAAAGTTTTTTTATAGTTGAACTTAGTTCCCTTCGAAATTTCCGCAAGGACGCAAAACGAAAGGAAAACAAATATTGAGGAATACAACCTTGTAGAGACTTGGGAAACAAATTTATGTATGAATATGGGCATCAACTAGAAAGTTTTAAGATAGAATCCCCAGTTGGTTCTTGTGCCTTTTAAACAACAAAGAAATGGTGCTGTATACAACAAATGGTCGTAAGAGCATTGAAATCGAAGGTACGGGTGCACTTCATATTTCTCAATTCCTCGTACCATCAGGTGCACTGGAGAAAATCAACGGACTAAATTGACAATAACATAACTCTGGGGCAAAGTCTGATGACATAATTGTTCGTGCAGAAAACTTTTGTGAAACCAGCTTCAATCGATATGGTAAACCTAAACAACTTAAATGAGGAAAGAAGCCAGAGCACGATTGCATCAAAAATGTCTTAAACAAAGAAGAAGAACTAACTTGAAATGGTAGATAAAGTACGCCTTAAATGCTCCAAAAAAAGGCAAAAAAACAGTTACTGACAACCTTAGAAGGATGTTGTCTTAGCCTGAGGCTCTTAGGTTATTGGTATAAATTAGAGCGCCACTATAAGCAGAATAGGACTATTTCTGGCGATAGCAAAAAAAAAAACAGCCTACGGTTTATCGCCGAGTCCGATAGGAAACCTCAGCCAGCTTATTGTGCGAAACTGAAGGCAGCTAGCTAAGTATGCAGCTGGCTGGAGATACCTGTAGCGCGACTATAAGTAAGTTAGTAGGAGCTACTTCGCCTTGATGGTTGCATGCAGCTGGCACTCAACTAAACGCTCACAAGGGTACAGGAGGAGTAAATACCGGTAAAAAAGGATCCCTAATTCACTAGTAAAACAGCAAACGACGATGGATGCAAGGCTAAAAGGATGCTTAGTTACTAGTTTGCAAACTTCGGATACCAAATAACCTCTGACTTAAATATAGTCTTCCTTTTGTTATATTAGTAGACCTTGGGTGACAATTTATTCCTTCTACTTCCACACTATTAATTTATCTACTTCCACATTTTCTGCCAATCGGGCGAGTCATCAAGCATTGTCACGGAGATGGAAGACTTTGAAGAGAGCTTATATCTACTTAGTAAATCTGTCTCAAAAATCAGCACTTTATGCAAAAGTCTTCTATCGGAAGAAATACAGCCCGATAAGACGGACGTGCCCAAGAACTCTGGCAAAGTGACTCAGGCTGACCCCGATTACGTCATCTTCACGCCAAAAGAACAACGTAGATTTGAGCGTGAGTTAAAAAGGATTGCAAGTACCAGCAAGCCCGAATTTGTGCGAAAGAAAAAGTGTCAGAAAAGGGTCCAGAGGTGGAGCTCAAGTTATCCGAAGACAACAGCACTATTCAATCTGGGAACTCTCCCGTCAAGAAAGTCTCGTATAGCGATATAGCGAGCTCTATCAGACTAAGAGTTGTACCAGTCGCCCTTGATCGTAGATCTATCATCTTCTTCTTCTTATTCTTTTATTAACCCTTTCCTCGTTATACGCACTTATGCGTAACGAGTTTCCCATTTTTACCGCATCGCTGCTGCTCCGCTTATGGGGTTGGCGTAGATCTATCATAAATGAACAAATTGTTCAGATAACAGGGAGGGTCGTGGATATCACATATAAGGAAATAAAGCTAGCTTTCCGCAGTACGACTTTCAAAGCCCGTTGGCTTTTGATCATTTGTGCGGTTGGTTCTACTTCAGAGTGGAAGACAAATGTGGCTTAGGGGTGATGCTTGTCAGAGAAGAAAATCTTCCGAACATGTCAGGTCAGAGGATTCTTTCCTTTCAGAGTACCGAGATAGCTAGAGAAAGAATATTCAGAATTCAAAAACAAAGAACTCAACAGAAGAACGTTAAGAGTTCTTCGAACATCGAATGATAGGGATATCGTCCATCTCGTCCTTCCAATTCATCAAAACGCAACGGAGGGGCTTGTTGATTTAAAGGGTTTGCTTTTGTACTGCTTTGGGCAGACCAAGTTCATTACAACATTACATTAAAAAACAACGAGTATGACGTCAGATGGAGTTGGCGAAAGCATGAGTAATATCCAATCTAGAGCAGGGCGGAGAAGCTGCACAATAAGAACGCTTTTGCACGGCACTATGACCAAAACTAGTAGCTCCACCAATCAAACACGATAGAGGCCAAAGCTGGCGCTGGATCGAGCATTAGGGTGGATAAATAAAGAATAGAACAACAATAGTCCGAGACATAGACGAAATAGTCACTCTGAAAAGGCTGCCGTATGACGCAAAGGTGACAACAAACCCTATGGAGTACGAAACCCTGATTTTTCACAAAAGAAATGACATCCCTCTTTAACGTGGTGCACGCACACCTGCACTGATCTATGGGTGCCTCGGACATCCTCACCCAGTGATGTGCTGAAGAGAACATCGCTATTAGACTTATACAAAAACTATAAGCAAATAATGGTATGAGTTTTGGCTTAAAATGTAATTCCAGACACATCGTTCTTTCCAAAAGTCATTTAAGACCGTGGGCAATACTTTCTGGCGGGGATAAAAATTGAACGCCACAATCAGCGTGAGCTGCAAAGGCTCCTATGTGCATCGTCATACTTTGCTGGAGACACTGAAGAAGTGCCTTCAGGAAACAACTGCATTTGGAAGGTAGAAAACCTACTAGCTAGCCTACAGTTCTGACAAAACGGTACGAAAGACCTTTCGGGCGAAAGTGTATTACTTCGCAAACAATGGCGAGTTAGAAACTAAAAAAAAAGACGTGTCCCTTCATAGTTATGGGACACTTTGATGCTTGACTGTGTCCTGATAGATAGAATTTTTCCTTAATTTAATGGGTTTCTTGGGGGCCCAACTTCCTTAGGCTTAGTTCGGAAAAAAATAAAATATGAAGGCGTGATCTGGTTCCACGGCGTAGACTTTCCGTGAAAACGTCGGGAAAAATCATAACAAGTGTCATTTCTGTATAGGTAGATACCAACGACACCAGCAGATCGCTTGCCACCACCGAGTTGATTGAATGATGACTGATTTTCTGTCGCCAACCAGGAACTCGAAGCCTAAAATCAGCACAGCGTTGCATTTATCACCCATCCAGGCCTCCGAGAACATGAGATAGCCCAAATGTCAAATAAGCGACGACACCCCACTATTATACGTACACGTGTGTCACTCATCTAACAATTGTTGCTCATCGACGCACCGAGCAGTTTTCGCAGCTGTAAAGTTATTATTGACAGACATCTTTCCAACGAATGAAAAATCGGGTGAATATTTGGCGAATTTAACTTTCAATTCTCTTTTTCCGATTCTATTTTGCTGATCTTGAACCGACAATAGTTAGGAACAGGTAGTTCAGTGAATACAGCATCACATTGCGTGAACCTTTACCACAAAGAAAATCGTTGCCATTCCTGGAAACCAGTATTGGCGCGGGTAATGACGGCGTTCTGCTTCGACGAACGATGCAGAGGAAAAGATTATGTATAATAGAAAGTACCTGTATACTAATATAAACTCGGTGTATAACAATGAACCGCAACATCGTTATCGACATGGGACATCTCAAAGCTTGTCAACTTTTGTAACGCTGGACAGCTTGTTGTTATATTTTATTCAACTACACACCTTACTTGATTTTTTTTGACTTAAAAAATGCAAGTCTTGCGGACATGGCTGGGATTCTAACACAGAACTTTCCGATTTAGAAGCTAGAACGGCACTCCTTAGAAGCTTTTTCGTAGGCAATTTTGTACTTTCGGGAGTTTGCCATTGCCCGCCGAAAGGATGATGGCGATTTGAAAAATTGATGGTGACCCAGCCAGGAATCGAACCCAGACTGTCTGCGTGATAGTTCAATGAGCTAACTATCGCGCCATCGCCATCGCCATTTCTGGCGATAACACGGTCACAAAATTCCATCTTCAGTGAGTTGAAGCGGCCCCCCCTCATAGCTTCGCAGTTGCTTTAAGCTATCAGAGGGATTTCTGGCAATCAAATGGTAGCATTTGTTCTTCTTGGTATATGACTTGGGCCCTAACACTCAACGCTTACCCTAGCCGAATATTTGCAAAAGAATTCCTTTGGAAACCTTTTGCCACTTTTAATCAGCCAATATATCGTGCTCTTCTATCGCCAAATGGAAAATTAAAGTTAAATTTTGAGATTTTCTCGGCTAAGTTCACTGAGTGTCTGTCCTTGTTATTTGGTCAAGTTGTTTTCGAACAATTCGACCTTGCTGGAAGAACATTCCCCTTTTTCTGGTGCTGTTGGAATTTGTTTCATTGTTAGTTAGTTGCTGTTGCGCTCACCAACATTATACCTTACTTCACACTCATGATCTGATTTTGGTAACAACCGATGCCGGATGCAACATTTTCTGTAGAAGATATGATGATTAGTACATTAGGAAAATGTCACGGCCATTTCGCTTCCTTTTGTCCAAAGGAACAAGCGTTTTCTCTTGAGAAGCAGATAGCTTGTACTCGGATAGAGTTTAACTCCTCTATAACCTTAGCAAAGGTGATAGATTCGAAGGCTTAAGTAACTAACCTGCACGGCCGGGTATTTTTTTCATAATAATATTGCGGCTTCATAACTGTCAGTAACCGCGTAGGATATTATGATAAGTGCTATTAAAAATTGCCGTCGGGGTAACTGCCTGGCCATGGAAATATACAAAAGTTCCGAAACATAAACAAGCCTCTGATACGGATGGATCTATTGAAAACACATGCAAACGAATTAAGGATAACGAACTTCGGATATGCACGTGGAGTTGAAGATGAATATGAAGCCGAATAACTTCTACAAAGCAGACATTATCTCCATCAAAGCAATGTGATGGGATGGGTCGGACAAAAAAAAGATGAAAAACTGCCACATTTACTACGATGACTGTTATCGACTGCAAAAGAAGCGCCTATTTGGATGCGGATTTTTCGTTAGTTGCAGACTTAACAAAGAAGACTTGAATTTTTGGCACTTCGTCAAGCCAAAATTTGCCAACATCAGTCTATTATGAGTACATGCCTTCACAGAGGGGAGAGATAGTGCACTAAATATAGCTTCTACGACCTCTTGAGCAAGACCTACTAGCAAAGTCCTAGCTATGACATTTGGAGAATATCTGGTCAACTAACTGTCAACCAGATTGACCACATTGCGATCGATGGAAGACACTCCTCCAGTATTATGGATATCCGAACGTTCCAAGGAGCCAAATCGACTCGGACCATTACCTTGTTGACGCCAAGGTATGGTTGCGGATATTCCGAACAACACCCAGATAAGTTAAAACTGTGAGAAATTTTTACGTCAGACGGTTACAGCCACCGGCAACAGCTCGCCAAATTCTTTTGCGATCGTGTCTCCCTTAATCTCTTAAAAGGTCCCTTGGCGTCAGCCATGAGACATGAGAGATGCCGCTTTTGTGTGCTGGGTTTCACATTACCACCACAGCGAAATCCATGGTTCGATGACGAATGCCGGCAAGCACATGCAGCTAAGCAAGATGCATACAAAGCGGCGCTGCATAGGAGGACTGGAGCTGCTCACGAGCTTTATGAGCAGAAGAGGAGAGACGAACACCGGATTTTCAGGAGAAAAAAGAAGAAGCATGGAAAGCGTGCGGTCGAGAAATTGAGTGCTACTCCAGGAATGAGACTCGGAAATTTTACCGAAATGTAAAAAAAACATTCCACGGACACAAGCCCCGAACCGAATATTCACACTACGGCAGATCTTGGAGAAAACTCCTGAGCGTCCGATCGATACCCACCACCTATTTATCATTTTCAAGGCCGCGCATGACATCATCTGTAGAGACGAGCTATACAGAGCAATGTCTTGTTTCGGCATCCCTTCCAAACTCGTCCGTCTGTGCAGGATGACGATGGAGAATGCACGCTGCTCCATCAAGGTCGGTTAACATCTCATCGAGACCTTTGATTCCAAAAAAGGATTTAGACAAGACGATACGCTGTCGTGGGATTTCTTCAAAGAAAAGTGCAAAACTACCGCGCAAACACAAGAGGAACAATCTTTCAAAATTGCTTCCAATTACTCGCATACGCCGACGATATATTACGACACCAGCGCTGAGATTAAACGAAGAATTACTAAGCAATCGCTGCTTCTTTTCTTTGGGCTAAGAAGACAATTGGCTAGCAAAGCCTTCTCTCGAGCAAGAAAAGTTGCCCTATATAAGACTTGAATGGCCTCAGTCCTGCCCCCCAGGGACAGCGCAGTAGAGGAAGACTGAGACTCAGGTGGCGCATGCAGTTGGAAGGGAAACTCAGCTAGCATAGTGTGCGAAACTGGAGGCAGTTTGGTAAAAATGCAGTATTATTGATAAAACCAAGAGTATCTAAGGAATGCAGACGTCCCATATACAAACAGGTGGGCTTTGTGGCTCATCTTAATTTTATCCTTTACAAATCAATTGCGAGGAGTACAATTGTTCCTCCTGGAACACCAATTAAAACATAAAGATATGGTCAGTTTGCATATGTTCTCTTTTCTGAAGAAAATTATTTGTTCGGATTTTGTCTATGGAAAACGTTGATAGAAAAATCCAGCAGAATAAGAGATTTGCAGACAACACTTTGTCATGTCGCTGACTTACAATTACCAAGGATTTCAGTTGAAGCAAACGAAGATTTTAGAACAATTCTTTGAAAATCCATCCTAACGACATCGATGACAAAAACCGAGATGCTTCCATACAGTCCCTTATCTATAAAACCAGAACGAATGCAAATTCGGTGCATCGTTAAAAATAGGCCTCACATATCATTTTTCATGTTTTAGATAAACTATATGTAGTTCCACACAAAAATGAATCTGTCACTCAGTGAAGTTTTTACGCTCTACAGATTTTAAATTGAAATTGTAATCAATTGAAAAATTATCACATCCCCTTCGAATTCCCAATATGGATGCATCGGATTTCCAAAACAGTCATACACACACGTAAGCACTACTAGAATCACGACTTGCATCCGAATAGGAGTTTTTTGTTTTAGTTTTTTTAACAGACCAATAAACATTGGCAATCTCTATTCAATAAGGAATTATTTATTATCCTTTCCGTTTCAATTTGGTCCTGGAATTCCAGCAACTGCCTGAGAAGAGAAACAATTGCATTTCAGCATTTGTTTTTTGAGAGACGTGTTTTCAATGGATGGAAAATAAGTAAATTTCCAAAATACGAATAAGCCCGTACAAATCAATTTGCATTGTGCGGTCTTCTGGAAAATTTATTTCAAAATTAAAAAAAAATAGAAGATATTTTCTCTCATTGACAGTATGAAGTTCATAGCGTATCCGAGGATCCAAAGAGTTCCATGGAACTGGTTTGGGATAGGTAAATCGGGAACGTGTTTGGAAATCACTGATTTGGAAGCTCATATTTATACACGTGCCATTTCTGTTGCTGGTTTTCAATAAATTTTAATAAAAAAAAATATTTTTTCGGCAATTCGAACAATGGTACGATTCTCTGAGCCAAAAAATGGACTGATGGTTTCGTTAGTTACACGCTAACAAGTAAAGTGGTAGTAATCCTTATTTAACGAGCAGTTGGAGTGGAAATCATTTGGAAAAAATTCATGCCTCACAAATTCTAATTTCACATACACCCCATGTGCGGTCACCTAGTTTCAGGCATTTGAAGAAGGTAATCAGATTTAATCTAGTCACGGACAATGATTAGATGGAATTTGAGAAAAGGATTTTGCATCGATAAGGAAGTTTAAAGTCCTTCACTGCGTACTTTCTTACAGATTTTCGCCGGCGCGAAAAATATTTCATGTTCTCTCTCTGAATTTTTTTAGATTTATCGATATCTCATCGCCTAGCTATCTATTTCCAAGTCGGAGACTAATTTCTCTTTTTAGCCAGCTTTGCTCGTTATCATCTTTTTCAGCTTTCAGCTTTATATACATTTGAATTTAAAATTTGCTGCAAACGCAGACTTTAAGACACCTGCGAGGGCTCAGTGATGATGAGCTACTTAAGCTGTTCACCCAGAACCATTGTAATGCCTGTAGCGATCGGTATGTTAGAAATTTAAATAATTTCTCTGTTGATGAGGCTGTTTTTACTGGTTAAAGTGAAACAAATTTAGTAGACCCGTTAATTATGACGAAAAGAGATACTTGTAGTCTACTGATGTAACTGACAATGGTCCCAAGCTATTGATGTGATAAGTTAGCTCAAATCTCAATTCCCCTTGTATCCGAGCCTTAATCGGAACAATGGTACAGCGAAGGGTAGTTGACACCATTCGTTCGAGCCTCCTTATAATTTTTGCAAATAAGGTCGTACGTAAACTAGACAGCTGCAGCATACAAACAGACAAGCAATGGAGTGCTATACTCCGCTGTATAGCCATCAATCTCAACAACGAAGAGGACGATCATGTGTTAAAAATCATCATGAGCGACGAGGCGCATTTCCACTTAAGCAGTTACGTCAAACAGAAAAAATTTTAAAGTTCCAAATAAAGATTTCCATTATTCAAAGTAATGTTTTTTTTTTTATTAAAAAAAGGAATTGAAAAATAAAATTGAATGATTAATTTTGCGCCACCTTGTACTTGCTTAACTATGGCTGTGATAATGGAATTTTTGATACTTTTCGGTGCAACGAACATCTAGCTTCCGTTTGACGGGGCAAGTCAACACTATTGATGTTTCTTGCAATAAAATTTCAGAGACGACATTTAGTATGGTAAGGTACCTATTAAGTGCATCCAGCATAGATCAGCTGCTGGTAACTCTGAAGAAAAAATTCACAACAAGTCGGACATTGTCATACATATCGATACTCTTGCGAACATTGTGAGTAGCCTTAGAACCGAAAATCAGAAAAGAGAACTTCACGCTCGTCTAGAGCTTCAAACTTACAAGTCTCGCTTCTTCCATGTTTAAGAGATGCAGATAGCAGACGGTCTGAGGGCTCCCTTTAAAATCTGCTAGGCAATGCCATTAAAACTCGTGCGGCGGAAAAATTTAAAATCGATTTACCATGTACCCAGCAATCATGTAGTGACAGCATATAAGCCTTGCTGAACACTCTTACGATTTCCAAGCTAGTTTGAGAAAGCCAGACTTCATTGAACCCAGTCGGAAGGCTAAATCCACTGAATTCTGTCTGAGTCCGGGTCGGAGTAGAGTGTTTCAATACCTGAACCTACGTTAGGTTTGCTTGTGTTCTCAGTTAGAGCAGTGATAGCTGCGTTTTATATGAACACAACTGCAGATAGTACAACTCTCCAGCGGCTTTCCTGCTGCCCATCAGTAAGAAATACTACACGTTTTTTTAAATCTAAAAAGCGGCATGTGTGTTCCAACGGCCTCCTTAAGTTTGTTGAATACCGTCGGATGATGATGAAACCGGTGAACTTTCACACATTCTGCCTCGTTGAGATAACCAAACAATTCTTCAGTGCCGTTCAATGGATATGAATCTTTAACTATCTTTGCATTTATCAGTTCAATTTCACAAGTGTTCGTCCTTTTTCTTGGCCAGGACTATTTTACTGGTAAAATTGGAAGCAATTGATCTGATAATGAATTCTTTTATCCAAGCATGTCGGCGCTCGTAGTATATTTCTTCCAGCTAAATTTAGATTTTTCATTAGGAACTTCACCTTTAAGCAGTGCCGTGTCCTGTAGAACCGCCGTCAGTTTATCAAATCGTTTTCACACAGAGTCGATTACAAAACAGCGTGGAGTAAGAACGTCAGTTTTTCTTTGAAGATAAATTCATGAATTTATCGGCCGGTTGGGTAGAACGCACCCATCTGTCCATTTGGACTCCACACCTTTGGTGGGAGTGAGGAAAGAGCCACAAATTAAAAACATGATTTCAAACACAGCCTTCACTTCACTGATATCAGTGAGAGCCAATGAAATCACGATCAACGCGAGGTATCCGCAAAAGCTCTGAAACCGTGAACAGCAGACAGGTTGAAAACAGTCACACCACTAGCAACAATGAACGCAAATACCGTAATAACAAATTATGTTTCAGTTGCGGCTCAATCTACAGCTGCATAGTAAGCAAGAAAACCATACTGGGGCACAGCAAAGGCAAAAAGGCAAATATAAACAAAAACCACAACAGCAGGAACAACAGCAATAACAACAGCAGTAACAACAGCAACAACAGAAGCTACAAAACCAATAATCGTAGCTACGGAAATGACATAAAAATAGGGTGTGGAGTTAAAGGATATAGAAGAGTCATGTAAGTTTATCACGAGAGACAACCTTTGTTTAAAGACTTAGTTCAGATTGGTATGCGATTCAATGCAATAAATGAGGCTCCAACGAAAAGATGTTTCCCTTTACCCCGAAGAAAGGAAGATGTAATCGTCTTCCGATCCGAAGGATCTTCTTCCACTGCTCAAAGAACAGAGTTCGATGATTTAACTTGTCTACAGATCACGACATCCACCAAAGGAAGAGCGATAAGGGAAATAGAAAAACTAATGTTTGTGTAGCTCATCTAAGTCTCAACCGCAAAATGGATGGTGTGACGAGTGTTAAAGACTTAGACTACCAGGATGTTCATTTAAAGAAGTTAAAGAGGAGCTTTAGGCAGGCCGCGAGATTCAGTTAGGGTGCGTTAAGTGTGAAAAGGACCAAAAACCAAGTGGAAAGCGCTCTAGGTAGTGTCAATTCATCTGACAAGAGCTAACGTTCGTCACACATCGAACACAAAGTCAGCGATGCCTAGGAGAGCTAAAGACATTCTAACGAGAGGGTATATGTTTAAAGATGCTCTGCTCTAGACCTGCAATTTACCCATTATCTCTTTGATAAGGGCTACACTATCAAAGCCAACTTCTGATTAAAATAAGTGGGGTTTGGTTCAACCCGCACTGGATTAACTTAAGATGAAGTGAAGTCTTGTTTGGGTGACGGGTCACAATGGAGTTACGCGCAATAAGATCGGCGATGAACTCGCTAGGTAGGGCTAAAAGAAGTGTGTTTCAGAAAGCGTGTCTTCCTTAGAAATGTATGCTTTCTCGGTAAAAGCTTTCATTAATAGCTGAGTTTCAAAAGAGCATTTCTTTTCATGATACCCGCAGATCAAATGAATGCTGCGCGGTGTCGTTATAGGTACGTCAGCCAGCTATCTCTTAGTAGAAAAGATTGTATACAGCTTATTGGTGTTGTAACGAGCCACTATGCTTTTTTTAAGTGTGTCAGGTATAAGAGACCCAACATCCTCCGATGCTTGCTGTACCAATGATAATACCGCCGATCACTATCTCTGTGAGTGTCCAGCCACCACCCGCAATGTGCTCGGTAGTCGGTACTGGTGCTTTGCATGCTACTATGGTACTCGTAGTGTGTACTTATAGTGTGTACTTCCTTTCTTTGAGACCATGTTGGCTGATGCCAGGGTGCTCTCCCCTAAAAAATAGAAAAGAAAGTGTAAAATTGAACAGCTCCACATCCAAAGACTTATACTTTTTAAAAGAACTGAAAAGTACCAAAAGCAATTTCCTACGTCAACCTCTTAAAGGCCAGTGGAATTTTATGTTTTTTAATTTAAATATTTTTCACGCTCATATAAATTCCACTCAACATACAATAAATGAATTTTGCAGGCCAGTGTGTTTTAAAATATCTCTAACCCAACTAATGATAGTAGAACATGGCACCAGCCGACCACTAACATGCCATGCCAACGATTACGATTACATCTACCATTTGCATTGCATCTGGTAACCCGTTAATGAAGCCCAGTATTGCAGTCACGACTGCAGATACTCGTTCAGTTTTGTCCGCATTATGAATGCACAACGAATCCACTCACAAAATGCAATTCTTCAGGTAAATATAATATTTACTTGTGTTTTGACTAAATGGTAGAAAAACCTCTCAAGCCCCCCATAGACAGATAGCAAACTTTCACAAGGATAATTGTCGCAGCCTTTGTTTTTCTCTTCTTGTGTTTTTTATATGAGAAAATTTCCACGTGGGTATTTACAATACAAATTAGCTCGAAGGACCAGAAAGTTTCGTTTTCAGGTTCCGCTTCCGGATGCACTTTTACTGAAACTGAGTTTGTGTTCTAACCCACTTGGATGTCAAAGAACGGGCACTGAAAGTCAAACAGTACAATTTGCTTTATCTCTAAGCTGAAAGGATGTTGGGAAACAGTAAATAATAATTACCCTCAGACAGTTTGTTTGTAGCCGACAAAAGTGCAAAGATTAAAGTTTATTTGTGTTGGAATCTACCATCAGACGAACTTTAACCGGATGACTGATGCGAACAACCAACTGACTACATATCTGTTGATGTGCTTTATATCCTTAGATCTGATAAAGACTAGCATTTAGTCCATATCCTCGTCATATTGCAACAATTGGCCGACACCCAACCGAAACTGACTCACACCAACTGAGACCATTTCGAAATTCATTGTTCGCCACCAAATTGTCTAACCCATCTTGTGTTGGGGGTTTACGACAAGAGAGTTTCAAAGAAGTTGACACATAGTCTTTTGGTGAAGTGGCAGCACAAATGTGTCACATCATGTTCAAGTGCTTGCAAATGCAGTGTTCACTTTTAATTGAACTTAATAGCATGGGACATGTTTTCCCCCATCCTTTCGTCTTTATGATCGTGTTTAAGGACGACACTATCTACATCTGTGTTTGGTTACACTCTCTTTCCCTATTTGGGCATCTGACTGCTTTGCACTTGATGAAAGAGCTTCACAGAGTGGATATGTTCTAAGTACCATGCAATGGCCTTGCCCTAAGTATTCGTGACTTATAATCTGCTTACCAATGTTGTATTGCATGGTCCGACGACAGAGGGGATATCCTCCTTTTCTTCTGTTCTTGTTGGGCGCCATGATATAGACTCACACAATGTTATGACACGTGACGAGAGTGAGTATGCACTTATGTATCTACATACTAAATATCTGAGTATGTATCCAAGGGAATCTAAGAACATTGTCTTAGTAAGACGAATGAGTATTTACATCGTTCTGCTGTATGGTATTCAGCACGTGCTGAATGCGAATGCTGTCACTCCACAGTCTATAATTCGTTACTCGTACGATGCTTTGAATTGTTTTAAAGTGAGCTCCTTGCTGCAAGTGCTTTAGTTTTAATTAAAATTTTCTGCCAACAAACTTATATCTTAGATTATTCACTCAAACGAAAGTATCCATTGTATACAGGGATCAAGGCGCAGAAAGATAGAATAACAAAACTATATCAATTTAAAACTTTCAATTAGAATTGAAATGATGATGAATTGCTATTGTAGATAGTGATTGTTATCCTGATTGAACATGTCATGAGCTGGAAACTTTTAAGGACTCTTTTATAAAATAAAAATAAGGAAACTTATGGTTTGTATCGGATGCAAGTTTAAGTGATTTGTAGTTGATGCTATTCAGGATGAGTGGTTTCTGTGTTTTTGTGGTTGTTGGTGGTTTTTGATAAATCAGATAGGAAACTGGATATATTACTTCCAACAAAAATCAGAAGGATACTCTTGAAGTTGAGAGTAGTAGGGGAGTATGGTTTTCATTTCAAAGGCTTTGGGAAAGTAAGCTCCAAAAAGCAAAAGAAGATTGCTTTTATCGTTGTTATGAGAAATTTTTGTAATTTTTAATTAAAACTGAATTGAACTGAGTGGCATAAATATTTAACAAAGTGTCCTTGTTGTTTCGATCTGGGATTTCAATTGAATTGGAGCGAGTTCGATGATGCTTCTCTTCTGATTTACAATGTAAAAACAATTTAACTGAATTATCACAAAAAAAGTGTTCGCAAACTACTGTAGAAAAAGTCACAGATACAATAAGCTTATGAATTTATTTTTTTTATTTTACACACCTTAATAAATATAAAACTAAAAATATTCTAACAACATATAATACATATTCTGTTTCTCTTTTTTATTTACAGGTAAGACTCTTTGAAGATAAAGATAGAACAGGTTTGGATGTATTACTTGTTGAAAAGGTAGTAAAATACAGGAGCGCACTGGGATCAGTTCCGCAGGTGGGTAACGTAAATATAAGGATATAAGGATTATGCATGACGGCAACGGAAATGAAAATGTTAAGGATGTCTAGTGGAGTCACTAAACGCGATTGCATCAGTTCTATGTGTATAAGAGGAAGTCCACATATAAAGAATTCGGCAACCGAACAGCTTGAGGCGAATAGAATAAGCAGGTATTGCCACGTTGAAAGAAGATCTGCGGAAAGTCTGGTTAAAAAGACGCTATCAACTACGGTCACTCCAACTGTAAGAAAACGAGGTCGGAAAAGAATTCCTGGATTTCATAGGTGGCAAATGCGCAACAACGCCTGAGGCTAACCACTGAAGCGATCCAGGACCGAGCAGTATGTAGACGCGTTCTGCAGTCTGCGACATTAGCCAACCCCATAAGCGTAGAAGCAGCGATGCAGTGAAAATGGAAAACTCGTTACGCATAAGTTCGTATAACGAGTAAAGGGTTAATAAAAGGATAAGAAGAAGAATGCATGAATAGGTGTGCCTGCTAAAAGAAAGTTAGGCAATGTTAAGTTCTCTCTGATATTCTGCTTCCAGGATCTTTTTAAGTACTGACGGCAACAGAAGAAACCTGTTGAATAAAATAACGAATAAGTTGGGTCTATACCTGGGACCGTAGCCATGTAAGGTAAGACCTTGAGGGATATCGACCTGGTGATACTCAGTGCTGTAAAAACGATTACATATTAATTTTCGTTGGTCTACATATTTGTAGGAGTCCAATCGGGCTTCATTTGCCAACATTTAAAGATCGATTGTTGATTTTGTTAAGATGACTCTACAGTCCACGGTGGAACTGGGCCTCAGTCAACATAGGTCTCCAGGGTGTTCCTCCATTGCGCTGTCCCTCGGGCGTGAATTCGCACTAGACCATTATTGTCCATCCAGCTTCCATGACCCAAACATATAAGCCGTTGGATATTCACTCTTCTGGCTAAGTCAATGTCACTCGTTGTATCTCCTCCTCCACTCCACGTCTGTGTGGACAGACGGGATCAAACATCTCTTAAAAAAATTTTCTCTCAAAGCAGCAAAGAGCACCCTCGTCTATTTATTAAAATTTTCATAACTCTGCGCAATAGAGCAGGACTGGGATTATTAAGGTCCTTTATTGGGTCACGTTTTTAGCCCAAAAAAGTAGCGATTGACAAGAGTTATCCTTCGTTTGATCTCAGCTCTTGTCGTTGTCTGGATTGATAGCGGAGCCTAGGTAGGCAAAGTCCTACGTTCTGTCTGATACGTCGGAGTTGGGTGTTCTTTTTGCTTTTTTTTTGCCCTCGCTTAACTGATTTACGCTGCTTCCGTCCCTTATTCTTCCAATGCTTCCAATTATGTCAATATAATCAGCGTATGCGAGTAATTGGACTAACTTTCGAAAGATTATGCCTCTTTTGTTAGCGCGTGAATTTTGCACTATTCTTTCAAGTACGATGTTGAAATAATCTTATGACAGCGCATCGCCTTGCCTAAATTCTTTTTTGACATCAAAGGTGTCGAAATACATCAAAAACGCAGACGGTCGTTTACTAACAAATGAAAAGGAAATTTGTGATCGGTGGCTTGAATACTGCAAGGAGTTGCTTAACAAACAGTTTCCACGTAATATCGTGCCGACAGCTGGTCTGTTCGAGGAGGAAGTTTCGGACTTTTCAATCGAAGAAATAAGTATAGCAATTGGAAAAATGAAGCGGGGGAAAGCGGCGGGACCAGACAGCATTCCATCAGAGTTTTGGTCGAAGATGGAGGGAATCGGCAGCGAATGGCTATCGAAACTTTTAAATAAATTAAAATGTGGACAACCTATGCCGAATCAATGCAGAAGTAGCTTCTTGGTTCCATTATACAAAGGAAAAGGCGACACTCGAGAATACAACAAATACCGACAAACACGAACGTCTTCGGCAAATAATAAAGCTCGATAATAGCCAGTGTGGATTTGTTGAAGGAAGATCGACGGTGGACGCTATCCAAAGCCTACGAATAATAATGGAAAAGCACCGAGATTCGTCTAAGGATTTACACATGGTATTTATCGACCTCGAGAAAGCATTCGATCGAGTGCCTAGGGATCTCATATGGGCCGCGCTGAGGTCTCAAAACGTACCGGACACGTATGTTAGAATAAAAGCTCTGCTGGACTAACAAGAGTATTTCCAGTTAATGTCGGAGTGCATCAAGGAAGTGTACTAAGCCCTTTACTCTTTAACGTAGTATTCGACTATCTTTTAAAAGACTGCATGCGCGAAGCAAATGTAACGCCAATTCTCTTCGCTGACGACGCAGTTATACTTAGCGATAACGTCGAAGATTTACAGAACGCCTTAGATTCATGGAGAAATGCCCTAGAGAGAAACGGGTTTAAAATAAGTCGTTCAAAGACGGAGCATTTGACATGCCTATTTGCGCATCCGTTGCGACCTAGCACTATCTTAAGGTACTTAACACTATCTTAATGTGACGACGACGTAAACCACAGAGTGAGTGTGGGGTGGATGAAATGGCGGGAAAATTCGGGAATCTTTTGCGACCGAAAATTTCCACTTAAATTAAAGCGGAAACTCTACACCACTGTTGTTAGACCAGCTCTTATATACGGTTCACAGTGCTGGACAATGTACGAAGCGTTTAAAAACAAAATGACGGCAGCGGAAATGAAAATGTTAAGGATGTCTAGTGGAGTCAGTAAACGCGATTGCATTAGATCTACGCGTATAAGAGGAAGTCTACATATAAAGAATTCGGTAACCGAACAGCTTGAGGCGAATAGAATATGCTGGTATTGCCACGCTCAAAGAAGATCTGCGGAAAATCCGGTTAAAAAGGCACTATCAACTACGGTCACTCCAACTGTAAGAAAACGAGGTCGGAAAAGGAATTCCTGGATTTCTCAGATGGCAAACGCGCAACAACGACTGGGGCTAACCACTGAAGCGATCCAGGACCGAGCATTATGTAGACGCGTTCTGCGGTCTGCGACATTAGCCAACCCCATAAGCAGAGCAGCAGCGATGCAGTAAAAATGGGAAACTCGTTACGCATAAGTTCGTATAAAGAGGAAAGGGTTAATAAAAGGATAAGAAGAAGAAGAAGAAAGGTGTCGGTAAGATCTTTACCGACCTTGATGGAGCAGCATGCATTTTCCACCGTCATCGTGCACAGGGATGCCAAAACTAGACATTGGTCTCGCAGTTCAGAGGGTCTCCTTTCTTGAGGATCGGACAAACAATGCTGAGGTTCCATTCATCGGGCATATTTTGGTGTTATGCTCTTTTCCATGTGATTGCCTGCCGCTTTGAAGAGCTTGGCAGTCAGGCCGTCCGCTGTGATAGCTTTGTGGGTCTAAAGCTTAGATATTTCTATCTTCACTTCATCCAGCTTGGGTGGTTGGAATTGTTGGTCTTCATCGAAAGGTTCTTTCTGCATAACAGCGGTTTTTGGATCGTCATCGCTGTTTTACAGTTAACAGAAATTAAAATTCTCAGCATCTCTCCGACGATGTTTCCTTCTCTACGGGCTTCAGTTTGGCTTTTGTGTCCGTGGCGTGTTTTTTTTGCCTTTTGGTAAATCTTCCAAATCTCAATCCTGGACTGCTCATAGAGCTCGCGAGCAGCTCTAGACCATCTTTGGATTTCATCAGGTGAACCCCAATATATCAAAAGTGGCATCTCGGATAAGACATCTTAGTTTTTTATGCAAATAGACCTTGCTTTAATTGTCAATAGCAATCGCCTTTTTTAACATCACAGTTTGTCATCTTCTCGCTGTTATCGTGCTTTGCAGCATTCAAGGACGTCCGATAATATTCGACTGCATGCGGTATATTGAGACCCCTGATATTCCTCATATGTATCTAATATTTCGTTCGCAAGAGTCATAAACAGTAAATTCGTGATCATCTAAAAAAAAAACAAGAAAAAGAGTTTTTCGGATATGTGCGTAGCTAAATAGGTAAATTCAGGCACAGTCCTCAGCCCAGGACCAGACTCTCTGTAGGTTATCTTAGGTAAGTCGCCCATCATGGGTACACTGAATGCAGCCTGACTTATCGTGGATGCTCTGATTGAGCTTATATAGGTATATACAAATACAATAAGCAAGCTCATGTAAGTATGGACGGTTTGTCCAGACAATGCATGGCTTTTTAATCTTATCTTCTTCCGTCGGTTTTCTTATCTTATCTTGTTAAAGCCTTGAATTTAGCAAGCCAAGTCTGATAAAAAATGGTAACACCAGGAGTGTACATTCTTGCCAAATACATACTACGAATCCGTAAGTGGTGTATAAATCAGATCATAATCAAATCTGATGAAACATTTGTAATAGCAAGCTTAATAACATGGCTTTATCTTATGCTTCATATTTGGCCAGGAAGCTTTATATATATCCGTCGTAAGAAGAGTCCCAAGGTCCTTATAAACCAGAAAATTCTCACACAACAATAGCCCTCATCTAGATGGTGTCCACTGGCATGAATGAGTCTCTCCTAGTATTTGTCCAGATATTCAGAATTTCGCAAAAGTTTCTAGTCATTTAGAAGTCGGCTTACTAACTCCAGAAAAGCAACTTGATTTCTTATCCGAATGAACCGAATGAACAGCGTTGCAAAAGTCAACAATTGAGAACGGAATTCGTGATCCTTTCATCTGTTACAAAGAAAATTGCTTTCCTCGTGCGCAGTGTTGTAAAAATTGGGTTCATTTTCAATTGCTGCTGATGTGGTGTTTTCCATATTTTTGCGGCAAACACTAGCGATATTTCTCCCTCCGGATTTCAAGCAATTTCGCTTCCTGGTTCAAATTATCAAACGAAATTTGCTACAAATTTCATACAATAGGAAAATATTCAAATTCCAAATACACATGAATTCACTCCATCACCCTTACAGTCATTCACCGCAGCAGAATTTTATACAAAGGACTTCAAAGCTACGCATGTCTTCATATTCGTATTCGTATTTGCACTCGTAACCTGTATTCCTTGGTGGGAATGGTGCTCCAACAATGCTGTTTGAATAAAAAAAAAATGTTCCTTAGAATTTTAAGTGCTGTTCTACTAATAAGAAATATTCGCAAAGCATTATTCAATTTGCCGCACGATAGGAGTCTTTCTTCTCCAATGTCACCCCCCATGTGTGTGCCACATTAGATTCTGAAGCAACAAAACCGCAAATCAAAATTTAATTTCCAACCCACACGATTCGCAAACTTCAAACGAAAGCTGGAATCTTCTCGTTAATAATGCCAATGACGGTTTCTTATAATTTACGAATGGATTACGAGGAGTAATTGAATGATTGACATCTGCAAGTTCGCATATTGATCCTATTCGAATGTAGAGATTTGTTGGCGACAAAAAAAAAGCAGAAAATAGCTTTGAAAAATGGCGGTGCAAACATCTTCTACTGCGAGTTACTTGAATATGAAAGGACTACACTTGAATTAATGTGTCATCACCCCCCGAATGTGAATGAAATGTCTATCTCCAAGCAACCATCATCTCCAAACCCAATTCCCCTGTAAATCTGGAGTAACAATAAAAGCATTCGCTTACATGAATACGCAAATTCGCTTTATTCCATTTCCAATGCAGACAGTGTAAACAACGATAGGAATTGGCAGGGATATCGAATGTGGTTGGTGAATTGAGTATGGGGTTCATGGGAACACTTGAAGTTCTGGGCGAATCTTCTGGGAGTCCTATGTTGTCTCTATCGGCATACAATATTCATGCACTGACACGATGTGGTGTCAGGATTTCAACTACGGGTGCCTTATAGAGAAGGACTATCCAGATTGTATAAATAGTTGAAGCCCGAGGACATGTAAAAGGACTCTATACAGAGCTAAAGTATCGGCTTCCTTTGCTATCAACTAATAGACAGGTACGTTCAATATTTCATGGTTCTCTGGTTTGAAATTCGATTTGCTTTTACACTACGTGACTAGGGAGATAGACGATTTACGGTATTGGCTTGTAGTCTTTCCATGGAAATTGCTTCCTGAGGACAGTCAAATGAAATATGCTTCTAATGATGTAATAACTCCTCTTTGATAAGGCGATAAACACGATGAGGGAGTTAGTGTACACCGCCTTATCGGATAGCTGGTCCAATTATAACAATAACGGAGGATTGAGTTCAACAGAGAACAGGAAACACAAGTATTTGCATTTGAAAACGTTGTTTTATGTAAATTTAAATGGGAAGCCAGGAAAGTCGCGGACTTTGAGAAATTCCAGGGAATATAAATATAAACATGTAATTAACATTCGGATTAACAGATGTCGTCAAACGATGGAATGACACGGAAAGGATACTAACGAAAGGTCTGTAGTTTCGAATGGGCTTACTTTTACTTTATTTTTTCACTATTCAAGGTGCTAGGCGGACTTGTTTACGTGGTTTGTTTCTGGACACTTTGCCGAGATTAGTGATTAGGGTACTCGTTAGATGGTATGAGTAGGTGTGTATCAAATTTGGGTTGTCAATGTTTCCAAAGGATAAATATTAGATCATTAAGTCAGAAGACGTTAGCGTTAATCGTCCTTGTCAGTGACAAATACGGGAGCCTACGCACTATTTTGTCCAAATTTCGGCACTCGGAACTTTCTTCAAATCATTAAGTGTCATTAGGTTCGTCTCAACTGCTTTGCACCGTATTTTCCTAACGCAAGTCACTTTGTTCGATGTTGGGCCATATCGTCATATCCATTTTCTTCGTCAAGAAGTGATGCTGATAATAGATTTGTGTGTCTATCATCCAAATCCTTTTTCCATATAAAATTACAGATGCAAGTTGAAGTTGACACCAAAATGTCGCTGTTTAGTTTTATTGATGTAAATGGTGCAATCTCGAATCACCATTTTCTTTCACAGTTCTGTTGCTCGCAACAAGTTAGGAATCGAGAAGGTGATACCTATGAATAAGGTTAAAGAACTACGACCTTCTGTCTACAAATGTTAAACCTGAAAGGAATTTAACTTCGGACTTATTCTAATCGGAACAGACCTGAGTACCTGTAGTCTAATGCGAGTGTTGACAGACATTCACAGAGATGGTGCTCCGCGGTGTCTTCATCAATTTCGCAACAAGAGCTGCAGCATTTTGTGCCACTAATGTCTAGCACATTTAAAGTAAATTCTTAACAAGTAGTGCCTCGTCACCACGCCAGTATGCAACCTGTCAGTAGAGACGTCGGGAAGTATTCTTTTGGTCTGCATTTGGAGTTGTGCTTATGTGAAACTCAAGTGTTAATGGAAGCCTTAACCGAGGACGTAGACAGGGTTAACGTAGGTTCGGGTTCAAAAAAACTCTCCTCTTAGCCTTGCATAGAAAATTCATAGCTCATTCCATTTTTTGCGATAACATTGCGATCTGGGATCTAAAGACGAATAGTGAATTCAGTCTTCTGACCGAGTTAAGTCAAGTATTGTATTCTCGAACGAGCTGGGAAAATGTAAAAGGGTTCAGCAAAGCTCTAAGAGTAGTTCAGTTGTCGCTAGGGATTCATATGCTTAGCCTCCTCCACTGGTTCTGCACAATATAGATCGTTGTCATCAGGATTGCGTATATCTTCCCTTGAAAAACAGATGCAAGGTTTTCAACCAAAGAGTGGTATCTAATGTTGTCGTTGTGGACCATTTCATTCATTTCATTTAATATGCATTTTTGTTCAATTCAATTCAATAACTCTTACATGCTATACAAAAAAACGCTTAATTAACTTGAAATTATCTTATTCTAACTTACTGGCCCCATGCGGACACTCTAAGTTCAACCTAACAATTAAATTTTGTCTTTCGACGTTTCGTACATTTCGTTTTTAAATTATTTGTATTAATCCTAATTAAAACTAAGAAAATAATTTTATGACAAAAACTTAGTAAATTGACTTATATATTTTTTTTATTTTTATTTATTTATTTATTTTTTTTTTAACTTAAAATTATTAACTACCTTAACATTATTCTTAATCTACTTAGGCTTCTTAAGCTATTTAAAATTATCTTATCTTATGTTGAGAAGAAGTAACCCGAAGGTTACCCATCCCTTTGTTGTTTTTATATTTTTTTTTGTATTTTTGTTTTTTGTTATTTTTTAATTTTTATTTTTATTGTTTTATTATGTTTTTCCCTTAAAACTATCCTAATCCTATCTAAATCTATGTAAGTCGGCCACGGCTAGAAAATGAGGCTGCCAACCCTGCTCCTTAACGAAGCTAGAGTGCTAGAGGAATTCGACGACGTAGATTCCGCTCCTTCAACAAAATTCTTGGTGCTGCCGAGCAACATCCCTCATGTCGCGATTCCCTACCGCCCTACTGAACCGGAGACGCTCCGCAATGCCGTGTGCGACGTCTCTATCGTAGTTAAGTCGCCTCTCCGCAGCTGTTCGAGCAACATGGAAGATTAACGGCACCGCTAATCTATCCTGGATCAGACCATTCATGTCGAGGTAGAGGAACGCTTCTGGAGGAATAAAGCCGTCAAAGCGAGCTCTCTCGTGATACATATAATTGGGGTAGTAAGCCCCAGAGATCAGGTTATTCGACGAGGTCATTGCTCTTGCAATGTGCCTTCGAGTCAACTTAATAACAAAAATGTCCAAAATTGTCTTATTATATTAGCCCTATTGTACAAGACCTCATTGCGATAGAATTTTATGTACTCAGACTCTGGTGTTCTATATAGGCGAAGACAAGCCCTCTCAAACACCCGAATCTATTCCAAAAGACTTGCTCTCACGGTGAACCACACGGGACAACCAAATACAAGCATAGGCCGGATAAGGGCCATGTAGCAAATCACCTTTACCCTCGCATCGAGTTGCCTGTTATAAAACAGTCTCTTTGTAAGGGCAAAAGCACCTTTGGCTCTGGCCAGAGCAACATCTATATGTTTGTTAAAATACAGATATTGATCTAGCCAGATTCCAAGGTATCTGACTACATTTCGTCAAGCAAGTGGCTGCCCGTGTTGTCCAACGATCTGAAACTTTCGCCAATTCTTTCTGGTATCCGTAGAGGACCCAGACAAAGGCGTCCTAAAATAAATGGTTTCCGACTTCTGAAAGTTTATCTTCAACTTTCAGTGGTGGCAATATTGTTTAATTTTATCGAAGTCACTTTGCAAAAGAATGTTTATAACCTCAATCTTTGGACCTGATCTGTACGCGATTAAGTCGTCTGCGTACGCTATGGCGTGGTGAAGTGAACCTATCAGATCACTTGTTAGAGGTTGAAAAGGATTGGCGAATTTACCGCACCTTGTTGCTGACCGTTTTTGATGTTGAATGTACCAGTAGAAGTCACATCGCCATTTTTCACGATGAACTGTCTATCTCTGAGCATATTGAAAAGAATATACAGCAGTGGTTTACTAATACCCAGTCTGTTAGGCTTGTAAAAGAGCCCCTCTGACCATACGGCATCGAAAGCCGTATCAGGCAGGCACGCGTAAATTGTTTCTTGGCTTTGTTCCATTGGATATCAGAAACCAGCTTAGACGCGGCATGAATGACATCATGGCCCGCCTTGAAACCGAATTGATTATCCGGAACTATATTTCTGTCCTCAACCCACTTAGTCAGGACTCTATTGATAACTTTTTCGAAAACCTTACTGATGTTTGAAAGGAGACTGATCGACCGGAGATTCGCCGGATTGGAGGTGTCTTTATCCCTTTTGGGGATGGGATGTACCACCGCAGTTTTCCAATGCGCTGGATAATGTGCATTATTCATTGCATTGTTAAACAGGGTGGTATAAATGTCCACCGCTTCTAGTGGGAGATGTCGAAGCAAAATGTTCGGTATTCCATCGGTTCCCACTGATTTCTTACTTCTAATTGTGTTGAAGATCTCATGGAGTTCTTCCTTCGAAATGAACGGGGGTTGTTCCCTTTCATTGGCGATGACATTATTTGCCATGTTCTCGTCACTGAACTGGGTGAAACCCGAGTTCTCGGTTCGCCAGTTCACTATTTCATTTCGAAGGTAGAAATTGTGCACAAGGACTCGATTTTCCAAGTCGTGGTTTGGGCCAATGGTGTCATTCGCCTTGTACACTTCCTGGAAGGTCACTCCTATAGCCTCGATCTTCTACTGCGGATCTTCGATCACAAAGAAGTTATCATCATCAATAGCCTCATTTAGATCTATGCCTGCTGTTGAAAGTATGCGTTCATTGTCAGTCGTTCTGGCGATTTTAAGACATGAGTCTTGATCTTTCCTCCGAAAGATTTTATTTATTTGCGGGAACATATTCGGGTTGTTGGTGTTTACAGCCCGAATTTTATTGTTCCAATACAATCTTACAGAAGACCTGTAATTTTCTTTTATTAATGTTTGGAGGTTTTTGATCGACGACTTTAATGTCATGATCTCCGTTCTATGTCTGTCAGTAAATTGTCTGTACAAGGTCTTCAGTCTGGACAGTAGTCTACTTTTATGTCGATGTAGTGTATCTATAGTTGAATTGCGAAACAAGTCTTCGTTGTCAGTGTATTGATACCGAGGAATCGTTTTGTCCATAGTCCGTTTAATTGCCTCATCCAATAGTTTTAGATACCTGTCAATCTGCTCGTTTGACAGATTTCTGTTGGACGGTGGGTAGAGCGAATTCGAGGAGAGTGCTCTAGTCAATGTCCTGGAGAAGTGTGTCCAACGCACCCTACTGTAGTTGTAGGAATGCCTTTGAATAAACTCATCCAATTCCGCAATTTCGTTCGGAACGGTTATTTCGGTACTAAGACCGCAATGGTCACTGTCATACACAAAAGTGCGAGGACTGTTTACAGTTTGTTGGTTCGTATCTGTCAGTTGTATTCGTGTGTCGAACAACAGGAGATCCAAATAGAAGCCATGTCTAGGAAACGACGGACTATCCGTCGCCTTTATGCCGAGTCTATACATCACACTGTGTTGACCCCACCAATTGAATAGTAGGTTCCCTCTAGTGTTTGGTGTATTATTTCCCCAATCGCTGTGTTTGGCGTTGAAATCTCCGCCGATAATGAAATAGTTTTCCTCCAATTCTAGTCTCAGGAATCGAAAAAGTGTCTCGAGCTCTGAGATGAATTGGGTGGATTGAGTAGCCTTAGGTGCATAAACAGACACCATGTATAACCGCTTTCCACTACGGAGAGGGATATACATGATGCATGCTTCTAGCACCTGAAACCTACGTACTACACGACTGTATATTCTTTAAAAACGTATACCTTTCCTTACGAAGATGTCGTTGTGGACCCATCTGTTGAGAATGGACTGTATTCGTTTTCGCGGAACGTCACCAAAACTCCAGATACATATGTTGTACCAGACTTGGTATTAAATGTCATCTCAATCTCGATGAAAATGCGTATTCCTTCTTGGCAGGCTCACTTTCAAGTCTCCCCATGAGATTTTGAAGGCCAGCCTATCAACATCTTCCACGTAGATATATTGCTCGCAGACTGGGGATCTCAACTATTCTCTCCACGTTTTTCAATATGAAGGAAGTAAAACCTAAAAGCCTAAGGCCTTAAGCGACCTCTTAAAAAGATTTCTCGTTCTTTTACGAAGACGGTCGGTATAGGATTCTGAGCAGCTTCCTCAAAATTGTGTCTTATATTGAGCTTAGGGTGAAAACTATTAGACCTGTCGAGCTCCTCTTTAAAGCCTGCGCAGTTGTTTTATACGATTTTCTTCTTTTAGATAAGTCGACCTTATCATGATACGGAAATATGCGATAGTACTTTTCAGTCAGTAGTTTCCTAAGCACACCTGTAAGATAGCGTTAAATCCACTACTTGCTGCTTAACTTTCGTTAAAAATTTTGTTTGGAAATAAACGATGTTAACAACCAGTTCAGACGATGAGCTGCTTGCAAAATTGACCAAGTTTAGATGGTAAAAATAATTCCGGAACTTAATGGTCTCGACAAAATCTCTGTATAATTCCACAGCAAGAGAAGAGCCACCCTTGTTCTTCTCAAATCTTCTTTTCTCTGACACTTTTAAGTGTCGAGACCACATTTTTGGGTATGAGAAGCCATCAGTAAATCCTTGAGTTTTCCCGGAATCCGAAAGATGGCGTGCATAAGTTATGGTTGCATTCGAAAGCCTTAGTTTCCAAAGTTGGGATTTTCGGCATCGACTTGTTCAACCATTCAAAAGACTGCTGCGTAGACTACTTTTAGATCCGTTTTCCATATTGAAAGTGTTTGCTTGAATGTAAACATTCTATACTCTGTCTAGTTCGCCCAATTGGTAGTCACAGAATTTCTACTCAATATCTTTTAGCTTTGGCATTGTCATTGCTAGCCTCGAAATAGCGATATCTTTATAGGTGTGCTAGACATCCAGCATGTGCTGGTACTGTTTGCAGCATCGATTTCAGCCTGATCTTATGTGCTGTGAAAGCTAAAACCAGGGTTGTTTCTAATTGAGAATTTCACTGCATAATTCGACTTCTGTACAAGTGGGTGTCACTTCCACCGCCATGTTTTTATTTCTCGTCGCCGCCGCGCCATGGGAGTAATATTTTAAGCACTTAATCACTTTTATAAACCCTGACCCTGCAAACTAACACTGCAAAGTGTGTCTCTTTTAGAGCCGGTTCCATCTTTTCGGTTTCCCGAGGCAAGCCATCTAGAACAGCACTACTGGTCTATTCTGATGATATTTAACCGTAACACACAGGGCCTCATAGGGAATCTCTCCAACATTCCAGCTCAATCTGCAGAATATGAACAGCAGTCATTGGTATCAAATTCTCAAGCAGCTCCTAGAGTAGCGCGGAGATTCGGCAGTTTGTATGGCTTTCAGAATCTGCAATAGACCCCGGTCGCAGTCTGACGCTATGGTGAGTACGATGTGTTACGTCTAGTTTGAAGGTTTTTTGCACTTAGTTTGACATTTCAAGGTGTTTTTTTTTTCAGGGCATTTTGATCTTGGCCTTCCTTTTTCTTGAAGTGATCTTCAGAATCTTGCTAGAAATTGTATCTCAAATTAATGGAGCTCAAAATAATAAGTCAAAGTTCAATTCTGCGACCTATCTCATTCTTTCCTTTCAGTTATGTCCTGCTGCAGTATGCAACAGTCTACTTTGAAGCTGACGATGTTCAGTTTCTGGTGTCGAACACTTTCTGGGCCGGAATGCTGGTAAACATGTGCTCAAAGTCAATGAATACCATCAAAGCTAGCTTATCCCAGCTTTTTGACGCAGAGGATCGAAGTTGTTAGCGAATCCAAAGTTCCTATGGTTCCTTAAGATTTATACTATTGATCGATGTTCTCAGTTTAAACTTTTTTCTCCACTGACCAGCAGTTTCTTTGCTGCTTAAGCTTCAATAATCGCAAAAGCTTCTTTCACAGCCCGCTGTCTTCCCCTCATTATGACAATTCCGTCTGCGTTTGCGGTAACTAACAGAACATACTTTCGAAAGATGGTGCCACTGGGAACAAAATTGGGAAAGTCACATACAGGAATTTGTATGCGATGTTGAGGACACTTTTGGTTTTCATGGTTCTGGGCATCTTGCTTCTTTAGGATTGGACTAACCACACTGAGATTCTATTTGTCGGGCATATTTTCGTCGTCTAAGGTCCTAGAAATGAATAGATGTTTGAGTATGTTCCGTATCAAATCATCACCAGCTACCCGAAGCAGATTGGTTGTTAAGCCACCTGGTTTAGCAACTTTTTTAGACTCAAGCTTAGAAATTGCTGCCCTCACTTCATATTGCCTTTGTCCATGTTAAACGATACATTCTGCCTGGTTGTGGAATAGTGATCATCTTTCAAGCATAGCGATCTGCAGTAATGATCGTTGCAGGTTCTCATCAATGAGTTTTGTTCTACTATCAGGTTCCCTTTGTAAGTAGAGTTCCGTATTTTGTATACTGCAAGGCTCCCAGCTCGTTACATACTACAGTCATTGCGAGTTATGAGGTCAAATTGGTTAATAAGCTCTGCTGCCTAACCCTCAACCATCCATGTCTCGGTTATGACGAGTATATCAGATCTTGATTGCTGAGCATCGTATTGAGTTTAATTTACACTAGGATCATCGGTGCCTTTTGCGTGATAGAAGTTGTGGTACTCATTTGGGTGCGTGAGATAGAGTCCCTCCAATCTAGTGGTACGAGTAAGTGCAACGTAGACTACCTGCTGCTTGTATTCTCGACTGTACTGGTAGGCGAACTGCTGTGCCACCTTGCGGCTCGTGGATGGTCAGAGCGCAAGTCGGAACAATAGCGAATTGCTTTCGTTTACAGCGGATCAACGTTGTCACATTTATATTGCATGACCGCAGTTCTATCGGTACCCAACTATCGCAGAGTATATCTAGATTTGAGCGTATATGTGGCTATCATTTGATACGCGTATGCGCACCAACGACGTATCGAATTCAAACGAGAGGCGCAAACCGCAGTCTAAGTTATGGTGGTCAAGACTTTTTGGGCGTTGTGCAGTGGAACCTCCTCGATATGTCTCAGGGTGCCGATCGTCCCCTTAACGATGCCATCTTCGACGCCGGCGTAAGTTGTAAGCATATATGGGTATCTGGTCGTGTTCGTGGTGGTGTAAGGCGAGTTGCCTGTCTCTGCCATACCTATGCAATGAATTTTGGCACTAGCGTCATATATATGTATCTACGACAACTGCCTCGATTTTTACATTTGATATAGTCGGTACGGCGGGCCGATTGTATGACTCTACGCTGGCGTTTTTAAAGAAAAGGCGAACCACGTCTTAAAAGTTTTCGCCACACCACCTGCTGATTCGGAATCGAGACTTAATCTTTGGAATTTCGGGTGTGTTGAGTGGTGGGCCTGCACCAATTTGAATGAGCACAGAAGAGAAGTATGTGTCACCTGGTGCATCATTTGGCAGAGGGGAAAGTAGTTTAGTGACTGCCAAAGCACTGCGCCACCTAAAGTACCCTGCAGCGGTTTATACAGAGGTACCGCAGTGCTTGGTTGCAGTTGATACAGTCGCCGGTCGCTATGTAGTGATGTACGCATTTCACTGCGGTGGACCATTCTTGCTCACTGAGTACCAGTTGTGGGTCTCCATGATAATTTTCATCGTAAATTATGTCGATGAGCTGATTTCGTTCTCTGACTCCATTGCAGTTGTAGTCATAGTTACGAGTATATCTACAATAATAGCGGTGCTTCAGATTTCCTTACGTCGCTTAAACTCGCCGTAGATAGTTGTGGTTCCTGCGCTAAGCTCAGTCTAACGTGATTTCTGTGGAGATGCAGATGTTCCGCCGAGGTTAAAGTGGGTCATCCAGGGCCGGATTTTGCACGTAATTTTTGAACATTGCTATAATGTCATGCTACTTAAATGTCATGAGCTCTGTCTAATGCCACTCTCTCACTCAAATCGATCAATGTGCACTTAATAAACACAAATTTGGTTCCGAATGGGTCGTGCTGCTCACGATTACAGCGCCATTTACGTCAGCGATGTATACACTACCGAGAAGTGGCTTCTATCCTAATGGTTATTAAATAATGCTGGTACTCGTAGGTGCTATACTTCTAAAGATATAAGCGAACTTGTCGTAACGTATTTCTTTACATTTAGTTTTCGAAAGTGATCGCCTACTGACCGAAATGAAAGACGTTTCACGTCAAAAATATGTGTTTCTTTAATGTGGCGAGCCGTTAACTAAATTTTTTCTCAATGGCTTGCTGGCCTTGCGGTGTGACTAATATCCGCAACATTTCTCGGTTACAACATAATGATCCGAGTTGATCTCAGCTTCTGTTGATCCAAACCACTGTTGGGGTTCCTTGCGTCGATCACAATATGAATAGTTTGGTTGACGATTTATTGATCATGAGTCAGCGAGACTCTTTATGGATATCAAGGTGTGGCAAACATGTGGTTGGTTCTACTTTCTCAATGTTATACCAAAGACACCATCTTTGTCTAGATTGACGTAAAAAATGCGAAAGAATTGCGATCAATCAAGGATGATGTTATAGTTTTCCGATGAGTTTAACTATAAGGTGTAGACTAAGCCCATATATTGTCCCACCTTCACTCATTAACCCCGTTGATTGTTATTTAATTCCGTCCTCTGAATTCATTGTTAGCATTTTCTTCATCAACCTAATGACAATCACAAGATTCATAATCAAAATGACCAATTTTGTCATCATTATCAGTAAATTATCCCAAAGTCCTTTTACTTTCGACATTTTTATCATCACCACCTGCCATTTCATCGTACTAATTTAACATTTTAAAATTGTTTCGTATAAAGTAGTCCGCATACGAGGAATAGATAAAATCCTTTTCATGTGCCATGGATATTTTGAACATTCAGTAATCCCAAATTGCTTGATGACAAGTCTCGAGTGGTGAAAAGTTAATGGATTTTATCATGATTCTATCCATGCTTCAGTCCTGGATTTTATGTAATATTTTATGGGAGCATCACTGTACATCTACTGCAGCACGACATCCACTTAACTTCACTTCAACTAGTTGATTCTGCTTCCGCAAAGAATAATTATTTTAAGTTCTACCCAGATCGCGGTTTCTGGATAGCTTCCTCTTCACCTTTAACCATAAGATATTTTCCCTTCTTCCGCTTCCTTTCTTAATTTTGAATTATGAGAAATTCCTTATTCAATATTTAATTTGGAAATTACAAAAGGCCATTCTTAGGAGAGAGACTGCAGAGGACAAACCCATGTTGGTCGCAATTTAATAAAAAGTATGGTCATGCTGCAACGAAGCTATTGAAATAGATCCGGGGCGATGAATTTATGGAAATTCTTAACTTTGCATAAGATACGTATAGCAAAGCTTAATTTTTATATTAAAATGTGTACTCGTATGTGTGGAAATCGTGGTTTTTCTAAGAACACATTTAGGTGCCTTTACATAAACACCACACAGTAGATAGAAAGTTTTCACAAATATTAGCTTGGTATTCTTCAGATTTCACTTTGCTTAATGTATAGTAGGATGCCATGTAAATATTAAGGACTCCTGAAGAAAAATATATAAAAAAGGACCTTTTTCAGTCTGATAAAGTTGAATGAAAATCCTGCGGAATGTCGATGGCGAAATGAATGTATCTCGTTGAAATGACCATTAAATAGTAACGTACTGACACTTAAAACCAGACTGTGGTGCGGTGGGCAAACATTAATGTTAAAATTCCATTAAATCCTCCATGAGGACACACATAAAGGACGGAAGAGGAAAAAAGAATCAATTTTGCTGAGCTCTCAGTTTATAGCGACAAAAAGAAAAAGTAAAACAAAAACCAAAAGTCTGTTCCACCATCATTGTCCTTGTCAGTGTAGATTGGTTAAGCTTGTTTGCGATTTTTTTTTTCTGCATAGTGAGGGCAAAAAAAAGGACCTTTCAAAGGCTCTAAAAAAAAAGAGAAATAAAAGGCGTAAACTACTTTTCATGGGATAGATGGCTTTTCAGATTTTTAACGTAGCGTTTAGTGGAACCAGCCATATGGTGAAATGCGTTATACCACAGCATAACAACTACTTTCAAACATTAGGTCTTACATACCTCAAAACACAAATACAGGAGTGGGGCGAGTACGTGAGTGCTTTTCTCATTCAATTTGCAATGTATCGCAAGGCATTTGAATAAAATATGTCATCGGCTTAAACGTACATGGTTTAGGATGGTTTTTCAATTTGAAATATTTTTTTGTGAGGGTGTGGAACTTGTTCGAATACGGGAATAGAGCCGTTTGGTAGAATGGTGACGTCTGGCTGCAATTAATTTAATAATTAAGGATGCAGTGCTTGGTAGGCTTTCGAATATGATTTTTAGTTTTCAACTGTTTTCCCTGTAATGTTTCGCGTTGGTCAAATTATTTCGTTTGATCGGATGTAGTACATTTTCATATCTTGTGAAGGGTAATCCATTTTGTGCTTCCGAAATACATTTATGATTTAAATTTCGTTTATTACGAATGGAATATAACATCATTGATATATCTTTGCAGGAATTGATTCTGACAAGGAAATTGTATGGATCAATGGCATTAAGAGACCAAATTACAGTCAATGGATAAGTCACAATTTTGTTTGTTATGTTATCCACCGAGTGAAGGACGAGCCTCATCCCTGAAAAAAATATTTTGTGAAAATTGTTCATCCAAACGCTGATGTTCAAGCATCCAACCAGCGTATGTTCCACCCATTTCGTGGTCAGTTGGCTTCAAATTTTGAGTAAGTTGAACTTTATAAGGGTATTGTGATGTCCGAACAAGTACAAGCCATGCTGTATCCTATAGTAGCGAAATGTACCTACTATAGAATCACTAGTTCTTATAACTAAAGCAAATTTAACGACTGTCAAGCGAGCCATATTAAAAGACGGCAAATCTTTAACTAAACATACTATATATAATCTCGGATGACAGTTCAGTTTGATGTATCTGATTGTAGCAGGGATGTCAAATCCAGACCACGAATTGGACAACCCTGTACCCCTCGTCCTAGGGGCATTCAAAATGAAACTCCGGAAATTGTTACCGACGGTAAAAGCAGCGCCCATTTGGATGCGGATTTGTTGTTGGAGGCGGACTAGGGCAGGAAGTCTTGAGTTTCCGGCATATGAAGTAGCAATCCGCATCAAGGCTTAATTAGCCATCATTAGCCTGATATGCGCGTAAGCCCCCAAGAAAAGAAAGATAAAGACACCAAAGATGCCTTCTATGAGCTCTTGAACAAGACCTACGAGCAATGCCCAAACTATGATATTAAAATTGCCCTCGGTGATTTTAATGCAAAGCTAGGGAGAGCGGGTATCTTTGGTTGAACAATCGGACAATATAGCCTGCACGACACCACCTCCGATAACGGATTCAGGCTAATCGACTTTGCGGCAGGGCGAAACATTGTCGTAGCTAGCATGTGGTTCCCATATCTCGATATACACAAGGGGACTTGGAGAACTCCTGATCAATTAACAGTCAACCAGATTGATCACATTGCAATCGACGCAAGACACTCCTCCAGTATTATGGATGTCCGTACTTTCCGAGGAGCCAACATCGATTCGGACCATTACCTTGTTGTAGCCAAGGTACGGTTGCGGATATCCCAAACTTCACCAAAACAAGCTAATGCTGTGAGGAAATTCAACGTCAGACGGCTACAATCACAAGAGATCGCCAACTCCTTTTCCGATCGAGTGTCTCTTAATCTCTTAAGAGGTCCAATACCGCCAGCATCAAGCATCGAAGACCACTGGAAATGCCATCAGAGATGCCGCTTCTGATGTGCTGGGTTTCACTCGTCCACTACAACGAAACCCCTGGTTCGATGATGAACGCCGGCAAGCATATGCAGCTAACCAAAAAGCACGCAAGGCGGCACTGCAAAAAAAACCCAGAGCTGCTCACGAGCTCTATGAGTAGAAGAGGAGAGACGAACACCGGCTTTTTAGGAGGAAGAAGAAAGAGCATGAGAAGCGCGTGATCGTGGAAATTGGGAGATGCTACTCCAAGAACGAGGTTCAGAAGTTTTATCAAAAGGTAAAAATAACATGCCGGGGAAACAAACCCCAAACCGAAGCCTGTAGAGATGAACAAGGGAACATCGTAGTAGAATCGCAGTCGATGTTGAGGGCTTGAAAATACTCGTACCATTTCTGCGGACTGTATGACGAAACAAATACCGCTGTCAGGTAGAATGAAATTTTCAATCTTTACGATGAAGACCAACAATTCCGTCCACTCGACCTGGATGAAGTGAAGATAGCTATATCGAAGCTTAAGTCCAACAAAGCTGCTGGAGCGGATAGCCTGACTGCCGAGCTCTTCAAAGCGGCAGGTGATGACTTGGTAAGGAGCATATACCAACTCATCTGTAAAATATGGTCGGACGAAAGTTTAAGTATAAGTGAATGCAACCTCAACATTGTTTGTCCGATTCTGAAGAAAGGAGACCCTCTGAACTGCGCCAACTACAGAGGCATCAGTCTCCTTAACATCGCATACAAGATCTTATCTGCCGTATTTTGTGAGCGCCTGAAGCCGTTCGTCAACAACCTGATAGGTCCATATCAGTGTGGCTTCAGGCCAGTAAAGTCCACCATCGACCAGATATTCACACTACGGCAGATCTAGGAGAAGACCCATGAGCTTCAGATCGATACCCACCACCTATTCATCGATTTTAAGGCCGCGTATGGCAGCATCTATAGAGACGAGCTATATAGAGCAATGTCTAGTTTTGGCATCCCTGCCAAACTCGTCCGTCAGTGCAGGATGACGATGGAGAATGCACGCTGCTCCAGAAAGGATTTAGACAAGGCGATGCGCTGTCATGCGATTTTTTCAACATCGTACTTGAAAGAATAGTGCAAAACTCACGAGCAAACACAAGAGGCACTATCTTTCAAAAGTCCGTCCAACTACTCGCACACGCCGACGATATTGACAAAATCGGGAGAAAGCAGCGTGATGTCAGTGGCGCTTTCGCGAGTATTGAGACGGAAGCGGCGAAAATGGGTTTAGCGGTCAATGAGGGCAAGACCAAGTATATGCTGTCAAGCAAAACGGACAACCAACACCGACGTCTCGGACAGAACGTCACCCTCGACAGATATAACTTTGAGGTAGTTAAGGACTTTGTCTATCTAGGCTCTGCTATAAATACAGACAATGACACCAACACTGAGATCAAGCAAAGAATAACTATTGCCAACCGCTGTTTCTTTGGGTTAAGAAGGCAATTGAGTAGCAAAGTCCTCTCTCGGACAACAAAAGTTACCCTTTATAAGGCCTTAATAATCCCGGTCCTGCTCTATGGCGCAGAGGCATGGACATTATCAAAAATGGATGAGGGTGTTCTTGGTTGCTTCGAGAGAAAAATTCTTCGCGCGATCTTCGGTCCCGTCTGCATTGACGGTGAGTGGAGGAGGAGATACAACGACGAACTGTATGGACTACAGCGACATGGACCTAGTCAGAGACTAAGATGGCTGGGTCATGTAGAGCCTATGGACACCAATGCTCTGGTCCGAAAGGTCTTCGAATCCACCCCCGAGGAACAATGCAGTAGAGGAAGACCGAGACTCAGGTGGCCCTCGCAAGTGGATGGGGACCTCAGCCAACTTAGCGTGCGAAACTGTAGGCAGCTAGCCAGGGATCGAGCTGACTGGGGACGCTTGTTGACTGAGGCCGAGGTCCACCCCGGACTGTACAGAATCAACTTTTCATCACCTATTATGACTCGATCCCAAAAAGGTCAACCTTCATGGCGTCTAAGCGGGAACCACAAGGCGTGATCCAGCTTATCTTTTTCTCCCTCAAACAAAGAAGCCCCTCATTGTCGAGCTTGGAAGTGAATCCAAGTTTCTTTAAATGGTGAAATGTTGACAAATGGTCAATGTTAAGCCTCTAAGCAATTTAAATCTTTGGGTTGTTGTTTACTTGGGCTCCTCCAATGTCATCATCAATCTCGGAAGGCCGTCTAAAAGAGGTTGAACGTCTAAGGTCATATCACCGTTCCGAAATCTATCAAACGTTACTTAGCAAAAGCCCGATGCATGTTATTTCCTATTTTTACTTATAGAACTCACGAGATTTCCTCGTCTTTCATTCGAGCGCTGCTTTGTACGTTTCATATTCTGTATTGTACTGGCATTCTGTATAAACGCGAAGAATTTCTTGGTGGTGGTCGGGTGAAAATCAACATCTCAGTTGCGATATTCCTGATGGCGAATATGTAGTGTGCGTGATAATGACGGCATAGGATTTGTTGAGAGATTTCGAGATGCATTTTCTTCAAAGATTCAGGTAGTTTGCTGCAAATGCAGGTATTCAACATTATGTCTTCCAACAGTTGTTCTTTTTTGTTGTCGCGCTTGAAAAATACTCTTTTGTACAATGCAGATTTTTTTTTTGTTGATAATATTGCTTTGCGGCTTACCTAGTTTCTTATTACTTGTAAATTTAAGGTATAAAATGAGAGAACACTCACTAGCCACGTTTGGCTAGATGTGAACCTCTGTGTATAATGCACCTTCACCACATCACAGCACATTCACCGCTCATTGCAACTTGCAATCTAAACGAATTCATGAAAACCTGGGTCAAACATTTACAAGAATATATCTTTCAGCTGTCTTAACTAAGTCCACAAAACTGTACCAGGCAAGAGATTGTCTATGACTACAGTTTTGCATTTACAAGTCTTTAGGTAGAGTGCATCATTTCACTTAGGAGCTGCAGTTAATTGACGTGTGCAACAATGCAAGAATGGGCTTGGGTCTATTAAAGGGAAATGGGAAACCCACAATCTTCTGTCTCATTTGCCAGTCTGTAATTGCCACGTGATGACAGGATAAAATCTTTCGAGACATCAAGTGATTGCTTACACTCCATTTTTCATTACACAAGGATAGTCATAAATTTGGAAAGTTTCCTGTCTACTACTAAACTGAAGGCTGATGGACAAGGTTTGCCTATTCGATTAATAGATTTAGAACTCTTAACATAATCTGCTTCTGAAATATGATTTGATTGACGTACAACTCAGTGAGCATTTCTTGGTAATCACATTGCATACAAATTGAAGAATTCTATGTAACTCTTAACCATTCTATTAGGACAGTTGTTAAAAACCATAAGGGTCCACTTCAGTGTTCAGAAACATGTTCAAGCTTCAAGATATCAATTTAGAAGAGCAATTTAGATTATCAAGTTTGTCAATAGGACCCTTCATCTAATAGTCATCGTCATCATGACTACGCCTTTCAACAGCAACATGACCTTCGTCCTTATGCTTCCCAAATAACCCAACTCGTGTTTAGATGAATATTTCTATTCTGAGTATCATTTCATTTCCTGTATATCCGTCGGCCTATTTTTTTTTTTTTAAATCCGATGGGCTATTGAATTGGCCGATAATAGAATTTTAAAATGGTCTGCTAGGGGTTGAGATGAACTGCAATGAAGAAGAGGGATATTTCAAATTTTAGGGTTTGAAACAAATCGATACATACTCGTATGTATCTGAGTAGAAGCATCATTGCAATTTGAAAAGACCGCCTTTACCACGTTATGGTCAATAGAACAATGGAACTTTAATTGTTCAGTTTTATACGGGCACTGTCGAATTGAAGGCACTTTCATGCAAGCACCACCATCATGTTGACATTTAGGTTGTGTGCCAAAAAGGGTTTGGTAAAAATGTCACGTATACGACCCAGTGTAACCATGTGCAGAGGGTTAAATGTTTTTTTTTTCCTTTTAAATCAGTTTAAATTGCAGTTTGGCAGTAAGATCCAATAAAACGTGCTAAAAGTGGAGAGTGGCTTAAGGTGATTCAAAACGTTCCAACCAAATCGCTGTGAAATCGGGACTTGCTGAGTTGGGGAATTTCATTGAACTTCAATTGAATCAGAATTTTATGTGAAATGGGTTGAATCGAGAATTCCTATTGATACGAGTAGCTTTATACAGAGAGATGAAAAGAAATGCTGACAGACTTTGGTTGGTTCGTTAAAAATGAGTTTCAACGAGATATGCTTACACAATAATGGATTTATCGTGCTATTACTGTGAAGGGGCAGGTGAGTCACACTCTTTGCTCCTTGAATCAATTACTTTTCTTACTAACATTGCTGACATAGTTGATATCATTCGAAACAATGATCCGCATTCGGGTTAGTGTAAGCAGGATCTTTTGAGGGGTACTGATTCGTTAACCCTTTAACGGAAAAACCCATAAAATTGGTCAAATCAAACTGAATTTTTTCTTTAGGTAAAAGAAGCTTACGTTTAAATTGTCAGGCACAAGTTTTGTGTGGAACGATCGTTGTGTGGAACATAAGGAAATATTTATGTAACAAACAAGTTTCATTCATAAAAGGGGTTGGAAAAGGTATAAAATATATTATTTTCTATGGTGGTAGTCCCAAAAATAGTTTTTATCGACTGTACCATATAAATGAAGGTTGCATTTGGAACAAATGACTTGTGTATCCGGCTTTTTTTCAATGTTTTCACTTTCTTTTACCTTTTCTATCAACCCAAATTGGAAAATGATTTTCGCCATCAAACCGAACACCCGCAAATTGATGAACAGCTCTTTTCTCAACACTTGATCTGCAAGGCATAAGTGATATTTTCCGATCAACAATTTGAGCGGATAATTGTCGACCTACAGGCCATTTTTCTTTGCAGGGAACAAGTAGCTATAGCAGCTATTTTCTCACGAAATTGTGGAAGCTGCCGAAGGTGTTGTTCTTCGGACATATATTGTTGGAATTATTTGATTTCTGACTATGTATACGTTGGTATAAAATGAATGCATTCGTAGCGGCTATGTCAACAAAATGGTAGAGGAGTATAATCATAATATCACGACTCTTAGTTCGAATGTGATGTCGACCCATAAGGCTGTCCATAAGATCAACTACACCCATGTGAGCATTTTATTCTCGAATAATTTCAATGAATTGTAGCCTACATCATTGTATACTTCAAAACGGTAGGCTAATCCGTTCAAATCGCAAAGCACAAACAATTTGACCCCCTACTTATCGGGCTTGTTTGGCATATATTGACGAAGATGGTGTTTCGTCTTTCTACCGCACATCTGTTCATCGACACAAAGCCTAGACCGTTGAGTTTCCTGGCTAGTTTACGGATTCAGAACAGTGGATAGCCCGGTTCACCTCTCTTCTTTTGTTGCGATTCATCTTGGAATGATAAATATCTCTTGATGGCAATAAAACATTTCTACCCCAATAGCTATATACTCGTATATTGGGATAGCGATATACTGACATAAACAACATTACTCTAATGTAATTTCTCAATTCAGAGGCAGTTGTTTTGAATGTGGTGCTTTATTTTCTGTCAAAGCACAACGATTTGTCTCTTCAGCGATCAATTCAATAATTGAAGAGTTGCATTGGTGTTTTAAGTTCTTTCACATTCAACGAAAGTCAAAAATCGCTACGAAAAGCAAGTTCGTTTACATGTAAACTCATTGAGCGTTTGCACCACTTCAGTTTGGATAACTCTTTCGAGTTCTTCGTAATTTCATTTATAGCTTTGAGGAAAATAGATACAATGAATGTTTATTCTATAAAGTAACATAAAAGGTATACCTCCTCTAGTGTTGCCACCAGCAGTAGGTTGAACTGATGGTCCAGTAGCTTTGAATGTTGGCCCAGAGATATCGGGCTCTTTTGGGTGATTCGAGTCGAGAGTTTGCTATAATCACAGCTGATGTGGATGTTCAGTCTCGTCCGCCGCAATACCAAGAACAAATGTTAAAGAAGCTGCTCGATTCTCGATTTCACTAATATCTATAGACAAATTTATGGCTTGCACAAATGCATCTATTGTCTTAGCTTCATTCAATTCCTAGGTGCATTCTTCAATTGCCTGTTTATCGTTCTTTGGCAGCTCATCTAAGCTATCAGGCTCAATGTTGTCCACAACATAGTTCGGATCAAAGACACTGTCATCACTGCTATAAATTTTATCTTCGCTTTTCACAGAATTGATGAACTCCATTATTTGATCATCTGGCAATTTTTCTAAGTTGAATTTCTTATTATAATTTCGCTTACAGAGATCCATCTTCACACAAAAATTTGTATAAAACATTAAAATAATATGTAAACAATGGTGTTTTCTTAGCATCAAAAACGTGAAAAGAGCCAGGAGTCACAAAAAAAGCAACTCCCAACGAAATTACGTCTTCCACCTCCAATCAACGTTGTTGGGGTCTCAGACTATAGCAAGTTGCATTGCTTTCTCAAAGATACGCTTAAATGTAAGTATAAGGTTACATCACTGCGCAACAATGTGTGGAAAGTTAACGTCGACAACTCCGATGACTACCGATAATTGTCCGGAAAATTAAACACCGAGAAGATCCAATGGTACACTTTCGAAAACAAGTCAGAAAGACCATTACGTGTAGTAGCGAGAGGACTTCACCCTTCGTGTACTAAAAACGATATTGTAAGCGACCTCCATGCAAGGGGCTTTAAAGTTCTAGACGTCGTAAATATTATTAAAAAAGAAAAGAGAAAAACAGAGGAAAACGAGGAAATCCTGGTTAAGCGGGGACTTCCACTGTTTATGCTTAGTTTCGATAAGTCCGAAAATAAAGGAGATATCTATGGTATCAAAACTATTTTAAATATCGTAGTCAAAATCGAACCTGTGCGAAGGAACACAAGATCGATCCCGCAATGTAAGCGTTGCCAAGGCTTCAATCATACGCAGACTTACTGCCAAAAAGAACCGCGTTGCGTAAAATGTGCCGGTAAACATCTCTCAGAAGAGTGCAACTTAAATAAAGAACTTCCACCGTCTTGCATAAATTGCCAAGGAAAGCACCCAGCAAACTATCGCGGATGTGAAGTGGCAAAAGAACTCCAAAAAAGGCGCAATACGCTTAAAAAAACCTTACGTCCAAACCTACACGCAACCTCAAATAAACCTAATATTGCTGAAGAACAGGCAGTGAAAGAAAGAAAATCCGTCGCGGTAAAGTCGAAGGATATACAAAAAAAGATCGCAGAGGAAAATCCGCCACCGATTGACGCGCTAACGTATGCACAAGCTGCGTTGCAAGGAAATAAAAAAAGCGGTGTTACGCCAGATCCAGTGGCTCGCGTTTTCTCCCTGATTCTCACGACTCTTGAGGAGCAAGGCAGAACAAATAAACTTCTAGTTGAAAAATTGTGCAATCTCGAGAAAGAAATACGTAAAACTCAATTCCAAGCATGAATTTGAAACAAGTGCTTAAAATATTGACGTGGAACGCAAACGGCCTTATTAAAAAACTCGACGAACTGGAAGTGTTCTTACAAAAAGCCAATATTGACATTTGCTTGATTTCTGAAACTCACTTGAGGAAAGGACCTCGTATAGAACTAAAGGGATACTGTGCTTATCATGCATACCACCCATCAAAAAATGCCAGAGGCGGATCCTCATTGTTCATTAAAAAGTGTATTGAACACTCTATAAATATGAAGATTGAATGCGATGCAATGCAGTTAAGTTCGGTTCGCGTAACATATAACCACCTGCACTACAACATTGCATCCATTTATTGTCCCCCGCTATGCAAGCTAGAAGACAATGACTTTAAAGGTATATTTGATTCACTCGGACCGAATTTTATAATTGGTGGTGACTTTAATTCGAAACATACCTTCTGGGGCTCAAGATGTAATTCAACGAAAGGCAGACAGCTCTATGAAGCCGGAATGCAATGTAAAGTTGACTGAAAACCAACATATTGGCCTTCGGATATAACAAAGACCCCTGATCTTGTAGACTTCTTTGTCACAAAGGGAGCAGCCAAAATTTCCACAAACATCGAGGAAAGTTATGATCTCTCCTCAGATCACTCACCAGTCATTTTGACACTAAGCATACTCTTAATTAAGAAAGAAGTGGCGCCTAGATTAACTAACAACAAAACTAACTGGGACGGTTTTAGAAATTACTGCAATGAACATATTGTTCTAAACGTATCGCTAAAAACACAAAACGAAATAGAAGACGAAGTCGACAGATTCATCAAAGTCCTGCAGAACGCTGCCTGGAACAACACTCCAACTCCGAAAAGAAAAGAGAAAGCAAGTAATGAAATAAAATATCCGCCAGAAATAAAAGAACTGGTGAGAGAAAAGAGGAGAGCGCGCAAAAGATGGCAACAATCCCGTGCTCCCCAGCATAAAACATACTTAAACCACTTATGCAACAAGTTGAAGGAAGCAATACGAGATTACAAAAATCGGAATATCTCTACATATCTCGAAGGTCTGACTGCCGAAAGAAGTTCAAATTACTCCCTCTGGAAAGCCATGAAGGGAATCAAAAAGCCTCAAATGCAATTTCCTCCCATAAGAAAAAATAATGGCGAATGGGCAAAAGGAGATAAAGAAAAGGCGGATCTATTTGCCGAGCACCTAGGAGAAACGTTTAAGCCTTTTGATGGACAGGCGTTAACAGGAGGTTCTAATTATATAATTACGGCACCGGACAATTTAAGAATAAAAACAGTATCCCTACGAGAACTTAACCAAGCAATTAAAAAAATGAAAAATAACAAAGCCCCTGGTTATGATTTGATAACAGGTCAAATTCTCAAGGAGTTGCCAAAGAAAGCCCTGATCAAACTGCTCCAACTTATAAATGCCGCGCTTAGATTATTAAACGTTCCAAGCCAATGGAAAGTTGCCGAAGTTATAATGGTCCCGAAACCAGGCAAATTTCTAAATGAAAAAAAAGTCCTACAGACCGATATCGCTTCTGTCGATAATATCTAAAATATTTGAAAAACTCCTATTGAAGCCCTTGCAACCGATCATTGAAGAAAGGCGTCTAATTCCTGATTATCAACTCGGTTTTAGAACTAAGAACTCCACACTTGACCAGGTCTTTAGAATTACGAATGAAATTGAGAAAGCCCTAGAGGGGAAAAAGATATGTTCTAGCGTGTTTCTTGACGTGTCTCAAGCCTTCGATAAGGTATGGCATGAAGGCTTAAATTTTAAGCTAAGTCAGGTTCTTTTGTTACCAAAACAAAGAAAAAACAAAAACGTGAACAATAATGAGAGAGAGGGGGACATTTTTTGAAAACAAACCGGCAAGGCCGTCTTGAGACTTAAATATAATATAATATCTACTTACGGTAAAATAAAGATTCGATCACTTGACTTTAAATTTGTTTGTCTAATAATTTAAAACAAAATATTTTGCGGAACAATTGTTGGTGCTATTTCGTTGGCTGTTTGCGCTTCACGGATGATAACACATAAACACGTGGACGAATTGCAATCATGTGCTATAACAATGTCAATCAGACTACCCTAACAAGGTTTCACTACTTTGAGCAAAAAATAATAATTATGGTCTCTGGAGGCCAAAAATCAAAGGCCGTCTGGAGGCGGTCTTACCCGATAGTAAATTTCAGTTAGACAACATCTTCTAGCTTTGGTTTTAAGAGTTTAAGTCCCCTTGCAGCATGAATCGGGGTCATGTTTAGATATATGGGCGGCATCGGATAAAGAATAGTGCCGCAGTGCATCCCAGCTTGTCGTAAGAGGCGACTAAATGGGACACCAATCATATACAGGCAACTTACTTACTTACTTTAGGTGGCGCTACAGTCCGGGGTGGACCTGGGTCTCAGTCAACAAGCTTCTCCAGCCAGCTCGATCCCTGGCTAGCTGACTCCAGTTTCGCACGCTAAGTTGGCTGAGGTCCTCTTCCACTTGCGTGCGCCACCTGAGTCTTGGCCTTCCTCTACTGCGCTGTCCCTCGGGGACGGATTCGAAGACTTTTCGGACCGGAGCATTGGTGTCCATGCGCTCTACATGACCCAGCCATCTCAGTCTTTTGATCTTCACTCTTCTGGCTAGGTCTATGTCGCTCTACAGCCCATACAGGCAACTATGACACCAAAAATGAGCCTGTGACACTTTAACACCTTAAAACTTTCCCACAAGTTTGTATGCAATCAGTGGGTTCCCACGTCTGGAGACTACCGGTGGGGTAAAAGAACAATCAATCAATTCGAAATGAGCATACAAGTTTCAAACCACTCAAACTTTAAACTTCATGGAAATGATCGCAATTAATAGCACTACCCCGCTGGGCACCACGGTTGCAACGCACTCGGGTGATCCCAGAGCAAGCAGAAGTGCTTGTGTCAGAGCCCGACAAATTCCGGGGGCGGGCAAAATGAAGTTTCCAAAATATTTTCCTAAACTTCGGTTTGCAAGTTGGAACGTCGGATCGATGACCTCAAAAAGTTTAGAACTAGAAGCGATTATGCGTCGCAGAACTCTACAAATCCTGTGCGTACAGGAAACGAAGTGGTGTAATACAGGAAATAAAGCGCGTTTTCTAGATTTAAAAACTAAGGCATTTAAGATGTTCTACCATGGAAAGGTCAATGGACGAAACGGTGTTGGAATCGTTGTTGCAGCGGATCTTCTAAACAACATCGTTGGTATCTTGAAAATAAGCGACCGCTTGATGAGTGTTAAACTCGTCATACACAATGAAACGTGGAACATTGTTAGCGCGTACGCTCCACAAAATGGATGCGACCAATCGGAAAAAGATACATTTTGGTCAGAGTTCGGTAATTTGCTTAGAAATATACCTATCGATGAAATGCTCTTCGTAGGCGGAGATTTAAATGGCCACGTCGGAGAAACAAATGTTGATTATGAGGACTGCCACGGTGGTAAAGGCTTTGGAACCAGAAATTCAGCTGGCGAAGACATCCAAAATGTCGATGAGAAACCGTGTTAAGGACTGTTAAGTAATACTTGGAGAATCGCTAGTAAGCGAACTACCGAAAACACGGGCATCGTTTGGAAAGCCAAAAATCCGGTGGTATATTCTATCGAAGGAACGAAGCGCAAGATTTATCTCACTGGCTTAAGAAGTACTTCACAATATAAACGGTATCGCAGACTCACTTAGCCCGCAAGAAATGTGGAACAGCATGTACGAGGAATGCATAACACTCGCAAAGTCCCATCTGGGGACAATATCGAGATACCATCACGTCGACAAAAAAACATGGTGGTGGAATGACGAAACCAAACGAGCTGTGGCCGACAAGAATAATGCATTCCAAGCGTGGACAAAATGCGATCGGAGCGACGATATCGAAAAAGCTCGACTGTCTCTTGAATACGAGCGTCTTAAAAAGATCGCAAAGAAAGTCCTGGCTCGAACTCGAGCGGTAGAAGCGGAAAACCTGTACCAGGAGTTGGAACAAATATCCTCACGGTCGGCGGATAGAAGACAAGCTATCCAAGAAGTTCAAACGTCGTACAATACTAAAGTTCCAAATATTTTTAAGCTCGCTGAACAGAGGCGAAAAAATTCTTTGGAAATAACCTCGCCGAAATACTTCAAAAAGGCTGACTGTCGCTTACTAACAAATGAAAAGGAAATGTTTGACCGGCGGTGGCTTGAATACTGCAAGGAGTTGGTTAACAAACAGTTTCCACGTGATATCGTTCCGACAGCTGGTCTATTCGAGGAGGAAGTTTCGGACTTTTCAATCGAAGAAATAAGTATAGCAATTGGAAAAATGAAGCCGGGGAAAGCGGCGGGACCAGACAGCATTCGTTTGGCTATCGAAACTTTTAAATAAATTAAAATGTGGACAACCTATGCCGAATCAATGGAGAAGTAGCTTCTTGGTTCCATTATACAAAGGAAAAGGCGACACTCGAGAATGCAACAACTACCGTTCAATCAAGCTTATGTCACACACAATGAAAATCCTCGAAAGAGTCTTAAACGAACGTCTTCGGAAAATAATACAGCTCGATAATAGCCAGTGTGGATTTGTTGAAGGGAGATCGACGGTGGACGCTATCCAGAGCCTTCGAATAATAATGGAAAAGCACCGAGATTCGTCTAAGGATTTACACATGGTATTTATCGACCTCGAGAAAGCATTCGATCGAGTGCCTAGGGATCTCATATGGGCCGCGCTGAGGTCTCAAAACGTACCGGAAACGTATGTTAGAATAATACAAGACATGTACGGAAACGTGAAAACTGCGGTTAAAAGCTCTGCCGGACTAATGAGAGAATTTCCAGTTAATGTCGGAGTGCATCAAGGAAGCGTACTAAGCCCTTTCCTCTTTAACGTAGTATTCGACTATCTTTTAAAAGACTGCATGCGCGAAGCAAATGTAACGCCAATTCTTTTCGCTGACGACGCAGTTATATTTATCGATAACGTCGAAGACTTACAGAACGCCTTAGATTCATGGCGAAATGCGCTAGAGAGAATCGGGTTTAAAATAAGTCGTTCAAAGACGGAGCATTTGACGTGCCCATTTGCGCATCCGTTGCGACCTGTTCCGGATATAATGTTAGACGGAGTAGTTCTTCCGAAGAGCACTATCTTTAAGTACTTAGGATCAATCGTTAACATGGAAGCGAAATGTGACGACGACGTAAACCACAGAGTGAGTGTGGGATGGATGAAATGGCGGGAAAATTCCGGAATCTTTTGCGTCCGAAAATTTCCACTTAAATTGAAGGGGAAACTCTACACCACGGTTGTTAGACCAGCTCTTATGTACGGTTCCCAGTGCTGGACAATGTACGAAGCGTTTAAAAATGAAATGACGGCAGCGGAAATGAAAATATCAAGGATGTCTGGTGGAGTCAATAAACGCGATTGCATTAGATCTACGCGTATAAGAGGAAGTCTACATATAAAGAATTCAGTAACCGAACAGCTTGAGGCGAATAGAATACGCTGGTATGGCCACGTTCAAAGAAGATCTGCGGAAAATCCGGTTAAAAAGGCACTATCAACTACGGTCACTCCAAATGTTAGAAAACGAGGTCGGAAAAAGAATTCCTGGATTTCTCAGATGGCAAATGCGCAACAACGCCTGGGGCTAACCACTGAAGCGATCCAGGACCGAGCATTATGTAGACGCGTTCTGCGGTCTGCGACATTAGCCAACCCCATAAGCGGAGCAGCAGCGATGCAGTAAAAATGCGAAACTCGTTACGCATAAGTTCGTATAACGAGGAAAGGATTAGTAAAAGGATAAGAAGTTTAGATATATGGGCGAATGAATACCCCAGATCGATTTCGGCTCACGATAGAAGTTTGTTTAAGTGTTTGACCCCTTCAACTTGAGGTAGATTTTATGTTGTTAAAAATGTACATAGTGCGACCTGACTACGCAAGATAGTGGAATGCTGATGACTAGTATTCAAACATTGCAGTTCAGAGAACATCTCAGTAAACAAAATCAAATAAAGCAGATAAATGGGATAGTTTCAAACAATGGCTTAAGGCTACACTAATAAGCATTTATAGCGAGACGGGTGTTGCCGCTGAAGGTGTGAAGGGGCAGAATGCTGCTGGAAATTTCTATGGATAACTTGTGGTGCCACTTGACTGAGTAATATAACCATTACGATTGAGTTTTATCTCACGCTTGAGGAAACCAAGAAAAATTGGAACATTTTTGGTGACATTTAATTCATATGTGGTCATACTAACGTAAGTTGTGATTAATACACATAGAGAAATGAATTTTTTTCAGTTTGACGATGCAAGATGCTCCTACGTGATTGCTCAAACTTTGCTCTAACGACAGCAAGGAGTAACAGATTCCACTCTTTTGGTGGTCCGCATTTAGTAATAGTGTCTAAATGTTGGTGCACCCCAACTCAAACGTCATTCGTGGTTGTCAACACTCACTTTCACTTCTTGGGCATGTCATTTGGTTGCTACAGCGGGAATGAAATATACAATCCGCCACTAAATATCCTCTAGCGCTAAAAAATAGCACAAACCACGAAATGATCTGCCGAACTGTCACAAGTATGACAGGCAGCAGGTCAAAGAATATACCGGCTCACTCACGCCTACGCTAAATCCACAATGGACTGGGAAAGGGTCGCTCCAACAGCCTTCAATCAAATGGGAGTGCTGTCAACAAATGAAGGGGAAGAGCAATCAACGATAGAGCCATCCCGTAATGTAAAGTAGGGGGCATTGTTAACAAATGTTACAATATTAGTGCATTATAAAATAACAGTTTGGCACATAAAATGCAAGGCAGGGTCAATGACCAAATACGTACCAATGTAAAGAAAAGCCAGCTGTTTTACAAGGTACTGAGGATTACGAGGTTAGTGCGTGGAACAGATTGGCACAGTTGAATCCACCTCGTCATCAAATATAGACCAATAAAATATAAGAAATTAAGTTGTTTTATTGTTTTCTAAACGTTCAGAGACTTCTTCTCCAACTTTTAAAATTTAATTCTCGGCTCACCTAGCCCAGAATACGAGAGGTAGTCCAAAGGTAATGATAATCGATATATCGGTTCAAATTTTGCTTATTTTTAAATGTGATCTCCTAACAAATCAATGTATTTAGTCCATCTCTTCTCTACAGCACAGATTCATTTTGAAAAAAGTCTTGATCTTGACTCTCCTAAAATGCTTCTACAGCAGCCATCACCTAGCTATTGTCTTCAAATTTCTTAGCTGTCCCTTAAGCTGGAGAAAAAGATAAAAGTCGCTGGGGGCCAGATTTGGAGAAGAGGATGGGTAGAAAACCGATTCTCTCGTTTATTCTTTTGTTCGGATAACCAACATGTAACACACCTTGATTATGCAAAGTTAAACCTTTTTGATCCTCTGAATGCTACCATATAAGATTCCTGTGACATCAACTAAATATCCTTGGCAGAGCTGTTAAAGACTGCAGTACTTTGGTATTGCAATCAGAAAGTCGCAGTCAAACTAAAATCTAAAATCTTCAAATTTAAGTTAAGACTTTGACTTATGACTTTAACTGTAAAACTACAGTCACCAGTCGTTTTGAATATTTCTACTGCGCAGTTATTTGGAGTATTCAATTGACTGTAAGTTGAATGACTGCGGTACTTGAGTGACTGTTATCAGTCTTTTAGTCAATTATAAGTCTTCTAAGACTGTTAGTCATTTTTGAAGTCAGTTAGTCTTTTGTTTGCAATCAATTAACTTATTATTAACTTACAGTCAAATGACTGCTTTTAGTCAATTGATTGCAGTTAACTACTGCAGCCGTTGTGATGATTGCAGTCTTAACAACTCTGATCCGTGGTCACTTTTCGGTGAGCTAATATCAGAGATTTTTTTTTAACGTTTTCTCCGGTGTTGGACACCGTCCTTCTGTAGATGTTCTGCCTAACTTAAACTCCTTGCACGGCTGTGCAACTGTAGAATATGAAGGAGCAGAGTCCCAAAGTGTTTTTATTTATGATGGCTCGCATTTTGTTTTTTTTTTCGATTTACGCGTTATCGCTTCGACTGTTCGTATTCTAATTAATGTAGTTTCCAGTGATCGATGATACGATTTTTTTTACACATGACTAACGAGGGTATAAGCAAGCTACCATAATTATTCGAAATTTTTTAGGACCACTAGAAATATTCGATTTTCATTTATTTACATGACGCTACAATCTTGGGTGGATCAGGGTTTCGGCTAACATCGCCTACCAGCCAGCGTGGTCCAGTTGAACACAGCAATTGGACTTGAAATTGGACTTCCGCGCCACAGTGCTAGTGTCAAAGAGCTCAAGGTGACCGCGTCTTCTTAGCTGGGTTATTCCAGCTTTGCTGCCGAAGCTGGCATAGCATGTGTAGTCCCCATTGATGCTAGTGCGACAGGTATTATTTTCATCCATCTGCTGTCACTGTCGAAGTTGATAGTGGAGTTGGGTTAGATAAAGACCTATACTATCTCAAAGTTGAATGTATATATCGTAACATTTTTTGTAGGTATTTATGCTATGTGTTGCAGAAAGTTTTAGCACGAAATACATTTATTTTTTTAGTTCAGCGCTAGACCAATTTTCGCCTCTTCTGTATCAATGGTCGCAAAAATTCAATTGACAGCATACTTTTTTCTTTCCATCATTTGGTTTAGTAAGCAGAAATTTTCTCTATCTTCAACTAGGTCGAATAGCTTATTCGTCTGATTCGTCTGGGTTTAACTGCTTCGTTCTATTTTTAAGGCTTTTTGTGCTCTTGTTTTCTTCTTACGAGCCTCCGATCTTATCTTTTCTTCTGTAAATATGCCAGTGTTTGTTTCTGGAGTTGTGGCTCAAGGGCAGTGCTTCCCACCTATTGAATTTTTACATCATATTCGGGAAATTGGCTTAAGGTTATGCATAGGAGCTTTTCTGTTCGAACGTGGACGTTTGTGGGGCTTATTTTGGAGTTGTTGGAGTTAAGCATAGGACTTGTTTCTTATGTATTTCTCTTACGTGAATGTACACGTCTTTGTAGCAATGGTTTTCTGTAATACTCCCTATAGTTGATACCACCACTTTTCATCCTCTGTTTATCCCCGCTAGTACAGTTCGACAGTACGTGGTCTGTAAAGGACTCAAAGAGCGTCACCAACAGTAAATGCATTGCATTCCAGGGCAATTAGCTGGTCCGTCATATATTTTTTAAATCTTTTGCTAATAAGATTGTGAGCCCTATAAAAGCGCAAACCTGTACTTTCCTTTTGATTGGGCTTTGCCATTTGATTTCGCATGAGTAAGGATTTTGTTATGCCTATACAGGGAACGACGACTGGGAGAACGCCAAGTAATACGCTACGAACTTGAGCTTGCATTGTTGACCAAATCCAAGTTTTCGACAAACCGCTTTACAGCATAACGACTGAATAATAATGATTTGCTAGCGTAGACTAAGGAATTGACGTAACATCAAAGAAAATAATCGAGTTGTGTCAAATCCCATGATCGCGGCGGCCATTGATGAACGCTCGCCGTGAGATTATAGAACAACAGCTCGAATAGATCGATGTTATTGAGTTTTGATCACAGAAAGTCTTTACCCGAAACCATTGACGGTAACGAGGTATCTGCTTCTTCATTTCGAAAGAAATAAGATTCGATGATGCCGTCATGCCAAAAACGGCACCAAAAAGGAGGCATTGATGTTTGACCGAATACCTGTGGATTGTGTTCACTCCAATAATGAAAATTTTGCTTACTGACATATCCGCTGAGCCAGAAATGGGCCTCGTTTAAGAAGATGATTTTTTTGGCCAATATCCGCATCTCCGGCCAACATTTCCAACACCCAATTAACAAACTCACTGCGTTGTCTATGGTAATCCGGCTTCAATTCTTGCGTCAGCACAATTTTATGCGGATGTCGGTCGAAATCCAACCGCAAAATAGGCCGGGAACCGAATCGACATTTCTTGGTCTTATTTGACACTTGCCGCTACGGTGACTATGTTTCTTCATTTCGCACCAACCTTTATCTGGCTTTAGATCCAAAAGAGTGTACTCACGCTCAAACTTTTCCACGGTGTGACGAACTGCCGGCACACTGAAGCCAATTAGGTAAACGTGATTTTGACCCAAACTCAGATAAGTTCCCCCAGCGACTTCGCGATGAAATTCATGTTGCGTATTTACTTCAATAATATTTTTACCTTACTGAGTATTTTGACAGCTGGATTTCATTGGTAACCTTAACACCTGCTGAAACATAACAAATGTTTGCGCTATATCAACGTCGAAGACAGTCTTAGACAAAGTGATGCCCTGTCATGTAGATCTTTCAACATCATACTTGGGGAAATTGTGAGCAACTCCGTAGTCAACGTCAGATGCTCAATTTTCTAAGAGTTTGTACAGCTATAAAACTTACATGCACTGATCAAAGTAATATCATTGATTGAACTCAGCGAGCTGTTACAAGTGCGTTCGTAAGTATTGGATCAAAAAATGTGGATAAAATGGGCTAAGTCGTGAATTGGGCTAAGTATTTCCTGTCAACAAGAAGTTAATCACAGCATGGATGAATCGGACTTTAACCTCAAGGTAATGCAATGCATTGACCTAGTGAGAAAATTGCACACCAGTCCATGAGGAGTCAATACAGCCAGAGACCATGCCAACTGGGAATGACTAGGGCTACTGGTAGGCAATCAGTTGTGCCTTTTGGTCTCTAATAAGTCCAATTGCTACATGAATCTCTAGGCTGCATGCAGACGAAGCAGGTTATATCAGATAGTTTAGTAACAATTATATCACATCGGCTGTATATTGTTCCATGTGTTTCAAAAGGATTAGGGGTAACATGGATTTCTTTCCCTTGATACTTCATCTTATTTAAGTATCATGAAATTACGTAGGAAGAGATGGTAAAGGAGGAAGCTCCCTTGATAGATATAGGGTTCTTGCAATAAATCTAAACCAGGCGAACCGACATTTCTCTATTAATTGCGCCTTTAAAATTAACCTTCACCACCACCTACATTTTCTGGAACTCTACGAAACGTCTAACAACTCATTTATCCGGAACCATTTCCATTTAAAATCTATCTTAATCCCACAATTTCGCGGTAGCGCCACGAATTAATAATCCATCGCGCGGATAGTTCTCTGTTTAGCTATCAATAGTTTCATCAATTTTTTTTTCACTGGAGATCGTTTAATTCAAAATCACTGAATCGCAACCGACAGAAGTATCCATAAAGCTTTTCTGGCATTACTACCCTCATCAACATCACCTTCACCGCTAGCACTATTGCCACCCTCACAACGAATACAGACAAACTTGTAGCGCAAATATATTTTTTTGTTGTTGTTGTTTAGATTCAAATTCAAGAGGAAAAGTATTTTCTGCGAATGCGAATATCTAACCGAGCCTTTTCCTTGGACGAAGACGAATAAAGCTCTGGCGCTGGTAGATTTTAATTAATGCACGGATGCACACTGGCAGCAGAAATCCTTCGTATCCGTAGTCATACCCATTTGCGCGATTTATTTAACCTTCCATTGCCAACACCCCCGGTAAAAGAAAATTCTCCTCAACCGGAAGTTTATCTTTAGTCACGTTGGATGGGGTACATATTATATCCTAACACCGGCATTCGGAGTGATATTCGAGCAGGTAGTCGGTAATGGAAGTGTGTGTGCGTGTAGATCTCAAATTAGTTTCCATGCCTTAGATAGCAGAGAATCAGTAATTAAGAAATGTTGAACCAAACGAACCAAATGAAATTAGAGCGAATAATTTTTATTTTATTTTCCGCTTTCGACTCGTGTAGGTGTAGAGACTGGGGTAGTACCATCAACAGATGGCTCACATTTGTTAGGAAAGTTCCGCTTTTCTAGGTGAATGTTTCAAGTTCAAGGCAGTTAAGGGTGCCTTAATGGATTTCCTCTCACCCACGATGTTTAATTATCTGATCCATTAGCCCATGTTTGTTTATACCTATACGTGATGGTAAAAAGCGTCAATCAACAATTTTTTTCCTTAATAGACAGACTGGAAGGGAGAATCGGCGAAGGAATCGAACAGATGTTCTTTACTTTAACTCAATTTAGAGGTTGAGTCTAGGATGGACCCGGCCCTTAACCAAAAGCCTTCTCCATTTATAGAATCTTAAGCTATTTACGTAAAATTGTTTTCGGAAAATCGGACAAGGTTCTATTCTATTTGAGTACGTGTCCAAGCTATAGTGACCCCTGAATTCAAGCTTCTCTGACATTCAATGCTGCTCTATCGCCCATACAGTTGTAACATCATCTTTATCACTCAAAGAAAGTTTATATCGAAGCAACCAAGGATATTTTCGTCCCCCTCCGCATCTACTGCATTTATATAAAGGGTCTTCCAATAAGGACTTGACAACTTTTTTTTAATTTAAGATATTTCAAAAACTTTATTATCGGCTTAAAGTACAATCGAAACATTTATGAATGCAGCTCGACTTCGTTCATATGGCCACCGCGGGCACGTTTGCAGCGGTCGATTTGCTGGACCCAATTTTCAACAACTCGTCCACCCATTTCGACCGAAACGGCCGCTATTTCGCGTTCAATGTTGGCTCTGAGCTCTTCCAATGTCGTCGGCTTGTTGGCATAAGCCAATGACTTAACGTATCCCATCAAAAAATAGTCAAGTGGCGTTAAATCGCACGAACGAGGCGGCCAATCGACTGAGCCAAAAATGATGAAATTCACCATCTTGGCGCATCTTCTCCAGAGCCCAATCGGAGAACTTACGTCGTTTCAAATGGTCCATCGGCTTCAATTCTTGAGTCAGCTTGATCTTGTATGGGTGTAAACCAAAATTCTTACACAAAGCCATAATGTGGTCTGAGCGATGCCCAATTCTTGAGAACGCCGTGGAATTTACTGATTTATATCGTTTACTATGGACGCCTGAACGGCAGCGATACTTTTGATACTTCGACCAACCCGTTGTCTCACTGACACGGCAACATCACGCAACGAATATGTAGACTCAAATTTTTGCACTAAAGTTGTTATTGCCTGTCTACTAGGGCGAGAGTTACGACCGAAAATTGCAATTAACACTCTTAAAGTTGCAGCCACCGACTGCGAATTTCGGTAGAAAATTTTTATAATTTGCAGACGTTGCTCGTTCGTGTACTTTACCATGATGCAAACGTTGAGTTTGTTGAATAAATTGACAGTGACAGTTTGATGATTAGTGAAAGAGTGCGTTCACGAATTAAATTCAAAGTTGCCTAGTCCCTATTGGAAAACAGTGCTTGGTTCGTTGCTCATGAGTTAGACCTGTTTCTCAGTCAATATCGTCAGCGTGTGCCAGCAGTTGTAAAGACTTTTTAACCTTGTGCCTGTGGTATTGGTCTGGAAGTTTCGCACCGGTATTTTAAGACCTATAATAGTTGTATTATGACAGGCTTTTATGAAGTAGTAGTCGGTCATTGAAGGCAAGGATGCTAAACTTGGACATTGTTTGATGCAAAGGAAACTGATTTCTCTATAGCTGCTGAAGTTAAGATAATCACCCGTTTTTGAGGATCAGGTAATAAGCCGATATTCTACTGATAAGTTAGTGTATCAGTTTCATATAGTCCTTATTTTGGTCAGGTGTTCGTGATCTCCTTTAGTAAACAGTCTGAACGTTAATACTTTCTTACCTGTGCCTCAGCCAAGAACGTCTCCATCCAGCTCGATCTTTCGCTAGCCTTCTCCAGTTTCACACTACTTGCAATCTTCCTCTTCTGCGCTGTCCCTCGAGGGTGGATTCTAAGACTTTGCGGGCCGATGCGTTGGTGCCTATCAGGTCTACATGGCCCATCCATCTCAATAGTAGGACGCTCTTTTGGCTAAGTCAACGTCGCTGTACTGTCTGTACATTTTATCGTTGGATTTCCTTCCCCCACTCACCGTCAATATACACAAGATCGAAACTCACTCCAGTCAGGCCGTTCGCTCCAGCAGCTTTGTTGGACTTCAGCTTAGATATTGCTATATACCCTTCATCCAGGTCGGAATTGAATTTGAATATGAGTGAAATATCTGAAGAAATACGCTGCAAAAACATGCCGAGGAATTTGTGCAGTTTACGGTGGGAATGCTGTGACTGAACGCCGCCGGACCCAGGAGTGGTTTGTTCGATTACGTTCCGGAAATTTCGATGAAAAAGATGCACCTCACCGTGGTCGGCCTGTCACTGAAAAAGTCGATGAAATATTGCAACGGATGGAGCAAGACCGGCACGGAATCTGTATGGAGATAGCGGAAGCACTTGACATCAACCGTATGACAGTTTTGAATCATCTGAAATGAGCAGGATACTTAAAGATGCTCGATGTTTGGGTGCCACATGAATTAGCGCAAAGAAATTTAATTGATCGAATAACCATCAGCGAAATGCTGCTGAAACGTAACGAAATGGAACCATTTTTGAATGTCGATCATGGTCAAAGGCCGGTGACCGACCACAAACGACTTAAAAGCCTGGATTGTCGGCAAACAAGGTTGTGTTGAATGTTTGGTGGGATTGGAAGGGAATTGTCTATTATGAGCTGCTAGAATGTGGCGAAACGAACAACTGGATCCTCTACTGTGCTCAACTCGACCGTTTGAATGAAGCTATCAAGAAAGAGCGACCGCAATTGGCCAACAGAAAGGGAGTTGTCTTCCATCACAATGCTAGGCCACACACACCTTTGATGACCCAGAACAAATTGATAGAGCTTGGTTGGGAAGTTATGATGCATCCACAGTATAGCCAGAACCTTGCATCTTCTGATTACTATTTGTGTCGGTCTTTGCAAAACTCTCTTGATGGTAAAAAATTGGTCGACCGAAGAGCCGCTGAAAATCACTTGGCCAAGTTTTGCGCTGATAAACCACAAGAGTCCTACAGCCATGGAATTATGAAGCTACCTGGAAAATTTTTTTTTCAAAACTGTACCAAAAAACCGAGGAGACTTTTTACGTGACCTGATATTTGGTTGACGCTTGATTGATCAAGAGTCGGTCACTAGCTACGATAAGCTACGACGGTTACTAGCTACCACAACCAAGGGTGATCTCTCTTCCTAGCGGAGGTCAATTTCATTGTGATAGCTAGGGCATTGTTTGTGGGTTCTGTTCAAAAGCAGCCGGATAGACCGAAGCCAGAGTCTCGAAAAAAACTACAAGTTAGAGAGGGAATTTTGAAAACCAGTTTGAGCTTCTGATGAAATGAGGGTTTCTGCGAGACCAACTAAGTTGCCTAGAAAGTATGAGCCGAAAAACCTTTCCTAGTGCAGTACTTCCTCTTCAAAAGCCTTGCGACATGTTTTTCGAGTAGACAGTACCCAGCATCGACACCTATAGGGGTACTTATGGGCGAGCAGCTTACCATGATTGGTCTAACGAAGCGTGAGTCTTATCAATCGTATCCTGTAGAATTATATTATTACAAGTAGTGAGAGGCATGTGGAAAGATCTTTTTTTTTTTTTAAAAAAGCACTTAAAGTGTTGTAAGTGCCAAGTTTATCAAGTTCATCAGCTCAGATGCATATACTGCGCAGCCACTTTCTTAGAAGATGTTTACCAATTAAAAGCAGTTTTTTATTTAAAAGTAACTAATTCTCCAAATTCTCGTATATCTGTAGTAATAGCTACCTGAGTGGCAATATAAATGCATATATCTTTGGCCAATATCAAATTCTATTTCAGTCAGGAGAGACTTCCTCGAATGCTATAATCATTTCTTGGTTAATACTGCAGTAGTTTGGGAGGCGGCTGAAGCGATTAAGATTTATTTTTTCAGAGAGGACACTAGCTCCCATACCCTCTTTGGTTTTTGAGCCATCCGTTAAGATGTGGATGGTTTCTTTATCAATAAGTGTGCCATCTATCGTCTCTTGTGGACTAAAAATAGAAGGTCGTAGCACTTATCGAAATAGTGTTTGTTGGAGTTGTAATCGGTGTCTTCTGGGGTAAGTCCTAGGTTATCTAAGATTGTGAAGAGTCTCATGTTGTCGTTTAAGATCGCCGTCTATAGTGTTTCATAATAAAATGAGTATGGCTCTAAGGGTGCGTAGAAGATCTATCCCATATTCGCGACTACTGTTCATTGGGCTTGTCCGCGGTCGATAACCAAAGGTCATCAATGAACTATGCGGCTAAAGCGCATGTTGGCGCTTCGGAGCAATTAAATGCACTACTTTTGCAGACCGCTATGTTTGAGACCATCCAATACTTGTTCTTCTTTAAAATGGTACAGAAGACTTATCATCTGTTCTCCTCAAATTTTCAGGAAATACTGGCGGGATGTGCCATGCAGAGGCGATGAGATAAGGCTTAGTGGTAGTGCTTTAGATATCCGTCTGCAAAGGCATAGCGTCGTTTTAGTTTTTTGAACCAGCGTTTGATCAATATGCGATGGCAATGGCGATGGCGTGATAGTTAGCTCATTGGACTATTACGCAGAGATTCTGGGTTCGATTCCTGGCTGGGTCACCAAACTCCCGAAAGTAAAATTACCTACGAAAAAGCTTCTTAGGAGTGCCGTTCTGACTCGACGAAAGATAAGCCGTAGGCCCCGCGCAGATTGGACAAAAATGACAACATGAGCAACACAAATGAGTGTCAAGAAGCTAGGCCATGGCCCATACCGGGCTGCCAGCGCCACAGTGTTTGTTTTTTTTTTTTGTTCGACCAATATTGCTTTTACGAGGCCCATTACTAGTTCTTTGTCGGCACCAACTGGAATTCTACTACTATATTCACTTGTTCGTCACTAAAGCGGTTGGCTCCGATTTGAATTTTTATTGTGACGTGGGCTTGATTTGTGTAGTAGGGAACCCAGATATCCTTGATCGTAAACTCTATTGCTCCTTCTTTTCATCCTGAGATGAGCCAATTGAGCATTTCTGTGAAATTATTTTTACAGTACGTATAGCAGATACTCAGCTTAAACTTTAATATTAAGAAAGATTCACATAATTGCTAAAGCTTAAAACGTATATACTTGGGATGCGATAATTCTGTGCTTAATGCAATAATGTTTTGGATTGTATGGTGTTGTTCATCTATGATCCGGTTCTCAGGCTATTTTTGAAAAGTAACAACCATAGTCAACTCTGCACTTCTTCTACTTTTATCTTCCAGCCTTTCCGTATTCGACGACAGTTCTAAGACCACTCCTCATCACCTTCTTTGATCTTTCTAATTAAAAAGGCATTCAATTTGTTAGAGTTTGCTTAGTCAGTCTCTCGTAAAATTTATCCTTTCAATCGTGAAATTCAATTTGAATTTTACTTTACAGTTATCTACTTAAATTCGCGAACTTTTCTCTTGACGATTAAAACTTTTTCAAGTCCAAGGATGGATTCAGTCTACTCGGTTTTACATTTTAAATTAGATTCAAAGGGTATGAACAAATTCCAACATCCCACCACAATGTGCGTCTTTTTGTAGATACAATTTGTTTCCTAAGGCAATGCGAAAGTTTAGCTTGTGAAAGTTTTTCCCTTTTCAAAGGAGCAATGAAATGCATTGCATCCGGATCTTAGTTTGTGACTTTTGCGACATAATTCCTTGGTGCCGTTACCGGTTTCAGGAAGTTAATTAAGGTGGTAAAATTGTAAGACATTGAGAGGTTGTATAAAGTAAGTTTCCTTCTTTACAGAAAGTCGCCTTGATGTCATTTGAATGTTGTAAGATCAATATGCGATTTTATTGTCCTTTTGATACTAACTTTGAAAGCCGACTATTCTTTTCACTGTTTCTTCGTACCTTAAAGATAATTTGAGGATTGCTTTTAATTAATCTTCAAAATTCTTTAGCTAGCAATACATACTTGCTTAAGTGGCATCACGAATCGGAATAACTACCGAGCCTCTCTAGTTAGCTTGGTCTCTTCAGTTGCACACTGTAAGTCAGTTGAGGTTTCCTTCTACTTGTGTGCACCATCTAAGGTGAGGTCTTATTCTACTGCTTTGTCTTTTCGGATATGATTCCAAGATTCTGGGTGCTGGAGCATGACTACCAATTTGCTCTACATGTACTAGCAATCTGAAGCGCATGATGCGCAGCACCATAGAGTAGAATTGGGATGATAAAATCTTATATAGATTCCCCATAGTTCTTCGAGAAAAAGCCTTACTACCTAGTTGCCTTCTTAGTGCAGAGAAAAAAGCGACTGACAATTTACTTAACCCATTTTGGCAGCTCCTATTTCAATACTAGCGAACACACCGGTAACACTCCGCTGTGTTCTTAGGTTAAGTCGTTCCCGACTTTGACTCATCAGCGAGTATTTACGAAGAATTTCAGACGTTTAAGCAATATTCTGGATGAGATCTGGATATATAGTCTCCGCAATTGAGGGGGTCAATGCGAGGCATCGATACTAACATAGATTCCATTTATCTGGCTTGCAATTAACAATCCAGATCCCGGAAATGAGTTGGTATATGCCCTCTACAAAAATCAGTTGACGCTGCCTTAAACATCCCTCCTGGTATGCCGTCAGATTCAGCTGTTTTGTTTGATTTTAGTTTGAACATTGCTATCGTTAACTGGATGAAAGTTATGGGTGTCATTGTTTAAGTAGAAAGGTCTATGACTGACGGCGGGATTTTAAACTTTGTTTCTGGTAAACAGTTCACAGGAAAAATGTTTCCATATCCTCAGCATCGACTGTGACTTTACTACAAGGTTTCCTTCTTGGTCCCTTCAGGCTCCAGTACGGATCTTCTTGCCTTGACATATGTTGTTTCAGGAGAACATACCCCTTAATATCTTTATTCACATCCTTGTCGTGCTCCTTTCCTTCTTCTAGGGTAATCGGCGAAGATTTTGACATTGTCTCGCTATTGCAGCTTTTCTACGTAATAGCTTCCCACAGTAGTTCCTTTTGTTGTGGCGATTGGGAAATCCGCATTTACATCTTCACTGCAACGAGGTGTGATTCGAGTCAATGTTGGCCGCTCGGAACGTTCGGACATTCAGAATACTGGAGGAATGTCTTACGTTCATCGCAACGTAATTAATTTAATTTAAAGTTTCATGATCGGGAGACCACCTTGTCTTATTGTGCTGGCTATATTGAAGTTACGGCGGTGGCGATGGAGCAATAGTTAGCTCTTTGGACTATCACGCAGAGAGTCTGGATTCGATTCCTGGCTGGGTCAATTTTCAAATCACCATCACTCTTTCGGCGGGCAATGGCAAACTCCCGAAAGCAAAATTACTTACGAAAAAGCTCGTAAGGATTGCCATTCGGACTCGGCGATAAACCGTAGGCCCCGCTCGGATGTGACAAAAATGACAACACAAGCAACACAAATGAGTGTCAAGAAGCCAGGCCATGGCCCATACCGAGCTGCCAGCGCCGCAGTGTTTTTTTTTATATTGAAGTTTCATCTCGTCGCAAAGTCAATAATTCTTAGTCCGTTGTCGTACTCCAAATTTTGCTCATATGTCTTGTCGAAGTCCTTGTAGCGGTGTCCTGTCCTTGTCTTCTGTAGGGGTATTGGCGCATATTAGACTTGCGTTAGCGAATGCAGCCATGATGTGAACTATGACAAATCCGCATACGAATAAGGGTTGTTTCTCTATAACAATTAATTTTCGGCCGGTCTCATCACACGTCCTGGATAGCGGTGATATTTGCGTAATTAGGACCCCACTTGGCCTGTTAAGGATCCGAACATTTTACGTGCAGATCCGTAAGTCGTTGTCCTTCAAACGTTTTAATTGGTTGGGAATAAATAGGCAACAATTGAAGAGCAATCGCAGAGATGTAAGCAGGAGACAAGGAAAGTATTTAAAGACGAAATTAACCAAAGTCGCTTACTTTTAAAAGGGGATGGAGGAATACTACTCGGTTCATCTAGAGCAGTACTTAAGCAGAACTCATATTATCGAGACAGACAGCTCTTTAGATCCTGGGAAAAGCAGAAGAGACATATTTTCGGAAAATCTTGCTCAACCAACACATTCTTTTGGGCATAAATTAAAAAGCCTTTATTTGGTGAAAGCCTAGTATTTTTGCTAAATGCTCCATTAAACTACTTGAGAGCTGACAGCACCTTAGAGGTTTCAATGATAAAAGCCTGATCTTAGCCTTGAGAACTTTTGAGAACGATAGGCAGAGAGTCGGCTAACATGGTTAATAGAAACACATCTCAGGTGGCACTTACAGAGTGACCGTAGTCAAAATTTGCAGCAAAGGCATTGTTGACAAAACCGCTTGCCGTGGAGGAGGACCAAAAAATATCCGACTCCATTTGTCCCATCTACAAAAAATGCAAGCCTATGTTTCGCAACAACTACCAAGCCATATAGTACCCTTGCCTTATGTCATATAAGATTCTGTCGAGGCTATTCCAGATATGCGTCATATATCATCAAGATGATGCACTTTCATGCGATTTCTTTTACCTTTTGCTTGGAGAGATAGTGCAAAGGACTGGCATTGACACTAGAGGTCATAGCTGTTATAAATCATTCCAGCTATATATTGGAATATGCAGACTATGTTGACGTAATCGCTTGTCCCATCTATTCATCGATCGGGAAGTTGCTTTATTTGTGAAGGAAGACAAAATAAAATATATGCTGTCATCAGTGTCAGCAGTGTTAATTTAGAGGTACTTAAGAAAATCACATACCTCAGACTAATTATTAACTATGCCAATGGTAAAGCGGCAGTTAATCACAGCAAGTCCCTTAATTGCATAAAAGTAGTTGAATCAAATGACAGTAATATCGAGTATCTTTTGCTAGAAATTTTTTTGTTGGCATCGCTTATAAGCCAAACAGAAATTGTTCCTCTGTCCCCTTATTTTCCGAATTTCAAGTAACTTGCTCACTCTATGAACACATAATTATCTGCTATGACATCAACGTGGATATTTTTAAGTCTGACTCCAAGGCATGTCAACTTTTAGACAATATCGCTGCATCTGGACTTTTTGCAATGAATATATATACCACCCGCTTTGGACATAACTCCCCTCCGAGTCTCCTTGATCTTTGTTTGGTATCTGATCAAACTAAAGTTTTACTTCAGAACCAATTATCGCTAGAAGGTGTGTCAGACCACAACCTATTGTAATTTTCTGTGATTACGACATCCACCTGTCATGTTCTTCTTGCTCATCCTTCCAGTTTAGGGACTTTGCTTCAATTGTCAAAAATGCCCTCCAACTACACGCGAGGCTCCTCCCATTACTCAGTTGTTATTATTTCTCATGATGATGTCAAAATTGTCCTTTTAAAATAGTTACTCTTGGCATGTTCCGCTGAAAACTGTAGCAGTTTGTAATAAGAACTGCCCTCTTACTCTAAATGGAAACAGAATCTCAAAACATTGAATTGGAAAAATTGCTGTCGCACTCACAAAACTCTTCTTTCATTACACGAAGAGCCAAAAAGGTACTTTTTGAATAAACTTGCTATATAACACATCAACCCTCCAGAATAATTTGGAGTAATCTTCGATCAATTAGGCATAGTAAAATAAGGCGACTTTGAGAGCATACCAAATGTGAAAAACCTTAATAATGCTTTTGTCGTAAGAGATATACAGTGTCCAGTTTTTGTTCCAAATGATCAGCTGGTTATCGATCCGCCATATGAATTTGAATTTAACGTTGTATCAGACAAAAGTTATCAACACTATTCGTTCTCTCAAATCTGATGCACTTGGTGTTGACGGAGTACCACCTCGATTTATAAAAAATTATTTTGCCACATATTCTGAGTTGTCTGACATACGTTATCAACTTTTGCATTACTATCCCGACTTTTTCGGACAGTGGAAAGTTGGTAAGTCCCAATTTGACCACAGACTTTCACCATATTAGCATCCTCCCATGCTTATCAAGGGTTTTCGAAAAGATTATTGAGGGGCAGATATCTAATTACGTTGCTCAACATAAATTGCTGTCTCCAATGCAGTCGGGCTTTCGAGCCAGTACTAGTTGCTCTACAGCTCTAGCGAAAATAATGGATGACATAAGGGCGAACTATGATCTAGGCCATTTAACTATATTCTGCCTGCTCGATTTTTCAAAAGCGTTTGATAGTATAAACCATGACATTATTTATATGACACTAAGAATGTATTTTGGTTTTAGTGTAAGATCGGTGCGTCTCATAAGTGCATACCTACGTGGTCGTAATCAAAGAGTTATTGCTGGAAATATAATTTCTTCTCCAATGTCTCTAACAACTGGAGGACCTGAGGGTTCTATACTAGGTCCTATTTTATTCTGTCTCCTCATAATTGTTGACATCACTACAGTATGCTCAAATGCTTCGGTTCACTTTTACGCCGATGATGGAAGAATTTATTTGTCGAGACTGATTGGCTAAATTGAAGATCTCATTTGGAGGCGTAATGAAGATCTATTTATGATATACAACTGGTCACAGATAAACGGGCTTATTATGAATAACTAATTGTAATATCTAAAAAAACATTTTAACAATGAAAAACTACCCCCAATATATTTTAACAATATTAAACTTCAATTTGTGGATAGTGTGACAAATTTAGGATTCAGAATGAACCATATACTTTCCCCTGTAGACCATATAAATTACACTGTCGGTCAAACTTATGCCGGAAACAACTCTGGTTGTTTTCCAATTTCACACCAAAAGACACGAGGCTAAGACTCGTTAGAACTTTACTGGTATCTAATATGTATTGAATATGGTATGGTAGTTTCTTTTAAGTTGGACTCTATGTCGTAGAATAAACTAGCAGTCGCTTTCAACGGTATGGTCAGGTAAGTTCATGGGCCACATAGGTATGATCATGTCCCGGACTACCAAAATATTGTTCTCGGTTGCACGCTCCAACAGTTTCAGAGTATAAGGTGCTGTGACAACGGCTGTTAAACAATTTATGAGAACTAATAAATTTCAAAGTGCAGTCTTGGAACACTTTCAAAACTAGAGCTAGTTGAACCATAATCTTCATTTCTCTTTCTTCTCTCTTTCTCTTAGCCTTACTTCTTCCCTTTCCCTTTCCTTGTTCTATTTCTGTCTTTCCTCGTCTTTTCTCTTTTTCTATTTATTTTTAAATTTAAAAAATTTATATTAATAATAGATTTAAGCATAAGTTGTTGTTAATACTCTTACATACATACTTGCTCTTATACTTTTAGTCCTAAAAGATCTTCTAAAAGGCTTAAACCTTGGATTTGCAGTTACTTGTTGAACAAAGTTAAGGCTAAAAACAAACTTAGAACTAAACGCTATAAACACCCTGATAATGTTTTTGCAAAGCAAATACAAAAATCTGTGTACCGAACTTAAAAGGGAAATTCTAATTTTCCGTGATAACTATTACCGTTCTAAGTTCTACGAGTATTCTGCTAGAGGTAACTTAAAAAGTGAATGGCAAATTGTTAACAGTATCTTAAACAAATCCTCTGCTGCAATAGTTAGTTTAGTTTTAAATGCATTTTATTTTACTTATCATTACTTCCTACATTCTAACAGAAAATGGTTAAATGCTAGCTTAAAATTACTTTACAATCTTATACTAACTTACTGGCCCCACACAGGCACTCTAAGCTACTCTAAATTCTTATACCTATGTCTTTCGACTTCATAATTATTTTGTTTAGGAATATTTATTTTCTATACTTAGGCTAAGAAAAGAATTGTCAACAAAAAACTTAGCAAATGGACTTGCTTTTTTATTTTTATAAAAACTTAATATCTAACTTAAAATAAACCTTCATCTACCTAACCTACATACAATACATACAAACACACATATAGACGTTGTACACAATAATATATATACATTAGTATATACCTTTATATATACTAATTTATACATATCTTTCTTAAATGCTAACCTAAACCTATGTAAGCTGGCCATCCCTATTTACAGAGCAAACAGATTGGTCAGCTCTGCCTCATTAGTGAGGCTGGTCCGTAATTGACGGAAACGACAACGAAACATCTTCCCCATCATTCAACCACCAGAAATGCTGGTGCTGCCGAACGACATCCCTCTTATCGCGATTCCCCACCGCCCTACTGAACCTGAGACGATCCACCCTGCCGTGTGCGACGTCTCTGTTGTAGTTGAGTCGCCTGTCCCCAGCTGTCCGAGCGACATGGAAGATTAACGGGACCGCTGATCTATCCTGAATCAACCCTATCTGATGAAGGTAAAGGAATGCTTCCGGTGGAACGAAGCCGTTAGGGCGCACACTTTCATGATAAAGGTGATTGGGGTAGTACGCCCCTGATATCAGGTTATTCGTCGAGGTTATTGCTCTTGCAATGTGCCTTCGAGTCAGCTTAATTACGAAGTTGTCCACTCGTATTAGGTTCGCCCTGTTGTAAAGGACCTCGTTAGGATACAATTTTTTGTACTCCGACTCTGGTGTACTGTACAAGCGAAGACAAGCCCTAAGGCAAGTCCTCTCAAACACCCTAATCTTTTCCATTAAGCTTGCTCGTACATTGAACCACACGGGACACCCAAATACCAGCATGGGCCTGATAAGGGCCATGTAGCAAATTATCTTTACCCTCGCATCGAGTTGGCTGCTATAAAACAGTCTCTTTGTGAGGGCAAAAGCGCCTTTAGCTCTGGCTAGAGCAGCATCTACATTTTTGTGAAAATACAGAAACTGATCTAGCAAGATCCCAAGGTATCTGACTACATTTCGACAGGCAAGAGGCTGTCCATGTTGTCCAATGATCGAGAACTTTCGCCAATTTTTTCTGGCATCTCTAGAGGCTACAGACAAAGGCGTCCTAAAAAAAATGGTTTCCGACTTCTGAAAGTTGATTTTCAACTTCCAGTCATCGCAAAATCGTCTTATCTTATCGAAGTCACGCTGTAAGAAAGTATTAATGACCTCGATTTTTGGACCTGTTCTGTACGCTATCAAGTCATCTGCGTACGCAAGTATATGGGGAAGTGAACCTATCAAGTCGCTTGTATAAATGTTGAACAGGATCGGCGAATTGACCGCGCCTTGCTGAAGACCGTTTTTAATTTGAAATATTCCAACAGAAGTCACATCACCATTTTTCACGATGAACTGTCTGTTGGTTAGCATATTATAAAGAATGTACAAGAGAGGTTTACTGATCCCCAGACTAGCCAGCTTGTAGAAAAGACCTTCTAACCAAACAGTGTCGAAAGCCTTCTCCAAGTCAACTAGGCAGGCACCAGTACACTGTTTTTTGCCTTTATTCCATTGGATATCGGACACCAGTTTAGACGCGGCATGTGAGACAGCATGTCCTGCCTTAAAACCGAATTGATTATCCGGAACTATATGTTTGTCCTCAACCCACCTAGTCAGAGCTCTATTGATTACTTTTTCGAACACCTTACTGATATTCGGAAGGAGACTTATCGACCGGAGATTCGCCGGATTGGATATATCTTTTCCCTTTTTGGGTATAGGTTGAGCCACCGCCGTTTTCCAATGCGCTGGATAATGTGCATTATTCATTGCACTATTAAACAGGGTGGTATAAATGTCCACCGCTTCTAGAGGAAGATGTCGAAGCACGATGTTCGGAATACCATCGGTCCCCACTGATTTCTTACTTCTGATTGTGTCGAAGATCTCATGGAGTTCTTCCTTCGAAATGAACGGGGGTAGCTCACCTTCTCTGGCAATGACATTATTTGCCATATTTTCATCGCTGAACCGGGTGAAACCAGAGCCCTCGGATCGCCAGTTCTCTACTTCATTTCGAATATGGAAGTTGTGCACCAAGACGCGATTATCCAGGTCATAATTAGGGCCAATGATATCATTGGCCTTGTATACTTCCTGGAAAGTCGCCCCTATGGCCTCAACCTTCTCCTGTGGATCCTCGTCATCATCAGCGGCCTCATTTGTATCAATGCCTGCTATTGTTAGTAATCGTTCGTTGTCTGTTGTCCGGGCTATTTTAAGACACTGAAGGTCGTTTTGATTTTTTCTCCGAAAAAGTTTATTTATTTGCGGGAACATATTCGGGTTGCTGGTGTTTACAGCCCGTACCTCGTTGTTCCAATACAAACTTACAGCAATTCTGTAATTCTCTTTGATTAATGTTTGAATATTTTTAATCGACGACTTCAGTGTCCTAATCTCCGGGTCTTGTCTGTCTGTATACTGTCTGTATAAGTTTTTAAGTCTTGTCAGAAGTCTACTTTTCTGTCGGTGCAGTGCGTCAATAGTAGGATTGCGGAACAGATCTTCGTTAGTCGTTTGTTTATACCGCGGTATTGTAGTGTCCATAGTTTGTTTTATTGTCTGGTCCATTCGTTTAAGGTACTTATCGATCTCCTCGTTTGATAAATTCCTATTGGACGGTGGGTGGAGCGTGTTCGAGGAGAGTGCTCTTGTCAAGGTTGCGGAGAAGCGTGTCCATCGAGTCTTACTGTAGTTGTAAGAGTATCTTTGGACAAACTCCTCCAATTCCGCAATTTCGTTGGGAACTGTGATTTCGGTGCTAAAACCGCAATGGTCGCTGTCATACACGAATGTGCGCAGACAGTTAAGCGTTTGTAAATTCGTACCTGTCAGTCGTATACGTTCGTCGTACAGTAATAGATCCAAATAAGACCCGCCTCTGGGAAACGACGGGTTATCCGTCGCTTTAAGACCGAGTCTATACATGGCATCGTGCTGACCCCACCAATCGAGTAGTAGGTTCCCTCTAGTATTTGGCAAATTATTTCCCCAATCTCTGTGTCTAGCGTTGAAGTCCCAGCCGATTATAAAATAATTCTCCCCCGATTCCAGCCTCAGAAGTCGAAAAAGTGTGTCGAGCTCTGCAATGAATAAGGTGGATTGTGAAGCCCCAGATGCATAAACAGAGGCCAAGTACAGCCGCTTTCCACTGCGGAGCGGGATGTAAATGACGACTGCCTCTAACACACGGAACCTGCGTAACAGTCCCTTGTACACTCTGTGGAATTATATGCCTTCTTTAATGAAGATCGCGACACGTTGGGAGTTAGGCCGGTTTCTTCTTTTAACAATATAATTATTGTACTCCAGTTCGTCCTCATCGGTTAGCTTGGTTTCTCTAGCGAAAAGCACATCATGAGTTTGGTCTTGTAGCAATTTAAACATCGCGGCTCTTCGTTCGATCCTAATCAGTGAATTAACATTCACCGCAAGGACCTTCAAAGTCTGTTCCACCATGTGCGTACCCATTACGAGATGTGTTGCGTTAGGCCCGGCAGCATTGCGTAGATCTGGTCCACCCGCTTGGCCTGTTCTTGTACCTGCTGTTGCAGCTGAGCCATCTGCCCTTGGATTGCGAGCAAGATAGCCAGCATGTTAGGTGAAGCTTCTGTTGTTCTCGGCATTGGCACCGGAGAAGCAACAGTCGCTTGCTGTACCGTAGCCCCTCTACCTGACGCCATCTGGGCGTAGGAAATTTGGGACGTGACGGCTGGTGTTTGAAACCTTACAGGCGAACGTTTGACCTCCACCTTCTGCTGCCGAGCGAGTTTTGCTTTTTTAATGTCGGCGAACTTAGGACAACCCCGATAGTTTGCGGTGTGTCCCACGTTTCCACATAACACGCACGAGAGCTGCATCCTATCGGATGCTCCGTCCCTACCCAGAGTACACTCCTCGGAACTGTGGTTCTTTGCGCACTTCACGCATCGAGGCTGCATTTGGCAGTTCGATGCGGCATGCCCGAACCTCTGGCAGCGAACGCATTGTATAACGCCTTCGCTCCTTTTTAATTTTTCCCAGTGAACCACCTGGTAGTCTAGGACATTGATACTCCTTAGACTATACAGACGGCTTTCGGGACTGGGCTGCACCAGGAAGAACGGCAGACCCCGTTTCTCCCGTCTGGCTCTAGCTGTGGTAAATAGCTTTACCCCCAAAAACTTGAGTCCTTCGCACTCCTTCTCTTTGAGCAGTGCCAGGATCTCCTCAGGATCAGAAGATGGTTCCAACCCCTTCAGCAGTATTGATTGCCGTTTTTCACACTTCGGTGTGAAAGAGAAGTGCTCCGTCGTCGTTTCCTTTAAAAGCTCTTTTACTTTCGCGTAGCCCTCCTCTGTATTACAGTGGATGGCATGGCGATCATTCCCCAATCTTTTAATATTAAAATTATTACCTCAAGTTCCTCTGCTATAATAAAACTGACTGTTATTCGTGTTAATGACTGTGTTGTATTTGATTAACTAGTCATTGCAGATGCTTTTAACTGCTATTTTACGAACATAGCCACCAGCATGCAACCATGTCCTGTTCAACCTACTTGTCATATCTGTTCGACTACTGATTGCTTTGCTGAACCAATGTGTTCTAATAGTTTTGCATTTGAACCCATTACTCCTCTTGAAGTTTTAAAAGTTATCGGCGCTTTAAGAAATACTTATTCATGTGGTGCTGACGGTATCTCCAATATCCTACTTAAACAAGTTGCTTGTCATATAATGGATGTCCTTGCTTACATTTTTAATCGCTGCATATTTGAGGGAGTTTTTCCTGAGGACCTCAAGTGTGCTGATGTTATCCAGTTGTTCAAAAAGGGTTCAACTGTTGAAATGTGTAATTGTAGGCCCATCTCACTCCTCCCAGTTATAAGCAAAATCTTTGTAAAGCTTGTGATAATAAGTTATCTAACAAAAGCTAAGTTTTTTATTGCTACCCAATTTGGCTTTCAAAAGGGAAATCAGCTGAGGATACACTCCTGCAGTTTTATGGAAAAATAATGTAAAACTTAAATAGTAAAAAGTGTACTGCTGGTTTATTTATTGATATTAGCAAAGCGTTTGATATGGTTGATCATCTTATTCTACTGGATAAATTTGAAAAAGCAGGTTTTCGTGGCTTTATGGGATCAAGAGTAAAAATTCAAGAAATCAGGAGTGATCTTATGACTCTCAACTTAGGGGTACCCAAAGGTTCTGTCCTAGGTCCGATTCTCTTTCTAATCTACATAACCTCACTTTTTACACATAATTTTAAAGGTGCTCCAACGGCTTTTGCGGATGATATAGGTTTCTCCTAGGTCGCCTAGATCTGGTTTCCGACCTAAATTGGGATCTTAGTCTTATAAGAACATGGTTTTATAAACACAACTTGCTTTTAAGTCCTAAGACTAAGCTCAAGATTTTTAATTTGTTGATTAATCTTGATCTGGATCTGAATGTTTATTTTCACGCTCCAGAATGTCTAGGATTCCTGTTTGCAAATTGTAACTGTGGGTCTGGCTTATCTGCTCCTTCTTTTGATGACAGCATGAATTGCATTGATAAATGTTTCCCTATCGATATTGTTAGTGAATTCAAATACCTGGGACTTACAATAAGGTGCATTTTATTGGCAGGTCAGTAACCAGCACAGTAAAATTTAACATTACAAACAACAACAAGTCGAATACTGACGATAAATAAGCATTCATTGCTGCCGATAAAGTTTTAAAAATTTAAACTCAGATGGCGCAAAGTATGCTATAAGAAATGATTTTTTTTTATGAAGGATGCGTTCGTTAATTATGTGTTTGTTTTCACACGAACTAAAAAATAATGGCGGGAAAAATATTTTTCATGTTAAATTTGTACGTGTTTAAGTTTAACTTTATTGTGAAATTTAAACAAATTTCTTGCTTTTGTTTATTTATTCTTATAGGCCAATAAACAAAATGCGAGTCCGTGCGGCATCGGATAAAGAATAGTGCCGCAGTGCGTCCCAGCTTGTCGTAAGAGGCGACTAAATGGGACACCAATCATATACAGGCAACTATGACACCAAAAATGAGCCTGTGACACTTTAACACCTTAAAACTTTCCCACAAGTTTGTATGCAATCAGTGGGTTCCCACGTCTGGAGACGACCGGTGGGGTAAAAGAACAGTCAATCAATTCGAAATGAGCATGAGCAAGTGTCAAACCACTCAAACTTTAAACTTCATGGAAATGATCGCAATTAATAGCACTACCCCGCTGGGCACCACGATTACAACGCACTCGGGTGATCCCAGAGCAAGCAGAAGTGCTTGTGTCAGAGCCCGACGGATTCTGGGGGCGGGCTAAATGAAGTTTCCAAAATATTTTCCTAAACTTCGGTTTGCAAGTTGGAACATCGGATCGATAACCTCAAAAAGTTTAGAACTGGAAGCGATTATGCGTCGCAGAACTCTACAAATCCTGTGCGTACAGGAAACGAAGTGGTGTAATACAGGAAATAAAGCGCGTTTTCTAGATTTAAAAACTAAGGCATTTAAGATGTTCTACCATGGAACGGTCAATGGACGAAACGGTGTTGGAATCGTTGTTGCAGCGGATCTTCTAAACCACATCGTTGGTATCTTGAAAATAAGCGACCGCTTGATGAGTGTTAAACTCGTCATACACAATGAAACGTGGAACATTGTTAGCGCGTACGCTCCACAAAATGGATGCGACCAATCGGAAAAAGATACATTTTGGTCAGAGTTCGGTAATTTGCTTAGAAATATACCTATCGATGAAATGCTCTTCGTAGGCGGAGATTTAAATGGCCACGTCGGAGAAACAAATGTTGATTATGAGGACTGCCACGGCGGTAAAGGCTTTGGAACCAGAAATTCAGCTGGCGAAGACATCCTTGTAGCGTGTAGGGCTTACGGCTTAACCGTCTTAAATACAATGTTTATTAAACATCAACGACATCTTATCACCTATAGCAGCGGAGGTCACGAAACGCAAATAGATTATCACCTCTGCAAAATGTCGATGAGAAACCGTGTTAAGGATGGTAAAGTAATACTTGGAGAATCGCTAGTAAGCCAACACCGTCTGCTCATTACAGAATTTTTCACAGCGGAACCACCGAAAACACGGGCATCGTTTGGAAAGCCAAAAATTCGGTGGTATAATCTATCGAAGGAACGAAGCGCAAGATTTATCGCACTGGCTAAAGAAGTACTTCAAAATATAAATGGTATAGCAGACTCACTTAGCCCGCAAGAAATGTGGAACAGCATGCAGGAGGAATGCATAACACTCGCAAAGTCCCATCTGGTGACTATATCGAGATACCATCACGTCGGCAAAGAAACATGGTGGTGGAATGACGAAACCAAACGAGCTGTGGCCGACAAGAAGAGTGCATTCCAAGCGTGGACAAAATGCGATCGGAGCGACGATATCGAAAAAGCTCGACTGGCTCTTGAATACGAGCGCCTTAAATAGATCGCAAAGAAAGTCTTGGCTCGAACTTGAGCGGCAGCAGCGGAAAACCTGTACCAGGAGTTGGAACAAATATCCTCACGATCGGCGGATAGAAGACAAGCTATCCAAGAAGTTCAAACGTCGTACAGTACTAAAATGCCAAATATTTTTAAGCTCGCTGCACAGAGGAGAAAAAATTCAATGGAAATAACCTCGCCGAAATACATCAAAAACGCAGACGGTCGCTTACCAACAAATGAAAAGGAAATTTGTGACCGGTGGCTTGAATACTGCAAGGAGTTGCTTAACAAACAGTTTCCACGTGATACCGTGCCGACAGCTGGTCTATTCGAGGAGGAAGTTTCGGACTTTTCAATCGAAGAAATAAGTATAGCAATTGGAAAAATGAAGCGGGGGAAAGCGGCGGGACCAGACAGCATTCCATCAGAGTTTTGGTCGAAGATGGAGGGGATCGGCAGCGTTTGGCTATCGAAACTTTTAAATAAATTAAAATGTGGACAACCTATGCCGAATCAATGGAGAAGTAGCTTCTTGGTTCCATTATACAAAGGAAAAGGCGACACTCGAGAATGCAACAACTACCGTTCAATCAAGCGTATGTCACACACAATGAAAATCGTCGAAAGAGTCTTAAACGAACGTCTTCGGCAAATAATAAAGCTCGATAATAGCCAGTGTGGATTTGTTGAAGCAAGGTCGACGGTGGACGCTATCCAAAGCTCACGAATAATAATGGAAAAGCACCGAGATTCGTCTAAGCATTTACACATGGTACTTATCGACCTCGAGAAAGCATTTAATCGGGTGCCTAGGGATCTCATATGGGCCGCGCTGAGGTCTCAAAACGTACCGGAAACGTATGTTAGAATAAAAGCTCTGCTGGACTAACAAGAGAATTTCCAGTTAATGTCGGAGTGCATCAAGGAAGTGTACTAAGCCCTTTACTCTTTAACGTAGTATTCGACTATCTTTTAAAAGACTGCATGCGCGAAGTAAATGTAACGCCAATTCTCCTCGCTGACGACGCAGTTATACTTAGCGATAACGTCGAAGATTTACAGAACGCCTTAGATTCATGGAGAAACGCGCTAGAGAGAAACGGGTTTAAAATAAGTCGTTCAAAGACGGAGCATTTGACGTTCCCATTTGCGCATCCCCTGTGACCTGTTCCGGATATAATGTTAGACGGAATAATTCTTCTGAAAAGCACTATCTTTAAGTACTTAGGATCAATCTTTAACATGGATGCGAAATGTGACGACGACGTAAACCACAGGCGGGAAAATTCGGGAATCTTTTGCGACCGAAAATTTCCACTTAAATTAAAGGGGAAACTCTACACCACGGTTGTTAGACCAGCTCTTATATACGGTTCACAGTGCTGGACAATGTACGAAGCGTTTAAAAACAAAATGACGGCAGCGGAAATGAAAATGTTAAAGATGTCTGGTGGAGTCAATAAACGCGATTGCGTTAGATCTACGCGTATAAGAGGAAGTCTACATATAAAGAATTCAGTAACCGAACAGCTTGAGGCGAATAGAATACGCTGGTATTGCCACGTTCAAAGAAGATCTGCAGATCTGAAAATCCGGTTGAAAAGGCACTAGCAACTACGGTCACTCCAACTGTAAGAAAACGAGGTCGGAAAAAGAATTCCTGGATTTCTCAGATGGCAAATGCGCAACAACGCCTGGGGCTTACCACTGAAGCGATCCAGGACCGAGCATTATGTAGACGCGTTCTGCGGTCTGCGACATTAGCCAACCCCATAAGCGGAGCAGCAGCGATGCAGTAAAAATGGGAAACTCGTTACGCATAAGTTCGTATAACGAGGAAAGGGTTAATAAAAGGATAAGAAGAAGAAGAAGAAATACTGCTTTGCAAAGCACACTTCTTTCCAGAGCCGCGTTTTCTTTCAAAGGATTTCCCATTCTCAAAAGCTTTAATTTTATTATAAATAAATGTTTTTTTTAAATTGCATTTCGGAAAAATGAATAAATATTTCATGTTTGGTCTTTGATGGATTATTTTCACAAAATTCAAAAATTAATTTACGGCGATCATACTCCTTCAATGACATTTTCGCAACTAATCACTGCTACAAGACAAATTGATCTTTAGCTGAATAATTGTTGGAATAGTACCGTTATTGGTCTGATATTTTTTTTTCCATCGGAACCTGTTTTGCATCGGCTATGCTTGCTGGAAATTAGTTCACATTTCATTCCGCATACGTTATTTCCGTTGCACGCTTAGGCACTTCTTCTATTTGCGAAATATGTGTTCTATTAAATTGTTAAAAATTATTTATTATGGAAGTTTTCACTCAAAATTACAATATGGTATTACTTGCTCGGGAGGTGCTTATAGGAATAAAATACAACCTCTTTTGATAATCCAGAAATATATACTACGCAAATTATACCGCAAACCTAGAAGATATTCTACTTATCCTTTGTTCTGCGACTTAAAAATTCTTCCCGTCAGACATTTATACTGACTAAAGGTGCTGAAGACCTTTTTATAAAGTCTGGTAATCGGAATTTCCGACTGATTTCTAACTTTAACCTGCGTGGAAACTTTTCATACTCCGTATCTGTTCCACCCTTTCATACCATTGCTTACCGTAATTTTTATTATATTTTGTCTCATCGTTTATTTAATAGACTTCCTCCATCGCTCAGATCGATTGCTTTGCCTGGATTGTTTCTCAAACTCATAAAAACCTGGCTTCTAAATTTCAACTTCACTAGCTTAGAATCTGTTCTCTTTGACTATCTGGTATAACCAATGAAACAAGATTTATACTTATCATCTATTTGATACTATATAGCAAATTTTATTTATTATTTATTATGTCCTTAAGCTTGCTTTTATAATATTTGAGTAATATTTGTATCACCCATACATATATAATTTATTTGATATCTCATTCTCAATGTAATGGCATTCGACACTATTTTCATTACCGTGGTATAGATAATACAGAAGTCAAATGAATTTCTTATCTATTCTTATTATTACAGAATAAGTAAATAAAATAATAAATAAACAATAAATAAAATAAATAATAATTGTTATGGTACTATAAGAGACTAAGTCTAACTGGTACAAACAAATTGAAATTGAAATGTCAATGGTTCTGCATTATAAAGCGGTGGTGAGACGGTGAGGGTTTTATACAGAGTTCTCTTAGTATTTCTTGATAAGAGCATTTTATTTATTTGCCTTCTTTTCTTTTCCGTCCCATCCCACAGTACTTCCTAAATGTAAGACGATATCTACCTTATAGAATTCGAGAACTTCCGCTAGTGGTTCGGAAGCGCGCAGTCTGTTCAAGGTTGTTACGTTCCATGTACACACTCAAGTAGAATCAAAAGTTGCAACTGACAGGCAATGTCTTGAGAAATACTTAAAATATCATCACAGCATGACAGGGAATATCCAAAGAAATTGTTTCCAAACAGCATACTCGTACTTCTTTAGGCCGCAATACCAACATTGAATGATTGATCAAGTACCTGTCAAGTTGTCACATTCAATCATCAATCTCAAAGAAATAAATATTTTCTAAAAAAATCAAAAAAAAAAATGCAGATTAGAAAAGCTAATTCTCAATTGGATGTTTACTGGTAGAAAATAAATTTAATCTTCAGCACATCTGACCGCAAGTTAAAAATAATCTAGAAGATGCCATGACAGGAATAAGGCTTTAACGCCTGTAGCAGAGTTATTTTATGGAAATTTAATTAACATTTCTAATATTCCAAGAACGTTTGTAGGTTCAACAAATATTGTGAAACGAAAGTCCACGTGTCGGATTTGCTATCAAGTTTTCCTAGAAAATTTCGAATGATTAAAAAACTGATTTCGAACGTCAAAAACGCCTGTTACTAAGAATTGTGAATATCCTAAACTCGTATACACAAGTCGCTTACCTAGGAAACAGATTTTTATTTTCATAATTGAATGAATAAGTAGAAAAATGAAATCTTCTTGGAAACTGGCTAAACGTACACTGCTGACAATGAACAATGACTACTTCAATTAAAACCAAGCTTTCGAGGTCTTTACATTTGTACATTCACTTTAAGGGATGTTAAATTGTTAAATTTAACAGGAGTTTTTGAGAATTTCCAGAGTTCCTGGCATTCTTCCTTCTGCAAGGGTATACTGCCATTCTTCCATCTGCATTTCAAAGAAAAACAGATGGCTTAGCCACAAGATCATGGAAGCAGAATTTTACCAATTCCAAAGAGCCCCTGTAATCGTATTCTTACTCGTACTCATACTCGTTCTCGTTTTCGGAGTTTATCCAGGAGTAAAACTTAAAGTTTCTGAAATTTACAAATTACATGTCATCACTTCCACAGAGTGACCCCAACAAGGACAAGATATTATCATCCCCTAACGGACAACAAAGCGTTTCATGAATCATGCTATAAAATAACCTACCTATTTTCATCTCGACTGCAAGTTTGGTATCTGCTTCATTACGTGCAACTGTATCTGGAATGCTTGAATGCAGGAGACTGATTAAGGTCTGCCTTACCAGGGCAGCTCGTATTCTATTCACTGAATCCTTGAAAATTAGAATTTATTAGTTATCCTTTCGAAATCACAACAAATGTTTGGATACAAGTCTGGAGGAAGAAATCTCCTAAAAAAAAAAATAACATCATTGTGGAGGTTTCGTTTAATCTTCCCTGGAACAAAGGCATTCGATTACAATTTTCCAAATCGTACACAAGTGGTATGCAAAAACAAAATAGAAAAAAAAGGAAAAGAACTCACTCAAGTCCTGCAGCTCGGATTTGACTTGAATTCCTGCCGCATATGTGGGGGAAACCCACAAAAAGTAGGTCGAAATGAAAGTATTTCTTGAATGCGAAAGTGTGTTTGTATTTGTGTTTTTCTCTTTTCCTTTTGTTCTTCGAAAATTGCTTTGTTGTTATGTTCCTTTGGAGGATATTGTTTAGGTATCCTTTTTTTTTCCTGAAATCGTATAGTCCCCCAATGAACTGTTATTGTTTTACGTTTTAATGATGTTATTAATGCCCCGACACACTGAGCGTAATGTGTCACATTGAAATTGTTTGCTGACTAGAAAATATGTACGAATATGTGGCATGGCCACAGCCATGTAGGGAGTCCTTCCTTGATAAAGGAGTATTCCAGAATTTTTAGCTACAAAAAGCTCTTTAGTTGGCGACAAAATGCTATGGTTAACAACTTTGTGACTCTGCTTCTTTTTTGGTGAACAAATTAAAATGAATTCCGGCACTAAATTGTAAGTTTTTTTTTAGGGGTTAGATGATGGTGATGGATAGAGAGAAGGGATGAGTTGTTTTGTAGTTGAAATACCATGAGATTATTCCCGGTGGGTGAGGCTTATTTAAACGGGCTTGGAGGGGTATGGGAAACACGTGTAGTACTACTTGGATGTGTTGTTGAATTCCGGCGGAATAGTTATCAGCTACATAGATCTTAACTGTCTCATTTGCCAACACATCTTTCAGTAACTTAATGTACCATAAAAACAATTCGAATAAGTCTTAACAATTTAGAGGCGTTATTATCATTTCAAGCGCGAAAAACAACACACTTACTGCCGTTCTACATACATAGATTAAAATCGGAAGAATTTATAGGTTTTGTGGTTGAGATTTCAGTTGTGGGATTTGAATACGAACTCGTATTTGGTCCCTTCCTTGCACGATGATTCATCATCTGAATTAACATAGATTCACGGAATTTTAGAATCTTGGTTTTCCTGTTGTACTTTGCTTGGATTTAGAAGTACTCTAGTCTTACAACAGAAAGAGAAATTATCATTTTCAAAAATAATGAATAAAATAAAGTGTAAGGGTCGATTTGTATTCACAAGTGCTCTTAATTAGGTTATTAATTAAAATTGTTTCTTACATTTGTGATTTGAATCCAGCAGATCCAACTTTGGTCATATTTGTTTGTTCACGAGACATGTTGACCCAACAGTCCACATAAGGTTCCAAAAGCACTCAGCTTAAATACATGTTTGCACAAAGCGATTGGTATACAAATGAATCCTTTTCCCTGGTTAGATGGGAAGGTAATAAATTAGAACCATTTTAGTGAGTTCGCCATCGGCCATAGAATTCTTTGGAATATCTCAGTGGCCAGGCACCCAACAAAGATGATCGGCAATCAATGGCGGTTTAAAAAGGACAGGACTTCTTCAATTGCTCAGGATTTTAGCCTTGAATATGCCTGAATGATTTTGGTAGGTAGTCTTGGGTCCATTTGTGTAGAAATAATTCTCATCCCAGAAAGATCTAAAGGGGATGGATATCCGAAAGTCATTATCATATCAATGCTGCGTCAGCAGCTACTTGTTTACTGAATATATTGGAATTACAAGTGAAACATGAAATCCAGTGTTGCTGATTGAGGAAGGGAGTAGTGTGTAAGGCTCTGCTCATGTAGAAGATGTGCTGTCTTTGAAACTTTGCTTATTTTCATACAATGTCTAAGGCCGTCAACAGGAAAACCACTGCGTAGGTGATAACTGGTCATTTAAAAAGTCGGCATTGAGAAGTTGAAGTCTCTTTTTGTTTCCAATGGCTTTTGTTGTAATAGAATAAAGCTAGTGGAGAGATCAATATCCTTTCCTGAATGGTAGGTTTCCTGTTTAGTTTCCTGTCGCTGTACAAGGAAAAACTGGCCTTGTACCGTTGGTTGTCTATGTTCAGAAATTAAAATTTCCTGCAAAATAGGATAAGTTTTGTGTGGGCTTACACCCTATTCACAACGATTTACCCAACAGGGATGCATCAATGAAACAGAGATAATTCATGAAACTGATATGGCAACCACATCTCGATATTCACAAGAGGACTTGAAGAAGTCCTGATCAATTAACCGTCGACCAGATTGACCACAATGCGATCGATGCAGGACACTCCTCACAATTATGGATGTCTGAACACTCCTAGGACCAACATCGGACTACTACCTTGTTGTAGCCGAGGTATGGTTGGCTATATCCCGAATAGTGCAAAGACAAGCTAATACAGTGGAAATCTTTTCCGAACGAGCCTCTCTTAATCCTTTAAAAGGTCCACTGCCGCCATCAAGCATCGAAGACCAGTAGGAATACTAAAGAAAAGGCTTTGGAGATGTCACTTCTAAGATGACGGGTTTCACAAGACATAAACATAAACTTTGAACCGAATCCTAGGAAGTCGTATTCGACGCTGAGGACTACTGCCAAGCAGAATGAACCTTTCAACCTGGGCAATGTTGACCAAAAACTCTATACACATGTTGGCTAAAATCAAACAATGCTGCTGGATTGGACTGAAGTATGCAGATGAATGGAACCGCAGCATTGTTTACCCGATTCTCAAGAAAAGACACGTTCTGAACTGCGCCAACTACAGAGGCATCAGCCTCCCTAACATCGCAAACAAGACCTTGTCTGCTATACTGTGTGAACGCCTGAAGCTGTTAGCTAGCAACCTGATCGGTCCATATCAGTCTAACTTTAGGCCACCATCGATAAAATATTCACACTGCGGCAGATCTTGGAGAAAATCCATGAGCTTCAGATTGTTACACACCACCTATTCATCAATTTCAAGGCCGAGTATGATAGCGTCTATAGAGGTGCGGTATACAGAGCAATGTCTTGTTTTGGCATTCCGGCAAAACTTGTCGGTCTATGCAGGATGGCGATGAAGAATGCCAGCTATTCCATCAAGATCCATAAAGATCTCACCGATACCTTTGATGACAAAAAGGATTTAGATAGGGTGATCCGTTGGCATGCGATTTCGTCAACATCATTCTTGAAAGAATGCAAAACTCCCTAGTAAACAGAAGAGGCACAATCGTTCAAAAGTCCGTCCAACTACTCGCATACTCCGACGATATTGGCAAAATCGGGAGAAAGCAGGGTGAAGTCAGTGGCGCTTTCGCGAGTATTGAGACGAATGCGGTGGAAATGGGTTTAGCGGTCAACGAGGGCAAGACCAAGTATATGCTGTCAAGTAAAAAGGACAACCAACACTAACGTCTCGGGCAGAACGTCACCTTCGACAGATATAACTTTGAGGTAGTTAAGGACTTTGTCTACCTAGGCTCTGCTATAAATACAGACAACGACACGAGTGCTGAGATCAAGCGATTTCTGTTTCTTTGAGCTAAGAAGGCAATTGAGTAGCAAAGCCCTCTCTCGGACAACAAAAGTCACCCTTTATAAGACCTTAATAATCCCGGTCCTGCTCTATGGCGCAGAGGCATGGACATTATCAAAAATGAATGAGGGTGTCCTTGGTTGCTTCGAGAGAAAAATTCTTCGGGCGTTCTTCGGTCCCGTCTGCATTGAATGAGAATGGAGGAGGAGATACAACAATGATTCTACGAACTGTACAGCGACATCGACCTAACCAGAAAAGTGAAGATCCAAAGACTGAGATGGCTGGGTCATGTAGAGCATATGAACATCAATGCTCCGGTCCGAAAAGACTTCGAATCCGCTCCCGAGGGACAGCGCAGTAGAGGAAGGCCAAAACTCAGGTGGGTCATGCAAAGCATGTGGAAGGGGGCCTCATCCAACTTAGAGCAAAACTGGAAGCAGCTAGCAGATCGAGCTGGCTGGAGACGCGCCACCTAAAATAAGTACGTACATAAGAATATACGAACGTCATCCACATAGACAACCACGCTGCTACCACCCGCTTTAAGGTATATCAGCAGTTGACAACGTACCTCCACTTACGATGTGTAAGAAGTATTTGACAATCTTGTTAATTAATATAAATTTAATCAACTCTGTAAGTGCCTGTTGAAGTATTTGAATGCTTCCACGGATGAAGTGAAATCATCATCGACCGCCAACTGACTATTTTAAGCCCTCACAACTCACTTCGTTCAAGTACTTGATTGTAATCCATATACGAGTACTTGTGAATTGAAAAACCTAAATAATAAGTGGATTACTTCATTTGATCTGCTCGTTCCATTAATCAGCCTCCAATTACATGCGTAAATTCACGCCAATTTGTGTTTATGTAAATTGACAACCCCGGCAACTGTACTTGGCTTCAGTTCAATACTGCAATCAAAATTAATTGCGTCCTATGGCAGAATTATCCCTCTCATTTTTGATAACTCGCAGTTGAATTCACATGACTGCATGCCAGTCTATACACCATCCAACTCCAAAAAAGGATAATTCGATTCAGATTCGCCCACAGTTGGATTAGGTCGTCATTTATGGATTCAAATTTCCAAAAAGTTGTATCCGTCTGCGCCTGTTTCTATGATATATACCTAATTGTTGTCTTTCAGTTTCACCAGGCCGAATGTTTATTTAATTTTCAGCGCAAACTTCAGACGATAAACGTGAAATTTACCGAAAAGATAAAATTCTAACATCAAACAAAAGGCAGAACGCCCTTCTTCAAGGAGCCCATCATCCTGGTAATTTTGAGAATTCAGTTACCTATTACGTTCATTGAATAATGACATTTTATTGCAAATTTAAGTATCTCAAGGAGACATTAGCAATAATCAAGTAATTACACGATTAAGATGTGGACTATGTATTTCAACGTGTACTCTTATCTGTCTGAGGGATTAATGGCAGACAACTCATTAATTTCGTGTCCTTATCATTTTTGCTTAATATTTCCCATGCCGGCTTAAGGACAGAGAAAGCCTTTAACTCTATCAAGGATGGCAAGAACGAAGAAAGATGGACGGAATTCTCTGTTTAAAATGAGCTGACAATTAAAACTAAATGGAATGAAGGACAGTTCGGTATTGTTGTTGTCGCCATTTCATCCTTTTCTCCACAAACAAGTTGACCTAAATTTAAGAGAATCTTCAACTTAATTTAACATTTCGAATATTAGATACCACATTGGTGCCACTATTTTGATGACAAAACTCATCAAAGAGCTCATTGGGTTGGGAAAATCTTCTGAAATTCGAATGTCAAACGACGGCCAGAGTAAACCTCAGAACTCAATTATGAAAATAGTGCACAGAACAAACCATCAATCATTTTGGAAAACTGAAGACTTATCCTACTACCCAATGGCAGTCATGCCATCCACAGGCTTCCATATCCATTTAAGGACCCTCTTTAAGTAAACTCAACAGGAGGCAAACTGAAACTAGGCTCTTGGACTATTCCCATTATTCTGCTTCCAGTTCAACCCACAAACTCATCTGTCATCATTTTTCGTTTGGTTATTTGGATACTTTGTTGAAAATCGACAGAAAGTCGCATCATGAGGTAAAAATGTGAACGAGTTTCTGACAAATAAGCTTGCAGGATGTCCGTTGTTTATCTAGAATTCTCAGTTCACATTGTTTGTTTATTCGAAAAAACTGGAGAGATATTCTTAAGACATGCATGTGTACATAAATGCATTTATGTATGAAATATTCCTTATAAATCCTTACCGTTGTGCGTCGTTTAAGTTATTGAAAATCTGTCTTTTGTATAATTTGGAAACAAGTGCAGAATGTGTATCTATTCTCATGAAAGCGTGCTATCTGGTGTCAATAATCATGTAAGTCGATTTATGTATGTATGATTTTCAAACCTGAGACAGTGGATATGGGTATGAGACGTTAAATCTCTTGGAAATGATAAATAACAAAAAATAAATAAAATGTTCTGATGCTTTCCATATAAAAAATTATCCGCATCTGGTTAATACATATTTTCGATTGATTCACAATGTTTGACCAACATACTCGTATTATTAATCCACTTGCTTTCATAATTTTGCATTAAGGATTTTAATCATGAAAACTGAACAAAAGAGTCAAGGCGGACTTTGCAATGAAAACGTCTTCGCGTACAGTGTCACATTCTACTGTGTTTCTGTTCTTTACCTTCCAATAAACGATTTGGTGAGACGATCCTTAAGGTATCTACTCATCAAGACCTGAGGCTTCCTTATTATGTTGTTTGTTGTTTGTATGTATATAATGCTTTGAGCATTGTGCGACAGCCCCTGACTGTGTCAGAGTTAACGTTGTTTGACTCCATTGCCTTAAGAGCGGCCTGGCTGTCGGTGTAGATAACGATATCTCTGCCAGATACCGATCTCATCTGCGTCAGCTCAGTCGCCCTGCGGACAGCCAAAACATCTGATTGGAAGACACTGCTATTGTCTGGTAGCCTTATGGGCACTCTCAGTTCCGAGTCCTCCGAGAAGATACCGGAAGCTGTTCCTTCCTCTGTCTTCGAGCTATCTGTGAAAACTGCAATTTCGTTTGATCTTATCACTGCATTTTCTTGCCAGTCCTTCCTCTCCGGATGTAATATATCATACGGAATGTCAAAATCGATTACGGAAGGGATTTCATCCGTTCTAATAGTATTGCGTGGTAGTAGCTCTTTCAGGATTGTGCCGTGTCCGAAGCTACTGTTTTTGAAAAGACCCAGATTAGTGAGTCGAATCGCACTGTTGCAAGTTTTTTTTAATGTAAATCAAGCGGTGTCAGGTGTAGGAAGGTGTCCAATGCTGCCGTAGGGGTGGTACGGAGCGCTCCTGTAATGGCTATGGTAGTCGTTCTCTAAATCGCCGCTAATTTGCCGTAAGTCGTTTTCTTAGTTGTTGCTTTCCACCATGCTAGTGCGCCATATGTCAGTATGGGTCTCACCACTACCGTATATAGCCAGTACACCATAGCAGGTTTAAGGCCCCAAATTTTTCCCACTGTTCTTTTACATATGAAAAGAGCATTATATGCCTTTTTAATTCTTTTCGCTACTTTTAGATTCCAATTCAGTTTCTTATCCAGAATCACGCCAAGGTACTTCGCATTATCCGAAAGGCACAGCTCCATTCCGCCGAGTTTTGGCAGTGTGAATTGCGGTATCTTGAACTTTCTGGTAAAGAGAACCAGTTCCGTTTTGGAGGGATTGACATTGAGACCACAGTTGCCTGCTCAGGTGCTGATCGTCTTCAAGGCAAGCTCCATGACCTCACTTAAAATGTTTAAGTATTTTCCCTGCACTATTATCACCACGTCATCCGCGTATGCCGTGGCGCTGATACCCATTGAATTAAGCTTTTTGAGAATGTCATTTATGACCAGTACCCAAATGGTTGAGGGGTTCCCTGGTCACTGACATTCTAGCCGAGCTTTGTCTAATGGAACAGTTTATTACCCTACCTGCAAGCATGTTGCAGATCCAATTTGTTATCCCTTGTTCTATGTTTGCGTCTACTAAAGCACCTTTGATAGCGCTCAGCTTTATGTTAGGGCGGTTTCCATGGATTTGTCCTTCATGTAGGCATGCTGTGACCCAGTCAAAAAAACCGTTACCGCATCTGTTCCTGATGTGAATTTCCAGTAAACGCTCCAGGGTTTTAAGCATAAAAGATGACAGACTTAATAGTCTGAAGTCTTAAGCTGTTGTGTGCCCTTGCTTGCCGGCCTTAGGTATAAAAATTACCTTAACTTCACTCCATGCTTTTGGAATATAGCCCGTTATTAAACTGTATCTCAGAATTTTCATAATGTTTTGGATGGCTTCCTCCGGCGCTTTCTGCAGCATAATGGGTAGAATGCCATCCGGGCCGGGGGATTTATACGGTTTAAAGGATTGAATTGCCCACCGTATTTGTTCCTGGTTTATAAGAACACCAATCTCTCCTTCGAAAAGGGAAGGATTGATGTCATCAGTGTACCGTGGCAAACCGGAGTCAGCTGATAATGTGGATCCAGCGAAATAGGTTTCCGTCAACGTTACCAGGACTGGCTGGTTTCAGCCCTTGTTCCGTCATTTTTCCTGAGGAAGCTAGGGACGCTCGGTTCTTTTGAAAGCGTTTTGCGTATTTTGATTTGCGGCCCGGGTCAACCCCGGACAGATTTATTAATGCTTATTGCAAGCTAATTCTTAGAACTAACAATTTTCACTTAAAACTAAAGATAAAAACTAAAGGGTGGGAGCGGTTAAAAAAAAGTTAGGATGTGAGGCATAGGTGGAAATAAGAGTGTTTTTAAGAGAGAGTTTGGTGAGATGGTAGTCGAAGAGAGGCAGAATATCGTTAACTTCACGAAGCATTCTAGACATTGGCTCCAAGTGTCCGTAATTCGTTCGGTGAAGATTAAGCCGGAAAAATGGCACAGACCTAAGATTGCGAGGGTTGGTATTAAAAGAAATAAGTCGAAGTAAGGAAGGACAATCGATATTACCAACTAAAATTTGATGAATAAAGAGAATGTCGGAAATTTTTCGACGTATAGAAAGGGGTTGTAAATTTATAAGTTTCAGCCGATCAGTATAAGGTGGTAAGTTTTGGCTATCATCCCAGGGAAGACCACGTAAAGCGAATCGTAAAAACCTGCGTTGAACAGCTTCTATCAGGAGAATGTGTGTTCTGTAGTAGGGTGACCACACCTGGCTTGCATATTCAAGAAGAGGCCTAACAAAGGTTATGTAAAGAGATTTAGTAACATAAGGATTGGAAAACTCCTTAGACCAGCGCTTGATGAAGCCGAGACCAGAGTTCGCTTTCTTTATTATACTCGTATTATCAATGTGAGAACGGAAATTGAGTTCCTTATCACAGATAACACCTAAATCCCGCAACTCATTCACTAAGGGAACAGGAAGATTAAAGATTAGATAGCAGCGAGGTGAAGTCGGGGGCCGCTTACGGGAATACGTTATAGCCTGATACTTATTGATGTTAAGCTCAAGAAAATTCTTCTGACAATAAGTACAAAATCTGTCAAGATCTTCCTGCAGTGGTAGGCAGTCTGAGGAAGAAGATATATATCTAAAGATTTTCATATCGTCTGCGTAAACACAGATATGTATGATTTTTTTATGATGCAATCAACATCATTAATGGCCAGAATGAATAGTAAGGGGCAAAGGTGGCTGCCTTGAGGGACACAAGAGGAGGCTTTAATTGGGTCAGAAATCATGGACCTGAATAAAACATAGTACTGTCTTTCATTTAAATATGATCGAACCCATGTTATAAAGTTTATTTGGAAACCAAAAGCTTTTAATTTCAGAAGGATTATATCATGTGAAATCCTATCAAAGGCTTTGCTGAAATCGGTGGTAATCACATCAACTTCATTTCCAGATTCCAGTGCACATAAAGTGCTTGATACGAATTCCGTTAAGTTGGTAGTCGTAGATCTACCTTTGAGAAATTTTTTCGGCCTTTTTTATGTAGGGGAATAATAAATGACCTTTTCAGGTCGAGGGAAATAATCCCTGGGTGATAGAAAGCTGAAAGAGAGCTATAAGAGGTTGAGCTAGGTGCATTTCACATTTCTTTAAAAATATAGGGGGAAGATCATCAGGGCCGGCAGAATAATCATCTTTGAGGTTTATTATTTTTTCTTTGACTTGCTCTAACGTTATAGACACAGATTCTAAAGTTGTTTGTGGACAGCAGTTTAAGTAGGAAAAGTAAGGGTGGTCTGGCTCTTGGGAATGGGTGGCGAACGCTTGGCTAAAAAAAATTGCGAAGAGATTTGCTATAATTTGGGGATCGCCCGATGACTTATCTAGAAAATTCAGAGATGATGGATAGTTATCCGATTTACTTTTAGTTTTGATGAACTGAAAGAACCGCTTGGGGTCGGAAATGAGTGTGCGGTCCATTTGGTTCAAATAGTTGTCATATAGAGTTTGACTAAGTACAGAGAAATTTATTTGGGCAGACTGGTAGTAAAAGAAATCGATGTCGGAACGCGATATTAAGTAAGTACGCCAGAGCTTATTTCTCATATTACGAATAGATCGCAACTCTTTATTATACCAGGGTGGCGATGATGAGGGATTCTTTTTGGGTAAAAAAAAGGTACGGATTGGGAGAGACATTTGAAAATTCCGGTATAGAAGGATACGAGAGCATCGTTAACCGTGAGGTTGGGATTATCGTAAAGAAAGTCAAAATTGGCCATACTGAGAAGGTTATTCAGTTCGGCATAGTTAGCCCTATGAAAATTAAAACTGTAATAATACTCATAAGAAGCGCGATTAAGACCATTGTCATACGCCAATGTAAGAGAAAGGGGAGGATGGTAACTATCCAACTTAGAAAGAAGATGTCTGCTTTCTAAAACGATGCAGTTATCTGTATCAGTGGCGAAGACTAGGTCGAGTTGTCTGCCAATGTTATTGGTGACACCACTTAATTGATACAGACCAGAGTCAGTAAGGCAGTCGATGAAAAGGTTTTCTTTATCAGAGGTGGGATTTGTTGCAGTTAAGTAGGACTGGTCAGTCTGAGCCCATACAAGCTTAGGTAGATTAAAATCACCCAAAAAAATAACTACGTCGCTGGGATCAGCAGCATCAAAAATGCTGTCGATTGCATCAACAGCTAGCTGGTAACCTTGAATTGGTTGAGAGGGGCGAATATAGCAGCAGCAAATATATAGGTTGCGCTTGCAAATAGGAATTCTAGCGCAAACAAATTCAAAGAATGCAGTGGACGATTTTTGAAAGGGTTTAGACTCGAGACGAGTGTGTAAAGCTAGAAGTACCCCACGGCCATATAAATTTTCCTCCTTATCTAGATCGTCGTCACGGTGTAAATCAAAGTCTTGGGAAAATAATTCATTATCCTTAATATAAGGGGTGAGATTGGTTTCTGTGAGTGCAAAAATGTCGTAGGGCAGAATCTGCGAATTAAGATATATAGCAGAGATCTTAGTTCGTAATCCTCTTACATTTTGATAATACAGGGACAGATATTTGGGAGGCTTCGGCAAAGAATTGAGAAGTGGGTTAGGAGCGATGGTAGTTTTTGAAACTAGACCGTGTTCGCTGGAGGTGTAGTATGCGTTTGGAACTTACGTGAGACGCAAAAGAGGAGAGATCATTAACCACATCATCAGGAGTCATATCTAATTGCTCATGAAAACGTATAAAAAGTTGCCGCAGTTCCAGGAAAACCTTGAAACTTCGTCTGTTGCCATTATGGATTCCCAGTTCCTCTGCCATGACGCCCTTTTCGATTTCCTAACTAGGTACTTGTACTCATTCCACTTAGTGTCACATTTGAAAAGCTTCGCCCTATTATAGAGCTGCCTTACCTCTTTCCTTTTCCTATTCCCCCATCACGGCTGGGCCCTTTTGAGTGAGACCTCACTAGGTACAGAAAGTTGTTAACTTTTTTATCTTACGCCTTGGAAATTTTAAGTTGAGCGGCAATAGTGTCACGACCACAAATTGAACGGCTAACGGCCTTTGTTTTTGGCCGTATTTATTTTGAGTTCAATCCAACTGACTCCAAGTTGTGGACTGTCTGCGAGTACAAGTTATTAGCAAAGGGATTGTGTTGATAATGTCAGAGGCCATCTTTGTCCGTTCTTTTCCTTAGACAGAGAGCTTTATTACAAGGCAGGACAGTGACGAAGGAAGACAACCTTGGTAAACTTCATTTTGAACTTCAAAATCCGTTGACACTCTACAGTTGCGTTAGACAACTTTATAGTCAAAGGCAGCATTCAAATTTTCGCCTAATTTTTGTGGTATATCCATCCTGGCTTATACTGCCAGCATATCTCGATCAATTGATGAAAAATATAGTGGAGCTCTATACTCAAAGCGTTAATAAATGACAATATACAAGGTGTATGTATGGTCGAGCTCGAATTAAGGGATTTTTGTTACTCGATTCAAACCTCTTCAGTTCCTATATGCTGTAACAGGGTTTTGGTCATGGGAAGATTAATGATCATTCAATCTCCGAGGTTTCTAACACCGTCCTAGTAAGTGGCTGTAGGATTTCCGGTGAAGAAAATCATTCGAAGCTGATTTTCGCCAAGTCCTATACCCTTATGCATGTAGTAATTTGGAAATTGAATTAGAAGCGAGTTGTATTGTGCTGCACTGTCCTACTGTTGCACGTTTTTGTTACCTCTTCACAAATGTTGTTAGTACGATAAGGTAGATACGCTTTTTTCGTTTTACACTGCACTGCACTTAATTCTTTTCGTGTGGTAGTGAACTCAAAGATCCCATCGAACTAGAAGTTCGAAGAAGAACTAGATATTGAATTGATATCAGGCATTTGCTTTGGTGTTTTCCTCTTTTAAAGTTAAAGATAAAGTCAGAAGACCCATTTTATAGCAGACCAATAGATTATTTGGTTGCTTTCTATTCCAATATAAGCATCACTTTTCTTATGGAGGTCTGGGATGCAATTTTTAAGGCGTCGGTAACTGATAGAAATTGTTCAATGTAGGATTTCGTTTAGTCGTAGCAGTCCCTTTGGTGCACCAGGTGTCTCCAATGATGGCCTACTTTGCAAGAAAACTTGTTCCGTGGGCTATTCTTCGTTTCTCATCTGAATAAAGTGTTGTAGTGGCCTACTTTTGATTTAAGATTGTCCATCACTCTCTCAATATGTCTCTAATCGTTGAGCTGGCGACAACATTCAGTATTTTATGAAATTTTTGTTCGTTATCCTCGTCCCTATAGTTTGGCAAAGCGTATCACATATTTAGCTCATTGGTCTCCCGAAATAAACCAGAAGTATTGGCTATCCAATCACCTCATCTTGCATGAATTCTCGCTCTGTGGGGCAGTTCATGATCTGTTCCTTAAAGACAGTCTCAAACTTTGCTCCTGGGCAGACTTTTCTAATTAATTTTTTGCTACGACCTTGGTTTATCCAGATTTGGGATTTTAATTCTGAGAAGCCTCCCGAGTTAATAATATTATTCATGATTCCTCCGAGCTATTAGCACGAAAGTTTATCATAAGAGATCCTGTAACAATCCAAAGAAGTGTCCATAAAACGATTCTATGACAGGATATGCGCAGTCCTTGATTCAGACTTTTGACAAGTCTCACTGCATCAGAAACTGGTCTTCTTTGATGCATGTACTTAATGTATCTTGCGTTGCGCATTCCAATCAAATCAAAAGACTGTAGCAAAGTGGACTTATATATAATATGACATATTTCTCGCAATACTTATCACTATGCGCTGCAGCTTTTCTTTTAAAGCATCTGCTGTTCGTTGTCCAAAAGGCTCACCAAAAGATCTTAATGATAAAAAATTTGACCAAAATAAGGTTAAACAGGGTGTGTCATGAGAAAAATCAATAGGCCCATCGCGTGACCAAAATAAAGACTTAAATGATTTCTCTCTTTAGGTCAACTATAGTATGATCGGTATTGAACTTCTTGTTAACTTACTCGTTCATAATTGAAATCTAAGCCCCTTCCTTACTTTGTTTATACGAGTATTTCACTCTTTGGAAGATGTAAGGTTTTCTGCACATATTGTTTTACTAATTACTAACCCCTCGGGTTCATCTACTTTCTTAAGAAAGGCTATGTCTTCTGTTTCTTCTTCATCGATTAGAATCAGAGAGTTGGATATGTCTGATAGCCTATGGTCTGATACCACCTGCTGCTCATCCTTGACTAGTTTAAGACGTAGGACATAGAATGTGGGGGCTGGTTAGTCGTTAGTTTCAAACTCAAACCCCTATAATTGGAGCCATCGTAAGTTCACTAGAGAAATTAATTTTGTTATCTTTATGATCAGTTAGTTCGTGAAAATTTCATAAAGTCCATCCACCAAAAATATCTTGAATTTGTTCAAAATTTCCACTTAAGCAAGTTGTATGAGTTATTAGGTTCGGTTACTGACATTAAGCATTCATAGAAGACCAACGTAATTCGATTATCTTGATTCACACTACAAATATATCTTGTCTGTTCAATTAAGCCATCAGAAACAACTCCATCCTTAACTTCTTGGGCAGAGTACCTTTTATATCCGCTTTTTATAGTCTTTTCAATTGAAAAACTTACCACTCATTCCGCGTTCCGTATAAATGGAACTGTTACATATTTTGCGAAATTTGCCCTCCTGCCCAATGCTGCAGTTGTCTTGAAGCCATTGGTATTTGTTTGTCTCAGTAGGTTGATTTGTCTCTGTGAGCCGTGCTTGTGACTCATATAAATCTTAGTCAAACTTATCTGTTAGCCATTCTAATATGTCAGTAAGACATGAATAAAGAAAGGACATTCCCAAGTTAGCGAGCAAAGAAGTCACGTGTTTGATTTTAACAAGAATATTTATATTTCGCGTGATGGCGATAGCGCAATAGTTAACTCATTGGACTACCACGCAGAGAGTCTGGGTTCGATTCCTGGCTGTGTCACCAACAATTTTTCAAATCGCCATCACCCTTTCGGCGGGCAATGGCAAACTCCCGAAAGTAAAATTGCCTACCAGCGATAAATGACAACATGAGCAAAACAAATGAGTGTCAAGAAGCTAGGCCATACCGGGCTGCCAGCGCCACAGTGTTTTTCTTTTTTTTTTATATCATTTCCACATAAAATCTATTCAATCGGGTCTCATAAGAGTCTCATATGGCGCAATCAAAAATGTATTCAAAAACGTCTTCCATAATAAAACTTCTTGACACATCCCTCGAAATAAGTACATTCAAGCTTTTCACCTTAGATGCTCTAAAAGCCGATTTCTCAAGAAGGGGCTTAGAGTGTAATACAAAAGCGTGAAGCTGCATTCACGAACAAATTGTTAAGTCCTCCAACTCTCAGAGAATGGAACGATCGCTTGATATCTAGAAACCTAAAAATTAACGAGACTCTTACTCGATATTTAGGTAGCAAATTGCAAATAATATCGAAACCACCCAAGAACATCACCATACCGGAAGAAGAGAAGATTTGTTATCTCATCGAGGGAGTCTACGATGCCACCAATCGCAAGTTGCTCAGAGTAAACAGACCATCAACCGTCGACCAACTTTTTCAAATCGCGCTACGGCTAAATGATGACGCAAATTCAAAAAAAGGATTCATTTCCACAAGAAGCCATCAACTCTTAATCCCAATGCAACAACATTTGAAAAATCACAAAAAAATTATAAATATAAATGCCCGCGATGCAAAAAGGACTCACACCCCCTTTCACGCTGTCCCATCCCATGTCCAAACTATAACAAAACGGGACATTCATCAGATTCATGTTCCAACAGATCGCAAAAGCAGGTAAATTGCGCCTTAAAATCCCAATGCAACGAAAGAGGATTACCCATCGTTTTTGCATTCGGAAACAACATATCCGCATCTATTGACAGTGGCTGCGAACAATCTTTAATTGACTTCAGGTATTTCCCAAAGGAAATCAATATTCAGGTTACGAAGGCGCAAACGTAACTCTAGTTGAAAACGAATGTAAACCAATAGGACAAATAGGTGACGTTTCATGCACTTTCGGTCCCATTGCAGTTGTCAACAATTCTCCAGTGCCACTTATTCTTGGAAGTGATTGGCGAAAGGTAGCAAACGTAAAAATAGTGGTCGACACAAATTCAGATAATGTCCAAGTCCAACGAGTCGCATACCCCAAACTATTTCAACGCCTGTGCTTTAAAATCAAACAGTATCCCATTACAAAATTCACTTCAAAATGAAATCCTTTACCAGATTAACAACTTTTTAAAATTAGTAGAGTCAAACCACATTGAACATTTCAAAAACAAAAAAAATATTCAGACGCATTTTCCACAAACGACAACCTGATCGGACACTGCACAGTAGGAGTTCACCACATGCATTTATCAGATGACATCCCAATTCGAAGAAAACCATATCGTTACTCTTGGCATGACAGGAAATGTATAAAGGAAACAATTGACGAATGGAAAAGGCTTAGCATCATACGAGTACAGAAGCCCCGTTGTTATCGTTACACAGCACTTAACAAAAAAATGATTAAACACAACTTTCCACCACTTAATATCGATGACGTAGTTGAATATCTTGCTGATGAGTCCAGTCCCATTTTATCGGTAATGGATATAAAAACAGCATTTATGACGGTGAGCGTAAGTCCAGAAGATATTATAAAAACAGCATTTATCACTCAAGATGGAATATACGAGTTTTTGAGAATGCCGTTCGGTCTATCAAATGCTCCAAAAACAATGGAAAGGATCATGAAAATCACGTTTTCCGGATCAAAAAATACCATCATTTATATTGACGACGTAGGACAGTCGGCAGCTAACATCGACTCAGCTCTGGAAACCTAATAAAATCTGGTCTGGACAACCGCCTGCCTCCTCCAAAACGGAAAAAACAACAGAAAATTCTCTAACAGTTCAACATAAAAGCGGCAAAAGCAATGTTTGTGCAGATTCACTATCCCGTATCACTGACAGCACCATATCACTCATAATTAAGGAAATCAAATCATGAAACCAGGATCTCAATGGCTCAAGCCAGGGACCCAGAATGTTGTCGTATAATTCAAACACTAAATAGCGAAAATACGAGTACGTCTAAATCAGATCGACAGATAAAAGACAAATATTTTATAAAAAATGAAATTTTATTATTTAAAAAAGACGCTAATTGCTATCGAATAGTTGTTCCACAAAATCTCAAAAAAGCTGTTCTAGAACTCTGCCACAACAATAGCGGGCACATGGATTTTGACAAAACGTTTTCAAAACTATCACGACGGTATCATTGGTGGTTATAAGGACTGCAAGCAATTTGTTTCATCATGCCACATCTGTCAACAGTTAAACAACAGAACTTCAAAACTCATTGAACTACTTAAGTCAAGACACATTCCAGATTGTCCATTCGATGCCATATTCATGGATCATTGCTCCTTTCCGAAGGATACTAAAGGTATGAAACATGTATTAAACGTGTTTATTCAAGTTATAGAAAACGAAATCATTGATATAGGGTTTTCCAATAAGGACTTGACAACTTTTTTTTTATTGTAATAAGCTTTGGTGAGGTCTCGAATTGAATGATTGATAGATAATAAGATACAATTTGGAGAGACCTTAGATGAAGGTGAGGAATTGCTTGTTTTGGAGATGTCGAATTCTACTTCAGTGACATATGGTTGCTTAAGTAAATTACTCGCTAATTACTTACTAATTGCGTGGCTTTGATTCTCCCTGGAGCCGCATTGGTAATAATTCAGGATGAAACCACCGTTGGGTTTCTAAAAACCCTGCGACAGTACTGAGCAAGTTAACCTCTTTTTATTCGAAAAAGAATTATAATTTTGGGAGCGCAACTCATGTGGGTAAATTACTGATGGCTCAGATCGGAGCTCAGTTTGGAGGAGGCCTGCTTAGCACCTGTTTCTCATTTATCACCGACAGGACTCAATTTAACTCTGCGGGAATAATGCCTACTAGTGTGAGTAACAGGTCTAGTTAGTCCCTTAGCAGCTGTAGCTGTTGATGCTAGAGGAAGACTGTAGAACGTATGCTCGACAGTATTGTCCACTGCAATGCAATATTCGCATTTCTGTGAAGTTTTCACTGCTATGCTATAAAGATATGCCTTGAATTTCCCATGACCTGAGAGAACTGGATGAGGTAGTAATTAATCTCATTATGACTTCGTTTCTTCCTAGGGTGCATCACCGGTAAAAGTTTTGTCCACCTCCACACAATGTCCTCATCACATTCTCATTATTATCTGGGAACAGAAATTTCTTTTAAGCACTCTTGCAATCACTGTTTGGGTGCTGAGGAGATCGAGCGTTAAGATCATGCTATCCGGAAGGACCCCACGCGTTATGACGAGGTTGGATGCTTTCGAAACCCAATGTCAGCAGCGCATCTGTCTGCACCTCAGCGACGTAGAGCTATGCAAAGTTGGTAATCAATGCAAGTAACGTTCCTTTGAATTCTCTTACGCTGCGAACATTGGGGCAGCTGCAACTTTGGTGACTTTTTCAGCCGCCCTCACAATTTGCTTACCAAGGAAGAGTCGTTAGTTGAGTCCCACTCCGATATTTCCAGACGTAGGAGCCTGTCGAGGTTCCACTCAATCAACTCGGAGCACTGTAAAACTTTCAACATCATCCGCTTTTCTCTCTGTCCGACCGTTGATTACTATCCATCGACTTCTACGGTAGTCCGGTACACTAATTCGTTTTAAGTGTGATCACGTCACTGGCATTCCTCATCTTGTCGGAGGCCTGCTACGTCTGTTGAACGTGGATATATCATATCTCTTAAAGTGAATCATTTCTCTTGATCATTTGAACTCGATTATAAGCCCTCTAACTCCTAATGCTAGACCAGCTTGGACCAGCTTTTATAGCAGCTTGATTTATGGTCCTTCATATCCAAATCCGGCTGATTCACGAGCTGGATAGTTAGCCAAACAAGTTCGTAACTCGCAACCAAATACCCTGTGATTCTGTGTTGTTTGACTGTCTCGTTTAACATGGCAGTCGTTGACCGATTTTGTAGCGTAGATGTAGTATAGGCACTCGTTGTTGTTGTCAAACGCTGGTGGGATTATCTGTCCTCAAACTAAGGTGGTTAGTTTTTATAGTGCCAGTAGATGTGCGTTGGTCCGCGCTATGGAATTTTTTGCGATTCGTACCAGGCGTCTTGATCTTTTACAACGAGTAGTCATGAAGCCAGCTTGACCTATAAGAATATTACCTTGAGGATTCTACCTATTTAAGACCCCATAATACCAGGACGAATTAGGTTAAAACTGATAGCTGATTTCGAAGGTGAGATCTATACCCTTGGCGACATACAGAGGTCTTCGTTTTGAACTTAAGTCTCTTACTGAACTTTTGTTTTCTACCTTTCTTTATACGTGGTGTGATTCTCTCATTGTAGTCTTTTGATTTTTCAGCTTGGAAATGCCGACTAGAGTGCCGGGTGTAGAAGAGAAGTGGATACGCCTTAAAAATAAAGTCGTTAGTACTGCTGATTTCGTCTTGGGCAGTAATCGCTGAGATCGGATAGACTGGTTTGATAATTAATGTAAACTAGCGACTGAACATAAGAATACTGCATGGCAAGGAATGCAGCAATCTTAAAAAAACGCGGGCACGCGAAAAGAAATATAAAAGGCTCAGAAGGGAAGAAGCCAACGAAAAGCTGCCTGGGAGAAAAATGTAGTCTGTAAAATGGAAAGAAAAAGAGGGCAAGGTCTACCAATCCATCCGAAACATGACGCAGTACATATCCGCTGCACATACTGTAAATACAGTTAAGCCTCAGGAGCTGATGGTATACCAGCGGAGCTGATCAAACATGGATGCCTAACACTACACCAATTAATACATCAAATTATAGTACATGTATGGGAATATGAAGTGATGCCGGAAGACTGGCGAAAAGGCATGATATGTTCCATATACAAGAATGGAGATATCACAGAGGCCAGCAATTATAGGGGCATAACATTGTTGAGCGCATCCTCTATCCGACGCGGAAACCATAATCGGCAAATATTAATGTGGCTTTAGACCAGTCAATTCAACGATTGACCCTAAGCCAGGCGATGGAAAAATGTCTAGAATTTAACTTTCCAACGTACCACCTGTTTATAGACTTTAAAACCGCCTACGGTAGCATAGCCAGTGTAGAAGTTTATAAAGCCATGAGAGAGTTTGGCATCCCAGACGAATTAACAAGACTATGTAGGCTGAGCATGGCCAACGTCTCAGGCCAAGTTAAGGTAGCCAGATTGCTACCTGCATTCCGACAAGGGGATGGGTCTCCTCTTCAATCTGGCGTTGGTGAAAGTAATCCCTGATACTCTGATATGTACATCTAGAAGAGGGACAATCGTCACCAAGTCCATCCAATTACTGGCTTACTCCGATGATATTGGCATAAACGGAAGAAAGAAGCGTGATGTCAGTGGCGCTGTTGCAGTTGCAGCGGCGAAATTGTGTTTAGCGGTCAGCGAAGGCTAGACCAAGTAAAGGATTTTCCAAAATGGACGTGACAACTTTTTTTTTTAAATAAAACGCAAACCATTTGAGATATTTCAAAAACTTTATTATCGGCTTGAAGTACAATCAAAACATTTATGAATGGAACTCGACTTCGTTCATATGGCTACCGCGGGCACGTTTGCCGTTGGACCCAATTTTCAACGTCGCGGCCACACATTTCGGCCGAAACGGCCGCTATTTTGCGTTCAATGTTGGTTCTGAGCTCTTCCAACGTCGTCGGATTGTTGGCATAAACCAATGACTAAACGTAGCCCCACATAAAATAGTCAAGCGGCGTTAAATCGCATGCACGAGGCGGCAAATCGACTGGCCCATTTCTTGAAATAACACGCTCACCATACTTACTCTTCAATAAATCGATTGTAACGTGTTCTGTGTGGCTTGTGGCACCATCCTGTTGAGTCAGCTTGATCTTCTATGGGTGGAAACCAAGATCCTTACGCAAACTATGCCATAATGTGGTCTGAGCGATGCCCAATCCTTGAGAACGCCGTGGAATTGACTGATTTGGATCGTTTGCTACAGACGCCTGAACGGCAGCGATATTTTCGACACTTCGACCAACCTGTTGTCTCAATGTCACGGCAACATCACACAACGAATATGTAGATTCAAATGTTTGCACTAAACTTGTTATTGCCTGTCTACTAGGGCTAGAATTACGACCGAAAATTGGAACTAACGCTCTTAAAGTTGCAGTCACCGACTGCGAATTTCGGTAGAAAATTTTTATAACTTGCAGACGTTGCTCGTTCGTGTACTTTACCATGATGAAAATGTTGAGCTTACTGAATAAATTGACAGTGACAGTTTGATGATTAGTAAAAGAGTGCGTTCACAAATGAAACTCAAAGTTTTCAAGTCCCTATTGGAAAACCCGATATATATGGGCTTCCACAACTCATCGAACTCATCGAACTCTTCGTTAGTGATAACGCGACAAGTTTCACATCAACCCCAATGCAAGATTTCTGTGAGAAGTTTAACATCAATGTGGAACCATCTCCACCATATTGGCCAGAGTCTAATGGTTTAATAGAACGCGCAGTAAAAACAACAACGACAATTAGGAAAAGTGTGTGGTCGAAAACAATGAAATCAAGAACTGGTCAAAATTTATACCTGAAACAATTCAATCTATCAATTCAACAAGCAAATCTTCTCTTCAACAATCTCCGTTTACCAGAAGTCAGCAAATCCAACAACTTCTACTTGACCGAAAAAATTAAAAAAAAAAACACTTAACACCTTTCAGCTATAACAGAAGAGCCATGTCGACAAACACAGACGGGAACCAAAACTGCAAATCGGACAGCTTGTCCTAGCGCTTACTTCAGTCAAATCCAATAAGTTGAGTCCCGAATTTGAAACCCACCCATACGCAATATCGGAGTTTCTTCACGACAACATCGTCAATAAGGACAAGAGGATGAATTGACATTTGAATTTTCTTTAATCAGGGATGGCAAATCACAAAAGTTGAAGATGAATTGACACTTGAAACTTCTCTAACTTCTTAAGTCAGAGATGGCACTTACTTAATGTTTTAAGAACATTAAATGTATGTGCAATGAAATTAATTGTTTTATTACCTAGTTGGCGTGTTTTAGCCTCTGCTGGCGAACTTATCGCCCATCTCATCTCTATTTACTATATCATATCCTGTTTGTTATTTTACTCTGTCGAGAATTTAGAAAGTAGCTTCAGGTCTCCGAGATAATCTAAGATTTTCGCCCTCTATCTGAATCGCATGGAAGCTTCTGGCAGAATGTCTTGCTATTGCAACGTACCTAGAATTAAGTTCCAGCTATTGAACTGAACTCAGGTACCACCAACAGTCAACAGAAAAGAGATTCAATAATTAAGATTGGGTTGTCCATTGTGTGCAAATCTTATACTAGAACTAAAAGTGCAAACGGAGTCACCTCAAAGACCTCAGCCACTTCTGATAAAAATTGATGTCATATTCATCGACACCGTTGCCATAAGGCATTCGCTCATCTTGGGGTCATTTAAAATATATTTTTGATGCGAATATACGAGATAGACCAAAGCCTAGCCTTTTCCACTTACTGCGTTATTCGCCTTTATATATATAGGTAATGCACAATGAGAAGGACTATGACATTTTACCCTCTTAACTGCGATCTCGATCTCGTTTTTTTGAGTCGGCTAATGTACAAATTGTGCCAAGCCATTCACAGAAATACGAGTAGCTCTTTCTACTTCCTCTATAATTTATTTCCCAAAGTACATCATCATGTAGAAATAACACACCAGACATTCCGGTTATGACGACTAATATTAGAATTTCAGGGCATGGCAACATATTTCCTTGATTCATCTTCCAAATTTCAAAAAAAATAAAAACAAATTTAGTAAATATTCAAAAACGACGAGATACATTTCCCTAGGACCACTCTAAAATCCCATAATTCACCAGAGAGCAAAGTATCTGCAACACACAGGTCCACATAATAGATATACCAATTCAGTGCCGTTTTTGTAATAATTTCCAGGAAAATAGAAATTATTCCGAAAGGCGATTGAATTGTTGAAAATACAAATTGACAGCACCTGTTACAGCATTCAATGGTTAAATAATTTATACGGATACGACTGAGAATTTTATGTACATCAACCGTTTCCGACTACGAAATTAATGAAAAAAAAAAAAAAGAAGAATCCCTGGCGAACGAAAATATTAATGCCCACCATTTCAGGACCAATCAACTGGAAAATATTCGTTCGGCTCCATGTGCACCCAGTGCTTTCGACAGCAATAAAATCAATTTTTGAGTTCGCTGAATCTGGACTCCGGAAAGAGAAGAAGTTCTTTCGTATATTTAATATTCAGAAAATTCAAAAACGACTACAAGTACGGAAACTTGTATCTACTCGTACTTGTATAAGGTGGAATGATTTTTAATCATATTTGAATACTGTTGTGATCTGATTTGTTTTGCTTAAAATTTAGAAACTCAAACTGATGTCTGTAAGAGTTGGGGTGATAGGAATACCTGTACTTGTATATACAAAAGAGCTTCGAATCATAAGAAGATAGCCTGGGTGCTTCTAAGGAATTTAAATTTTGTTTTTAATGGATTCCATGATAATTAAATTCCATTCATTTACTCTTACAGGATAAACAAAAAAGTTTAGAGCTTCCTTTACTCACTTATAGATACTATCGTAGATAGATATCGTATCTATCTATGTACACTTAACACTACCTCATTCCTACTTATGCTATGTTAGCCGGGAATGTTCTTAAATTTAACCACAACGACTTTGGCATCTACCACGTCTGTATTGAATTAGAAGGACACAACCATAAGGCTTCCTCTTCAAAATTCCTGGTGCTGCCGAGAAACCCATCTTATCGCAATTCTCTACAGCTCTATTGAACCAGAGAACCAGACTTAGGTCTAAAGATGCATAGGGCCTTAGAACTGAATCAGCTCTTTTATATATAAATAGAGAAAAGCCATTGTTGAAATGAAGATATTAAAGAACCAACTCTCGTAGTGTACTACTGTGTTCAAAAAATAAAGTAACATTTTGTTCGATTCTGGTATTACTGTCACTGACATCTGTGTGAAATTTCAACAATAACTCGGACTTTGCGGAATGAAATCACTGCTGCGAACACGTTATGAATGTTGCAAAGGGCATATGGTGACCAGGCTATGTCACAAAATATGTATACAATTAGTAGACTCAAAAATCGTTGATTGACATTTAGAGATCTCGCTGATTCTGTTAACATTTCATTTGGATCCGCCCAGACCATTTAGAAAGATTCAAATCCCGTTTCGTTTCAAAAAGACTCAAGTTCTACAATCATCGTACTCGCTTTAATGAGTACCGCGATTTCTGGCTATTCCCTAAGTTCAAGAGATCAATTGAGTATATGAAACCAGAAACTTTGGTTGCTTTGAAGGCCATTCTGGACATCGACTCTAACAATTGCTTCGAGAATTGATTGAAAAGAGCATTCTATTAGATCTGGTTAGGGAGTACTTTGAGGGCGATGAAGTAAGTACGAGTTTAAGAGTTACAATGTAACCAACTTAATCTAATTTTTTGATCACAGTAGTAAATATATAAAGGATGTTGTAGCGGCCCAATTTTAGGCGTTTTTTTCGGAGATATCTACGTGGCTCTGTCTCACCAATAATGCAATGAACATTCGTTTTCAAGACCTTAATAATTTTCTAGAGCTATCCTGCTGCCACATATGGTCCAAATGATCGCCTAGACTTTAAGAGAAAAAATCAAATTTTTTGTGTAATTTGCGCACTTAAGAGATTGCACGCTGTACAAAGAAAAATTAGTGAGAAGAAACGACAGGTACCGATGCGCGTTGTTTTTAAATGTTCGCAGGTTATAGTGGCAAGGAAGTAAAGAACTCGACAGACAATACCAAAAGCGAGTTGTAGGCCTTAAGAAAAAATTATAAATTTTTTGAGAACTTTCGAAAGCTTGTGGGCAAAATAATGAGCATTTATATCGAGTCGGGATATGCGAAGCATTAGTGGAAAGAAAAGTTGAGGCAAGCGACCTAGCGATCTAGTAAGTTCAGTGAGGTCCTTGAAGCATTTGCCCAGATGTGGGCACTGTCCTACAATTTTGGTCGGGTAAGTGGAGTATATATTGTGGCAACATCATGACATCATGACGACATGTCCCACTAAAGTATAAAACCATTAATCGTATTTCTCCGCCCTCGCTTAATGGTCGTAAACTTGATTTAATTAAAGAACGTAATATTAAATCTGCAAAACGACTTGTTGAGTCGTAACATTCAGTCTAGAAGAGATCTCTGGCAAAAATTGCGTAGGCTCGAAAATAGTAAGCAACGGTTAGAGGTATCTACTGGCATAGATTGCAACCTTCTAAACTCTCAGTTCGTATCTGTATCTGTCCCATTAACACAAAATTCGAATATTGGTTTTCATGGTTCAGTGCATCACCTTGCTAGTGAAGATAGTGCCACTGAAGAATAATTTTATTTCAGTCGCTTGACAGACGAAGACATAGTTGAAGCTGTATTGTCTATCAAATCGAACGCAGATTTAGGACGATATAAAACCCACAATTTTTCAAAATCCTTCTCCCTCAATTTCTAAAATTCATAACCTACATCTTCAACTTAATAATAACCACCTGTTAGTATCCGAGCTTATGGAAAAATGCAAAAGTACTCCCGATGCCTATATCGAACAATTGTGCCAGCCCCTTTTACATTTCTATCGAAAGTGCAAGAGCACCTAAATAGTAACAAACGTTTAAGTCCCGCCCAATCGCGATTTCGTATGAAAAGGAGTTGCAAAACTGCACTTTTACTACTAGTAGATGATATACGAAGGGCCAAAGATGCAAGCTGTGCTACTTTTTTAACGCTGCTGGCCTACACGAAAGCATTCGACACTTTTGATCACTTGGTTCTCTGTAAAAAGTCTAGGAACGATTTTGGATTTTTTCCTCTCGCCGTTAAACTCTTGCACTCCTATTTTATAGGTGGTCAGCAATGTGTGGCGGTGTGAAACCAGATGTCCTCTTTTCTCTCAGTTCCTTCAGGGGTGCCACAGTGTTCCGTTCTTGGGCCGATACTGTTTTCACTATATGTGAATGAATTTCCCCGACTAGCCAGACATTGTTATGTTCACATGTTTGCAGATGACGTATTTGCAATGTCCGTTAGGTAGCATAAGAAATGGTGTCGACCAAATTAATGAGGATCTTCAAATGATTCAGCAGTGGGCGTTGAAGTATAACTTGTCCCTTAATCCGGGAAAGTCAAAAAACTTATGCATTTTCAAACGGAAATTAGATACAACAAACTTTCCACTGATTAAATTAGATCGATCAACTATTGAGTACGTCCAAAGCACATCACAACTCGAAAGCTCTTAACCATCTGGACAGTCTGCAGCAAGCTCATTTACCATGTCCAAAAAGCTGTCTTTAAAAGTGAAAGTTTAGATAGAAGTTGGGGCGGCATTTTTTGCGAATTTTGACCAAATATTCCTAGAACCTTTGAGGTTTTGTAGTAGTTTTTGTCTTAGTTGTTGCAGTTCATGCTAGCTTTTACCACTTTCGGTTGTCAGGTTGATTTTAAAAGAAGGGAAACACAGCACTCTAACCACATGAAGTCATGGTTTGGATTGGAACAGAAAAAGCTACGCAAGTCATATATTATATAATATATATAAATATATTTTTTTAATGAACTTTGCACTCAAGTGGGTAGGAATACACTTTAATTCTTTAGCATATGTTAAGTTATTCGGAAAACTGAACAAAGAGAGATGAAAAGGCGCACTCTATGGGTGGCATCCAACATTTAATGGGGAGACAATATTGCTAGTGAGAGCTGGCTTGTTGTTATTTTCTAGTCAACTACACATCTTACTTCATTTTTTGTGACTTGAAAATGAGTGACATGCCCTAAGGTTGGGATTCCAAAACCAGACTTTCTGATTTGGAAACCAGTTCACAGCAATGAGAAAAGAATTTTGGCATAAGTTCCTATCCATGTAGTTTTACTTATCTACTTGTGCTTCTCTAAATGATAAAATAGTTGACATTCAATTTTAGACGTTGAGTTACGCAGAGAAGTGGTTAGGTCTTAGCCTGCAAGTATTTGCTCTGTCCACTCTGAGATTCCGTGTCATTATAATAAATAACAACAAGAACATAAACACCGACGATTACACGCGAAATTGAGAAGTAGTTATAATGCTGGCTTACCGTTGGCTTGTTCTGCTACTAAGTTCTACATTTCAGGCGGCAAATCGACATGAGCTTATTACAATAGATTCTTAGCTTGTTGACTGCTTCAACTCATTTTAAAATATAATATGTTCTCTTATTGCTTAAACAAATTGATTAAAATCATTTCAACAGTTTTTTCCAACGCGATCTCCTTGAAAAATTTGGTTTGTCAATCTCTTCGAATTTTATTCCCGCGAGCCACGTTTTTATGTTGGACGAGTACTCTTGATGCATTAATATAAGTTTAGTAGTAGTAGCAATTCGTATAGAAATTTGGCAATTCGACCAAGAAGATTTCTAATAAGTAATTGCTACTTTAACTCAGTGGAAAAGCACCTTCTCTTTGCCAAATGGTATCGTTCAATATTTTATCAAATCGCTCAAATTGTTCACTGTGATACTGCTCTGTTGCCTTGCTTCCTCTCTTTAAAAAGTCCATGACGCTTCAAATCCTAGATAGTCACAATCAGCCTATGGAACGGCTTCTGCTTTCTTCGTAGGAGATTCGATTCGCCGATTTATCTTTGATGTATTTTATGGTTCCAGGTTTCAGCAATGGTGACAAAATCACTTGCCAATTTAGCAAAAAATATCTCCAGATACTGCTTCGAAGTTAACAGCCGTATCTGCCTCTTGTCCACTATGAACAACTACTGCATCCATCTGGTAAACAGCTTTTTTGTGCGTAACTTTCATGCAAAATGTTGAATGTCGTTCTTCCGTACGATACGTCTACAGCCTCTGTTACTTCTAACACTTTCTTTTGGAGATTAGCAAAGAACTTTTCAACGATTTTCTCAGTAATCATAATTGCTGGGCTGCCTAGGTGCTCCTCATTGAGGACAATATGTCACAGGGACATAGACGGCATGTCATGTTTTTTCACGCAAAACCAAAAATCGAATTAGGGATTCCAAACTCTTTGGAGTTTTCCAGAGGCGACCTATTAGTTTGAACCTATGTCAGCTTTGCATTATTTTTTGGTTTATGTGAGTTCACTCATTAACCTTGCTTCCGGTGACGTGGCGCGAGAGCATTTTCGCGAAGGGGAAAGTGATTTTCAAATAATCGCGAAAAATTAATGAAAAACCAAAAAGGAAATTTATTGTCAAAAAAACAGTTTTTTTTTAAATGGCCAAAGTTATGTAGCTTCATGGGTCATTTGTGTATTTGGCTCCTGTCTGAGAAGGTTGATTTTTTCTTTGTGTTTTTGTTAATATTGCTTTCGTCGAAAATGTTTCGAAAAAAATTCCTCACACAGCAAGAACTCGAAGATCTATTGAGCGAAAGCAGCAACGATGTAGAAATCGAAGAAACTACGGCTATGGTTCGCGATGCGAATGCACTGGATTTTGTTCTGTTGTTATCACAAATATTAGACGCGATCAGCGATGTTGAAGATATCGACGATCCAAGTGCTTACGTCACACGAGAAGTTGCCGGAGAAATACAACTCGACTGTGATTTTAACGATTGAAATGCAAACATGCCAGCTCAGAACGACGACGAGAACGAAGCACATGGTGATATAAATGAATCGAATGGCGCGAAAAAGAAGAAACCGAAGCTAATTTTGTTCATGTCAAAGTGGTCTAAGGTAAAGAATATATCCTTTTCGAAGTCAACAGTCAACATCCAGTCCGAAAAATACGATCACCTGTTGTCAAATTCAGCACCGATATCGCAGAAATGCGCAATTAATTTGATGTATTGTTATTGACTGGCTACAACACCTGCCCAGATACCAACAATTACTGGTCCTCAAACCCATCGCTGGAATGCCAAATCATTCGTGTTGCCATAACTCGCGACCGTTTCCATCGAACGTTGTTTTCATGTTTGCGATAACCGGCAATTGGATGTGAATGACAGATTTGGGAGAGCGACGACGCTAAACGATCTCATGAAAGTTCATGAATGAAAAGTTCATGCAATTCGGAACTTTCGCGCACGAACTTTTCATTGATGAACAAATGATTGCGTATTATGGGCGAAATTTTTGTAACATGTTCATCAAGGGGAAACCCATTCGGTTCGGGTTCAAATACTGGAATTTGTGCTCCTCGGAAGGTTATCTGTTTTCATTTATCTCATATGGAATCGTAAAAACGAGGCGAGGCTTGTTGACATTCGCACAATGAAAAAAAAGGCAAAAAGACAAAAACCATTAAATCGTTATGGTTAGATGCAATGATAATTCGGTTGTCACGATTGCCTCAAACCATCAGGGGATTGAACCGATGCATCGTAGTAAGCGTTGGGACCGGAAAAACAAAAATATGTAATCTATTGAATTGTCGGATGTTTTACACAATTACAATAAACGAATGGTCATGTGCACGGAGGAATGGTTCTGGCCTCTTTCGAAAAACTCATTGGACGAAACGATGGTCAATGCTTGGAAACTCCACTGTCTGATTCACGAACATACAAAAACAGCGCATTGCGACACATCGAAGCGAATGAAATCCAGTGTTATGCCACAGCTTGGCTTCCGTGTATATGTGACGGAGTGCTTATTGCGCCAAGTCAAATCGGTCAAGTCGGATTCTGGAACACCTGCACCAAAACAAATGCATAATTTGAACAAAACTATTGCGTTCAGATAAGATCGGCCATTCAATTGTTCGCACTGGTATACGCCTTCGTTGCCGCGATTTTCACAATCACACCGTTTTCAGATGTTCCAAATGTTACGTGGCAGTGCACCCAAAATGCTTCGCTACATTCCATGTTACCATGTTTCGGTCAATGATAAACAAATAAAAAATTCTTCTGGAACTTGTCTCATTTTCTCTGTATAATTTATTTTTTACATCGGTTAAGGCGAATGGTGAGAAAATGCACCACTATCTGGACACCATTTATGAATAAATAAAAAAAAAAAAAAAAACACTGCAGCCCGGTATGGGCCATGGCCTAGCTTCTTGACACTCATTTGTGTTGCTCATGTTTTCATTTTTGTTACATCTGAGCGGGGCCTACGGTTTATGGTTTATCGCCGAGTCCTAACGGCACTCCTTAGAAGCTTTTTCGTAGGCAATTTTTTACTTTCGGGAGTTTGCCATTGCCCGTCGAAAGGGTGATGGCGATTTGAAAAAATTTTTTGGTGACCCAGCCAGGAATTGAACCCAGACTGTCTGCGTGATAGTCCAATGAGCTAACAATCGCGCCATTGCCATCACCTAATAAGGACCCAAATGTAGACACCGGATGAAGTTTGAACGCCTGAAATGGACTAAGCAAATGGTCGTCGAATCAAAACTTACTGATCAATCAGTCTGAAATTGTGTATGGTTGTGTTTCAAAAATGGTAGAATACGATAGTAGTGCCAACTGTCTTAAAATCAGTCCTCGTTTTTGAAGTTTACAATCGGTTGAATGTCTCTTTTGCCAAGGCATGCTCTTTTGCTTATTATAACTAACTTAGCATATTAATCGATTTGTCAGTTACTGTTCTTGGTGTCATGACGTTAAACAAAAGCTTAGGGAAGATGGAGATGGAGATACATTTCCAGAAGCTGCATACGAATGGCCAAAGCAACATTTCTGCTCAACTTTTACTGGCACTTCTTAATTTTTTTAAATTCCCTTGCTGTCATACATACCTATACATACATATCCTTTAGTCCTTCTTAAATCCTTTTCTATTTGCTTTCCTCTTGAACAATTCGAAACTTGTATTGCATGTGTGTTTTATTATTTGCCAACTACTCTACCCCCTCCCATTGGCAAGTGCCTTGTCACTCCATCCCGCCCACTCGTAGATACTTTCGAAAATCAGCTACTCGTAAATCCGACCCTTCAGATAAACTCACTACACTTTCATATTGATAAATGTAAGTTTTTTTTTCGCTCTTTTATTATTCATAAAATGATGTCCGTTTGTCGGGTAAAGATTATGACTTCGTTAAACATATGCCCAAGGGTATATTCTATGATGGATATATCGGAAGTCGTTGATGTTGTAGTATTTATCGTTGCTAGCTGTTGACTGTTGGTTTAAAATCCCTACGGAAATACTGTCTATTGAATGTCCAGTTTTGAGTGTGTGTTAATGGAAACATAAAAAGGTATTAAACGGATATATCCCCGAATGGCAATCAGCATTAAAAGGATTCAGATTATTGAAATGAAAACATGCAGTGATAGGATATTTTTATGGCACTATATGTCACACTAGGGACTGTTATTTAGAAAGCTATTTAAAGGAGCAAAAAATAAAGGCAAAACAACTAAATGTTGTAACCCTATGAAATTTGTTACGATATTGGGCAACACACACACGGAAATGGCTTTCTGGAAATGGACTTTCAAACTCCGACACCCACACTACTTTGGACAAGTAAAGCGAATTGATGGATATCTTGCAACTACTTCCTTCAATGCCACACAAAAAAGGGCGAACATCTTTGAAGAAATGTTAGCACCGAGTACCTGCAGCCTGATCCGAGCATGCTCATAGAGATAATGCCTCGCGGTGTTGTTTCTTCCCTCACAGCAAAGCTCTCCAGATCTAACGTCACATTTAGGACAATAGTAAGCAGCGGGGCAGACGATAGCCTTGTCGGGAAGCACTCGTTTGATCTACTGGCTTCTTAGTGGGTTTGGCTCCTAAAACCTTCCCCTCTAAGTCTTGTCTAACAGATTCGCCGGCGATTTCTATTCCTGGAATCGTATCCTGACCTGAGACACAACTGAAGCCCACCGAGTGGGTTAAGATAATCGTTGAATTCTTGAACTAGCTTGGTAGTGAAGGGAGAGTTTAGGAAAGTCGTATGCACAGTATGAGTGTTGCAACAGACGCAGGTACTTTGGCATTTGCACTTATTTTTCTTAGTATAGTTCATTACCATCAGGATCGGTTTTGGAATCACCAATGAAGAACAGATTACTTCCGTTCCTGTCTCAGACTTTGAATGAAACTATTTCCGGGCAGAGGGAAAGCTGATTTCGTGCCTTCCAAGCCACAAAAAGTATCACAACTTTTATAAGTGTGCCTTATAGACGCCTCGCAAGCAGAGTCCTCAAAACTCCAGAGTTTGTCTTACACAAAGTACCTTAAAGATGGCTTTGAGACTGCATTATATTATTTCAACCCTAAGGGGGATAGGTTTATCAGCGCATATAGAAAATATCCAAGTGTACTAGGGAGACAGATTGTCTTTTTAGGTGACCCTCGGTGGGAGGCTTCATCTCTTTCCGAATGCTCTTCTATGGAAGGCCTACAGCGCCTTATATGCCTTAGGTATTAAAAGTTTAATCCAAAGATGGATAACACGCAAAAAGTAAGGTTCGTTGAAAAATCGGAAGATGATGTCTTTGAGCACTTAATCAGCCAGACCAGTCAGCTTCAATTCTGCCAACTAAATTTTTAAGCGCACTTTCGCAGGATCTTCCATGTTGTAGACAGATTTTGAGCACATGGAGCTCGACTATGTCATGCTCTTTAACACAAAGGATGTCAGACTCTTAAGTCTGAAGCTATTGGTAAGCGTGAAGTTTTATTTACTGATTTTCAATGCAAAGGTTAAACTCACCCTACGCCGAGGCTTCGGTATGTCTGAGAGTGTCAGGTTAGCAGTGGAGATTCTCTTTAAAGTTATCTGCATCTAGACTTTACCTTTTTGCAGCATAACTGGACACATGCCATCGGTACAGAAAGGAGCATTATACTTGTTAGCCTTACCCGTCAACACAACCGATGACGGATAATAAAGAGGTGGGACATCTATTGGTATCTTCTGAATTATGCGGTATTTTGACACAAAATTTAAAGAAACTCAGTTTTTTCAATAGAAGTGGATGCTGTGTTGCAGGAACAGTGCTAATTTTGATAAGAAATTTTAGTCGAAATAATGCACCAACATTAGCTGGTGCACCCAAGATAAAGAAACCATTGCATCCTGAACTTCTTACTATTTGGTGTGGTTTTTGTAGTGATTGGCCCATATTTTTCCAAGATGACAATGGAAGAAACGCCAGATATTAAGAATTTGGACTGCGGCGAGCTATGGTTCCAGGAAGATAGTACTACGTGCCACACAAGCCGCACAATAACTGATTAATTGTACACTAAATTCAATAATAATCGTTTTGTTGATGTTGATTGGCCGCCATGGAGCTGCAATGTGTCGTCGTAGGACTTTTCTTACCTTCATTACCGATCGAAGAATTTTCCTCTCGAAACAGCCAAGAGCACCCTCATGCATTTCTAATAATGTCCATGCTTCTGCGGCATAGAACAGGACTGGGATTATTAAGGTCTTATAAAGGGTAACTTCTGTTGTTCGAGAGGGCTTTGCTAGTCAAAAGCAGCTATAAGCAACAGTCACTAGTATTCTTCGTTTGATCTCTGCGCTGAAGTCGTTGTCTGATTTTATAGCGGAGCATACGTAGACAAAGTCACTAACTACCTCAAAGCCTAAGGTGAAGTTCTTCCGAGACGTCGGTGGTGAGTGTCATATGCTTGACAGCACATACTTGGTCTAGCCTTCGTCTACATTTTCGGCGCTTCCGTCTCAATACTTACGAAAGCGCCACTGCTTTCTTTCGATTATACGGGTATTAATAGCATCGGCATATGCGCGTAATTGGATAAACTTTTGAAAGATTGTGCCTCTTGTGTTTGCGCGTAAGTTTTGCGCTATTCCTTCAAGTATGGTGTTGAAGAAATCGCATGATAGCGCATCGCCTAGTACTCGTATTAATCGTTTTTTGACATCAAATGTCTTGGTGAGATATTTATCGATCTTGATGGACCAGCGTACACTATCCATAGTCATCCTGCGCAGACGGACGAGTTTGGCAGGGATGCCAAAACTAGACAGCTCGTCTCTATAGATGCTGTCATACAAGGCCTTTAAATCGATAAACAGAGGGTGTGTGTCGATCTTAAGCTCTTGAATTTTCTCCAAGATCTGCCGTAGTGTGAATATTTGATAGATGGTGGACTTTCCTGGCCTGAAACCAAACTGATCTGGACTTATCAAGTTGTTGGCGAACGACTTCAGGCGTTCACACAATACGGCAGAAAAGATCTTGTATGCGATGTTAAGAAGACTGATGGCTCTGTAGTTGGCGCAGTTCAGAGGGTCTCCTTTCTTGAGGATTCTACAAACAATGCTGAGGTTCCATTTATCGGGCATACTTTCGTCCGACAATATTTTACAGATGAGTTGGTGTATGCTCCTTACCAAGTCATCGCCTGCCGCTTTGAAGAGCTCGGCAGTCAGGCCATCCGCTCCAGCAGCTTTGTTGGACTTAAGCTTCGATATGGCTATCTTCACTTTAACCAGGTCGGATGGACGGAATTGTTGGTCATCATCGTCCAGGTTCATTCTGTCTGACAGCGATATTTGTTTCGTCTTCGCCTTTGAACAGTTTACAGAAGTAATCTTTCCAGATTCTCAGCATCGGCTGCGACTCTACTACGATGTTCCCTTGTTTTGGTAAAATATCCGAATCTAATTCCTGGAGTAGTATCTCTCAATTTCCTCGACCACGCGCTTCTAATGCTCTTTCGTTCTTCTCTTGAGAAGCCGGTGTTCGTCTCCCCTCTTCTGCTCATGAGCAGCTCTAGTCCTCCTATGCATCGCCGCTTCGTATGCATCTTGCTTAGCTGAATGTGCTTGCCGGCATTCGTCATCAAACTAGGGGTTTCGTTATTTTAGTTGAGTGAAACCCAGCAGATCAGTAGCGGCATCTCTGATTGCTTTTTGGCAGTGTTGCCATTGGTCTTCGATGCTTGATGCTGCCGCTATTGGGCCTCTTAAGAGATTAAGAGACACTCGATCGGTAAAGGAGTTTGCGATCTCTTGCGATTTTAGCTATTAGTTTGTCTTGGCGTGGTTTGGAATATCCGCAACCGTACGTACATATCGCCGAGGACAATTTTAATGTCATAGCTAGGGCATTGCTCGTAGGTCTTGTTAAGCGGTTCAAAGAAGGCACCCTTAGTGTCGTCATCTTTCTGCTCTGTGGGGGCGTGCGCGTATATAAGGCTAATGTTGGCGAATTTACCCCTGATGCGGATTGCTATGATGCGCTCATCCACATCACAGAAACTCAAGACTTTTTTCCTAAGTCTACCTCCAACAGAAAATCTGTATTACAGTTCTTATCCTCTGCTTTGCAGCAGTCTAGGGCCTGAAATTCCAGGCGAATATCCGAAGCTCGTTGTCCTTAATTCGTTTGCATGTCTTGTCAAAAGTAGATCCGTCCGTATCGCTTGCTTGTTGTTGCTTCGTAGCCTTCATCTTTTTTCCATGGCCGAACAGTAACAACCCTCAATCTGGAGGACTAGTTCCTATTTGATACCCCTAGGACGAGTTGACTGTTAGACGGAAGGCCACAAACCCGTTCTGGGATGTGAGTGCTGCCGTTGGCCCATTAGGGAATCTTCCGCCCCCATCTCTTTTCTAAGACCCTGACTTAGTTTCGGAGATCCTTACCCACCTGAGCTCCAAGTATGTCGGAGTAGCCCGTATAAGGTCTCGTTTGTTCCTGGAGTTTTTTTTACTGTTGATTCCCCCTGGGGAATTCATCCATGGTCCCGTTTGTAGTGCTGCCATATTTGTCTGCTAGTTAGCACTCACACTTATAGATTAATCAGGTCCAGTCCGAAAGGATATTGACCAGGACCCAGCGGTTACCGCGTGGAGGTATTAATAAGCACAATTGATGTGTAGAAGATAGTTGCAACACTGGATATCGCTAGGTGGACATCGCTCAGTGCCTACTCTATTTCCAAAGCATCCAACCACTGATAACAACAGTTGAAAAATATGAAAAGATTGTAATTCTTATAGCATTTTTAAAAAGATATTAACAGACCAAGCACCATTTATCTACGACATTTTGAATCAGCACTCTTGCTGTTTTGTCAATAGGAGCTAATTGTGGATTTATTCTGAGTTAGTTAACGGGGAAGAGATTCTATGTTTGCAACTCTATTAATGCTTTCTGATTTTCCGAGTGATTCCAGACTATATGATTTTGCGATTGGTTACTAAGCAATCTGTGTTTTTACAAGTGCTTAAATTCTAACTTAAAGTTGGAGTGCATATATGCGGTGTTAATCCGGTTTTTCGCAGGTCATTAAAGTTTCTTTTCCTTTCGCCGATGATAGCACTGACATTAGGTAAAGGCCCTAGACCTGTTTGCAAATCAGTCTAAATATCTGCATTGCCATAGCTTCAGTTCTATGTGCTTTAATAGGACTGAAAACACCGCAGTATTTCTTAAGCGAAAACTGCCAATAACTCTCAAAGATCCGTTATACATAACAGTTCGTCGTCTAGGTTAAAAATTTAATGGCGGTCGTGACAGAATATTATGTAATAAGGGATAGTCCACTCCCTTTAAGGTTATCAAAAATCAAAAACCAGTGATTGTCATTTAAGGCATTTCTTGAGTTTCAAAAATGATAAAAAAATATGGAATCAAATGCGACATAAAAGTTAAATGGATCTCAATCTAAGGAATCAAAAATATTTATTTTAATTTGTGTGGATATCTGTTTTCATTTAACCCATCAGATACGAGTAACAAGGAGAAAAAATCCATTCAGACTCTTAATATGATAGAAAACTAATTTAAAAAAAGGGTTGACCATCTAAATCAGTGTATCTTTCATCATCTAAATCAAAACTCAAAAGCAATAAACATATTTATACAAACACATTTGTATGTCTGATGATAGAAAGTAGATGGAATTTCTATTTAAGGAGTCTACATCACATAGGGTACAATGGATTTGAAACTTTGTTGATGAAGAAAATATGTACATGCTATGAACAAGTCATTCCTATATGAGATTTTTCGTAAGTCAATTTAGTTGTTCCAAATGCCTCTATTGGCTTCTCTTGCCAACCTTCTGACCTCTTCAAGATTCCAATCGTTTCAGTGTTGAATGCTTCTTTAAGACTCACAAATATTCTTGAAATAATCAGTTAAATTCAGTTAAACAAATATAGATAGAGTATATATCAACTGATTTCATAATGGATAACATCATTTCTGTATGTTTCCTTCCGATGGAGTTGGCTTGGAAAATCAATTTTTATTTAATCTTCAATGCAAAAGCAATTTGAAAAAAGGTTACTCATCTACATCATGGTTCATTTCATCACATAAGTTATTCAAATCAGATCGTTGAGGATGTTTGTTTTTCCAGATACATTCGATGGCTCTTCAAGTGAATATCCCTTTTCTACAGCTACATTCACTTACTACCTCCATAAATTATACAAAACCCAACCGGGGCAACAGAAAAAATCTGTAGAAAACAAAAAATAAACAAAACAAAATTATATTTGAGAGAAATTTTGAAATTCTCGTATCTTCACAAATTCCAGCTTTAGGATGCAGAAATAAATCTCTACTGTACAGTTACTGATACTGATGGATTTGATATTTTTGGATTGGTAACAATTTACACGTCCGCTTTAGCCACAGAACAGTGGCAGTGAATATGAGTATGTATCACATCATACAGAGGATTGCAGATACTTTTTTGATTTGTGTCCTTTTGCCACATGGTTTATTTTGTTTATGTGTGAATGTGTTATGTGTTTGTCAATTGGCTTATCCTTTGAGTTTGCGAAATCGAAAATAAGATAAACTGTAATATTTTCGGCGGACCGGATAGATGGATAGATAATAATGAAAGGATAAAAAAAAAGCGAAACTTGTGCAAATGAAATTGTGTCACGTAATAGATGGGGAAAATGTTGGATATGCGAAGTAGGACTGGGATATGAATGCGATAATGAAATCTGAGCTAAACCAATACAAAAAGCCATCTATTTCAGGATTTCCTATCAGGCAGTAGAAAAGATAATACTAGATATTCATCAAAAATAAAAGTGGATCCGAGTTAGCCTTACCAACGAAATTGCTTGCAATAGGTTTTGGTTTTATTTATGATAGATGCAGAAAATGCTTGTTGCTTACTGAGCTGAAGCCCAGAACTTGTCTTCCAATTTTATTTTTCCATTTCAACAGGGTTTTCCGATTAAAGGTTTTATTTTGAATGAAATTGCTAATCTGATTCAGTAAAAGCTACTGGGGAGAGTTAAAGATGTGAAAAAAGATAGTTAAACTGTGACCGAAAACCCGGGTTTGTTGACTCCATATCATACCATAAGCAACATTCCAGCGAATTTTGTATTACGCGCTTAAGGTTCAAATGGCTTAAAAACTAGTGCCGCTCGGCTATCAGCAGCGTCGTTTCTTTGCCAACTGGGTGCTGATAATCCATGAAACATCATGTTGAGCGATCAGGCACATCCCCATGGACACAGCATTATCAAACAGCAAAGATTTGTCGCATTTGAGGCTTAGAAAATTAAAGAATGACATTCGATAAGCTCCATTATCCACAACGTGATACTGTTTAGATTGATTTTTTGAGAAAGAAGCAGTATTGGATTTAATTTTTCGAAAATGAACCGGGTGCTGCTGTTAACATAACATGATAGCTATCGCACCATAATCAATTATTTGCAATTAATTTTTTGAATAGGTCATCAAAATTTGCGGTCGAGACTATGTGATTTGAAACCGTTTCTTGAATTTGTGGCTACTTGCTTGAGCACAATCGAACTGGGGTTCGTAAAAGGGTAACTTCGTTTTTGAGGTTATTCTCAGATTCCAACTTGTAGGTAAGTTGTTGCTATGATTGCACCTGTGGTAGCGGTGACCAGCAGTTGTTGTCAAGATCGATTTCGGCTCGTGATATTTCTGTAAAAAGGATTTCAATTTCTTTTCATATTTGCTGAACACCGAAATTGCTGAATAAAAGTTTCTCTTAGACACTATTCGAGGTACATTTTTGCAGTGGAGAAATTCGGGCTTTCCGTTCGAGTCTGCTTGGGTTCTTTTTGCATTTTCTGGACCTTTTTGATCACGTGCAATTTGTTTGACCTTTAATCCCGAACAGGTTCCCCACATATGTATATATAACATGCTATGTGTTTTCTACAAATTTTGGCAATCCAGCTCTAGTAACTCTATCGAATTTAAATGATTCCATATACAGTGGCATCCAAACCGTCGTCTGCCCTATTGTCCAGTTGTATACTCTGATCCAAGGGACTCATTCAATAGCTTCTTGACTGAAATACGATTGTCATCATTAAACGGAACTCCTTCCGACACTTCTTGCATCGGGAATCAGATTCTAGATCTTCCTTTAGGAAATCAATCCGACTCACTCATTGTCATCATTATCCAACTGCTCATGTGATGTGAGAATCACCTGCATTCCCATATGATCCTGGATAGTCGCCATTCGTTATCGTCAGTATCACAAGTTTTACAGGTGAGCCGGCCCTCAGCGAACCGAATTCAGTGACGACAGTTTGTATTATTGCTTTCCTGGGAACATTATACGATTAGCGGTGGTCTATGTGGCCACTTCCACATACCCTTTGATTTATAATATATTGTGGGCCATAATGGCCCTATCAGAAGCTGCAATATATTTAACAAGTGGCGTCAAATGTGACTTATGTGAAGCAAACAAAATTAAATTTGTGGGAATGAGCAGTGGAACGTTATACAACCAAAGAATTTGGAATAACCATTGCGATGTTTTTGTTCAATGATTCGTAGGTGAATTTCATACCAGTTTTCCTGGCACTCACTGGACGTTCAATGCGGCGTCTATCAGCTAAAGGGTGTTGACTGTGAATGGTATCAAAACTACTCTCATGCAACCTTGATTTCCAACTTCAAACTTGACAACTTTACTTCAAAAATAATCATGAGTGATGATGGTCCATATGCGGACACGTAAGCAATTAAAATTTCCGGTTCTGGGTAACTCAAAATCCGTGAGCAATGTAATAAGAGCCATTTTAGCTAATCAAAGTCACTGCATGGTGTGATATTTACGCTGGACGATCATTTGACCATGTTTTGTTTAAAACATTGCGGCCCAAATGGTCACTGTGGATGATAAGCGCTACAAACCTTTGATCAATAAATTTTTTTTTCTCAATTGGATGAGTTGAGCACGGAGGACATGTGGTTCAAGCAGAGCGAAGCAGCGCCACATATTTTGCTAGGCACAACCGACATTTAAAAGCGAGCGTTTTTCGTACGTCTGATTTTGCGTTTATTTTATTCTACTCCAGGGATATAGACCAGGAAACTAGGGTCATACGTTATGACCCACCTTATACATACGAAGAAAACTAGTAGGCGATATTGAGAAGATTGGTAACATTCATCTGGTGATGATTCGCTTCACCATATTTTTCTAATGAGTTGATATGTGATTGTGCTTTTAACCAAATTATGTACTGCTGCGTGAGGCAGCTCAGCAGCTTTGTTGGACTTAAGCTTAGATATAATACCTAAGCAGATCTAATTATTCATTTTCACTGAATACAGTTATACCATCATCGTCCGTTGTTGCTTTTCTAACCTCATTTTGTACAACAGTTTTCGTACCTCATTCTTTTGTAGCTTCTTTGTCTTTCTGAGCTTCTGAGTATCCGGTGTTCGATCCTTTAATCCTGCTTGCAAGCAGTCTCTGCCCTCCAACCAGCATCGCTCGTTTTCTATGATTTTATTGTGATGATCGAAAAACAAAACAGCACAGTATGGCGGTATCTTTGATAACTTTTTAGAAGCACTGCCACTAAACCTGATACTCCGCGTCCGCAACCACATGCTGGTTACTACGAGTAAGAGCCTCAAACCTTATGAGAGCTATAATACTGAGGGAATGCCTTATAAGCAGATTGACCTGCTTGTTGTTGATTGATCGGGAGTTTTTCCGAACCCGGTATGAAGTTAGCACGCAGGTACTTTTGTATTGTGTTTGCCCCTTCGAAGTGTCTTTAAGCCTAAATATATCTCAAAATTAGTGACCTGAAGGATATACTGCGAGATTTTTGCATTGAAATCGCACTTAGAGAGCACTGCTCCTTCGTATTTTGTAGAAGAAGTTACCTTCGTTTCGTCATTCTCCCGCTTGGTGGCTGTACGTATATGAGCCATGAATCTGAAAAACTTCGCCTTAAAGCGATCGCCATATCGAAAATTTGAAAATTGTTGTACTGTGATATCAATAAGACATTAGTGAATAGTAAATATCGCCCCATGGTCAACCTAAGAAGCAAGTTGCCCTGTCAGACTTTTCACAATCTGATCCCAGGTTTCACCAATACCATTTTCAAGGTCCTTTTTCAATCATGTACATCACTTATATAACAGGAAAATGTCCTTCAATTTGGCCTTTTTCCGGGTTATAAAGTTCGCTTTCAATTTTTAAGGGTGGACTTCTGATTCCAAGCATGTATTCAAATAACCTTACAATTCTCATTGTTGTATATGTCATCACAGACATATTACTCCTAGTCCATCTTCAGATAGTAAATATTCTACATTTCTGCCGTTTTCAATAAAAAAAATATAAGAAAACGACATTCAGTTTACGACGCACCGTATTCTCTCAGTAGAAAACCGCACGTTGAAATCAATCCCAAAATTTTATTGTTGAATTTAATGCTGGATTCTGGATGTTGGATGCTACAAAGGGCACGGGGCAAGGGAACGAACGAACCGGAATCTTTTTTTTAAAAGTTTTTTGATTAGACGGCACCTAAGAGTACTATAGATTGACTATTTCTTGCATAAGTCGAAGGAGATGTTGAAGCAGTAAAACCAACATACGATATGGATGCCGATGATTCCCATTTGAACCTATCACTTCTCTGGAATTGATTTAAAATGAATTCGTATATCACTTATTACCTTTATGTTTGCAATCGAATCTAAAGATTTTTTTTCGATTCAAAAGCACAACCAACCCAAAATCGGATGACTACAATGCCAAACATTTGGTCAGATGATCTCACACTCTATACTTCATAGACTCAAAACCGTGCGAAAAGCTTATATGTGATGGCAATATTGTCAAATCTATTGAAATTCTCCGACGTAATGTCACTTAGCCTGTTTCGTCATATCGCCATTTCAACCATTGGCATTCCGCCCCTTCAAACCTTTAACCGCACTACACGTACTCGTATAGATATGAATCCCCATCAAGTATCCTGAAGAATCGTTATTCTTTCCTAAGCCACACAACTTGATAAGAAAATGCCATACCCGGCTCTTTATTTCCTGGTCATTATAACCTCCGAACATTCAAAACCAACCTTTACATTGTTGTCTCTCTTTCTCTTCCTTATATTTTTTTCGCGCGGTATTTACAAACATTTTATCTATGAGAACTACGAAAACTACGTCGAATTTCCCTCTGTTTAAAAAGTATCTATAGATGAGCAGATGACTAAGGAGTACGCTGTGGTAGATTTTATCAAAATAACACTGGTATTGGGGTTGCTCTTCATAGGGATACCTTCCATAAAGAAGTCCATCAAAAACCTGATGGTATCGTTCAGTACGAGGAGGGTTCATGAGAAGGAAGTCGGTTTAACCACGGTTTATTGAGAGCTTTTATGCAACACAGTTTGTACTTTATAACTCCCGGAGCTGGCATTGAATTGCATATGATCCTTTTCAAAAAGGACCAAGTCAGCAGTCAGCCACACGCAATAAACTTCAATTTTCTTGATTCAGATGGTAAAATATTGATGATGAGTGGCCAAAGCAGGAATGAATGAGCTTCACATTATTAACAGCCCTTTCCTTTTGAGACTGTGACCAATACATACGAGTATTTTACTTGATATGATAGTAATGGATATTTCTCAGATGGATGGTTAGTATGTTAATTATGAAAAGTATCTAAAATGGCTATATTGCATTCTCCTTGCTTCGGAAGAAGACTTCTATCTGAAATGCTCAATGAAAGGATATCTTGATTACATCAACGAGTAAATATCTCATATCGTATCGGCAAGGGTGAAGAGATCAAAGTATACACCAAGTAATCTTTCATGGTTTTATGAAACACAAAATCAAGCTTTATGCCTTTTGAACTGTTTCGGAGAGCAAATACATTGATTTTTTGTGTTCACAACTCCTTAGCAATAGACATAATACGCGTATGTTATTGAAATTCAGTGCCTTATGGATGTTCAATGCAAGTGTAGTGATTTAAATGATTGATTGTCTCAACAGCCGATACACTGCCACTACAAGTGTGAGATTTCTATTCATCTCTATATTGAATCATGGTTTCTACCATAGACCAGCGGAATGGCTATTAAGCTTCCTTTTCATGAGGAAACTGTGTAGCGCATGCATTTCAAAAGCAAATGTCTTCAAATATTTACTGTTCCTTCACAATGTATGTTAGCAGTAGACAGTATAAATGCATATTTACATATATGGGTCGTCCAAAAGAGCTGCGTATCTGGTTACGGGAAAACTTCCGACTGTCCTATTACTTGGATTGGACCAGTAGTGCTATAATCATGTTCGTGGCGAAGTGCTTACTTTACCTCCCAGTTCTAATTCCTGGTAACTGTATGAATAATAACTTACTCATGCAGGCTCAAAAGGGAAGGGCATGCTGGGCCAGTAGCAATATACTAGCCCTAACCATCATAGGGCTCACAATGCTATACGCAAGAGATTTAAAAGATGTGACGAACCAAGTACTGGCGGCGGATGCAAATAAATTCAGTATTGACGACTCTTGCAAACGTTAAAAGAACAACAACCCTTGGACCAGCCGTCAAATAAGAAAAGGCGCTTAATTGCTTTCATCCAGGAAGTCCGATGGGATGGTTCGGACATAAAAATCATGAGGAACTGTAATGTTTATGTACTACAGTGATTGTTACAGGGGAAAAAAAACAGCGCTTCTTCGTAATATTCGGCGAACTTGGGCAAGAAGTTTTATGTTCCCGATACTTGGAGAGGATTTTATAACATGCATTAAGGCTTAATACGATGACGTATCACTATAGCAAGGACACAATTTCCTCATCTCAGTTAAAACAAGGAGACTTGACTGTCTCCGGATCATGAAACGCAAAATCAAATTGAGTATATGGCGATATCTAGATGTAAGGCATGCCTTCAGTATTCTGGACGTTCAAACGTTTCGCGCAGCGAACATTGCCTAAGATTACTACCTAGTTCAACCATGGTGCGAATAAGGATTTCCCAAGTGCCACAAGAAAATAAGGCCGACTATGGGAAGTGACGGTATGTACGTTTGTATAAATTAGGATCAATATTGCATACAAGATCTTATCTGGCATTTTGTGTGAATTTCTAAGTCCCTTTCATAACCAGACTAGAAAAGTAAACAATCGACCAAATATTCACATTCCGACATTTTAGGTCGGAAATGGTTTTAAAGATTAAGGGCTATCATATGACTTCGACTATATTATACTTGAGAGAATCTTGCGAAATTACTGTCTTTATTGTTTCTGTCAACAACACTGCAGCAAGAATATAAACAAATTCCTTTTTTTTTTTTTGGCTAGAAAGGCAATTGGGTTACAAAGCTCTTCCAAGAAAGACTGCAGAGATTATATGTAATACCCTGATCATTCCAGCACTTTTCTTTGACGCAGAAGCCTGGAGGTAGTCGAAGATGCATTAGGATATTCTTGGACTCCTGGAATGATTTTCGATCTGATATGAGCTGACAAACTTTCTGGAAGCAGGTAGGGTAAGATACCCAGTGACCGACACCCTTAAGGGATATATTAAACAATTTCACTGCATCCATTCTAGTGACTTTTATGCTAAATTTATCTTGTTTTATATCCTTTAAGAAAACTGAAAAAAAATATATATTGTGGCAATGAGAACAATTAAGATAATCAATGAATTGCGAAACCTTAACTTAGTAATAGACACCATTCTTTTAGTGACAGACACCTTTAAATTTTAGCAATTGACACTCACCTTCCAAGCAACATGTTTTATGCAAACAGCTGGTTTTGTTAATAAAACATTTTTTTTCTTAAATTTAATATTTACATGGTTTTAGCAAATAGTGAGCACACAAATTAAAATTGGTATTCATGAATAGAACAAAACAAGCTTGCAACGTTCCTTCATTAATGAACTTCAAAAATACAAAAATCAAAGCACTAAATTTACGCAATTTTTTTAAAAAAATATTTTAAGAAAAACAAAAGGAATAGCATATTCTAATTGTTATTATTATGCAAAGGCAAAATAAATATAAATTTCAGAACAAATTATCACCTATAACAGCGGAGGCCACGAAACGCAAATAGATTATCACCTCTGCAAAATGTCGATGAGAAACCGTGTTAAGGACTGTAAAGTTATACTTGGAGAATCGCTAGTAAGCCAACACCGTCTGCTCATTACAGAATTTTTCACAGCGGAACCACCAAAAACACGGGCACCGTTTGGAAAGCCAAAAATCCGGTGGTATAATCTATCGAAGGAACGAAGCGCAAGATTTATCGCACTGGCTTCACAATATAAACGGTATCGCAGACTCACTTAGCCCGCAAGAAATGTGGAACAGCATGCACGAGGAATGCATAACACTCGCAAAGTCCCATCTGGGGACTATATCGAAATACCATTACGTCGGCAAAGAAACATGGTGGTGGAATGACGAAACCAAACGAGCTGTGGCCGACAAGAAGAGTGCATTCCAAGCGTGGACAAAATGCGATCGGAGCGACGATATCGAAAAAGCTCGACTGGCTCTTGAATACGCACTGGCTCTTGAAAAAGATCGCAAAGAAAGCTCGGCTCGAACTCGAGCGGAAAACCTGTACCAGGAGTTGGAACAAATATCCTCACGATCGGCGGATAGAAGACAAGCTATCCAAGAAGTTCAAACGTCGTACAATACAAAACTGCCAAATATTTTTATGCTCGCTGCACAGAGGCGAACAAATTCAATGGAAATAACCTCGCCGAAATACATCAAAAAAGGCAGACCGTCGCTTACTAACAAATGAAAAGGAAATTTTTGACCGGTGGCTTGAATACAGTGAAACAGTTTCCACCTGATATCATGTCGACAGCTGGTCTGTCCGAGGAGGAAGTTTCGGACTTTTCAATCGAAGAAATACGTAAAGCCATCGGAAAAATGAACCGTGGGAAAGCGACGGGACCAGACAGCATTCCATCAGAGTTTTGGTCGCAGATGGAGGGAATCGGCAGCGAATGGCTATCGAAATATCGAAAATGAATTAAAATGTGGACAACCTATGCCAAATCAATGGAGAAGTAGCTTCTTGGTTCCATTATACAAAGGAAAAGGCGACACTCGAGAATGCAACAACTACCGTTCAATCAAGCTGATGTCACACACGATGAAAATCGTCGAAAGGGTCTTAAACGAACGTCTTCGGCAAATAATAAAGCTCGAAAATAGCCAGTGTGGATTTTTTGAACGAAGATCGACGGTGGACGCTTTCCAAAGCCTACGAATAATAATGGAAAAGCACCGAGATTCGTCTAAGGATTTACACATGGTTTTTATCGACCTCGAGAATGCATTCGATCGAGTGCCTAGGGATCTCATATGGGCCGCGCTGAGGTCTCAAAACGTACCGGAAACGTATGTTAGAATAATACAAGACATGTACGGAAACGTAAAAACTGCGGTTAAAAGCTCTGCTGGACTAACGAAAGAATTTCCAGTTAATGTCGGAGTGACGCCAATTCTCTTCGCTGACGACGCAGTTATACTTAGCGATAACGTCGAAGATTTACAGAACGCCTTAGATTCATGGAGAAATGCGCTAGAGAGAAACGGGTTTAAAATAAGTCGTTCAAAGACGGAGCATTTGACATGCCCATTTGCGCATCCGTTGCGACCTAGCACTATCTTAAGGTACTTAACACTATCTTAATGTGACGACGACGTAAACTACAGAGTGAGTGTGGGATGGATTAAATGGTGGGAAAATTCGGGAATCTTTTGCGACCGAAAATTTCCACTTAAATTAAAGGGGAAACTCTACACCACGGTTGTTAGACCAGCTCTTATATACGGTTCACAGTGCTGGACAATGTACGAAGCGTTTAAAAACAAAATGACGGCAGCGGAAATGAAAATCTTAAGGATGTCTAGTGGAGTCACTAAACGCGATTGCATTAGATCTACGCGTATAAGAGGAAGTCTACATATAAAGAATTCGGTAACCGAACTGCTTGAGGCGAATAGAATAAGCTGGTATTGCCACGTTCAAAGAATATCTGCGGAAAATCCGGTTAAAAAGGCACTATAAACTACGGTCGCTCCAACTGTAAGAAAACGAGGTCGGAAAAAGAATTCCTGGATTTCTCAGATGGCAAATGCGCAACAACGCCTGGGGCTAACCACTGAAGCGATCCAGGACCGAGCATTATGTAGACGCGTTCTGCGGTCTGCGACATTAGCCAACCCCATAAGCGGAGCAGCAGCGATGCATTAAAAATGGAAAACTCGTTACGCATAAGTTCGTATAACGAGGAAAGGGTTAATAAAAGGATAAGAAGAAGAAGAAGATATAAGAAATACAAATTACATAAACATTCTATTAGTAACAGTCTTTGATTATGCTGGTATTAACTAAAAAAAGGTATTGAGAAATAAATTAATAAGAATTAAGAAAAGGTGATTATGGTGAAATAAACATAGTTAAAGTTCAAATAAAGCAGAATCCAGAACTAGCAGACTTATTAATAAATTGCGTCTTACTATTTTCAACATCTGTCAGTTTTTGAAACCTTTTTTCAATCTCCTGATCCATCACATTAAATTGTTTTTGCTTGCAAGTATCTTCTTTTTCGGTTTTGAAAAAAGCATTTTGTTGCTGCCTATTTTTCTTTCTACTTTTATCTTTTCTTGTGTCTCAGCAGCTTTGTTTTTAAGTTTTTTTTACCAAAGGCAGTTCCCATCAGTTCTCATCAGCAAGTTTCTGTTTTCTTAACAACTTGGCAGCCTTATTATCTTTAAACTCTGAAGAAGTTACAACAAACGACCTTCTTTCAATATTTGTTTTTACCTTTTCTCTGCGAAATAGGTGAAATGTAGAAAAAGTCCATGAATTTTGGTTTATTTAATTGGTGAATCAAATTTTGGTGGTACATTCGGCTTATAGCTTTCGATTTGGACGATATCTTCCGAAACATTCATTGGTTCCTCCAAAATTTCTGTGTCAATTGATTGGTTTGGTGCTTCACTTATCTTAAGGCTTTCCGTTTGGTGGACGGTTTCTTTGAGTGTATCCTCCAGAATTTCTGTTTCAATACCCTCAAGTGGCGTACCAGGGATATTCAGACCTCCAGCTACAGCTTCTGTTGACGCTTCAAATGACTTAATGTTTTCAACAATGGCGTTTTCATTTGAGTATGGAATAATTGAACCAATGGCTTGGCCATCATTATTTGCAAATTGCTGAGCATGTTCTTCATGCATGAAATTATCAGGCTTGTCAGATTTCAAAAGGTTGTATATACGGGTATCATGCAATAGACTCAAGTCTTCCGTTGTAGGAAACTCAAAGCTTCAAAGAGCTATAAGTTTTTCCGCTCCAATAATGCGTGCAAATAGTTTGAAATCTATTGTGTTGTTAAAGGAACAGCCATCATCCGCATTAACATGATGTGAATTATTCTTTCCGAGGCACTTTGAAAAGTCAAGTTCATCTGGGATAAAAGGATATAGACCACATGCCCTTAACCCATTTTAAATTGTTTTTAATCTTGTGTCTAACAATAAAGGAGCAACATGCATTGGGGGGGGGGGGGGGGGGGTACCATTACAGAGGCCAAAAACGTAAACATAACGGTAAGGTTCTCCTTTGCAGTTCCCTTATCTGTTTCGTAAACATTTCGCGCTCCTTTTGGAGCCAAAACCATACCTTTTTTTAGGCGGAGAAGGAAGTTAGTCTAATCACCGTTAAAAATCCGACTTGGATCTTCTAGGATGTCTTCGTTTCCAGTTTTTGAGAGGTAGTCCGAAATTTGCTTAAGCCAGCCCCGAATATCGTTTTCCGAAACAATGGCAGATGCAAGGGTTACTGCTTCAGGAGTTCGTACAGCTATTTCCGGATGCCGCTTCAAAAAAACCCTGTACCATGTATCTTCAGGAGCATTATTTTTAAAGGGGGTTTTTCTAGGCGCATGCACACTGTTTTGGATATCTTCCTTTCGTCTTGCAAATTCTCTTTCATGATTTTGTTTGATCCAGTTCACTTTTTCCTGCTCTTCTTCAGCGGTCAGCATTGTGTCTGGTCCATAATATGTTTTTGTTACTTTTCCTGTGGACCAGTTTATTAAGGTTGTGCGAGGAACATTAAATTTACTGGCGGCGCTCTTTTTTGACATTCCTGCTTTAACCGCTGTCAGAGCCTTCTCCAAATCTTCTTGCTTTTACTGCCGTTGCTTAGCCAAAAGCCTGAAATAACGACAAGAAGCGAAAATTTTGAAAATAACTGTGACAATCAGCAGCAGATTAAGATCAATTATAGTATTGTAAAGAAAGAAATAATAAAGTTAGTTTTATGGTGTTTGTAACTAACAACCCCAACGGCGTCCAATTAGTCAGTGATGGACACCTATGTCGGTAACTAAACTCATCGGACATCACTTTTCAGTTATGAACATAATTTTTTTACTTATTTTATTGTATCAAGCAAACCATTCGCTTTTCACTTCTGTAAATATGCTGATGTAATTTAAAAAAAGAGATATATGTATACTCACGTGTTTCTTAAGAAAATCAGAAGATTTTAAGAATCCTCTGCATAGGCGCATTCACCTTCTTGATTAAAACGAAACGAATGACTTCTAAATGTCAAACAAAGTCTTTTCTTCTGACATTTGTATTCTTAAATACGTTAAAAATAGTTTTCTTAGCATTCAGCTACTGACAATCTTAGGAAACTTAAAAAACTGTGAAATCTGACCATAACTGGGAAGGTGTCGGTCACTCGGTATCATACCCTATGACCTTGTCAGAAAAATGTGCTTCAGTTACCTGAGATGGTAAATATAGATAGAATGAGAAACTATTAGTAGGATAAGTATGTTTCCTAAAGATCGGCCATACGGTCTTTTCTGCCGTATTATTTGAGCGTCTAGGACTATTCAAGAACTTACTATCAGTGCAGTTTCAGGCCAGAAAAGTTCATCATTGATCAAATATTCACACTACGGAAGGTCTTGGGAAAGACCAGTGACTTTGAGATTGATAGTCTCCAGCTATTTTTTGCATAGTGATGAGCTATTTATATGTACAACGGTATGTCTTACCGAGATGTTCCTTTTAGGAGATGCGCTATCATGTGCCTTTTTCGACATCGCCTTTCTGTTTACTGCAATTACTGCAAAATATTCTGGGAAAAAGAGTACGCGCGATCATTTTAAGCTCACACAATTGCATGCGTACGAGGATGATGTTGAAGTACAGAGCAAGTCATCAATAAAGCTTTTGTTGTTATTGAGGCAGATGCGATCAAAATGGGTCTGGGTCTGGGTAAACAGTAGCAAAGCAAAGTAGATGATGTCATCAGAAAACGACGCACATCACCTATTGCTAGGCCTCAACGGCATAATTGCTTTGGACAAGCCATGTTTCTTGGGGCCCAAAAATCAATTAAGAAACAAGGCTTTTTCTTGTGGGACTAAACTGGCTCTATACAAAACTGATAACTTCCTGGTTCTGCGATACGTTTCTAACGGTGTGTTTTACAATTTGTAATGGGTTTTCCAATAAGGACTTGACAAATTCTTCTTTAAATAAAACGCAAACCATTTGAGATATTTCAAAAACTTTATTATCGGCTTGAAGTACAATCAAAACCTTTATGAATGGAACTCGACTTCGTTCATATGGCTACCGCGGGCTCGTTTGCCGTTGGACCCAATTTTCAACGACTCGGCCACACATTTCGGTCGAAGCGGCCGCTATTTCGCGTTCAATGTTGGTTCTGAGCTCTTCCAACGTCGTCGGCTTGTTGGCATAAACCAATGACTTAACGTAGCCCCACATAAAATAGTCAAGCGGCGTTAAATCGCACGAACGAGACGGCCAATCGACTGGCCCATTTCTTGAAATAACACGCTCACCATACTTACTCTTCAATAAATCGATTGTAATGTGTGCTGTGTGGCTTGTGGCACATGTTGAAACTACATGTCATCCAAGTCCATATCTTCCAATTCTGACCAAAAATAATCGGTGATCATGGTGCGATAACGCTGACCATTCACAGTAACGTGACGATCATTATCGTCGACGAAAAATGATGGCGCAATAACGCCGCCGGCAGGCAAACTGCACCAAACAGTTATTTTTTGTGGATGAAGTGGTGATTCATGAAGCACTTGTGGATTTTCACCCGACCAATATCGCATATTTTGAGCCAAAAATGAGCTTCGTCATTGAAGATGATTTTGCGATGAAATTCACCATCTTGGCGTATCTTCTCCAGAACCCAATCGGAGAACGTACGTCACTTCAAATGGTCCATCGGCTTCAATTCTTGAGTCAGCTTGATCTTGTTTGGATGTAAACCAAGATCCTTAAGCAAAATACGCCATAATGTGGTCTGAGAACGCCGTGGAATTGACTGATTTGGATCGTTTGCTACGGACGCCTGAACGGCAGCGATATTTTCGACACTTCGACCAACCCGTTGTCTCACTGACACGGCAACATCACACAACGAATATGTGGACTCAAATTTTTGTACTAAACTTGTTATTACCTGTCTACTAGGGCCAGAATTATGACCGAAAAATGGAACTAACGCTCTTAAAGTTGCAGTCACCGACTGGGAATTTCGGTAGAAAATTTTTATAATTTGCAGACGTTGCTCGTTCGTGTACTTTACCATGATGAAAATGTTGAGTTTACTAGATAAATTGACAGTGACAGTTTGTTGGTTAGTGAAAGAGTGCGTTCACAAATTAAATTCAAAGTTGTCAAGTCCCTATTGGAAAACCCGATATTTTGGATTTTATTTTTGTTTTTTTGTTTTTTTTGGATAAAGCGAACTGGTTGTTGATTGAATGGAAAATATTTTGGTTGCTTTAGATTCTGCCTGGAAAAGTGCCAGCATCACGTTGGTCAGCTTTACGTACAGCTAAGTGGTTAGATTTATTAATTTTTTGTTCTTTCTTTCTGTCTACAACAACCAAACGGGCAACAACAAAAAAAATCGAGAAGAAATGGAACTGATTTGGAATTTCTCAAGTATGCTAGGAGCACGAATGGTAAAATAAACAAAAACGAGTACAGAAAAAAATATCCGAAAGTAAATGAAAAATGGAAAAAAGGAATAATAGGAAAACTCTAGGCTTGAACTGAGGTCTATCGAACAAGTGGTCGCGTTTTGTTCTCCAACTCGCAGGCTGTGCTTTTGTACTTTTTCACCTCGCGCAGATAGATGGATTAAAAGTCTTTCACATAACCCGAGTCCATTTAGTTTTGGGCCTTAGGTTTGGGCACAATGCCTGTTTTGAGTATTTTTCCGCCGTGGCGTCGACCAAACACTGGAAGTTGTGGTGGAGGTGGTTGCTACGAACCATCGTTTGCGAATACTGGATGAGATGGCTCTGGTTTCGGATACGGGTACACTTTACCCTCCTTTGCCAAGGCCAGACGTAGTTTCTCTTCGATTTCCTTGTGGATTTTCTTGTTGTCGATGGGTCCGTCGGGTTCCAAATTAGAATAAACGCCAACTTGATCACATTTGGTGAATTTCCACGATGGGGTCGACTCTGATGTTGACGCTTTTATATTGCCGGAGTTGGAGATTTCTTCCTGTATTGACGACGTCGGTCAACAGCTCGATTTTAAGGAATCTCGTACGACTTCGTTGAAAGGACTATCACGTTTGGTTGTTTGGTGGCACTGCATCTGCTGCCAGAATGTCTATCTTAATGACGGCTACTTTGACTGCGGCTATCTCTGGCATCTCTGAAGCGTGTTCGAGAACGATTGCTGTGTCGACGGGAACGTGATCTATAGATGGGTCTGTTACTGCTTTTTGCATGTGAACGTGATCCACTCCTCTGACCGTTGCGACGACGTCTAGCGCTCCTATCGTTGCGCAATCTTTATCTAGAACGGGACCTATCACGTCGTTGTCTCCTGCTTACTTGCTGTTTTTGATGATAACGATTCGGTTCTCGACCGCGACTCTTCAAATAAGTACGCTGATTATGTCTGAATGACTGCCGCGGTAGTCTCTTGTAGTCTCTTGTAGTGCGATGGTGGGATCTGCTCGTTTTCCTACGATCGTCTGCCCTGATGAACGATAATCGGCGGAGTTGGTGGCGTTGGCTGGGACATTTCTTTGCTTTTTCACACACGTTGTAGACAGGCACCTTTGTGTTTAGTTAATTCTGGATTATTGTTAATTCCTCGAGTTTTATTGGATCCTATTTTTTCTTTAGAAGCCCTGCGCCTGGTTGGAGGATACAGATACTCCTCTTAAATTTTCGATGGAAATAGCACAAAATGACTGAATGCACTATGGCGCAGGGATTTAAATCTGATCAAAAGTGGATGAAGAAGCTATTGGCCCTTTCAAGACAAAGATAGTGCTTGGGATTGTAAGCGTCATTCGTATTGACGTAGAATGAAGGAGGGGATTCCATCAAGAACTGTACTGTCTATAATGGCGGGGCAACGGTGGAGCGAAACGGCTTCGGTTTAAAAAATCCTCAATACTAACCCAAGTTAAAGCGGACGACCATTGCATTTGAGGTGTCGTACGTACATATGTGAAAAGGTCCTTAACCAACTTAGAGTGAGGCACTCGAAGCAGTGCTTGTTACTGAAACCCTAGTTTCACTCAAAATAAGTTAGGTCCACAGACTAAGAAAGTAAATAGGTGAGTGGAGTTTGCAAAAACCACGCTTAATATAGATTTTAATTGGTTGAGAACCGAGTTCACTCTAGGCGATAGCGAATTAAAGCAGCTGAAGGATGTGCAGTTTAATAAATCTGCGCACTGCCTGAGCTAAGAGGATTAGTCGAAATAGTAAACTCGCCTTTTTACTGGACGCATGTGAGTGAATAGCACTTATTAAGAGATGCGAAATCAGCGGCATTATTACTAATAGCGCGGGAATAGATAATCGAAATCGATGTTCAGCATAGAGTGTCTTACTAGTAGTAACTGTAAAGTCGTTAAGGTCGACACAATGTCATCGCAAATTTGACCAAATTGTAAGAGTATCTATCGTTCAATTTGAAAAGAGACTACGACAGATCTAAGCTTTAATATCCCCAGATTTTAATGCAGCAAATCACGACTTGGGGTGAAATGAACTATTGTCCAAGAGTACATGAGCCGAACAAGGTTGCAACTGGCCTTCACGATTATTATATGACTGCAATAAAACACACGCGACATCCTTTCGTCAATGAAGCAGGTATGTATTGTTTGACGACAAACAGCGTCATAGAGAATTGGCAGGCCTTCAATTCATTGTTATTTCCCGCACAAGAGGATTTCTCAGACTTCAGTTTACTAAAGTTGTTTGTATCTCGAATTCATGAGTAATTTCATTTCATTTTGACGATTTTTCCATAAGATTTCAATTTTCCGTTTCGTTTTTCAAAAGTGTAAGTAAGCAATCATCAAAGTGTCCTACAGTGCAAATACACACCTTTTTGAGTTTCACTTGAGATGTCTGGTTGTTGACGTTTTCGCCCTTGAACTTGATCACACCTAACATAGATCTGTGTAGGAATTTTGTGCATCGCCATACAGCAAGACAGCCCTTTTGTTGATACCTACAAAGAGTATAATGTAAGGGTGGATAACTACCTCGCTTATGTCTTGTGCTGGGCACTTCAAAGAGAGTTCTTTACCTTCGAGCTATCCTTTCCTTTCCCCATGAAGTGGATTTTATGGTATTGGTACCGCATAAACCGACCAGCTCTTGTTTTTAACAAAAACGAAACAAAAATGAAAAACCATCATTGACAGATGGTACTTAATGCGAGTATATCCCCACTTGTTCCTTGGTATCTTTGAGATTGTTTACAAGGATACGCCGATGGCACCAATCGGAGGATGAATACATTGGAGAATACTCGTAGATTCTACATGGATACCGATGGTTGTCATGGCTGATAAGAACCCAGTTGCCATGCCATGACTCATGAAAACAGTCGTTCTTCAGGGAATGTGAGTACTGGTAGATCGGCTCTTCATGGTGAAAGATAACTTTCATTTGTTGTTTTTTTTTTGTTTCGAAAAGAATTTCGAATTTTTCTTAAAGAATGGAAAACTTTACTTTTTAAAGTTCGTTAACCATTTTGTGAAGCTTAAAAATGTCGTTATGCAAATTTCCCGGAGGGATGAAGTTTGTGTTTAATGAAATAAAGTGGACAAAAGATTGTTCCCACGTAAGTGAAAATAGAATGGAGCATGAGTTGTTTCCAACTTAAGTTAGGAGAGTTTTACCTACTCTTCCTTGGAACTCATATATTGAAGGGCATTCCCTGTGGAATTGGCCCATTTGAATTTGGCTGAACTTGTTGTTTTTGGTAGGTACTTAATCGAGGGAATTGGAATGAAATGAAGTATTGTGGTTATTAAGAGAAGATGACTCCTAATGTCCTTTGAGATCAAAATTTAAGGAGAATTATTTCAACAGCAACAGATTTAGGTCGGATAGTCGGGGGAGGCTCTTTTTAATCGTCTTTCTTCCAACGAAAGACTAACTCGTCAACTTCATGATAATTGAGTTTCCTCGTTCCCATCCATTGCTGCATCAGAGGAACTGAAGGGCACGTGTCGGTACTTATAAAAAACTTATAAAAGACTCATTGAAATACGAGTATGTATCTACCTTTGTTCGGGAGTTTTAAGAAAATTTTGATTCTATTTATGAGATTTTCGGTTTTGACAAAAAAGATTTAGATACATATGCTGTTGCCAACAGAAAGTTTTTTTATTTAATTTTCGGTTTGTTGAAGTTTTATATTTGGGATTACAGATAACCAGGACTCTTGGGGAAATTTGACTCCCGAAATCGTTTAAAACTTGACGAATTATGAAAATTTAGTTTAGGTCACGTCTCAAGAAGAATTGATTAGTTTTGATTCAAAACAACCTGTGGTCGAACTAATGCCGTTTACGTAGAAACTTACTTGTAACTCGTCGTGGGGAGTCAAATTCTTGGGTATATTTGACTCCCCACGACGAGTTACAATAGAGCATTCTGGTTAAAAGGTCTCTGATTGGGGATGCTGACTGTAGTCAATTTGTAACTGCAGCAGTAAACAAGGCTTCCCAGTTAGGCAGCGTCATATCTTCGGTGTTATGGAACATGTTGGTCGACTTTGTGCATTACGCTATTAATAGTTCAAATGATCCTGGAAACGATTCATATCTCAGCTTCTTCTTATCCTTTTATTAACCCTTTCCTCGTTATACGAACTTATGCGTAACGAGTTTCCCATTTTTACTGCATCGCTGCTGCTCCGCTTATGGGGTTGACTAATGTCGCAGACCGCAGAACGCGTCTACATAATGCACGGTCCTGGATCGCTTCAGTGGTTAGCCCCAGGCGTTGTTGCGCATTTGCCATCCGACCTCGTTTTCTTACAGTTGGAGTGATCGTAGTTGATAATGCCTTTTTAACCGGATTTTCCGCAGATCTTCTTTGAACGTGGCAATACCAGCTTATTCTATTCGCCTCAAGCTGTTCGGTTACCGAATTCTTTATATGTAGACTTCCTCTTATACGCGTAGATCTAATGCAATCGCGTTTATTGACTCCACCAGACATCCTTAACATTTTCATTTCCGCTGTCGTCATTTTGTTTTTAAACGCTTCATACATTGTCCAGCACTGTGAACCGTATATAAGAGCTGGTCTAACAACCGTGGTGTAGAGTTTCCCCTTCAATTTAAGTGGAAATTTTCGGTCGCAAAAGACTTCCGAATTTTCCCGCCTTTTCATCCATCCCACACTCACTCTGTGGTTTACGTCGTCGTCACATTAAGATAGTGTTAAGTACCTTAAGATAGTGCTTTTCGGAAGAACTATTCCGTCTAACATTATATCCGGAACAGGTCGTAACGGATGCGCAAATGGGCACGTCAAATGCTCCGTCTTTGAACGACTTATTTTAAACCCGTTTCTCTCTAGCGCATTTCTCCATGAATCTAAGGCGTTCTGTAAATCTTTGACGTTATCGCTAAGTATAACTGCGTCGTCAGCGAAGAGATTGGCGTTACATTTACTTCGCGCATGCAGTCTTTTAAAAGATAGTCGAATATTACGTTATAAAGGAAAGGGCTAAGTACGCTTCCTTGATGCACTCCGACATTAATTGGAAATTCTTTCGTTAGTCCAGCAGAGCTTTTAACCGCAGTTTTTACGTTTCCGTACATGTCTTGTATTATTCTAACATACGTTTCCGGTACGTTTTGAGACCTCAGCGCGGCCCATATGAGATCCCTAGGCACTCGATCGAATGCTTTCTCGAGGTCGATAAATACCATGTGTAAATCCTTAGACGTATCTCGGTGCTTTTCCATTATTATTCGTAGGCTCTGGATAGCGTCCACCGTCGATCTTCCTTAAACAAATCCACACTGGCTATTATCGAGCTTTATTATTTGCCGAAGACGTTCGTTTAAGACTCTTTCGACGATTTTCATTGTGTGTGACATAAGCTTGATTGAACGGTAGTTGTTGCATTCTCGAGTGTCGCCTTTTCCTTTGTATAATGGAACCAAGAAGCTACTTCTCCATTGATTCGGCATAGGTTGTCCACATTTTAATTTATTTAAAAGTTTCGATAGCCATTCGCTGCCGATTCCCTCCATCTTCGACCAAAACTCTGATGGAATGCTGTCTGGTCCCGCCGCTTTCCCCCGCTTCATTTTTCCAATTGCTATACTTATTTCTTCGATTGAAAAGTCCGAAACTTCCTCCTCGAATAGACCAGCTGTCGGCACGATATCACGTGGAAACTGTTTGTTAAGCAACTCCTTGCAGTATTCAAGCCACCGGTCACAAATTTCCTTTTCATTTGTTAGTAAGCGACCATCTGCGTTTTTGATGTATTTCGGCGAGGTTATTTCCATTGAATTTTTTCGCCTCTGTGCAGCGAGCTTAAAAATATTTGGCATTTTAGTATTGTACGACGTTTGAACTTCTTGGATAGCTTGTCTTCTATCCGCCGATCGTGAGGATATTTGTTCCAACTCCTGGTACAGGTTTTCCGCTTCTGCCGCTCGAGTTCGAGCCAGGACTTTCTTTGCGATCTTTTTAAGACGCTCGTATTCAAGAGGCAGTCGAGCTTTTTCGATATCGTCGCTCCGATCGCATTTTGTCCACGCTTGGAATGCATTATTCTTGTCGGCCACAGCTCGTTTGGTTTCGTCATTTCACCACCATGTTTTTTTGTCGACGAGATGGTATCTCGATATTGTCCCAGGATGGGACTTTGCGAGTGTTATACATTCCTCGTACATGCTGTTCCACATTTCTTGCGGGCTAAGTGAGTCTGCGATACCGTTTATATTGTGAAGCCAGTGCGATAAATCTTGCGCTTCGTTCCTTCGATAGATTATACCACCGGATTTTTGGCTTTCCAAACGATGCCCGTGTTTTCGGTGGTTCCGCTGTGAAAAATTCTGTGATGAGCAGACGGTGTTGGCTTACTAGCGATTCTCCAAGTATTACTTAACAGTCATTAACACGGTTTCTCATCGACATTTTGCAGAGGTGATAATCTATTTGCGTTTCGTGGCCTCCGCTGCTATAGGTGATAAGATGTCGTTGATGTTTAATAAACATTGTATTTAAGATGGTTAAGCCGTAAGCCCTACACGCTACAAGGATGTGTTCGCCAGCTGAATTTCTGGTTCCAAAGCCTTTACCGCCGTGGCAGTCCACATAATCAACATTTATTTCTCCGACGTGGCCTTTTAAATCTCCGCCTACGAAGAGCATCTCATCGATAGGTGTATTTCTACTGTCGAATATATATATATCTGTCGAAATTTCGTTATTTTTTTAGAACACCGTTTCATTTGAAGTTGAAATTTTAACGTGGAACAAATAGTGGTCATTAAATTTCAAGCAGAACGTGATAAAAAGCATCAGAAACATTCCGATAGGTGCAACAAGTGTACATGATGATTGTTTGAGTAGAACACTTATTTTTGAATTATGATACATAAACGTTTTTTTCGGGCAGCACAAAGACGCTGGATGATAACAAACACACAGGTAGGCCAATTTCAGTTAGGACGTCTGATGATAGGTCATTGGGCCTCAGGAAATGATTCAAACTTCATGAAAATATTTGTTATGAATTATAAAACAAAGTGTTTCCAATACAATTCAGAAACCAAGCGTCAAAGTGCTGAATGGAAGTCAAAAAATTCACCACAAGCTAAAAAAACACAAGACAATGTTCACATTCTTCAATAGTAAAGGAAATATCCACAAAGATATTTCTCTAAATGTTGAAACAGTTACTGCTGCATGTCACCTTGGAATATTGCAGCGGTCTATCCTATTTGACCCGAATAACGCATTGCAAAAAGTCGGCCTCTGTTGCACGATATCGTATCAAGTCACACTGCACCCATTGTTCCTTAATTTTTGGCTCGAAATCAATCAAGTGTGTGCTTTTAATTATCCACCGTATTCATCTAATTTGGCACAGTGTGACTTCTAACTGCTCCTGAAACTGAAATTCAAGTTGAAAAGATGTTGACGACATTCCGACTATTCAAGCAGCTTCGATGGGGCCACCGCACTGGGGGCAATCCCACAAAATGAGCTAGAGCAGAGATTGGAATTGGAATCGCTGTAACAACTGTATTGAATCGGAAATATAATATTTCAAATAAAATATTAGAGCCGGTACGTGGTATTATTTGCCATACTGTGAATACTACTTTGGACTAAGCATGTCACGTCAATAACCTCCAACGTGCGTCGCTTAGTCTTCACTTACTATAATTCCAAATGAAGATTTTCTATGTAAGATTTAGAAAAGGGTTTCCAGAACCAGAATCTACGTTGGTTTTGCCTGTGTTCTCAGATAGGGCAATCATTGATAACAAATTTTAACCGTGATCCAAACAAAGTTATTTCCGAAAATTCTATATCAATTCCGTAAATCCGAGCGGAAATCATCTAGGACAGCGCAAAATTCCTAGCAAAGTGAGGTATAGGTGCTTCTAGATAGGTCAAACAGTAGACTCCGAGCTATGGTGTAAAAACTGCATTATTTTTCAGGTTCGGAGAAGCCCTTATCAGCAAATAAAGAGGCACTTTAAGCCTAGCCGTACATGGCATCCGTTCGAGAAGATTTCTGTTGGCCACTTCGCACTACATTCACTCGGTTCAAGATATGAATTTCTGGAAAACAGTGGAAATCTTGGGCTGTCAGAAAACCAGAATAACAAACACCTTAATAGCCTCAATCGGACAGTATGGTAAAAAGGGCCAATCCTATGCTGCTGGATTCTTTAACAAAGTTCGTCAGCCCTCATCAAATAGAAGGAATCTTTACCTTAGTACGCAGCGGAACAAGAATCGACAGGATTCTCGCTAGCCATTTTGACCTTCAGAAGGATCACTTTGCTGATCAACAAAGTGTGCGGATCACCATCAAAAGAAAGAATAAGACAGCCAAGGCTACGCAGCAGCAGTAAGAAGCGGGCTTCTTCGTACACAAAGAGGCGAGAGAAAACCTTAAAGTAATGAGCGAATCAATGAACGACGGTGTGATTTCAAAACTGTGCCATAATTTTTTTTCGTAAGGGATAATGCATCATTTTTTAACCCAAAAAGTTGGAAAAGTCTATGTCCCTTATCAAATTGTAGCGAAATAATCATCAGTAGACTTTCATTAACGAAACGCTTCTGTAGTTTTTTTTATGGCGCGCGTTCAAGGGTGTCCCAATGAGCATTCATGGAGTTTTACGGTTGAATTCTACTGACAACTTCAGTAGAAACTTGGTGTTAAAAAGAGCGCTAGAACAAGTTCAGACCGGAGATTCTACTATACACTTGACTGTGTAACACTGGCATCACCTAAAAATTTTACCGTATGGTTTTGACATTTAAACCCGTGAAACCAACTGTCAGATTGCAAATTGTGAGCGAAATTTTTCATATGTAGTCTTTGCAAGTTTTTTATGATGACATACACTCTTTAACAAATTCTGAAAGGTGGTTATCGCCAAACCGCTAAAAAGTCCAGCTAAAATAAAATAACTGCAGAACAATTGTACCATCGTCCTTTTTTTAGAGGTCCGTAAGCCCGTAAAATATCTTGGGAGTCAAAAACTTCCAGAATTTTCGCTAAAATGTAAATGCTTGACATGGTAGCTATCAAAATCCCGACAACAGGATGTGAAGTACAGTACGGAAATTCATTAGTGAATTCCAGCGTGTGCTAAGAATGGGGCGACGAAGAGCCAAATTTCAGCCGATTGGACTATTTAAACTGACCGGTGTAGTTCAAAATTTTAAGTTAACAACATCATTAACGAGTCAGTATAACAAGTCTGCCGTAATTGAAGGGAGCTAACCTACTAATTTGGTTGGAATGACATAACACCGTGCAAAAGTATAAGTGGACTATCTTCGAAGAGCACAGATTGCGCAAGCTAGAGATGTTAATTGGTTGAGTCTCAGGTAAACTTTCAACTATAACTACAAGAAATGAGAATGCAGCCGTAAAGAAGAAATAGCGTAGAAAAATGTTTGATAAAAGTCCAATTGTCACCAACGAGAGTTGCCGAAACTTTTCACCAGGTATTGTTAGCAGATACACACTTATTTATATCCAGGGTACTATTCATCTTTTTATATCTTATCATCTTCGGTGTATATAACTAAATTTTAAGTAGGTTACGCCTGTCGCGTAAATGGTGTAGAAGGGACCTGTTATTAGATCAATCCCATAAAATGTTCAGAAGAATGATGGTTGCACGACTTGAGTATTGGACCTCTGCTCTATTTGAAGGAACTGCAGTTTGTTTGTCAGGAAGTGGCTTCTGCAGTAGGGCTGCGTTAGTCTGGTCAAAGTGATTTTCCGCAATAAATTACAAAAATCTGCAAACACGTCTTGGGGGTCTTTTTTTTTTATATAATTTACTCGCGCCTCAAGGGGGTTATGATACCCTTTTACTCTTGACAGGGCGCGGGCGGAAATATAGAAGGAGGAGAAAGGAAAGCATTGTTGTGATATAGTGGTTTGAAACTCAGGTATATTTGGTTTCGATATTGACTCTCCAGGGGTGGGAGTTCGAATAGGACGGAGAGGTTTTCTTCACTCGGAACGATTCAGGTTATAAATAAAATAAAAACGGCTGTTTTGTGCTTGAAGAAACTCTACAACAGCCAAATCTACATGCCAGTGTTATGCCTTCGCACGCAGATTTTTCTGACTGAGTTCCAATTACACAAATGAAAAACTTGTCATGAGTAGGATTCGGACCTTGACCCTCCGAGTGAGAAGAGATGGCTAGTACCACTACACCACGGCCACCCCTTATGTCATTTCGATACTGAAAAACACCATTTTCTGAAGAACATAAACTCAAAACTCTTGGTAAGATATCGCTCCTCTGAAACATTGATAAGCCAGCATCGACTCGGACCATTATCTTCTCGTAGCCAAGATATGGCCCAAAATCGCCGAACCATTGTTAAGAAACTCAACACTGAATGGGTCCGAGACCAGCATTAAACCTAGAACATTAATGGTATCCCTTTCAAAGGGTTATCAGGGAGACCTCTCCTCTGACGTGATTGCTATTACCTCGCCTAATTACGTAGAAGTTCCTGGTTCGATGACGAATGCAGGCAGATACATTAAGAAAAATAAAAGGTCGTGAGCTTTATAAGTAAAAAACAGAAAATACCATACAACTCTCAGAAATTGCTACCGGATGAAAGCTTTAACATAAATTTAAACGAACATGCCAAAACTGTAAAGGTCGAACAGAAACTTGCAAGGATGAAGAAAGAAATGTTAGATTAAAATCACAATTGGTGATAAGAATATCACAAGATTAGTAGGCCATCATTCCGACTGAAGCATCAAATTTGGAGGATGACAGACCGTACTTCCATCCACCCGACCAAGATAAAGTCAGGACAGAAGTCTCAAAGCCCAAGTCCAATAAAGTTAATGGATCTCGCTGGAATTTCACTGTCAAGCTAGTGAGAGCAGGGGTTGGTCACTAAAATGGGAGGATACATCGACTCGTCTTTTACATAAACCTTCTTCAGAACTTCTTAAGCTTCATTTAAAGAATTCTCTGGCTTATCAGAGCCAAGTACTCTTGCTAAACTCATACTGAGTTCACGCGGCAACCTAAGATTACGAAATCTTTGCTTCATGTGCTCTAATATCAACTGTCGAGCTATTTTTTTTAAAAGGCTACTCTATCAGTTTGTGTTCCCACGTGTAAAAGATCAGAATTGACGGAACTTAGATCCAAAATCGGATAAAAAATTGTCAGAGGCTAGCGTCTTGATGGGCGGCTCCAAGTGTAAAGAAAGAATTTCTTATCTGTAGAACTGTATAATTTCTGGCTTCCCTGAGTCCATGTCTGTTCGTTCATTATGATGCAGTGACGATGCCAAAATGACCGCTTTTCAGTTTTTGGGAACATGCGACAATAACGTTGTGTTTTTTGTAAAGCCATATATAAGGTTGATTTTATTTTTTTTACCGTACCTACACAGGGCAATCCTCTCAGTTTCAATGTATCATTTAGTTGTATTGACGTGAACCAATTGTCACACGTTATATTTCTGTGACTACCATGTAATGGTTTACTCAAGCGGATCACAGACTGCGTAGGACCTTAAAGCTTTTATTTTTCATCTGTTAGTGTTTCTCCATCAGAACTTTTTTTGCATAGTACACATAACCTGCATCACACAGGCACATTACTATAGTTTTAGCCCATACTTAGCGGCCTTCTTTGGCATATACTCGTATATCATTAAAAACGATCGCCCTCTAAATGGAACTAGCATTTCATCAACTGTATACTATATACTCTATGACAATTTGGTACGAATTTGTTGAAAATATTCGATATCGCAGCCAATTTACCAGTCTCCTTTCTCTGTGCTCAGTCAAGTGCATTGTCAAACCGAAGAAAGTGAAGCAAGCACTGAAATCTGTTTTTAGACATAACGCATCTAAAAATATAAAAATCTCCGGTGCCATCAGTAGCAAATATTAAATCTGCGTCTTCGTGGTTAAACTTGAATACAGCTGTGTACATCAATAGGCCAATAAAAGCTTGTAACTCAACTGCATCAATATCTTTTATTTTTATTTCTGGACGATCCTACATCTGATCTATATCCAGTTAGCTTCTCGTTGGCTCTTAGCAAAATCTCCGATAACATCTCTTCGTTTATATATTATTTTTATAAAGGATGGGGATCCTTCCCATCATTTTCTGTCAAATTGGGTCTGGGTACTCGGGAAATAATATTATGTTGCGGTGTTCTTACTGATGATCCGTTTGGAGGTGATTTAGACCATTTGTATTCATTCTTTCTTTTTTTCCTCTAAAACAACTCAGTCTTTAGAGCGGAACATCTTCATCTGATGCCCATGACGCCGGGTCCAGGTGTTCAGGTTGAGTTTCTTCGGTATTGGAAATATCACTACTAGTACTAGTATCATGCTCACTGTGCTCCGCACAAAAATCTTCGTCAACATCGTTAACCTCTGCTCCGCTGGAATCGTCATCCGCGAGCCAGCATTTAATTTGGAATTGATTTATTTACACATATCCGAGAACTTTTTGAATGCTGTAAATCTATCGCAGGACTATTTCTTTTACTACCTGAAGTCCCGATCTGTAAAACTGTAAAAATAACAGTTTACTGTAACAAAAAAATAAATCAAAAAACTAATGTAAGTACCGACGTGAGGCCTGAGAGGGCGTCGGAATTTCAAATTGTAATTAGACCCCAAATGCGTCCGCAACGACACCACTTTCTGTTCCGACGTCAACATGGGAACTATCCTTACAGCTACTAAACACTAGTCTATATTTAGTGTCAGTTTAACACTAATTTTTTTTTCAAATAAGCAAAACTCTTAATAATTGTAGTCGTGTTGCCAAACGCTCGCTGCTTCCGGGCTACTTTTTCGTCTAGTTTCCGTAAAAAAAAAATTGTTGTCGTCAGAGGGCTCTGAAGGCTTGTAGAAGAGTTATTACTTATCTGATGTTTGGTGTCAACATCATGACTGACTATGAGCGATTCTGAACTGCAAACCGAAAACAACGATGATCTTCCCGAATTTTCGGAAGATGATACAGATTATTCACCAAGCGAGACTGAAAGTGATTCCGAAGATTATAACAGTAACAACAGTGATGCTGGTTTTATTAGACAAGAAATGCGTTTGGAAATCGCTGCTGAACCGGACAACGCTCTCAATTCGAAAGACACGATGCCCATCAGTCTCGACAAAAGGCGCTTTCATTTGAAATTTTTTCAGAGCCAAAATCATTTGCGAAATCTCGCATCAGCAGTCCAGTGACTGCGTTTTTGCTTTTTATCGAGCCAGTCGAGGATATAGTGGTGCAAACGACCAATTTATACGGTGTTCACAACCATGGCGTTACGTGGAAGCCGGCTGATGTGTCTGAAATGCGCGTCTTTTATGGACTTTTGTTGTTGGCTGGGGCATATCGGCCGAAAAGCGAAGCAGCTGGTGAGCTTTGGACTGCTAAGCATAGGCCACTAATTTTCGCAGGGACAATGTCACTTATTCGCTTCCGAGCTACTAGCCAATCGATACGATTCGATAAACGAGCAACTCGGCGTAATGTTCAGCAGAGTGTACTTGATCAACTGGCCCCTATTCGCGATTTGTTCGATCTGTGGGTCCAGCGCTTGAAAGTTATGTATGTTCCTGGTAATTTTTTGACCGTCGATGAGCTACTGCTGCCCTTTCGTGGGCGATGCAGTTTTCGACAGTATATTTCGTCTAAGCCTGGAAAGAATGAAATCAAACTTTGGATTTTGGCCAACGCATGATCGTTGTATGCCTACAATATTCAGTCTACATTGGCCGTGAAAGAAACTGTTCAGCAGAAATCAATCAAGGTCAGCGTGTTGTTCTGGATTTGTGCCAAGGTATTTCTTCTTCGTGTACATGCCTTTATTATTCTCTGATCTGTGATTCTTTTCCATTTTTAGGAATGAACGAACGCAATGTCTACATATTACATATTACAGTTTGGCACTCAAGCTGAAAAACCGCAAGAAGATACCGTCAGCGCTGATTGACATGAAACGAAAACCAGTGCTGCATACTGAAATCGTCTACAATCATGCAGATCGTGTCACGATGGTGTCATACGTGCCCAAGAAAAATCGCTTCGTAACTTTGCTTTCGACTTATCATGCGGCCGTCTACTTAGACCCAGCTGGCCAGGCACAAAAGCCCAACATAGTTCACTTTTACAATAAAACGAAGGCTTGCGTCGACACTCTCGACTAGATGTTTGGCACTTATCGGTGTAGACGCAGGTCCAACCGATGGCCACTAACGTTGCTCTACAACATTCTTGACATTTCGACATCGCATATATTGATTGATTGACAATGATTACGTTTTAATGGCGAACTATATGACCTGGCATAACCCAGCTTAAAAGACTGCCTCACCTTGAGCGCATAACTACCAGAGTTCTGGTCCGGATGGTTTTTGACTCCAATGTATTAGGTTAACGAAGTAGAGAACGGCCTCATCTAATGTGGCGTCTACAAGTGAAAAGGACCCTAGGCAACTTTGTCAGGAAGAGGTTGGCAAAAGGTGGTGCTGAGTTCTAACTTCTCTTTGCCTTCATCGTCCTAAATGAATTCAATTCGCAGTTTAATTGCATGGTTATTCAAGTGTTTCAGTTTTCCAAATAATTCACACAATGCCATGTTGAATAAATGAAAATTCCCGCCTCTTTCAAATTTTCCCAGACTCGATGTCACTCGCTGTCTGAATGGTTATTTCCCCGAACCGTCAAAATCAGCTTTGTTGATGGTGGTACCCCAAACAGTGAAATATTAAAAAAAAAAAAAACGAAATTTCAATCTCAATTTCAATGCCATGCACAATTTTAGCAACTATCCCGGCGCATGGCATTATTTTGTGGAATTCTAAGCTCAGCACGTGCCTCCAAATTTTATGTAGGCAATATCAACGTCTAGAAACATTTGTGCAAATTGGAGGTGTTATCACGGAACACTGCATTTCAATTGAAAACGAATGATTTTGAAAACATAAACAAAGCAGTCCTAGCACTCCAAAGGAACACCAAAGAAAAATTACCCACACTCGCAATTTGAATCCTAAGACGAAACTGGAACTGAATCAAACTCTCTCCCTACTGTGCGTATCGCATGTATAGATTTCATTGGTATTTCGTGTTTCTTAACCAAAACCAACGTTACAATCAAATTGATTCAATTGAATTCTCTCTTCTTAAAGAAACGTCGATCGCATTACGTGACATGAATAACAAGTCGGGGAAATCCACAGCTGAGGATTCTCATCTCATTCACATTGATTCAGGACAAAGGACGCCGCCGCCGAATGGATGGAAAAGAACAAAGCGAAAGATATGTTCGCACGTAAGAGAAGCTTTTCTTTCCTCTTTTTTTGTTTCTTTATGTTTTAATTCTATTCCGGCCTAATTCGGCGTAAAACACAAATTCTCCTATTTTTATAGAGTCCTTTGGCAAAATATTCCATACGAATACTTCTCGGTGAGAGTAACATTAGATGCCTACAGTGGGTAAGTGGACTTCATTTAACCAGGACACGATTTCAATTTTAAATGCAACACAATGCCGAAGACGATAAATTGAATGTTTGTGTCTCGAAAGGATTTTCGAAATTGCTGTAGGTAATTTGTAATGCAAATGGATTGGGTAAAGGACTTTATTTTAGACAAAAGTAATCCCACTGCACTTGGCAGGAGTGTTGGAAGGATGTTTCGTTGCTAGAAGTCCTAGCAAACTAGCCACGTGTGAAAATCGTTTGTTGTTTAAAGTTTAACATAAATATAACACTTTAGAGTCCTAAGGACAAATAAAGCACACCTGCATGAGCATATAAGGAAAGCCAAATATAAGCCCTATTATGACAAAGGAGGATCAAATACCTTAACGAGGCATGCATATGATGGATAATACGAGTATGTAATGTAAACTCAATGCTCTTGTGGCTGAACTCATTCAGGATGCCGCTCAGCTGTTTAATATGTAATTAGGTTGACAACGATATAATGCAGTACCTATACAAGGCAACGATAAGCGAGGGTAATTGACTTACGAGAGACCAGGGCGGATTCCTCTCAACCTCAAATGGCTGTAGGATGGATTAAAATTATTAATCGTTGACGTTTGTAAATGGGGTTTCAATACATCACCTGAGGCATGCCGAGGGTGAATCCAGTGATCTGAATTCCCATTAATTGCCAAATGGGATTATTTAATGTGAGTAATGTTACAGATGCGCGGTCATGAAGTTAAAGGGTTACAAATGAAAAATGATTGACTGGCATTGATTTATTACGGTTTTCAGGGAATTTAAATACAAAGTATATTTTGAGAAAAATCAACTCCGGATGTGTTGGTCCATTGCCTAGGTAAAGATAAATTAACATCTCAATGAATCGTGAGCGAGTATAAAAGATCAAGGTGTTGGTTGTTTCAAGAAAATACAACATCGGTATCGAAATATACTTGGATGTTCGTTGTGACAAACGAACCCTCGATTTGGACTTAAGCTACTTATTTCATAGCTGTAGCACTGGTATCCTTGTTTAATGTGTACCTCATCCCTCAGGTCGAGAATTATTCGTGTTGTGTACCACGAATAGTGTAATTTTCGATATTATTCGATGTTGGCCATTCAAGGAACATTTCATTGGAAAAAGACCTGCACAACGTGCAGAACAACATTAGCGCAGCGTGGGCAGTATGGATTTGAACCGTGGTTTCGTTTGAATACGTATTCCCGAAAGCAACAATATCCTTTAGGAACAGTGTGGGTTAAAATTTACTTCCGGGTCTTCAGTTTATCAAGGATTTATCGTTGGAATAAGCTGATTGTCTCATCTTCCGTTTTAGGACTTATCCCACTGTCTTTGCCAAACTTCAATGGTACGGTTTCTCTCTCGCCTTTTTGAATGGTCATTACATAAGTGGGCGACCGTCATATTTGAAAGAATATCGATAGTTTGCATCGATGATACCTTCATGGGATACCGTTCGAAAAGCATAATCTTTACACGGATTTATAACCTCTTATATGAATTTGACGTGTTTTCTCTCGGGCAACTATATGGAAACCTCTATTCTCACGCGCATTATCCAATGTTGGAGAAAAGTCTTGAAACTGCGCTAACGAACATATGCGAGGTGATGACTGTACGTTTGTCTTTATGGTCTTACGCTCTTTCATGCTCATTATGAGCACCGCTGCGGTCTTATGGTTTGCGAGTTATAAATTCGCACTGCGGAGCCAACTCTTAATCTAGCTATGCTGCAGAACTGACGCCAGTGAAACTTTTTATATGTAGATGCTTTCCTGGGAACTGGAAGACGTAAGACGTCATCATACTACAGATGGTCGGTAAGGTGAAGGTTAATCTGGTGGTACTCCCAAACCGTTGGCATTTCCATTGATATGGTAAGCCCCTGCCTAAAAGCATGCATTATGCATGTTTATAAACATATCAGGCTGAGTTTATATTACAATTTTTAACGGCAGGTTTGGTATACCGTTGGGACCTAGAGCCTTCTGGTCTTTTTCTCTAGCACACGCTTCAAAGATATCTTCGTGTGACCGAATTGTTATTGGCTTCTTTTTGGGAAGCTGTATACTATTCTGCGAAGCAATTGTGGGCATGTGGATGGTGACCTCTAAGGGCCCTTTAGCTTAGCCGTTACAATTCTATACGCTTTACCCATGTGTCTCCTTTGGGTCGGCTATAAAATTCGCTGAAACATTCCTTCTTTCTGGCCTTAGTGGACCACTTAAATTTATGTCCCTCCCTCTTTATAAACTATTCAAAGTAGATCTTAGTTATCAGAATAGTTTTCTCGGGATCTTTCCTATTGTTTTCGCGCTCTGAGCCGCCGCCCAATTATCACGGTTTGTTCCATTTGTGACATTGTCTAATAAAAAGCGGAGGCAGAGAAAAATTGAACTTATCAATAAAATCTTCAGACTTTTACGCCACTGAAGGTTGCTATGATTTGTTCAGTTACAAGCTGCCGGTCATAGGTCTTGTTGAGTGACAAGACCACGGGCAGTGAGTCCAGGTCTGACTTGTTGGCTCACTTGTGGAAGCGTTACGGAGGCTGTGGTTTAAACCTAAAATGTAGGGGGTTGCACCTGCTGATCTCATCCGATGTAGAGTTTAAACAAGTACAGGTGCTGATACCTTCAGACCAGTAAAAGGTTTTAGATGGGCCTCGATTCATGGGCATCCCATACTACTAAGTCTACATAGGGCACGTAGACCATGAGACAAATCCAATTTATTTGATACCGACGCTTCTACGATCACTTCGCAATTTTTGTACTTCAAGAGTTTCTCTTCTAAAGTGCCAATATTGCACTTGGACTGTTTAGCTTTAAGCGGGTTTTCTATAACACCTGGAGCACGATGAAATTAATTATGTTCGCTATGTGCATAGTGAGCACTGACACAATAGGTAGTGTTTGGAAGTAGGCCGCTACTAGTGAAGGTTATATGAATAATAGAACCCGTGTCCACCCTGTAGAAGGTGTACTTTTTTCCAATATTGATTATAACTACATCTACTCTAGAAAGAGCTTCGAAGAAGGTGGTTCCTCTTCTATTTCTAAGCGTGCTTGCCCAATTTACTGCCCACGTATTGAAGTTGCCAGCTTTAACAAATGGTGCACGACTTCTTTCATCAAGCACTATCCTCTCGACGATCTGTTCGAAGTGGTCTATGGAGACACTGGAAGGAAATGAACCTGTACAAAAAAATGTTCAGTGCTATATAAAGGTTCATAGATAGTGCCAATACCACATACCCAAATCTTGTTTGTCGGATCGATTAGCCAAGTGCTCAGATTAAGGTTACGGCATTGTTCGCGGAGTATTGCGATATCAACCTCAATTCCTTGCACGGATTGCTGAAGGAAATCAAGAGCTACCTCTCAATGATTTAAATTTAGTTGTAGGATTCTGATTGTATCGCGGGTAGGCTTTCAAGTGTTTTCTTTGTTTTCTGTACAAATATTTGGGTTCCATTTTACAAACCTTCAGTTTATGTCCATTTTCTCCACATCTAAGGCATGTGCTAGAACGACCGGTCGGAAATTTACACGGCAGGTGACCAAAATCGAGACATCTAAAACACTTCCTAGGTGAAATGTGGAGATATGGCATCTTCATAGTTTTGCACTCATGAATATTGTGCTTCAGACTCGCCAAATCGAAATTAAGTTGCAATGAACTCTCTGTTCGAGAGGAATCTTTAGAACCTGAACTAGAGACATGACATTGTTTGTCTGGATATCTGTGGAGAACAATGTCCACTTTCGGACCTCCTTCTAACTACCATCTTCATGCCGTTTTGTAGTTCTATAAAATAAACAGCCCAGCACAGCTCCTCACTACGTTTTATCTGATTTCTTCCCAGAACGGGTTACTTAAAAAAAAAAGTAACCACCCAAGCAAATGCTTCGCTTATTTGGAGGTTAATCTTTGACCATGGTTGCCGTCAACCAGAAAGGATTCAGAATTGTGAAAATGTCCCTCAGGTCACAAAAACGATGAACTCAAAGTACTAATTGCATTCACCTTCAAACAAACTTTCTGCAGCACGTGAAGCATACTGAATCTAAGCGAGATGACATAAGATGAAGGAATGCTAGCAAGTACCATTCGTGCTAAAGGAAGCTGCAGTTTCAGAGTAGATAAAGAAAGATCGCCTTCGAACATGAGACTATGAATGATGAATATTTGGAGACATTTGCTGAAAGTGAGAAAAACATGTTCGCAAAATATTTTGAAGTAATATCCCATGTATGTTACCTTTTGAGCCACAGCTGCAATGTAAACAACTGAAGATGGTATCAGAAACTACAGTTGAAAGACGAATTGGTTCCTAATAGAATGAGTTATTCGGGTGTTAGTCTCTGCGATCGAAGCTTTGTTAATTTTCCAGGAATGCAGTCACTTATTCCCGATGCTCTTCTTCTTGCTAAATATCGTATAACTCAACTTGGTTGTAGGGATGTAGTTTTACACAATGTAAAGGTGTTTTTATGGTTCTTTAACCGATTGTTAGTAAAAAATTAGCTTAGACCCACTCGAACTTTGCTTATCGATATCGCACTCTACTAACGCTACATCGATTTGATAGCATTTCTTTTATGACGCTCTATACTACTCGAAATCCCACCAATCCCAAGGCAGTACACTGATCTGATATTCTCCTACACTCTCCAGATAACTTTGAGTTGTTCGCGTTCTTACATCCATCTTTAGGTATAAGCTTATAATTGACAAGACGTTGAGCTCCAGAAATGGGAATTTCCCTCGCAATATTTCAGTGTTCCAATAGGTCTACTCGTATACACATGCCGCTGATGATAGTTTTTGTTCATTAAGCAGTAAGGTTCCTAAGTTGTTTGAAGCTTTGATAAAATCGGCGGCCAAGTGACATAATAAGTTGTATGAGTGTTCGCGTTGCAAATGTTTAAAGAAAAACTTGAGGAGGCTGGACCTAAGAAGCAATAAAAACTTGGATTCCAAAGAAGCGGCCAAATAAAAAATTTTTAGATTTGGTTCAGCCTCAATGGACCGTTGAACAAATTGGCTATTTATTTATTCTTCTTATTGCAGATGACATAAAAAACAGTTTCCTAAAATATTTCCTTAGATTTATCTCGCATTTCTCCTGCTTTCATTTCTTCCTTTTGAGAAGTTGGCGTTCGATCTTACTGTTTTGCTTGTATTATAAATACAACTAACTAGTTACTCCAGCCCTTCTCTCTAGTCCTCTGCATACTCTTGGAGGCTTTCATCTTCAAAACATTGCTTTTGCAAGGGTTGTGAAGCGAAGTCCCACATATCACGGAGAGCCAGATCTTTTATTCGCACCGCTTAAACCAACTGCATTGGTATCAGTTGTCCTGTACGATGTTATTAGTGCTGACCAGCTGAAAGAGCTGATAAGCTGGAAAGAAAGATACAATGAAAAATACTCGACTTAGTAATATCGAACACTGGATAAGCGCTGAGGTTATGGTGATGAATATACGCTTGATATGCGAAGATATTTGGTGGCAATGGCGCGATGGTTAGCTCATTGGAAAATTGCTTAGGAAAAAGCTTCTAAGGAGCGCCGTTCGGATTCGGCGATAAACCGTAGGTTCCGCTCAGATGTGACAAAAATGACAATATGAGCAACACAAATGAGTGTGAAGAAGCTAGGCCATGGCCCATACCGGGCTGCCAGCGCCACCGTTTTTTTTTTTTTTTTTTTGTTATATGCGAAGCTACACTTTGTGAAACCATTGATACAGATTTCTTTAAGAACATAGAAGTGCAATATGACTAGAATAGTTTCGAAATCCTTAGTTATTCATAGGTTTGATGTATACGAGTTTTGTGAATCTGTGTTTGATAACACTTTCAAGATCTCAGTAACTGAACACTAGTCACACTAGCCAGACGAAAATTTTGCATAAAGCTCCCGCACCAGCCGCTTTTTTATCGCTTCGATGACTATTTTACTCAAAAAATCTTCTTCTTTGCTTAGACGAAGCGCATTTTCCATCTTGGAGTCTGGGCATCCTGAGCGTTTGGCTGTTTAGTGTAGTTTTTAAAGTGGCAGCATTGTTGGCATTATTTGTTCCAAGACGACAATGAACGAAACATACAGTCAATGAAGAGCGCTACCGAGGCATGATTACCGATTTTTTATGGCCAAAAATCAAGGGTTTGGTTTATGGTTCTAGAAAAATCGGGCTACGTGCCACACAAGTCCTCCAACGATCGGTTTATCACATACTCAGTTCAACAATCGTTACTTTTTCATGTTGATTGACCTACCACAGAACTGTTATTTGATGCCGTTGAACTTTTTGTGTGGGTTGTCATTAAAGATCGGTGGAATGCGAACAATGCAAACCCGATTCAGGCACTCGGAACCAGTATTAAATTTGTGAAATAGGAGCCAAAGCCATTGAAAACGTACTTACTTAGTAAAGGTGGGACTACTGTCCGGGGAAGACTTGGGCTTCAGCCAAAAATTGATTCCAGTCAGCTCGATTTCTTGCCAGCTGCCTTCAGTTTTGCACACTTAGTTGGATGCAGTCGTCTACTACTTGCGTGCTTACCTTGAATCGCAGTCTTTCTCTACTTCGCTGTCCTCTGTTGGTGGACTTGAAGACTTTTCAGACCGGAGCGTTGAATCTTCACTCTTCTAGCACGGTTGATGTCGCTGTAGAGTGCATAGAGCTTGTTGTTGTATCTAATACTACAGGCACCATTAATCCAGACGGGACCGAAAATCACCCGATGAATTTTCCTCTCAAAATAACCAAGAACACCCGCATCAATGTTTGATAAAGTTCATACCTCTGTACCAAAGAACAGGTCTTGGATAATTAAGGTCTTATATAGGGTCGCTTTTGTTATTCGGGCTTTGTTAGTCATTTGCCTTATTAACCCATAGAGGTAGTGATTGGGTAGAGTTATTAGAGAGTTATTCTAAATATCGACCTTAAAGTTGATCAGTAAGTAGGTGGTGTTATCGATTTGAAATTCATGGGTTTTCTCCCAGATCTGTAGTAGCGTGAATATTTGGTCAATGGTGCACTTTCCTGGTCTGAAGCCAATCAGGTTATTGAGGAAAGGCTTTAGGTGCTCAGGCAGAGAAGACTAAGGCATTAGTTAGTTAAGAGAATCTCCTTTCTTGTGGATCAGATAAATAATGCTGAGAATCCATTCATCGGGAATACTTTCGCGCCTGACTATATTTTACAAAAGAGTTGATTATCCTCCTTACTAAGTCCGCTACAGCAACTTTGTTGGACTTAAGCTTAGAAATTGCCGTCTTCACTTCATCCAGGTCGGAAAGACGTAGGTGTTGGTCTATAGGTCAACGCCTACGCCTGCAAGTCCCTTCTTTGCATTTGAATTCATTCTGCAGTAGTTAAGCCAAGGAATGAAGTTTTCACAGGTATTGCTCCGACGAGGATTAGTAGTTCTCAATCAGTTCGGAATAACATCAAATTTCATGCAACTCGAAGTCATTTCCTCTAATTATATACATTTATTGTCAAAAAATATATGAGCAATTGTAGAAGAATTAATAAGCTACATATGTAGTTAATAAGTATATACAGATGTGTATGTCTCCCAACATATAACTGATACGAACTCGAATATGTATTTTTATGACAAATAACATTATTTTGACTATTGCCATCCTCAGATAACAATCATATTTCATCCTCTAAACCAGCAAAATGAATTGAAGTTGAATTTGTATCCCCTTTAATACTTCCACGTTGGCATTGCAGCAACTTATTGAAAACGAGCAAGGAGTATGAAAAATAACCCTTTAGACGGAAATACTCGTAGCTCTTTGATAAATTGCACACTTTATCTACTTTTCTCTATACTTCTTAAATGTGGTTTCCAAAGTGTTTTGCTCCGGGAAGTCCTTCAGTAATTGATTGGCAAAGATATTTCTCCTTTCGTTTTTTTTTTTCCTGAAACTGGAAGTTATGTGGTATCTTTCATTAACAATTTTGTGTAAAATCTATCTTCTTGGAAGAATTATATTTAGAAATAACATGCACGTGTGCAGGGACTTATCCTGTGTTGACAAAATTGAGACAGATTTCTTCCTTTACTTAAAAATTAAAAGGAGATATACTTTTGGTGATCCCGCGGCTTTGGCCCTAAACTTTTATATCAACAAATTTATACTTTTAACCTAAAAATACATTTAAAAAGAGAATAGATTTAGAACCTTAATTTCTGTCGTAATCATGGAAAAACTTAAGTTAAAAATAGGAGCAAACAAACGAACCGAACAACAAATAACGATAATTAAACGTATGACCCTAAGGAAACCTTTTAAATCCTTTAATCCACCCAACTCAACCCTTATTATTTCTATCCCAAAATCGGGGCACATTAGAGGTGATCCCATTCCATAAACAATTTCCAAACTCATCCCATTCTGTTCATAAAGTGGGTACACATAATAGGCTTTCACATTAATGGTCAATAAAAATCGAAGGCTAATGTGGTTTTTACACCATCAGAAGGATGGGAGTGCCAATTTTTTTTACAAAAGAGAGATACTGTCTTTGTATTTAAGAAAAAAAAAACCGTAAAAAACCAATGTACAGACTGGAGGATATACGGATTAACCCAAGCGCAACCATCTCCCCTGGAAGGAGTATCCACATCAATGTATTCTTAATTACAAAACTCCTACTTTCAAACTTTTCTTTTAAGTAGGACCAACTTTTCGGTTTTAATTTAATGAAATTCTTACAAGAACTACCCCTCGGTTGGGTGGGAACAATTTTCTTTCGACGGGGGAGAGGAAGAAGTAATAGCAAAAAATATTTCAATTTTCTAATGAGCAGCATTTCAGAACAAAGCTTTCTTGAGGCCGTATTCGTTTGCCTAATGGAGCTAAACAAATAGAAGCCTGTGGGAATACTCACACATATTACAGTCTGCCTTATCGTAGATAAAGTTTGAGTAATGCTGGTGGTAGTGTCATAATGAAGTGGTGAATAGAGCAATAACAGGGTAAATCCTTGGGTCATTGAGCCATTTGGTGATTCGGTTGTCTGATTAAAATTTGCTTTCTTCTCGGTCATGACACCAACTTCAACCCCGCAGTCCAGTGTATAAAAGCATTGCGATTAGCAAGATCTTCGAAAAGCAATATTTAAATTCACCATCCCTGAAGTGGATCACTTAGGCTAGTGAGTGTGCTTAGGTCTAACTCACGAGAAAACAAAAAAGTTTCGAAACTATAACAAATACCTGATATGGATGACCTTACTGCTAGAAGTAGCCTAACAATTAGCAGAGTTCCTTGCAGATTTCACCCTCATCCCGAAAGTTCGATTTGATGAGCGGTGTGTCATGCACTATGGTGATTGATTAAGGCAACAGGAATAGCGCTTATTTGGGTGTGGGCAAGTACGAGTATATAACAGAGCAGTTTTTGCGCCAATGATGCTCCTCTTCAACAGCATACTGCGGAACTCATAAGCCAACACCGAACGCACGAACTTTCAAAAGTCTGTGCTACTACAAAACTACACCGATGATATTGATATCATCTTCAAAATTCAACGAACAATGATATTAAAATGACGCTGCCAAAATGGGTTAAAATGAGGCCAAACCCTAGTTTATGATGTTAACAAGAAGGGATACATAACACTGATGTTCTGTTAAAATTGCATGACATTTGGACGAATAGAATCGGAGTTATTGCTTCTAAAGTAACATCTCTCGTATGTTTGTGCCACCCGTAATGATGACCAAAAATAATTCAGAATTCAAGATTTAAACGAGATCATCGAGGAGGCACAACAGAACAAAAATGTCCTTTACAACATTGTGACAGATCATGGCGCTACAGTGCGAGGTGGACCTGGGCCTTAGTCAACAAGTGTCTCCAGTCAGCTCGATTCTTTGCTAGTTGCCTCCAGTTTCGCAAGCTAAGTTGGCTGAGGTCAGCGTGCGTTCTCCATCGTCAACCTGCACAAACGGACGAGTTCGTCATGAATGCCAAAACTAGACAGTTTGAATAATTGGCCGTTGGTGGACTTTTCCGGCCTAAAACAACACTGACTCATATATGGACTAATAAGGCGGTTTACGAACAGCTTCAGGCGTTAACACAATACGGCATATAAGATCTTGGTACCGATGTCAAGAAGACTAATGCGTTTGTAGTTGGCACAGTTCAGAGGCTCTTCCTTCTTGAGGATCGGACAAACAATGCTGAGGCTCCGTTTATCGGGCATGATTTTGTTAGACTATATTTTACAGATGAGCTGGTGTATGTTACTTGCCAAATAATCGACGGAAGTCAGGCTGTCCGCTCCAGCAGCTTTGTTGCTATCTTCACTTCATCCAAGTCGGGTGACGCGATTGTCGGTCTAGGTATATCGTCCAAAATGAAAGGTTCATTCTGCCTCACAGCGATACTTTTTTTATAGTCAAACAGTCTTAAGAAATGATCTATCCAAATCCTAAGCAATTACTGCAACTCTAATACGATATTCCCTTGTTCATCTCTACAGGCTTCGGTTCAGGGTTTGTTTCCGCGGCATGTTATTTTTACCTTTTGGTAAAACTTCCGAACCTCATTCTTGGAGTAGCATCTCTCAATTTGCTCGATCGCGCGCTTCTCATGTTCTTTCTTCTTCCTTCTGAGAGGGCGGTGTTCGTCTCTCTTTTTACTTAGCTGCAAGTGCTTGCCGGCATTCATTATTAAACCAGGGGTTTCGTTGTGGTGGTAGAGTGAAACCCAGCACATCAGAAGCGGCACCTCTGATGGCGTTTTGGCAGTGTTTCCAATGGTCTTCGATGCTTGATGCTGGCGGCATTGGACCTCTTAAGAGATTAAGAGACACTCGATCGGAAAGGACTTGGCGATCTCTTGTGATTGTAGCCATCTGACGTCGAATTTTCTCACAGCATTAGTTTGTCTTGGCGTAGTTTGGGATATCCGCAACCGTACCTTGGCTACAACAAGGTAATGGTCCGAGTCGATGTTGGCTCCTCGGAACGTACGGACATCCATAATGCTGGAGGAGTGTCTTGCGTCGATCGCAGTATGATCAATCTGGTTGACTGTTGATTGATCAGGAGTTCTCCAAGTCCCCTTGTGTATGTCGAGATGTGGGAACCGCGTGCTAGCCATGGCGGTTATATCTGCTTTGCAGCAGTATAGGGCCTCCACTAGTTGTTCGGCTACACGTGGTCTATTAAGGGATCTAACATTCCACGTGCATATCCGAAGCTCATTGTCCTTAAATCGTTTGCGTGGGTTGTCAACAGTAGATCTATCCATCTCCGAGGCTTGTTCATGCTTCGTAACTTCTTGTTTTTTTAAATGGCCGGGCAGTTACCCCGGCGGCACAACCCCCAACCTGGAGGACTAGTTCCATTTTTATTGCCCCTAGGACGAGGGGTCGGTTACGCCGAAGCCAATAACCCGTTTTGTGATATGAGCGCTGCCGTTGGCCCATATAGGGCTCGTCCGCCATCATCTCTTTTCCAAGACCCTGACTATGTCCTGGAAATCCTTACCGGCCTGAGCTCCAAATATGTCGGAGTAGCCGGGATACGGTCTTGTTTTGTTTTTCCGACACTAATCCTGATTTATGGTGCAAAAAACTCACCATTTGTCCCCTTCACTTCTCAATCTCCAGTGAAATTCCCAGATGGCGCCACGGTGAGGCGTGAAGTAGTGCTTATTAGCAGAGCTGCGAGATGTTCGGCTACTGAGGCTCATTCTCGTTATTAAAAGAATCAGCACCTGTCGGAAGATGCTACTTCTACGAGGCCTTATACTAATCGTTACCATCCACAAAACTAGTTACTTGATCGAAAGACCTAATTCAATCATAAGATTCCCTTTAAAAATCTGTCAATCCTCCACATTCCGATAAGCTTTCAAGATTATTTTTGCAGAGATCTGTAAAGATTCGAGTCTTCCTTCAAATCAGTCATTTTAAATCTGCATTACAATATGAAGTGGGTACGGGCTTTTGCTAGCTGGACACTAGAGAAGGGCGCACACATGGGCCCAATTCAATTTGTATATAGCCTCGTCTACCTATTTTGTTGTTCTGAGTTGAACCACCGACTGACTTATTGAGCTTCTCGTAAAGCATGGTTTTTCTGGGTTTCATCGGTTCTGATCGACGGTACTTTCTAGCTAATATTGTTGGGGTTCCTGTTGGATAGCCTCAAATCGACAAGAATTATTCTTAGCTCACAACTATCAGAATGGATTTCTCACTTTTCAGTGTCGAGTTCAGCTTGACTCCTGTTTTGCATATGCAGCTTTCCTGTCGAATGCACACACTCTCTGCTTTGTCTAGCTATCACGATTTTTCCAGCACATTGTTGGTGCTTAATGTACATCGTGCAGACCGTTGTTATTGTCAGTCTTTTCAAAATTTCCAAGTGCTGCGGAGGAGTTAGTGGCACACTTAGCACAAGCTGGTCTCAATTTCTTAGACTTTTCGGTCGCGAGACATTCAAATTACATGCTGGTTACATTACTTCTTTTAAGTGTTCCCTGAAGCAAAAGTCTCCAGAGTCTTTTCTCGGATTTAGTTTGATTGCATCAACTGACTTTCATCCCGCATGGACCAGGCTTTTGTCGGTTTCATTCGGCCTTCATGCGAGGAGCCCTCTTTTCCTTTGCCCAGTTTGTGTCGCAAAACTATGATGCAGATTCAGTTCAGAGATTTGTTTAAGACACAAACTAGGGGTCCCATACAACATTCCAGCGACTGATATGATCATGGGTGGATTATTGCTACTACAAGTACCAAATGGAGTGTATTCTGTAGCTTTATACTGCTAAACCATGCCGAAATAGATGTTGATTACCTTGACTTTGGTGAGTAGGGTTGTCTGACAATAAAGTCATATGTCAAGATTTGTCTCAAAACTTCTATTTACACATAATGTACCAAACGTTGTTTGAAGCCTTCATAATACTAAAGTCTTTAAGTTGTGTAACTACCCTATCTTCTTCATACCTCCGATGACTTTTACCTTAAGCTTACCATTGCTACTTAAGAAATGTGTCTCCTAACTTTTCGATCCTGTCTGTTAATCAGAATAAAGCCGTCTTGTAAGAAATCGTAATCTCTTGTTATCAAAAGAAGTCCAACTCACCCATTTCGTATCGAATTATGAGTTTATGACTTAATTTGTAGCAATAATCCGAATTTTCTTTTAAATGGAAAACCTTATAAGGGAGGTCAAAACCCATAATCTCTTAAGTAATTTTCGCAGAATTTGAATCTCAAAAATCCACAGATTACGTTCTCAACGAATGTGGTGGATAAGACAAAAAGTTTCGCCGCGAGTCCCTTCGAACTACTTACGAACGACTTAAGAACTTTTGCAACTTAACTTCTTTTCCGACTGAATAAGCACGACGGTGAAATTAAATTTGAAAGATTCAGCCCTTTCAGAAGTAGTAAAAAGGATTCAAGCATGGCGTTGATAATGGTGGTGAAATGATTTTCAAAAAGCATACTTTCTCTCGCATGTGAACATCAAAATCATTGAATACAGTTTAAAAGGTGCAGCGAAGTTGAAGGACGCGATTCCAGCTCAATGATTCGATGCATTTTAGCTGAATGTCTGTCGCCTTATTACTGATATCTCAGACTTGGCAATGTCTTTTGAATGTTTAAAGGTTTAAAGTGCTCAAAACGCGTCAGGAGTCAAATCAAACGCCTTTTTGGGGTGGATTGAAAGAATTATCCGCTGATGGCCGTGATGCCGAAATGAAAGTCGCAGAAAATTTACATCAAATCAATATTAGATGATGTCAAGCCCATAAACCAAAACCAATTGAATTTTGAAACATCCCACCGCCAATGGTGTTTCCTTTGAATTGAAATTCATGGGAGAAAATGCTCACTTCCTCTATTTTAAATATTGTTCATTTAATGAATTTCATTCAGCTCTACTATTTCACTGGTAAAGACTTTCGAAACCATCAACGACTATGCTAGGCCCTCTCAAAAGCAGTTGAAACTGAACTTCATCAATAAGTTTTTATTCGTTTGTCGCTTCTTCAAGACTGTAACGAAGGACACCGAATTACCCCAAACCCTCTGAGCAATAAACATTCCTCAACATACATCCTCACATTGTCAAATAGTTAGGTTGATCCAACCTCTCCCAACAGTAGTGTCCTCTTGTTGAGGAAGAGGAAACGGAATGAATTGGAAATTTTTCGTAACGCAACCACATGCCTAGGTTGGATGCGGCAGCAACTACGGTAAATAAATATTCCAAAGGGTGGTAGAAAATTTCTTCGTAGAAGAATCAATTTATCAGCAGTCACGAACGGTCATACACCCCCAAAAACCTCAGTCAAAAACCTTTCGTAAATTATTCCATCAAATCTGTTGGCCAAGAAACCTTTTTGAATGGTGTAGGCCACAAAACTACCACAGAAAACGACATTAGACCCATTACCGAGGAAGGGTTGAATCAAATGGATGACATCGATGGAACACATCGACAATAAATCCTTTGAAAACTCTTTTACGCATTTTCTATGAGAATTGCAAGCAGGGACAATTTGAAGATACAAAACAAAAACAACCACATCTTACAGAATTGTGTTGTTTTTAAAAATTCAACGCAAATACGAGTCGGTTCGAAGGACGAATAAAAATCCATCACACAGAGTGCAAAGCACGACAATCAAAAAGATAAATTTGGGCAATTATTTCGGGCTTAGCTTGGGTTTTTATATTTTCACCCTATTTGACAAGAAAAAGTTTTGCAAATCGGCTTCTTTCTTTTTTCTAGGATAAATGTCCTGGCAAACGAAGACAATGGTAAATGTGAGCTAATAAATATGGAAGATTTAAAAATACGGCATTTGAATATTTCATGCGGGAGTTTTGTCGAGAACCACCTGCAGGGATCGAGTTCTTCGTGTTATACTAGTTGTGCTTCCGGAAGCTGGAGAGTTTTCCTGACAGATGCGCTTTATTTAATGCAGTTTAAGTAATTTTTTAACTTCTCTGGAAGAGGGAGAAGTATACTGCAAACTAAACTAGTGCTTGAGCGTGTGGCACGACAACAGATTTTACAGAAATAAAATTGGAAAAAAGTTCATCAATATGACCACATGGTTCTGCATGAGATTTTAGGTTGTATAGAATGTCGTGGTTCCCACTAAAATGAAAAGTGATGCTTTCTGATCTTGAAGGCTCAAAAAATTTTCAGAAACTCGGTACTGTACTTAAGCGATGTGAAATAGATTGATTTACACTTCAAAATCTCCTTTCAATTAAAGGAGAATATTTCAGCTCACGCCGAAAGTGTGCGTTTAGTCCGAGAGCCTCAATTCGCCAAAGCTCTCAGCAACCAAACATTAGCCGCTCCACCTCGAGAAGAATTTTGCATAAGGACATCGAATTATTCGCTCACAATGTCCAATCGACTCAAGAACCACCTTCTTCGTTATCGCTTTTCTTTTTATGATCTAGAGCAGCTCGAAATTTACGGCAATTTTACTCGAAAAATCATATTTTCAGACATGGCGCATTTCCATATCGACGGCTATTTAAACAAGCGAAATTCACATATTTGGGGCTCGAAAAATCCATACGTGGGGAGAGAAGCCAAGTGTGAGTTTTTGTTGTCATTTTTGGAGTGGTGGCAGTATTTGCCCATTTTTCTTCCCCGACGCATAATAACTAATTTTCTACAGCCGGAAAATGAAAATATGGACTCGGGCGAGTTCATGGTTTCATGAAGATGACGCTTCGCGCCGGAGAATTCGTCCAACAATTGAAAAATTGCAAACTTAGTCCAATATTTGTGTAATCAGTCGTTTTGGTGATATTGCTTGGCCACCACAGAGCTGCTTTTTTGACGAAATTGAACTTTTTTCAGGGCCTCATTATAGGTCAATGCTGTGGAAATAGTCCAGAGGCGATTCAGATACTTAAGAATAATATTGTTCGAGCTTTTAGTGAAATAGTGGCCGAAACAATCGAAAATGTATTGAAGAATTGGGTTGACAGGATGGCCTATTGCCAAGGCACCCGACACGGTCATTTAATGAAATAGTATTTCATAATCAGTCGAATGGTATATTTATTTTCATAATCATTAAAAAGTATTCAACACTATTTTTTGTATAGCTTTATTAAAAAGATACCAACGGATGACCCACATTTTTGGGAAATGTTTCTGTCACCGGTGTTGTCTTCAATCTTGTCACAAGGCACAGTAGGGCCCGATGCGTCGCATCACATCGATTAGGTGTCTTTTTTAATAACAGAAACACACTGTATAAGCTATTGGACAAATATATACCCACTGATGGGCAGCAGTACCTTGCATTATCTTTTTTAATTTATGAAAGTTCTCTTGGGGTTCCAGAAATCCGAGGCCATTATTTAGTTCTTTAAATGTTTTTAACCTTTCGCGTAGGGTAATTGCGGGATAGATGCCGCGCTTATTTAAAAATCGATGTAATTTTTTTATAAAAATAAAACAAACTTTAATTTTCAAAAAAACTTAAAGATGGATTTATTTTCTACCATAATAATTAAATTGAATGAGGAAATAAAATTTTTTCATAACTTTTAATAGAAAAATAAAATATATTAGGTGTGCCATTTCTCTCAACATGCGAGGGAGATATGCCGCATGTTAATTTGATTTAATTTTAATGTCCACAATGTTTTTTTGCTCTTTAAACGTGACTGCAAACTGTACAGAGGCAGGATTCTGGTTTTTTGTAGAGTGTGCAGTTTTCATGTAGCCATTTGCTACATTTCGCGCATTGGATCCAATCTTCCCGTTTTTAGGTCTAAAAATGATTTTTCAAACATTCAGCACAAATATAAGGATTTTCAGCCGACTCAATCTTTTTTTTTTTGGTTGGGTTTTCGGAGACTTGGCGTTCTTCGTTTTTTTCAATTGAAGAGGATGACCACTGCTTTCTGCCTTCGTCTTGAAAAAATCAGCGCTGCAATTTTTGGTAGTGGTAACATTTTTTGAAGGAGTTTTGTTGGCGTAGGCTTGAAACATTATGAGGTGTGCGTTTAATTTTCAAAGTGATAATAGGTGTCCGATGTATTGCTGATCCTTGGAATAACCAGGTCCAAGTTCGAGGTATTACTGGTGTTTTGCACTGCAGGTTCCAAGTCCGATTCAGGATATAAAGTCATAGTTTCTGAAAAAAGAGCTGTTGATTGGTGAACTTCAACTGCAGTCGAGTCTGATATGCTCAAGAAGTGGATATCGAAGAGCTCTAATTCTCGGTTGTCAAAATTATTTTTAAATTTGTTTTTACGATGATAAACGGTAAAGTTGCTAACTTCCTTACATCCAACCGGTCAACTCAATTGTGTTATATTTGTGGAGCTAAACCAAGTGAGATGAATCAAGTAATGATTAATAGATTTCCAAAAACAGAATTTTATGAATATGGTTTGTAAAGTTTGCATGCTTGGATTAAAGCACTTGAGTGTTTTTTACATATAGCATATAGACTTGAAGTAAAAAAATGGGCTACAAAAAATGAAAAAGACAAGTTTCAAAACTGAAATGGGTCTTATTGTAGACAAACCGAAACTGGGTTTCGGAAACACAAATGATGGCAATACTGCCAGGAGGTTTTTCAAAAATCATGTAAAAAGCGCTGAAATAACAGGAATTGATGCGAATATATTAAAACGGTTTTATATCATTTTAAGTTGTATATCATCGAGCCACGAAATTAACATTGGCCTTTTTGAAAAATATTTGAAGGAAACAAAACTAGCATAATTAGGAATGTACAACTGGTTTATCAATGCCCATCAGCATACATAAATTGCCTTGTCATTCTGTCGAAGTAATTAAACAATGCATACTTCTGATAGGACAATTATCCGAAGAAAGTCAAGAGGCTCGGAACAAAGACTGCAGACGTTTCCAAATGTGTCATACCAGAAAAACTTCAAGACTAAATACTAACAGAGACCTTTTAAATATGCTTTTGATAACCTCTGATCCGATAATAGATTTTTTTCGAGAAAAACCTTTCAAAAATGTAAGTTCAATACCATCAAACATCACACAATTTTTAGCTGAACCTAAACTGGTTGGAAACACAAGACAACAAACAAATCAAGAAGATAACGACTCAGATACCATAACTTCAGATGCATTTAGTACCGATTTGGATTCATCAGATTAAATCTGTAAACTGTATTATCCAAAAAAAAAAAATTAAAAAATGTAAGGAAAAATCGCTTGTTTTACTTTTTGGTAATTCTGTCATTTTTTTCATTTTTATTTTAACTTCGGATAGCAAAATTAAATGTTTTCAGCAGAAAATGTTGTTTTATATGAATTGTATGTAAAATAATCGAAAATAAAAGCGTTCACTCAAACTGTGCGTCGTCGGTGTTGAGTGTCCATTTTGCTTGACAGCATATACGTGCTCTTGTCCTAGTTGACCCATTTTCGCCACTTCCGTCTCAGTGGACGGGTGGACGGAATTGTTGGTCTTCATCGTGCAAGTTAACATGTTCATTCTGTCTGAAAGCGATATTTGCTTCGTCATGGCCGTTATACAGTCTACAGAAACTCTCGTTCCAAATCCTTAGCATCGACTGTGACTCTACTATAATGTTCCCCTGTTCATCTGTACCGGTTTTAGTTCGGTGTTTGAGACCGCGGGAACAGTGGAACAATTGTATTAAAGATGGCAATGTATGCATTTACAGAAGAAATGTAATAGTGATTGGCTGAGTAAATGTCATTTTGTCCAAAAAATAAGCGTGACTCAGTCGGCAACATCGGCAAAAAATATTGGATTGGCACTCAGTTATCTCCAGAAAAGAGAGACGAAGTTGAGCCCTTGGGGGCAGAAAAATAATTCAGTTCAGAACTTTTTATCAACAGGAAATAGAAATGTCCGTGATACATCAGTATAAGCATTGCTATTGCTATTATCCTTGGGCTATACAATGAATCAAGAACACTATCAGGGACATCGTCGAAAAAATTGAAGAATTTAACTCAAGAAGCGTTGCATAGTGTTCTTGGCAATATATATTACGAAACCAATAATCGAAAGCAGCATGCGGCCAATATTCGACGTCTTAAGCAAAACTGACAGTGGTACATCTTTCATCAGTTCATTCAGTTAATGAGTAGGACAGATGTCGTACAATAGATTGCTATTCGATCTGCTTTTTCTGACGGTTGCTAGATAGTCTGATGAATATTTCGGGTCATTTGCTTATAATAAGAAGGATTGCTGTTTATTTTGAATAAAAAAGCCTACACGCTGATTACTGAACAATTTTATGGTCTACTCCGGAAGTGTGCAGGGAAATATTAACCCTTGGTATACCCAATGATCATGTGATCTCTTTTAGTTCAAGTTTAGTAAATAAATGATTTATCAAACCCCTCTCTTTGAATCATTCGTCTCAGAATTCATGGCATGTACATTACATAGGAGTTGAAGACAAAATGCTGGCAATGTGAAGCGCATTTTTTTCTGTGAAGAGTTAACTTACTGTCCTAGATACGAGTATATCAATATCCCGAAAAAATCTTCAGATTAAAGAAAATGGCTGTACCACTATCTTACAGAAGAAACGAATCTGGAAAGGACCAGATGAAGTTTTAGTCAGGTATGAAGGCTGATACTCAAAGTTGATGAAAGATTTCACAGAAACTGTGCCAGCTAAAAAAGAACAATTAGGAAAAATTAAAGGATAACTACAATTTGGGCCCTTAAATGATGACTCATATTGCTTTCGGTCTTCTGTAAAAAATTCGCATCTGACGTTCATTTAAAACATAATAAAAATATTTTACTTTTACAGTATCTGCAGGGAGAAGATTTCATTGAATTGAATGAACTTCAGCCAAGATTCGTGTCAACAAATTACACTCCTAGTGAACTGTGTAACACGGTCTAAGAAAAACATGGGACTCACAGTTCCATCAGATATAAATTTCTTGCTATATCTGTCTACTCGTATGTACCAAAGTTCTATGATAGCAAAATTCCATAAAATAAAATAAATACCTTCCATAAAAATAACTCTTCAAATAGCACCTCACTATGTTGTAAAACTTGACTACGATGAAAACTGACTCTTTAACGAGGAGCTAACTCCATAAAATAAAATTTCACTGAAACCGCTTAAAATTTGCCAAGCCAACGATGAAAAGTATCGATCTACCCTCTGGTGGTGAAATCGTAAATTTTTCAATATTCCCAAACGCATCACCTCTCCAACGAAAAGCAAAATATTTCCAAAACTTCCTCAGTGTTCACCTCGAGTTTAATTAAATAATTTTTCAAATCGATTTTCGCCAGAGTGGTGGTTGGAGGCACACCACTATCAGGATAATCACTATCATCATCATCTTCGTTTAATGGGATGCCTTAGGAGAGTGTTTTGTATCCCCAATCCTCTAAAAAAAAAGTACTTTGTTTCTACTTGAGCGTCCTTTCACCTTGTAGAGGTGAAATTTCGAAACACTTTTGCTTTAAAAATATTCTTCCGGGTATCTTCTATAACAATTCAGATCCATAAAGAGGACGAAGAGTTAATAGCTTTAGGAAATAGGACAGAGGTAGGAAAATAGAAGAGAATACATCTGTTAACTAAAAACATGACGTGTCGGCCTAGGGAGTTTTATTAAAGAAATTAATTTCCCAGAGCGCTGTTGGGGAAATTAATTTTAAGCCGCTCAAAAAACAAAAAAAAAAATAAAAAATGATTGTACGAGTATATGTATAGGTATGTACGTGCGTTTAAGATTGAATAAACGGTGTCCTTAATTTCAATCGCAGATGTCATGGTATTTTAGGATTTCCACGACAGAAAAACAAATAAATCTTTTGCAAATCGGCATCTCTGGGCAGGTGGATGTGCAGAAAATTTCCAAAGCCGGGATAAAGGACAATTTTAGTTAATTAGTAAAAACTCCCGGTGGATGGTTTTGTAACCTGGGTCTACCCAATTTTTGAATTGTTAACATATAACAATATTTAAAAGTTGAAGAGTTTGAAATTTAATAAAGGTCAGGGGATAAAATTAATACCAATACTGTTATTATCCTTGATTTTACTTATTCAGGGATCAAGAAGCTTTGTCAGATTTGGAAAAATCTTGTGGTCTTGTACCTGAAGTCGGTCGAAGTTTCTAATTGAAAGTGGAAAAGAGTTATCCGTGACCTTTGGACTATTATTATAGAGAACAGATTTAGTTATAAAATTCAGGCTTAATTGTGCTTCTGGCAGTAATGATGAACTTTTCAAGGATTCTATAGAATAAAGAACAGGAAGTGGATTCTGTAAAGGAGTAGTCAATTTAGGAGTATTTTAAAGCATTCCTGGTGTTGAAATACTGGTACAACTGAGCTGATAGGGCTTGTGGCAAATTCCAGAAAAGGTATTCTTTATACAAATTGGGTTGTGATGCTGCCAAATGCACCACAATTTATTCTTCGTCTGCCTCTTTCTCTTCCTTTTCGCTCTTGTAGCTCTGTTGAAACCGTGGAATACTCAACTAGTTCTGGTACCTTTTGATGGCAGAGTGGTCGGGGATTATTTTTGTGAGTTTCTCAAAAGGTAGATTCAAATGCGTTCATCAATTACCACCCTTAAGCAGCATTTGAGATTATACAACTGGTCTCAAGCAGCGGCTTGTTGAATACTAGCTCGCCAGATGATACAATATGTGTGTAGACTGAAGATTTTATTTATATGTTGGTCCTTAGAGAAGATTTCGACGCTTGTACCTTCGGCTTCCTTAGAACCTGTGAACCATCTTTGTATTGCCTCCATTCGATCCATATTAGAAGTAAAAAATTGAAGTCAACGTTAAAGTCACTTCCAATAAATTGAAGGTTGGTTGGATCAGCTAGATCAGGATGCAGAGTGAGTAGACTAGTATGGCTACACTTAGCTCTTTCTATTGCTGAGTGTCTCAAGCTACGACCTGTTGTTAGCATTACTGAAAGGTCTCGAGATATTACGACATCAACACCAACACTGAATACATCTACGAATAATGTAACTTTTCAGTAAATCAGACGAGGGATCGCACCTGCATAACAGGCTTATCCAATTTACCTTTTCATGTTTTTCTCAGAGTTCATACCCATGTTGATTTAGGTGACTGGATTTCCTCAAAGAAAATTTCAGTTGGATTGCAGAAGTATAACCTGCAAAGTGCCCCTCAGCAGATTCAATGATTTTTCTTTGGAACCAGCCCAAGTACCCAATTGAAGCTGGTGAATTTTTTTGGAATAACTGTTAAACTCTATATCTTTCTTGATGTCTTTGTAGGATATTTATAAAGTCTAAGTCAGGTGGTTTGGCACCATAAATAATTCCTTGCCTTGCAGAACAAATTTTGTGCACAGCTCATGGGATAAACACTTTTTATACTGTGGGGAATAGCCAGTCGATAATAGCCAGTGTGGATTTGTTGGAGGAAGTTCGACGAATAATAATGGAAAAGCACCGAGATTCGTCTAAGGATTTACACATGGTATTTATCGACCTCGAGAAAGCATTCGATCGAGTGCCTAGGGATCTCATATGGGCCGCGCTGAGGTCTCAAAACGTACCGGAAACATATGTTAGAATAATACAAGACATGTACGGAAACGTGAAAACAGCGGTTAAAAGCTTTGCGGGACTAACGAGAGAATTTCCAGTTAATGTCGGAGTGCATCAAGGAAGCGTACTTAGCCCTTTCCTCTTTAACGTAGTATTCGACTATCTTTTAATAGACTGCATGCGCGACGCAAATGTAACGCCAATTCTCTTCGCTGACGACCTAGTTATACTTAGCGATAACGTTGAAGATTTACAGAACGCCTTAGATTCATGGAGAAATGCGCTAGAGAGAAACGAGTTTAAAATAAGTCGTTCAAAGACGGAGCATTTGACGTGCCCATTTGCGCATCCATTGCGACCTGTTCCGGATATAATGTAAGACGGAGTAGTTCTTCCGAAAAGCACTATCTTTAAGTACTTAGGATCAATCGTTAACATGGAAGCGAAATGTGACGACGACGTAAACCACAGAGTGAGTGTGGGATGGATTAAATGGCGGGAAAATTTGGGAATCTTTTGCGACCGAAAATTTCCACTTAAATTAAAGGGGAAACTCTACACCACGGTTGTTAGACCAGCTCTTATATACGGTTCCCAGTGCTGGACAATGTACGAAGCGTTTAAAAACAAAATGACGGCAGCGGAAATGAAAATGTTAAGGATGTCTAGTGGAGTCACTAAACGCGATTGCATTAGATCTACGCGTATAAGAGGAAGTCTACATATAAAGAATTCGGAAACCGAACAGCTTGAGGCGAATAGAATAAGCTGGTATTGCCACGTTCAAGACTCATGAGGTCATGATGATCACTTGCGCAGCACAGCGATCAAGTCTGGATAGTTTGGAAAAATGGGTAGCAATAAAATCACTGCTTCACCAGTTGTAGATATGGGATGCTGGAAATAAACGTCCGTCAACCACTTTCATGGCACCAATTTCATGCAAAAATAAATCAGATAACATCGCTTCACTGACATGGTCGCACCAGCATTATTTTCGAAAAATATGTCCTCATGACAGTCAGCTCGAAAATCTCATCAAACAGTCACTTGTTGTTAACGTTTGTTTCACTATTTCTCTTGGGTTTTCGGGGCACAAGGTTAGTTGTGTTTGTACCCAGGCAAATGGAAATGAACCTCATCATTCGGAATAGTTTTGTGTAAAAAATCATTCACTTCTAAGACCCAATAAGCAAAAGTACGCGGTGTAGCACGGTCTGCTGGTTTCAATTCTTATATCAACAGGTGCTCAATAGCATGTATATAAACATCTTTATGCAAAGTGAGGTTCAAAGTGGTTAGAAATAGACTACATTCCTGCGATAGTCTCAAAATGGACAAACTTGAGTTTTCAGCTACGAGTACATTATCAGCTGCACAATAATGCGCTTGTTGTTTGCCAAAAGTAGTACGAACGATACCAAACGTTGCCTTATAATTATCGTTTGAATTGAATCTTTACTATGTTTATGCGTTACGTGGGTATGTATCAATCTCATATTCATAATCTCCTATCCTAGTTCTTAGGAATTTATTACTTACTTAAAGTCATCCTAACAGTCATCCCGGAGCTTTTGCCTAAGTAGGTCATTTAACTTATCTCTCGCCCTGGTTTATCTGGACTTAAAATAAAGTGTATAGAACAAAAAAAACAAAACAAAACAGAAGTAGATAAATAAATAAATTAAAAAAACAAAAAATTAAAAAAAAAAAAATTCCCAAACGCGTAAGATCCCCTGATAAAGGGGACATTCCTTTTTCCTCGGATAAAAGATATCGTGTCGCAATGAAAACTGCAAGTGCTCGTAAGGACTCCAGAACGAATTACTGGAGTCCACTACAATGCCATCCGGACAGTGATATTGATGATATGGATGATGTAATCGTGTCCAGTGTGTCATCCAAAAAAGTGTTTATTTCCCCTATCAAACTATTGCAGAAATCAAGTGATTACGTGCATAATATGTTTAAGGCCTTGAAGATCACTGATTATTATATTAAAAAAATATCAATCGGTGTTAAAATCGTGTGTGACTCCATAGCGACGTATAATGCAATAATCTGCCAATTGAAGGAGGAAAAATGTCAATTTTTTTTCACATGACATTAAAGGTACAAGTGTTTTTAAGGTAATTCTGCACGGCATGGACGATATGGAAATAGAATTACTTAAAGACGAACTTATAAAACTTAGTCTTAAATGTACTGATATAAAAAAAGTAAAAAGAAATTTCGAACAATACTGTGATACTATTTACATCGTTTCGTTTGAAAATGGGTCGGTAAAGTTGGCTGATTTAAAAAAACGCTATCGTGCTATATTTCGTACACAGGTTAATTAGAGTTACCAGAAGAAATTAAAAGGTAAGCTTACTCAGTGCCGTAACTGCCAAATGTTTGGCCATGGGGACAGAAATTGCCACATTAGGACTTACTGTGCCATCTGCGCCGGTTTACATAAGACTGCTGAGTGTGACAATACTGCCCCACATAAATGCGCAAATTGCGGAGAATCTCACAAATCTACAGATCCAACATGTGGTAGCAGAACTAAATATTTGGAGCTAAAAGAAAAATCCACGAAGCTTAAAAGCTCTTGGCAACCAAAAGCTTTTCATGCATCACGTGTTTCTGCACAACCCGCACCAACACAAGTCTAATTCGCGTCTATGACAGATTTTCCTTACTCTCGCGGCGAAGTAACAACAACAGCAACAAAAGCGAAATTCAGGCTGAATACCAACGAACAAGTACGAGGGAAAGCTACGCGAGCGCATGCAAAAACATATACCGTGGTCATACCGATATACCTAGCAACCTTCCCAGCAACATCTGTGGCAAAACTTTAGACAACAATTCCAATATATTGTTTACGGCAGACGAGATAAATTCCCTTTGTATGGAGATGATAACGAAATTATCAGTATGCAAAAATAAAATTGACCAATTTAATGCTATCGCACATTTAGCGACAAGTTTTTATACTCTAATGATAAATAATATGTCAACTAGAAATCTAAGAATTATAAATTGGGATGCAAGAGGTACACGCGGGAAAATTGTCGAATTTATTTTTTTTTTTAAACAGTAGCAACATTGACATTGCCTTGGTCATCTCAAACTATCCACACCTAACTATAAATGCTATCGATACGATAGAATAAATAGACGAGGTGGTGGTGTTGCCATTTTAATTAACAGATCAATCCAACATTCCCTTTTACCTGTAGTGAGAACGCGCTAGGTAGAAAACATTGGTATTGAAATAAATTTAAGTAACCAGCAGCAGTTAAAAGTATTTTGTGTATATTTCCTTGGCGGCCGCGTTTCTAATGACAAAAGAATTGCCGTCAAAAATGATTTTCGCAGGTTATTCTCCTTGAACGGAAAAGTACTTTTTGGAGGAGACTTTAACTGCAGACATAGGGACTGGGGTTGTTCAAGAGCTAACTCCTGGGGAAATATTCTGTCTGATTTATGTGTTAACCTACCAGTTTCTATAATGTTTCCCTCTAGTCCCACCTATTTCCCTTGTAGTTCCCGTGGCCGGCCATCCGTTCTAGACTTGTTCATTACTAATGTTCCTAGCTTAATATCACAGCCAACTGTTGTTAACGTCCTTAGTTCTGATCACACTCCTGTCTTTTGCAAGGTTTATTGCGCAGCGGTTAAACAAATTAAGTTTACCCAAGATTTGAAAAATGCGAACTGGGCACGTTTCAGATCTGAGATCAATAATACATTTCGAGGGAGAATTGACAACGTAGAAGCTATTTCCAGTAAAGAAAATGTCGATGATATTTTAAAACAGTTTTCGGAAATTATATTAAATGCTGCTGAAAATAGTATTCCAAAGAAATCTATAAGTGAAGTTAACATAAAACTTCCCCCCTATATTTTATATCTAATAAAAATAAGAAACGTTTACCGAAAAAACTGGCAGAGACATCGGGACCCTTTTTACAGACATGCGGTATCAAATATCAATAAGATCATTGCCCTAAGAATATCACAGGCTCGCAATAAAAACTGGAACAGGAAGCTGAACTCATTAGAAAAAAATGCTAGACCTTTATGGAACATTATGAAGGTAATAAAAAATAGAAAAAGGCAGTTACCATTTTTAAAAGATAATGTTAGCACCTATATTTCGGATGTGGACAAAGCAAATGCCCTTGCACTGAACTTTTCGAGAAACAACAACATCTCCAGATTTATTGGTGATGCTAATACAGATCATATTGTGAACACCACAGTTCAAGAGTATTTCTTAAGTAGAAGCGCACCAATATCTTCTGTAAATTACGCATCAGAGAAAGATATTCAGTTTATAGTCAATGATTTAAAAACAAGAAAAGCAGGCGGTATTGACTATATACTCAATATCTATATAAAGCAGCTGCCCAAATCTGGAATAAAATATTTAACTTTCCTCATAAATGCCTGCCTGAAGATACGGTATTTTCCAGAGGCCTGGAAATTAGCCAAAATTGTCCCGATGCTTAAAGCTGGTAAGCCACCTAAAAGTGTACAAAGTTATAGGCCAATAAGTTTGCCTTGTAGTCCAAGCAAAATATTAGAAAAAGTTATTAAGGAAAAGTTACTAAAACATATCTGTGATAATAATATTTATCCTAAAGAACAATTTGGCTTCAGGCGACATCATAACACTTCACATCAAGTAGTTAGAATTTGCAACTTTGTGAAAGCAAATCGCTCCGCAGGTAAATCAACTGGAATGCTTTTACTAGATATCGAAAAAGCATTTGATACAAAATGATACAATTTAATTTTCCGCACTACATTTGTAAGTTAGTTCAAAGTTTCTTATCTAGTCGTTGTCTAAAGGTCTTTGTTAATAGTGGTGTCTCAAACTTAATAACTTTTGATTTTGGTGTTCCTCAAGGTTCTGTGCTAGGCCCAATTTTGTATAATATCTACACGTCCGATTTTCCTGTTTTGCACGATTGCCATGTAGCCATTTTTGCTGATGATACTGCAGTATTTTCGTCACATTAGTTTGCTTTCAATATTGAAAAAGAAAACATTGCTTTCTTCCTTCTAACCGGCTATAAATTAATGGAGTAAATATCCCTTGGGAGTCCCATGTTAGATATCTAGGTATCCAGCTAGATTCAAATATCTTATTTAACGAACACATAACTAGAACGGTCAAGAAAGTAGGGGTGGCAATTAAAATGTTATACCCTTTTATCAATAGAAAATTAGCGTTCTCAACAGAAAACAAGATCATAATTTTCAAAGTTATTTTTCAGGCTATTCTTTTGTATGGATGCCAAGTTTGGGGGGATTGCGCAAAATGCCACATAAAAAAACTGCAGACATGTCAAAATAAAGTCCTAAAAATGATGCTCAGCTTAAGCTGGCATCATTCAACAGTAGACCTACACAATAAAGCGAATGTTGAGTTGATTAGTGAAAGAATCGCAAAAATTAAGTCAAATTTTGTAATCATATGTAGCTTCCCCGATAACCCGCTAATAAACGAATTGTTTGATAGCTAAATGCGACTTTATTTGTTTATATTTGTTTCTTTAATTAGCTACAATTTTTGTTAATTTATTTATTTATTTCTATCTACTTATTTATTTATTTATTAATTTATATATTATTTATTTATTTGTTTATTAAATTATTTACTTGTTTACTTGTTTACGTATTTATTTATTTATTTATTTATTTATTTTTTTTCTTATGGAAGGTTTTTGTCGTATTTTCCTTCTAATGATTCTTTCTTGTTAATAAATTTCTGTATTCAAATGTTTCAACAACTATTTCAGTGGCAAGATACTTTGTTTTATCAAATCCCTGTATTATTAAAAGTGCGGTAACAAACCTTATATAAAAATTCTTATACGAAACAAAAATGAAATCTAATCTAATCTTAAAGTCATCCTAATGATAGTTGAATGTGGGAAGTTAAATTATAGAGACAAATTTCATTGTAGATTGACTTTATACAATGTAAGAATCTCTTATACAATGTACAAACAAAGATTTATCATAACTCAATAAACTAATCTTACCAGTTGTATGGAATAATATTAATTTTTGACTTTTTGTTTCAGGTAATCCGACTTTTGCGGAATCAGCTTAATATAAGTTATAGCAAGCAACTGATTTGGTAGGTACATACATATAAGATGAAATGAACTTCAACTAATCACCTCAAGAATGATTTTTGTTTTTTTTTTTTTTTATAAACCTGTTGCATATGCATTTAACTTGTATTATCTTACGAGTTGTACCAACTGTTGGTTTATTTTGAAAATGACTATGCAAAACACTGTCCAATATTTTTCTACGAGTAATACGTTATTAAAAAGAGTTAACCTTTTCCTACCCACTAATTACAGAATATTATCCCATTTAAATGACTGCCACGGTTGACTTGGCAGTACGCCATCATGCACAGCCAATTTTTCAATACATTTTCGATAGCTTCAGCTCAACATTGCTTTTGAGTCTTGAATCTTCACTAGATTACTGCCATTTAATGGCAGTTGACAAAAAGAAAGTCAAACGGCGTTAAATGATAGTTTTGAAGCGGCAATATCACTATACGCCGAGACAATTCCAGATATAACTCTCACATCCGCAAATAACCTAAATTGAGGGGTTATCGAGGATTACACGGGGAGTGATCACCAATATATCGTCTAAGAGCTATATATGGAGCAACGCTCGTACCTGGCAAATTCGAACCGAGCTCCTTGATGGAAGGGTGAATCTCCTCACTCGTACAAGTGAAAATGGGAAACAAAAAGTACTTCAAATGACGAGCAATGCAGAATCAAATCGGAAGCCACGATTAATTCGAGCAAACGAAAAAATTGCGAGGAACTCTGCAAAAATGTAAACACCGACCCCTAGGGATATAAGGTAGTGATGCGCAGGCTGGGCATACGATCGACAACGCCACCCATGAGTGGGTTAAAACTCACCCCCTTAGGTGACAAGACATATCTCCTGTTCAACAAGAGTGCCCGATGTTCATGGAAGAGGAGCTAATACTAGCAACGAGTACACTGCAAAATAAGAAAGGCTACAGGACTTGACGGCAAACCAGCGGAAGTTCTAAAAAGCTATCTCTCGGACCTGACCCCAGTTCCTTTTGAACATGTACAACAGCTATTTGAAAAACGGGATTTTCCTTAAGGACTGGAAAATACAATGGATAGCATTAACTAACGAAGAAAAAGACGACTTGAACTCCCCCCTAGCGTTTAGACCGCTTTGCATGTTGGATATGGCAGCGAAACTACTCGAGAAACTGCTGAAACCCTGGCTTAATACTGCAACTCAGAGGGCAGGAGACGCATCCGAAAGACAATTGCTCAACAATTGGAGCAATCGTTGGAGTTGGTCAAAACAGTGAATGCCGCTCATTGGGAAAGCCATCGCTCCAAAAAGATTGCCGTTCTGACTACCCTAGATATGGGAAACGCCTTCAACACAGCCAGATGGATTGGCATGCTGAAATCGCTCGGGGGGACTCACTTCGAGTCCGTATAATCCAAGACTACCTCAGCGAAGGAAAACTAATTTAGGCCACCAAACTAGAGCCTCGTGTTAAACAAATCACAGCAGGAGCAGTGCAGGGCTCAATCCTGGGACCCGACCTCTGGAACATATTCTATGACGAGAAGCTTCGCATCAAAATGCCTAACGACACCTACTTGATAGGCTACGCAGACGGCTTTGACGCGGTGATAACTGCAAGGGATACTGAGGAAACACGAAGGAAGTTAAGCCAAGTTATGACACGTGTCTGGATGAAAGCCCAGTGTTGCATCGGAAAAGACTGAGATTGTTCTACTGACTAGAAAACATATCCCGTAGCAAGTTGAATTCCATATAGGCCCAGAGGTTACCACCAGCAAACACGCGGAAGAGTACCTGCTCATGACAATTGCACACGCAACCCTTCTGAATGGATGCGAAATATTTGCAGATCCACTAAAATAAAAGAAGAAGTAAAAGAAGTAAAAGAAGTAAAAGAGACAGAAGGCAACAGTACAGAGACGCGGAGCCCTGCGTATCGGAAGTCCTTTCCACACTATATCAGAACCAGCCACTCTTGTCGTTGTAGAAGTGACGCCTATTGACCTCTCAGTCGCACAGAGAAAGCTGGTATCAGAAGAGGCCGAAAGTAGGTGTGGAAGCGACAACCATTGAAGCAAAACAGCTCACCAAATATCTATGGCAACTAAGGTGGAACTCTGAAACAGGAGGTAGATGGACCACCAGACTAGTCAGAGATGTTGCTGAATGGGCAGCGCGAAAACATGGAGAGATAAACTATTACACCACGCAGTTTCTAACCGAGCGTGGATATTTTAAAGCACACCTACACAAGGTGGAAAGTACACAGTGCGACGTGTTAGTACGGCAACTTACTGGTAGAGGATGCTTTTCATATTTTCTTTACGTGCAGCAGGTGTGCAGTGGAAAGATAGCACCTGAAATCGGAAAAAGGTTATATCTCCCCCGAAAATATCATATCGAAGATGATTTTAAGCGAATATAGCTGGAATCGAGTATCATTGTTTATCGAAACCCTGCTCAAAACAAAGAAGAGAGGAAATAGCTAGAAGCAAAAAACGGGCCCCTGAAGTTATACGAATAGTGGTTCCAGGGATGCTGTTGAAGAAAACAAAAAGGGAACTCATTGACCAATAAATCTATTGTGGACAGTTGTGTGGCACGTAGTCCCATCTTGCTGGAACCATATCACGCCCAAGTCGAAATCCTCAGTGTCTGGCCATAGAAAATCATGCCTCGGTAGAGCTCTCTATTACCTATAACATTTCTTCCATTGTCGGCTTGGAAGAAAAATTATCCAATAACGTCGCCACTCTAAAAACCACACCAAACAGTCATACGTTCTGGATACACCTGCTTCTCTATGACTGTTTGCATATTTTTGTATACCTCAACGTTCTTCGTTGCAGGCAAAACCACTGCGTAAGCTTTTTCATCAACCCTACTCCTTAGATGGAAAACAGCATTTATCCAGCCCGTCCAGCCCTTCTTTTCTCTCCTCTTACAGATCCATTGCACTGACGTCCCTTCTTTCCAAGGTCATGGAAACGAGGGTAAGTATCAGCTGATACTTATCAGCGTTAGCTCATGAAATATCTCGAAACACGAAAACTTCTTAACGACCGGCGGTACGGTTTTTGTAGCAACAAGTCCACTGGTTATTTGATGGCATGTCTCACCGAAAAGTGAGTGGTTAACTCGGTCGTGAACAGACGTGTGCTCTTAAACTCGATTAAAAATCGTCAAGTGCTTAACTCAACCGACCCCTAAACTGGCTTAGGCCGTATTTATTTATTAGCCCATTAATTCCTTCTTTTGAGACAGTGACTCCTTAAAGTGACTTTTTGTGAAAAAAACTAAAAGTGACCTTCCAGCTTCTTTGCTGGAAGATAAAAATAGTGATCGTTTGGGCAAAGTACGAGTACAAGCCAACGCACATGTGTTTCCTGATTGCATAAACCAACATCATTGCTTAAATGTAAAAAGCGCTCTCTCAATAGAGAAACGCACAATCAATAGTACAATCAATGCACTCACTGCTGCTAATGCAGGTGAGCGCGATTCAATTTCCAATAACAAAATTACCAACATGGATGTAAACGTCGATCACTCCACTGAGTGGACAAAGGTTATCGGGAGTCTCAAACGTGCTGCAAGCAACTATCAGCCCAATGGCAAGAAAAAAAAATAGAAACGTGCGTGAGGGTAAACCATCGCCTAAGCGAAACGTTTTGTCGCAAAACAGATTCTCCTCACTCGATGATATGGAACTTCAAGTGCCTGTGTCAAACATAAATACGCCAACCAACACCCCTGTTAATCATAGATCCAACACGTCGTCCATTGAAATCGATAATCAACTCGCTGGTTATGCAACTAAAATCATTAACAATGCCCCTTACTGCCCACCAATATTTGTATTCGGTGCCAATTGTGAACTTATAAGCGAAGTTATCAAACTCGCTGCAAATGATTGTAAGGTTAAAGATGTAAAACATAAATTTGTAAATTTGAGCTATCGAAAAACAAAGGTATACGTGAATGACGCTAAAATTCATTCAATTATAATTAATAGATTACGCGGGACGGGTATTGGTGCGTTTTCTTTTGCGCCTAAGGAAACGAAAAAGGTTTTAGTTATGCTGAAGGGTCTTGAGGGTGATACCCCTGTCAAGGTTATAGAACAAGCTGTGAAAGCTACATCTCCTAGTATTAGAATTTGTAAGATAACACCCTTTTCTACTTCAAAATCAAAAGAAATGGGTACGAAATTAAATATGTTTATTGTTCAATTAGAACCAGGTGAGTCCATCAAAGATTTAATTAGTATAAGAAACTTGCTCCACCAGCTTGTCTACTGGGAAAAAAAAAATTAATAAAGCTGTACTTCGGTGTTATAGGTGTCAAAGATTCGGTCATTTCGGTGAATGTTGCTCATATAATAGTAGATGTGTTCTATGCGGCGATTCTCATGATTCAGAAGCGTGCATCGCTTCCTTTAAGTCGCTCAGGGAATCCAATCAGGAAGTTCCTTCTCTTAAGTGCGTTAATTGTAATGAAACCGGGCACGCGGCTAGTTATCATGGCTGCCCATCATATCTAAAATATGAAGCAAACGAGATATATCGACACAAGGCGCAAGGCAGGTTGCGATCAAAAATACAGCGGTAGTACAAGGCTCTATAAATACGCTTACGAATCAACACGTTACATATGCTGACATGGTAAAGAGTAACTACTCTCGCCGCGTGAATGACACCCAAACACACTTTACGGCAAAGAAACAATCTGGTGACCTTAATAATTTCTTAAACGAGGCGAAAGATCTTTTTAACATATCTTTTAAAGAACTGCTAACAGAAACCAGACAATTCTGGCCCACTTATCAACAACTTCGGTCTACAGAGGACAAAATGTTCGGATATCTTGATTTCGTAGCCTCTATAGTGGTATAATGCAGACAAATAACTTCAAAATTTTGTCGATAAATTGTAACTCCATAATTTCCCTTGAAAGAAGACTTGATTTGTTTAACACACTAAAAACCCAAAAAAAAACTATTTTAGGAGCGGATTTCAACGCACGCCATACAGATTGGGGTGACACAGTCCATAACCAAAATGGGAACTCGATACACAACTGGCCTTACAACGGGCCATATTTGAATTTAGACTAAGGTGCTCCCAATAGCCCTACATTCCCTAGATCAGCATCTGTAATTGACTTTTTTGTTATATCTTCATCTCTCATCTGCAATAATGTGAACCCTCCAGTTTGTTCAACATTCGCAACGAATTCGGATCACTTTGGGATTCAGTTATTACTAAGCATAATTTATTTCCATCCAATCCTACAGCCACCAGCAACATACAGATGTTTCAAGCTCACTAATTGGGAAGCTTTTAGAACCGGACTTGATCATCGACTGTCCGCTTTAAATATCCCAACCGAAAGAAATATCTCAAACGATGAAATAGATATCTGGGTTTCAAAATTAAATGAACAAATTAACATCAACGTGAAAAATTTCAAATATCACAATATCTCAGACACTACAAAAAAACTTGCTTAAGATACGTTGTACATGGCTTACACAATTGAAAAGACTGTATAACAGACATCTCAACAGTGTCAACAATGAATATCGCCAACTTTATGCTAGGATTCAGTGCTTAAGTAAAATAATTAAAGAAAGGGTTCGGATTGATAGTAACACTGCTTTTAAGGGAAGATTGAACCAAATAAGACCATCGCCTCATGCATTTAAAGAAATTGATAGGATAACCGGAAGAAAATTCTGCGGAACTAATATTTCGAAAGACACTCTAGTCCACAACGGAGGTAACCTAAATGATGTGCAAAGTAAACTAAATGCGTTTAAAGAATATTACTCACACATTTACTTGAATATAGAAACAGTTCCAGATCAATCTGAGGAGAATGATATCTGCTCGACAGTAGAATCATTTTTTAGTAACGAGTTCAATCAAACCCTGACAATCTTTTCGCCTTCAAATACTGCGATAAATCCCAACAATGCGCAAGAATTTACATCCCCAAATAGTGTGAGTTTGTTGAGAGAAGCCCTCAACAACAAAAAATCAGCTGAAACAGACAGTATCTCAAACTTCATTCTTCGAAAATGTCCCATTTCTCTTGACACATCTTTCTCTACTCTATTCAACCACTGCCTGAATAATTGATATTTCCCTTCAATTTGGAAAAAAGGGAAAATAGTCCCAGTAGCTAAGTCTTAGAGAGCAAGAAATATAAAAGACTTTCGACCAATATCCTTGCTACGAGTATCTAATGTAGGAAAACTGTTCGAGAGGCATATAGCAGGGCACTTAAGTATCATATTGGAGGACTCCAACATTATTCCAAGTAACCAGTTTGGTTTCGAAAAGTATCATTCAACGGAACATGCCTCACTGGTACTGCACAACAAGATTATTCACTTTAGAACCAGAATATGCACGGAAGGTCTTGATATAGATTTAGAATAAGCTTTCGACTCTGTCTGACACAAGGAATTAATCTATAAACTAATTGGTTAAAATCTTCCTAAGTGGTTAATTTGTATCATTTCCAGCTTTCTAAAAGACAGGCTCAGCTCTGTTATCATAGGTGATGAGCACTCAGACTATTTCTCAGTCCTTTTCGGTGTGGCTCAAGGATCGATCTTAGGACCAATCCTGTTTAATATCTATATACATGACTTTCCTTTCCATAACCCATCGGAAGACGACCTTAGTGCTATTTTATACGCAGGTGACACTCTGATATTAGCAAGTGACAAAAGGCCAAATGCTGCGCCTACTACCGACTCCTATAGCATACTTCCAAAAGTGGAAGCTAAAAATTATTACAGCTAAATGTGGCATAACTTGCTTCAGAAATGCAAGCGGGAAAGGACATTATCTTGCAGTAAAAGAAAGTAAGACCTTGAAACTAGAGATCAATGGAAACAATATTCCACTACGAGATGAAGTCAAGTACCTCGTACCTATTCACTTTCATAAAAGACTCGGTTTCATCAAACATGCCCTTAGAGCATTGAATAAAGCCAAAATGGTCACAGCAATTCTTAAGCCACTGCTCAATTTTAAACAAGTTTCGCCGAATACCAAGATGCTAATGTAAAAGACCTTAATAAGATCAATAATAACATATGAGTTTTGTACTTGGTTTACAATTTCGCCCACTGTAGCCGAAGAGCTCCAAATGTTTGAGAGAAAAATTTTAAGATTCTGCTGCGGTTAATATAGAAGGCCAGATAAAAAATGGTTTTCTAATAAGACCCTGTATTCCGAAACAAACATTACACCCATAATGACATACCAAACCGAATTATTTTTAAAAAAGCTACAGCGTATACGTGATCATCCTAATCCAATGGTTAAATCTTTGTTGGACTCAAATATCAACGATAGTGTGGAGGAAAATTATAACCTTTCTCCATTTAATCTTTTAAACCCGAGATCCTTTCCTTTGTTGAGACCAAATGCGAATCAAAACCTTTCAGTTCCTTTTTACGAAAAAGCATCGCCTTTAAATTTACGCGGATAACTTTCCTTTGCTTTTGGGTAGCTCATAATCCTACTTTTCTTATAATCACTACAGCTAGTGCTCTGCTTCTGTCTATATAGTATCATATATAAACATTAAGTGGATCAAAGACCTAAGTGTATAGCTATAATTAGTATAGGGATATGGTAATTATTGTTAAGAATTTTCAATACCTAGTCATTTGTTTTCTTTGTTTTTTCTTTAGTTTTTAGTTTTTAGTTTTTAAGTGCCTTGTGAAGCAACGTCGATGTAATACGCCGGGAGCAAGCCTATACCTCAAAGCTATATAAACTTATTAACATTCTTGATTTAATTGTTTATAAAACTATTATATAACTACTTTTTTAAGCCAGACATAATTTTAGTCATAGCTCTTAAGAAAAAAAATATTATACACACACAAATGTATTGATTGGAAAAAGTCTCAATAAAACATATAATGTAAACAATGTAAAATGTCTCACCGAAAAGTGGAATTAAGGATTACATCAATCTGGTCAAAGCAAGATAGTTGCACTCGATATTTCTAAGGCAATTTACAGATTTTGGAATCAGGGTCTTTTATCGAAAATGCGTACATTGGGGGCTGACGACTCCATTCTGCAATGGATTGGAAATTACCTTTCGGAATGTCCAATTCAAGTCGTCTTGAATGGTTTTAAGTCTGATATTTATAAAATAAACGCTGGTCTGCACCAGGGTTCCTTTCTGCCTCCGACACTCTTTTTTAATTTTCATCAATGATCTTTTGTCTGCTGCTTCCAATCCAATATTTTCTTTTGCTGACGACAGTACTCTCAGCTGTTCATATTCGTTCCCGGATTCAGATGCCTACTATTCGGCTGTAGAATGGAAATGGCAGCGTATGATAAGCTCATTAAATTTCGATATTAACAGCATAACCAATTGGGGAACTACCAACGGAGTGGAATGCTTCCAAAACACTTACATCGTTGAAACTGAAAAACTTTCCATTCTCGGTACGTGTGTCAATGACAACTTGCGTTGGTATGACCACATATTCGAAGTCGCCAAAAATGCTGCGAAGTGTCTAGATATCCTCAAGTGATGAAAGAGATTTTCCACCCCACTCTTCCTGATCTGACTTCAATATATAAGCCTTTCATCCGCCCAAAATTGAAGTTCAATGATCACATCTGGTGAAGTGCCCTCAAAACCGTACGATAAAACGTATAGGTGATGCCAATATTTCACAATCGATTGATACCATCTTCCACTGACGTAATGTCTCCTGTTTCACCTTGATCTATCGCTATTTTCACCACCAGTGCTCCACTGAAATTACCAGTAGTATTCTGCCCCATCAAACCACTTACCGTAAAACCCGTTTCGCTATAAATGCTCATCAGTACACCCTCAAGGCCACTTTCGGCCATACCCTGACATTTCGTGATTGCTCATGGAATGCCCTGTCGAGCTCTTTATTTCCTAGCCATTACAATCTTCAAACATTTAAAACCAACGTACATGGGTATCTTCATTTTTCACCCTCCCAAAATTTCTTTCATCCGTGCGTTTGTTTTACGATACTTGGAATTGAGAGACATCATAATCTATACAAGTAAAACATCAATTCACAATCGGTCTATGGAGGTTTAATTTTATTTAATTTAGTTACAGAAGTAATTTTTTTAAAATCAAAGCAGTGATCTTGTGCCCATTTTTTAAGTGCATTAGATACATGATATATATAACGCGGCGCTGCTTAGAAAGACCAGAGCTGCTCATGAGCTCTATGAGCGGAAGAGGAGAGACGAGCACCGACTTCTCAGGAGGAAGAAGAAAGAGCATGAGAAGCGCGCGTTCGAGGAAATTGAGAGATGCTACTCCAGGAATGAGGTTTGGAAATTTTACCAAAAGGTAAAAATAACATGCCGCGGAAACAAACCCCGAAACGAAGCCTGTAGAGATGAACAAGGGAACATCGTAGTAGAATCGCAGTCGATGCTGAGGATTTGGAAAGATTATTTCTGCAGACTGTATAACGGCGATGACGGACCAAATACCGCTGTCAGGCAGAATCAACCTTTCAACCTGGACGATGATGACCAACAATTACGTCCGTCCGACCTGGATGAAGTGAAGATAGCCATATCGAAGCTAAAGTCCAACAAAGCTGCTGGAGCGGATGGCCTGACTGCCGAGCTCTTCAAAGCGGCAGGCGATGACTTGGTAAGGAGCATACACCAACTCATCTGTAAAATATGGTCGGACGAAAGTATGCCCGATGAATGGAACCTCAGCATTGTTTGTCCAATTCTCAAGAAAGGAGACCCTCTGAACTGCGCCAACTACAGAGGCATCAGTCTCCTTAACATCGCATATAAGATCTTATCCGCCGTATTGTGTGAACGCCTGAAGCCGTTTGTCAACAACCTGATAGGTCCATATCAGTGTGGCTTCAGGCCAGGAAAGTCCACCATCGACCAGATATTCACACTACGGCAGATCTTGGAGAAGACCCATGAGCTTCAGATCGATACCCACCACCTATTCATCGATTTTAAGTCCGCGTATGACAGCATCTATAGAGACGGGCTATATAGAGCAATGTCTAGTTTTGGCATCCCTGCCAAACTCGTCCGTCTGTGCAGGATGACGATGGAGAATGCACGCTGCTCCATCATGGTCGGTAAAGATCTCACCGAGACCTTTGATGTCCAGAAAGGATTTAGACAAGGCGGTGCGCTGTCATGCGATTTTTTCAACATCGTACTTGAAAGAATAGTGCAAAACTCACGAGCAAACACAAGAGGCACTATCTTTCAAAAGTCCGTCCAACTACTCGCATACGCCGACGATATTGACATAATCGGGAGAAAGCAGCGTGATGTCAGTGGCGCTTTCGCGAATATTGAGACGGAAGCGGCGAAAATGGGTTTAGCGGTCAATGAGGGCAAGACCAAGTATATGCTGTCAAGCAAAAAGGACAACCAACACCGACGTCTCGGACAGAACGTCACCCTCGACAGATATAACTTTGAGGTAGTTAAGGTCTTTGTCTACCTAGGATCCGCTATAAATACAGACAACGCCACCAGCGCTGAGATCAAGCGAAGAATAACTCTTGCCAACCGCTGTTTCTTTGGGTTAAGAAGGCAATTGAGTAGCAAAGCCCTCTCTCGGACAACAAAGGTTACCCTTTATAAGACTTTAATAATCCCGGTCCTGCTCTATGGCGCAGAGGCATGGACATTATCAAAAATGGATGAATGTGTTCTTGGTTGCTTCGAGAGAAAAATTCTTCGGGCGATCTTCGGTCCCGTCTGCATTGACGGTGAGTGGAGGAGGAGATACAACGACGAACTGTATGGACTGTACAGCCAGAAGAGTGAAGATCCAAAGACTGAGATGGCTGGGTCATGTAGAGCGCATGGACACCAATGCTCCGGTCCGAAAAGTCTTCGAATCCGCCCCCGAGGGACAGCGCAGTAGAGGAAGGCCAAGACTCAGGTGGCGCACGCAAGTGGAAGAGGACCTCAGCCAACTTAGCGTGCGAAACTGGAGACAGCTAGCCAGGGATCGAGCTAGCTGGAGAAGCTTGTTGACTGAGGCCCAGGTCCACCCCGGACTGTAGCGCCACCTAAAGTAAGATACATGATATATGGCCCCACGAGGGATAAGTATTTGCTCTCGCCTTTATCCAAATAGAATCGAAGCTTGCTTCGTTGTTCTTTAACCAAGTTTTCACGTAGAGGAAATACAAAAATTGTTCTACGTTAATCCATGATTTTTGTAATGCATGCTAGAACGCCTCAGGGCTCCACTTAAGCCACTACTCTCTTTGAAATTTTCATCAGCGATATCTTGCAAGATTATTCCTAATTTCCACTTTGCCTAAAAAATGGCCCTTAAAAACCACCTGGAAATAACAATCTCTGAAAATCCAAGAGTAAACAATTTTGAATACTACACAATGTCACAAAACCTTTAATTGGGTTTTCATCTTCTTTCTGTTACTTGCACCCTAGATCTACAAACACTCAGGGTGTTGATTCCATTTAAATAAAAGTAAATACTCGTATCTCCTTAATATCATAATAAATAAAAGCAGAATAGAAAATGTGATCCTGGAAACCAATAAAAGTGCTGAAGCTTTAATATTTCTTCCAAGAAAAACACAATATGTGGCAAAAAGAATTTCCTATTTTGTAAAAATGTCACTTGTATAGCAAAGGTCGTTCTTTTCCTTACAGCTGGGACTTATTTTCTCTCGTTTTAATCTTCAACTTGTATTTAAATTGTTTTTTTATTTTTATTTTCTAAGCTCTCCTACAATAACCCCTCGTCAACGTCAGGACTTCAAAACCTCCTCCAATGCCAGACAAATGTCAACTGACGAGTAAAAGTAATGAATAAGATGTCAGGTGTATGAACATATTTAAGAATATGTATGTTTCCTGGTAAATCACTTCCTTGGAGACAATCTTTTATAGACTAACGTAACATTATCATTCAGAACACGCATTCGCCTTTGACATGATTTGTATGGGAAAAAGGTGAAGTCTTCGACAAGCTGTAATTGGAAACTTTCATAGGTATAGAGGAGAACCAGTGATTGCCTGCAAATTGAATAACCTCAACGTACTAGGGGGACTTGCAAATATTTATTTTGCAAATTAACCCTTTGTCCTTAGATAAGTGGACCATGAGAAGTGTGCATGGTGTGGACTCAATATATACCACCTGGGGCCAACAAAGTGCACTCTTCACCTGCGGGGCAGAAAGTTTTGGTTTTAGCTTCTAGAGCACTCGCCTGGCATGTTTTTCAACACCACAATGCTTTGATCCAAAGAATAGTGAATAAAAAATGAATTTTGTCTACAGCTCCTATATTACGACATCCTTTAGTATGAGTTATCATCTTGTAGTGTCCAGAGAGAAGTGTCTGAGGTGTCTTTAGACATACACACAAGTGCCTTAAAGCAAGGAGTGCCCCCAGTAAGGCGAAGCTGTGTGTTCAAGAAAATAGGGATTTTAAGGATAGAGTGATGCACATTGCTTTTCTACTGGCAAATATACTTTTCTGATTCACAGTACATGTATCCACCAGGATACAGGAACACAAAACCAGTATATGAGTTTCTACAACTATTGTTGCCAGCCCAACAGGAGTTAGCGAAGGCTTGTGATTGTTAGGTCAGGTTTCTGTATTCTGTATAATTTGTGGGTGATTAATGTTTACCAAAAAATTAGGGTTAGTGCTGTAACCCAATTTTGACGCCTTAAATCCTTTATATGCTGCAATATCTGGCTAGGTGAGCGCTGAAAAGTACGAAATTGGTCAACTCTCTTACTTTAAACAAGCAATTGGTTCCTCTTGAAGTTCGAAAATAGCCTTTGTGGGCAATTACATGTAATTGTTACACCTTTCAAATTTAACGGAGTTTATGTAATAAATCTTCTAAGGTTCACTTTCACGGCACTGATTTACCGAAACTAGACTCTGATCTTAGGAGTAATTGGTGCACAAAGATGTGTCTATATAGATAGATTGGATGTTCACAGTTGATATTGATATTTAAAAAAAAAAATCGAAGAAGATACAAAGAACTATTTGCTTCTTGTGATGTCAAATGGCCTAAAGAGCTTGATAAACTCTTTGAGTTTGGTTACATCTTCAGCAACAACAAGTAAATTGTGGTTTTTCGGTTAAGAAAACTTTTTCTCCGATGAGGCACACTTGGAACTTATTGCTTTGTCGCATTGTCGGATTTGAGGGGCTGTAAATCCAAAAGTTATCCATCAACGTCCCATGCATCCACTCTTTGGTGTGCATTATGGGCTGATTAGACCACACTTCTTCGAAACTGCCACTGGCACTGCGGTCAGTGTAAACGGTATTCGTTACTATGCGATGATAAACAATTTCTTTTGACCTCAAATTGTTGAAATGGATCTCGTAGATATGTGGTTTCAACTGATGTGGACGGCGTAGTCAACCACACACCGATTGTAACAAAGAAACTGTTGAACACAAATTTGGATGGAAATTATCTCTAAAATTGCCCACCAGGATCTGTTAATTGACCTCATTGGATTTCAGTGTTTGACATTATTTTTATAAAAAAGGGTGTATCCCAATAACTCAAGAACAATTCATGAACTGAAAGTACAAATTTGACCCGCCATTGATGAAATTGTGCCATCACTACATTCATATGTCAAAATATCATCTACGTGTGCCCTGAGTTACGAGGCGAATAAAATGTTCCATACATAATCTTCGTGTCTACACTGATTCTAAAATAAAAGTTAAGACACCATAACTTTTAAAATAAACACCGTTTTGTTTTGTTTCAATTTCAAAATGGGTTGTATTAATAGCACACCGTTTACATGCCAATTTGGCTTCAGAAAGGGGACATGCACCGAAGATGCAATACAGTTACAATATTTTTGGAATATATATTGTAAACATTCGGGTCATAGGACCCTAGCAACCTTAGCAAGGTAATTTACCTGTCATCAATGGTCTATAGTACTGTAGTAAATCTAAAATTATGTGTTTCTGTCTTGCAAATGAATTTAAAATTCAAGTAATTGGTCTATAAGATGCAAATTGTTATCCTTGTAATTGCAAAGATTCCTGCATGCAACTATAGGTAGTATTAAAAATTACCATTTTTTATTAAAAAAAAAAAAAAAAAAAAAAAAACAATACTAAAAATGACCACGGAAATAAAACGCAACCGAATAAAAATGCAATTCACTTTAATTTAGAAATTAGATTTGTTACACGGGTTCATAGATATTTTGCAACTGTGTCTTTTAATGACAATGACATGAGTATATACGAGGTGTGATCAAAAAATAAGGTGACTTTTCATTTTTAAAAAAATATATTTATTTAATCATCCAAATTTATTTTATCCCCTTCAAAATAATCCCTCTCTGATACAATGCACTTGTGCCAGCGCTTTTTCCAGTCGTCAAAGCACTTCTGAAACGCACTTTTTGGTATTGCCTTGAGCTCCTTCAGCGATGCAGCCTTGATCTCCTCAATCGTTGCAAATCTTCGTCCTTTCATGGGCATTTTCAACTTTGGAAAGAGAAAAAAGTCGCAGGGGGCCAAGTCTGGTGAATACGGTGGCTGAGACATGATAGAAGTACTATTTTTAACATGTCTTGGGCAATGTTCATGCGATGCTGCTTTTGATCAAAATTAAGCAATTTTGGAACGAATTTCGATGACACACGTTTCATACCCAAACATCCGTTAAAATTGATTGGCTTGAGACAAACAATAAGCCAAGATCATCCGCTATTTCCCTAATCGTGATTCGACGATTTTTCAACACAATTTCTTTAACTTTTTTAACATTTTCGTCTGTGTTTGACGTGCTAGGTCGTCCGGAGCGAGGTTCATCATTAACATTTTCTCGGCCCTCTTGGAATAATTTATACCACTTATAAACATTTTTTTTGCTTAAAGTTGACTGTCGGTACGCTACTGTCAACATTTCAAGAGTTTCTGAGCACTTAATACCATTTTTTACGCAAAAATTAATACAAACTCTCTGCTCCATTACTTTTAACCACAAAAAACCGCCTAGTAAACAAAACACGTCCAACTTTTATGCCTCTCACATAAAAACAACAACTGCTATATGGTTAAAACTATAAACATATGATCGTGACAAGTGAACCAACACAACAACAACAAAGTTTTGAGTTAGAGTGTACTGAGCGCGCGAAATTTAAAAAGTCACCTTACTTTTTGATCACACCTCGTATAGCGTGGATTGTATGAATGTAGTAGTAAATGTATATATAGTAAGAGAAAGAATTAGACATTACAATTATACTTTAGCAAAAGAGAATTCAACTGTTAATTTTCAACATCCTCGGGGGGCGAGATTGAACTTTAAGAGGATAAAGTAACTGAATTGTTCTTCTGAACAGCTTCCCGTCTGCCAACCGGACCTGACAAGACCTGATCTTTGAATCCCTTCCTTGGTACACCTGATCCACGATAGCCATTTTCCAGTTGATCCGTGGTGTTGCTTGGTCGAAAACGAGAACAACATCTCCCTGTTTTAGATTATGCACAGACCCCCTCGTGGGCGAATTATTGAAAGAGCGCAACAGCTGAAGATACTCCGATTGCCACCTTCTCTTTAGCTTTGTTGTATACCTCATTTGATGTTTCCAAACGTTTCGAAGTGTGTCTCGGGTCTACCCTCGGGATGCAATTAAGAAATCGGTTGGTGTCAAGGCAGACAGGTCCAAAGGGTCAGCGCTTATATATGTCAGGGGACGGTCATTGACTACCTTTTCAGTTTCTGTAATGATAGTTCTAAGCTGTTCAAAATTAAGTTTTGCCTTACCAATAATAACTTTCATTAAGTTCTTCATTGTTCGGATGAGCCTCTCCCAAAACCCACCCCACCAATGGGCACGTTCCACAATAAATTGCCATTGTATCTTTCTTCTTGAAAGAAAGCTTTGAATGACTTCTTCCTCCCAAAAACAGTCACAGGACTACGAAGTTCCAATGCAGCTTTACGGAGAGTACGAGCGTTGTCGGAAAGTATCATCGATGGAACGCCTCGCCTACCGATGAAACGCCGAAGAGCCATAAAAAAATGTTCTGTAGATAGCCCTTTCGTTATTTCAAGATGTACTGCGCGTACAGCAGAGCACGTGAAAATTGCGATGTAAACTTTGGTCGGGTTATTGATGTCACCATAACAATAGAGCGGGCCAGTAAAATCGACCCCCACATTGTCGAACGGTCGCGAAAGGGATATTCTCTCAGATGGTAATGGGGCAAATGGCTGAGACGCAGGTAGACCCCAAAGTTTCTTGCATACAAAACACTTTTTGATTCGTCCTGACGTCCTCGAATTATCCAAAACCGTTCGCGTAGCTTCGACAGGACAGTATTCACACCAGCATGCAAGTTTCTTTGATGATACTCGTCAATCAGTAGATCAAGGAGGTGTGAGTGTGATGGGAGGATGATAGGATGTTTTAATTCCATTGGCTCATCCAGTGACTGCAGACGCCCTCCCAACCTCATTATGTTAAAGTTGTCTAAGAAGGGTGACAACTCGAATATCCTTGATGACGTCGACAAAGATTTGCCCTTTCGCAAGAAACTAATTTCATTAGCAAAATATTGTTTTTGGATGTACCTTACCCAATGGTCTTCAGCTTGTTGGATTTCGGTAGCACATAGTGGTGGTACATCGAAAGATGACAATATGATTTCTGGTTTTTGCTTTCTTTGAACAGAGCATATGTATCGGAGAACGAATGCAGTGACTCTCATAAGACGAACCCAGGTACTGTAATTGTTGTAGCTCAGAAACGGTTCTTCAATTGGTGGTAGAGATTCTGTTAACAGTATTGCGGAGTTTTCGGGAACAGCTGTAACTTCCTGAGTCCAATATTCGTCACTGTTTGCAAGTCAACTAGGACTGTGAGCCCATAAATCGGAATTTAGTAAAATGTTGCAAGCCTCGTGTGAGAAGATCAGCGGGATTTTCTTTTTCTCGACAGTGACCCCATTGTGAAACTGCAGTGAGTCGTCGTATTTCATCAACTCGATTTTGAACATAGGGCTGCCATCTTTTCACATCTCGCTGAATCCAGTTCAAGGCAATCCTCGAATCTGTCCAGAGAAAGTATTTATCGGAAATACTTTTTATGAAAGCTACCGAACCATAGGCTTTCGTGCTGGCATCCGCAAATATGTGGATCTCAAATGTTCCGTCGTTTAATGAGACAGAAGTAGCAGCTCTCAGAAACGTCAAGTCTTTAAGTTCAATGATCCCTTTTACGCAATCGTCCTATTCTTCAAGAAGATCTCCATCGAAAACTACATCCCAGAGCACTTTTTTCTTCCACAATTTCTGGAAAAGAATTTTTAGTTTGACGATTATGGGACCATGAATACCTATTGGATCAAACATCCTTGCAATAGCCTGCAGAACATTACGTTTGGTTCCTTTTGCCGAATTTGAAACAAGAACTTCTAGAACGGATTCCATCAGTACAGCCATTTCATCACTATAAGTGAGCCAAGAAAGGCCCAAAACTTTTTGCACAGATGGAACGGTGTTGCTATTCATCGCATTTCGAATCAGTTGGGTACTTGAATTCCACTTGTGCAGATTCATTGAAGCTCGCTTAAGGATGTTGACAGCTTCGGAACAAATTTTACCTCCCTCTTTCTCACAATCTGTGCTCATAACCACGTCATCCATATATATACCCTCCAAAAGTATAGAACAAGTGGACGGAAAGTTCTTGGATTCGAGTTGAAGGTGATGCTTGATCGTCGCACACAGTTGGCTGCAATTCACACCAAACGTAACTCTGGTCATCCTTTATTCGTTGAACTTTGGTCTGTCACTAGCAGTGGTTAATTTGCTTTCAAACCACATAAAGCGATGGCTATCGCGGTCGTCCTCGTATGGGGATATCTGGAGAAAGGCTTTCTCGATATCTGCCACGATACCATGAAGACCTAGGCGGAAGTTTAGAATAACCTTCAAAACGTCTGGCAGCAAGTTGGCGCCTGTCCAGAGATGATCGTTAAGGGAATCAGTTCCATCAACGTGTGCCGACGCGTCAAAAACCACGCGAAGCTTTATGGTACCTTCCTCCTTATACACTGGCTGATGAGGGAGGTAGTAAACGCGTGTTTGATGGGGCTTTTCACATGATGACGATGTAACTGGCTCAGCAATACCATCGCAAATTAATTTCCTAATGGCTTCATCGTAGTACAACAACTTTACTGGATCTCTTGACAGACGGCGGATTAGAGAATCCAAGCGCTGCAAATCCAGCCCTTTGTTGTCTTGCAAAACGGAATCATTTGTCTTCCATGGCAGTTTTGCAACGTAGCGAGAATCTTGTCTACTGATGCACTTTTCGATCAGCTCTTCGGTAAGAAAGGTGTTCTCATCTTTGTCATTTCTTATACCAAGAAATTTGGGCTTCTAACGCCCAAAATTGTGTGAAGTCTTCGGATTTTGTTGTCGATGTCAGATTAATGAGGCATCTGGAAGAGGAACAAGAACCTTTAGAGCATGAATTAAACTTATCACTTACAATGTGGAGGCCTTGTTATGTCCATCCAAACACCGTATGTACTGCTCTTAGTCGCTTGGTAAGTTGACGTTGCTTTCCCGTCACAATGCTCCAATAAAAATCGGAACCAATAAGAAGACTGAGTCTCTCTTCTATCTCCATATCACTTTAAAAAGCCGGCAACTGGATTCTGGAACCGTCAATTCGTCGACGCAAATTTCGGGCACTATAATTGCCTCCACGGTAACTTGTTTTTCGGGATTCAGAAGGCTTTTTAAATTAATAATCACTTTATGGAATTTTTCTGTGGGCTTAGCCTCTTTACATCCAAATGGTATAACTGATAAATCGACTGTGCCTCGCGATTTCAAATTTAAGTTTTTTAAAACACTTTCACGAATGTATGTGTTTTGGCTTCCACCGTCTATAATAGCAGGAATAGTAATGTGTTTTGTCTGCGAAACAGCCACACATCTAAATGTTTTCAAAAGAATGTTCTCCGTTACGTTATATGCACACAAGTTTAAAGCTATGTTTTTGTCATCACTCTCTTTCGGGATATTCTTTTTTGTATATGTAGGATCACACATTGATGACATATGCCTACCTTTGCATATATTACAAGAGAGAAATTTACCGCTTTTACACTTTTTAGCGGAATGACCAGTTCTGGCACAACGAAAACATCTGCCGCTGTTACGTAAAATTTGTCTCTTTTCTGTAACCGATATACTGCTGTCACAGTCCTTCATTGTGTGAGTGTTTGATTTGCAAAAAATGCATGCAGCATCGGTTGGACTGATTGTCACCAAACTGGAGGCGGTCGATTGGGCAACGGTTCTGTTCTTGAAACTGGTGTGGGTAACGCCACTTTTTTCTAGGGATTCGACTTCTCGCTTTAGGAATCGAAGAATGTCTTTGACTTGATCTCCGCCTGTTTGAGAGAGAATCGATCCGTTATCTGTAGTCGAAGAAGTTTCAGCAGCTTCTTCTTCTTTCACCTCGCTTTCCATTTTTTTATGGTACTCAATGCGAAGAGCTGTCGGAAGACATCGAGCAATATGGATCGAAGCATGACGTAATAATTACTTGTTGGCACCTGTAATGCTGTCAGCGAGCGAGTGCATGAAACAACAACCGCGTAAAGATTTCGTAACCCAGGGGTATCGTTACAGTCACGAACTGGAATCAGACTTACCAGCTGTTGAATATGCTTGTCAATGAGCTTGTCCGCGCATCCATATTGCTCCTGAAGGAGTCCAACAGCCGCTTCATAGCACTTTTCAGATGGTGTAAAACCAGCGATAGATTTTTTTGCGTCGCCTATGAGAACGGATTCTAGGTAATTTAATTTTTCAGGACCCGATAAATTTGTGTGGACGTGGACGGCACTACGAAATTGTTCCCAAAAGGGCAACCAATCACTGAAATTTCCATCAAATCGTTTTAGTGGTAATTTTCGAAGCTTAAATCCACTGTTCTTTTAGATAGAGTTGGTGGAAAGATTTGCTTTTTCATTAGGAAGAATCGTATTGAGTTTATTGTTAGGCCTCTGCAACCTCGTATTTAACCGTGCAAGTGCGTTTAAAGCCAGGTCCTGGTACTCAACGACCTTCAGCGATTCGTCTTCTTTTAGAAGGCCTTTCTGCTTTATATCTTCATTGATTGCATTGAGGTTTTCGTTAACGGATGTTAATCTTTGAACATATGAATCGAGTTCCTCTTCAATATCACCAAAATTAGGCTCGTTCGCCTCGTTAATACATGAGCTATCATCTTTAAGAAATTCGAGCGCTGAATTCGCGATTTTGGTCATTTGACCTCTATATGCCGCACGTGTTGATAGCTCCATGTTTCTTACAGTCGCGATCTGAAACACAAAGAAATTTCTAAATATTGCTCTTATGCACTGCTTATTTTTAGAAATTTTTTTTTGTGCCGTTTTTCAAATCGGCCCACACCTAAAGTAATACTATTGTTAAATAATTTTTTAAACATTTATTTTATTCCTGTAAAAAACCTCAATTTTTATTTTTAAAAAGCAAGTTAATCACAAATACATTTGGAAAAAAATATCGATAATGCGGAATCAACAATACAGAGATATGTGCGGAAAAATGAGTATGCAAGGTAGTTTTCCGTGTGGAATGAGTGTAGTACGGAATCAACAATACGACCCATAATAATTGCTATAGATTGCACATTAAAAAATTTTTTTTACCCAGTGGATAAAAATATTTTACTTGAGGAAGATGGTGCAGCCAAATCTATTTACCTCACTTTATTACGCGTTGGTCCATTTTTATGGTATTTTTTCTGGGACATTGCTTTGTATATTAGCAACCTTCAGCCTCCCAAAAAAAAATATAATTACAAAAACGACTATTGAAATTAGGATGAAAGCTAACTTTTCCATTCTTTGAAATAATATTTACATATTGCTTCGAATGTACTGAGAGTAAATGATGAATTTCTGTATCTGTATATTCTAAAAGTACTATGAAATGAAATGGAGTAATCTAATCTAATCTATATGGATAGTAAATATAGATTAAAAGCCTAATACTTTTTATTGCAATTCATTTGAACGAGCTTGGGGTGATGTTAGAGAGAATTTCACTCTTGAAATTGATGGCATTCTCATTAAAAGTAGGAAGCTTATTGAAATCGATAGCTAAGATAGCGATTGTGAGTGTTTAACTGATTGAATTAGCATTTAAGATAGTTTTAATCAATATTTTACCGAAATTTCAATAAAACCAAAGCCATCTGTTTAAAGTCGACAGAATGCAAATATTCTACATTATCGAATATAATTGCTGACAATTTTTTAATCAAATAGTCTGTGCTCTCTTTCCAGCGAAATATTGAGAGCTATATTGTCTTTAAAGTGATGGTATTTCTAGCTCTTAAGTCTACTAATATGTGGTTAACGTATTAAGTTGCTTATTCTTCTTACGGTTTCATACCTGCTATGGAGATAGCAGATGGATGGAGATGCTATTTTCAAATTCGTTAAATTGAAATGCCATAATAACATATAGTAAATACCATTTAAGTATGAACTACATAGTTATTGAGGAATGTTGTACATATATCCTATAGATACGAGAACTTGTGTTGGATATGTGAACATATTGTAGCGAGAGAATGATAAAATACCTTGAAATAAATGTGGGGTTATACTATTAACAAAATCCTATCAAAAAGATATAAATATATTTATACACATCCAAGGCAGGTGAAAGGAATTACTATAATATAATACATTATTATGAAATTGACTTATCAGAATATTGATTTTGTCGAAGTCAAAGTATATCCGCCAGCACTTCATTTTCCTATTGATAACCTTTTAACTATCTCAGGTGTAACAGAGATACTCGTATAGTTTTATATTCGAAAAAGTATAACTATTGTGACAACGAATAATAACAAAAAATCTTTTCAAAGTTGATAGGCAATTAAGTTCGGAACCAGCAAATTTCCGCTTTCGAAGTAAAATATGTTGAAGATCCTATAGAAGTGAAAATGTTTAAGTGAAAGAATCAGAATTAAAAACTGGACAAAGAGAGACAGTTAATTTTCAAAATTTATTTACGAGACACGATAAGTGGTTGCAGGTTGCATCCCAGTATAAGTGTGGGTTGGGTGTCATTCCAACGTACTAGTCCATTTTGCAGCTTATACTCTACGAAAGCTTTGCTACATAGTCTCAAGGATTTGTGAAGAACAAAATTGTCTTAAGTGGTACACAACATGTAATGCTGAAATGATAAATCTTCCAATCTGCTAACCTTTTTCAACAAACAATAAATACAATCTAGGCACTTTAAATCACTTTATTACGTAATGAACGTATATTCCACTCAGGAACTAAACTTCACCTGACTGAACCATCTCATATTGAATGCAATATGGACAATTTCCCCAAGTTATGAACTCATACATATGTTACATTCGGCCATCCTCAGCGGGAAACGACCTCGTTTCTGATTCGTCAATATGATCTAATTCAGGGTCTATTTGGCACCACGGCTTCATTTTATCCGATGCAAATACTGACTGGTAGAACCTATTTTTTTTTTTTTGCATTCCAGGCACATCTCCAATGACATACCTATCATTACGAAGAACAGCTGATATGATGAATGGGCCCTGATATTTTGACTCCAATTTAAGAGACTCTCCAGTCGACGGCGGCTCAGATTCAATGACGATAAGATCATCTTTGTTGTACTTCGTAGGTTTCTTAAATTGGCGATCATATCGTTCCTTCCACTTTTCTTTTGGTCTTCAATTTGCTTTGACGCGATTACGCGATTCTCAGCTACTGATGTACTCGCTCGGGCTTCGTCGTCTTGGAAAACTAAGACTAACTTGTCTTGAAGGATATCTCTAGGTCTAAAATCAAAAAAGAGTTCATTTGGACTGTTCGCTGTGGTGTTATTTGGAGAGCGATTTATTGTCCATTGTATATTACGAAGTGTATTGTCCCAGTCTCGTCCAGTGTCTTTATTAGTCATAGTAGTAATCGAGCTAAGAAGTGTTCGATTTGTGCGCTCTACCTGCCCGTTAGTCCGAACATCATTTTCATCACAATACTTTTCAAAGCCTTTGCAGGTGTAGGACGTTCCTCTATCAGTAATTAGTCGCATTAGTGTACCGAATATAAAGGTAGTTTCGTTTAAAAATTGTATTACTTTGGAAGTCTTAGTATCCCTAACCGCCTTAATTACCACGTATTTTTTAAAGGCGTCCGTAAGAACTATTAAGTATTGATTTCCAGAGGAACTCTTAACAAAAGGACATAAGTGATACAAATGGATCGAGTGAAATAGAACCGGGACAGTTTCGGAGACATGGAGTTCGCTTTCTTTGTTTCCGCCTTTTCGTTTATTGTAGCAACACTCGACACATGCTCGTATGTATTTGTGCACAAACTGACGCATTCTAGGAAACCAAAACGTTTTTGAAAGCTGTTGTAAGGTTCTTTCAACCCCGAAATGCCCTCGTTCATTATGAAAATTTCTAACGAGTTGCGAACGTACACCTGCAGGGACTACCCACATTTTATTTCCATTTACGTTTCGGAATAAGTAATTGTTTTTTAACGTGTACTCAATCCGTAACTGTTTTGTTTCATTATCCTTTTTGTCCAATTTAAGTTTATTTACTATTTCTACCAGTTTAGAGTCCTGCATTTGTAATGATAGGACCCAATCGGTATTATTAATTTCTATTTTTAGAGCACTACTTTGAACAGACTTATCAAGAATGGGTTGTTCAACCGGCTGTCGACTTAGTGCGTCCACATGCTGCATTTGCTTTCCTTGTCTATGCAAGATAGTAAAGTCGTTCTCTGACAAACGTAGCCACTATCTAGCGATCCGTCTGTTTAGTACTGTTCTTAAGTGCTTCTATGGCCCGACAGTCAGTGACAATAGTTCGATGCTTTCCAAGGACGTATATTCGAAATCACTCCAGACTTTCGATAATGGCGAGTATTTCTAACTCAAAACTGGAATACCAGCTTTCAGCGCTAGTTGTTTTTCTGCTAAGATATTGTATTGGTTTAAGGATGCCAGCTTCATCTTGCAGTAATAAATCCAATTTTCAATGTTTATTCAATTTCAGGTTAAAGACAAAAAAGCGATTTTAATAGCGAAATAGTTGAGAGGGCGGCCAAAATTTAAGCGATGTTTTACGGTGCTACATCTTCATATTTAGTCAGTCATATGCATAGTTAGGCTAGGAGGTTGAATATCAAAAGTAAAAAACATTATTTTAGTTTTATGACTAGTGTGTGGATAAAGAAACATTGCCTTAAAAATTTAAATCCTCCTCTGGGTCAGGTACCAAATTATATAAATACGTGCAAGCTATATGATCAGCAAATACAGTTCTTGTCCCTCTTAGATCTTAACTGAAAAAGAGTTAGTAAATATATGGTATTATGGAACAAAATCGGCCCCAGTACGGAACCCTGCGAAACATCGATTTTATATATCAGAACATCGATTAATATTACCTCCTATCTCAGCTGTTTGTTTTCTATCCTAGAGCTATGACGGAAACCAATCTAGAATTAATCCCCTAATTTAACCCTAAAATTTCTACAATTTTATTGGAATAAGCTCGTGGTCTACAGTATCAAATGCCTTTGTAATGTCATTGAAGAACGCAACAGTAAATCCACATAGACTTTACTTTTCAAAAATCATCTTTATCTTGTTTTACAAATTGGGGCCACAAAAAATTTTTAACAATCGACAGTAACAGCCCAAAAGCCACATCAAATGGCACAATTTGTGGACATAACGATTTTTCTGAAATCAATTGAACAGTCAATCAATTCGAAATGAGCATACAAGTGTCAAACCACTCAAACTTTAGATACACTTCATGGAAATGATCGCAATTAATAGCACTACCCCGCTAGGCACCACGATTGCAACGCACTCGGGTGATCCTAGAGCAAGCAGAAGTGCTTGTGTCAGAGCCCGACGGATTCTGGGGGCGGGCAAAATGAAGTTTCCAAAATATTTTCATAAACTTCGGTTTGCAAGTTGGAACGTCGGATCGATGACCTCAAAAAGTTTAGAACTGGAAGCGATTATGCGTCGCAGAACTCTACAAATCCTGTGCGTACAGGAAACGAAGTGGTGTAATACAGGAAATAAAGCGCGTTTTCTAGATTTAAAAACTAAGGCATTTAAGATGTTCTACCATGGAACGGTCAGTGGACGAAACGGTGTTGGAATCGTTGTTGCAGCGGATCTTCTAAACAACATCGTTGGTATCTTGAAAATAAGCGACCGCTTGATGAGTGTTAAACTTGTCATACACAATGAAACGTGGAACATTGTTAGCGCGTACGCTCCACAAAATGGATGCGACCAATCGGAAAAAGATACATTTTGGTCAGAGTTCGGTAATTTCGTAGGCGGAGATTTAAATGGCCACGTCGGAGAAACAAATGTTGATTATGAGGACTGCCACGGCGGTAAAAGCTTTGGAACCAGAAATTCATCTGGCGAAGACATCCTTGTAGCGTGTAGGGCTTACGGCTTAACCATCTTAAATACAATATTTATTAAACATCAACGACATCTTATCACCTATAGCAGCGGAGGCCACGAAACGCAAATAGATTATCACCTCAACCGTGAGAAACCGTGTTAAGTAATACTTGGAGAATCGCTAGTAAGCCAACACCGTCTGCTCAACACAGAATTTTTCACAGCGGAACCACCGAAAACACGGGCATCGTTCGGAAAGCCAAAAATCCGGTGGTATAATCTATCGAAGGAACGAAGCTCAAGATTTATTGCACTGGCTAAAGAAGTACTTCACAATATAAACGGTATCGCAGACTCACTTAGCCCGCAAGAAATGTGGAACAGCATGCACGAGGAATGCATAACACTCGCAAAGTCCCATCTGGTGACTATATCGAAATACCATCACGTTGGCAAAGAAACGTGGTGGTGGAATGACGAAACCAAACGAGCTGTGGCCGACAAGAAGAGTGCATTCCAAGCGTGGACAAAATGCGATCGGAGCGACGATATCGAAAAAGCTCGACTGGCTCTTGAATACGAGCGTCTTAAAAAGATCGCAAAGAAAGTCTTGGCTCGAACTCGAGCGGCAGAAGCGGAAAACCTGTACCAGGAGTTGGAACAAATATCCTCACGATCGGCGGATAGAAGACAAGCTATCCAAGAAGTTCAAACGTCGTACAGTACTAAAATGCCAAATATTTTTAAGCTCGCTGCACAGAGGAGAAAAAATTCAATGGAAATAACCTCGCCGAAATACATCAAAAACGCAGACGGTCGCTCACTAACAAATGGAAAGGAAATTTGTGACCGGTGGCTTGAATACTGCAAGGAGTTGCTTAACAAACAGTTTCCACGTGATATCATGCCGACAGCTGGTCTATTCGAGGAGGAAGTTTCGGACTTTTCAATCGAAGAAATAAGTATAGCAATTGGAAAAATGAAACGGGGAAAAGCGGCGGGACAAGACAGCATTCAATCAGAGTTTTGGTCGAACATGGAGGGGATCGGCAGCGTTTGGCTATTGAAACTTTTAAATAAATTGAAATGTGGACAACCTATGCCGAATCAATAGAGAAGTAGCTTCTTGGTTCCATTATACAAAGGAAAAGGCGACACTCGAGAATGCAACAACTACCGTTCAATCAAGCTTATGTCACACACAATGAAAATCGTCGAAAGAGTCTTAAACGAACGTCTTCGGCAAATAATAAAGCTCGATAATAGCCAGTGTGGATTTGTTGAAGGAAGATCGACGGTGGACGCTATCCAAAGCCTACGAATAATAATGGAAAAGCACCGAGATTCGTCTAAGGATTTACACATGGTAATTAGCGACCTCGAGAAAGCATTCGATCGAGTGCCTAGGGATCTCATATGGGCCGCGCTGAGGTCTCAAAACGTACCGGAAACGTATGTTAGAATAATACAAGACATGTACGGAAACGTAAAAACTGCGGTTAAAAGCTCTGCCGGACTAACGAGAGAATTCCTAGTTAATGTCGGAGTGCATCAAGGAAGCGTACTTAGCCCTTTCCTGTTTAACGTAGTATTCGACTATCTTTTAAAAGACTGCATGCGCGAAGCAAATGTAACACCAATTCTCTTCGCTGACGGCGCAGTTATACTTAGCGATAACGTCGAAGATTTACAGAACGCCTTAAATTCATGGAGAAATGCGCTAGAGAGAAACGGGTTTAAAATAAGTCGTTCAAAGACGGAGCATTTGACGTGTCCATTTGCGCATCCGTTACGACCTGTTCCGGATATAATGTTAGACGGAATAGTTCTTCCGAAAAGCACTATCTTTAAGTACTTAGGATCAATCGTTAACATGGAAGCGAAATGTGACGACGACGTAAACCACAGAGTGAGTGTGGGATGGATGAAATGGCGGGAAAATTCGGGAATCTTTTGCGACCGAAAATTTCCACTTAAATTAAAGGGGAAACTCTACACCACGGTTGTTAGACTAGCTCTTATATACGGTTCATAGTGCTGGACAATGTACGAAGCGTTTAAAAACAAAATGACGGCAGCGGAAATGAAAATGTTAAGGATGTCTAGTGGAGTCACTAAACGCGATTGCATTAGATCTACACGTATAAGAGGAAGTCTACATATAAAGAATTCGGTAACCGAACAGCTTGAGGCGAATATAATAAGTTGGTATTGCCACGTTCAAAGAAGATCTGCGGAAAATCCGGTTAAAAAGGCACTATCAACTACGGTCACTCCAACTGTAAGAAAACGAGGTCGGAAAAGAATTCCTGGATTTCTCAGAGGGCAAATGCGCAACAACGCCTGGGGCTAACCACTGAAGCGATCCAGGATCGAGTAGTATGTAGACCCGTTCTACGGTCTGCGACATTAGCCAACCCCATAAGCGGAGCAGCAGCGATGCAGTAAAAATGGTAAACTCGTTACGCATAAGTTCGTATAACGAGGAAAGGGTTAATAAAAGGATAAGAAGAACGATTTTTCTGAAATTGCTCGCGGATTTTCTTCTCCCAGATGAATTAATCTTGTTTGTTGACGACTCCATCTAATGTGAAAAGAGGTTCATCGCTAAATATGATTTTGCGTGAACAAACAGCGTCAACCAAAGTTGAATGTGATCGCTTGGCTTTGATTCGTGTGATATTGTAAGGATGTAAATGCAAATCCTTATTTAAAAAACTTCAGTCGGTGGATGAATACCAAATGCCTAAGAATATCGTGATATTCGTATCGGTGTTGAAGATTCTTCAGGGACAGTTTGTATCTAGAATTTACACGCTACCTATTTTCTGTTTAGTTCTTTTAATTTGTTGTTCTTAAATCAATCTTAATTCTGCCTAGTTCTATGTAAGTTAGTAAAATTGTTAGTGCTGCCGCACAACATCCTTCATGTCGCGACTCCCCATCACCCTACTGAATCGGAGACGGTCCACACTGCCGTATGCGACGTCTCTGTCGTAGTTGAGTCGCTTGTCCGCAGTTGTTGGGGCGACATGAAAGATAAGCAAAACCGCTAACTTATCCTGGATCAGATCTTTCACATCGAGGTAGAGCAACGCTTCTGGAGGAATAAAGCCGTTAAAGCGACCTCTCTCGTGATAAAGATATTTGGGGTTGTAAGCACCGGAGATCAAGTTGTTCGACGAGGTCATTGCTCTTGCAACGAGTCAACTTAATAACAATATTTAATTGTCCACTCTTATTAATTTCGCCCTCATTACGATAAAATTTTGTGTACTAAAACTCAGGACAAGAAATGGACAAAGAAATGTGTAGATGTCACATCACCATTCTTCAAGATGAACTATCGATCTGTAAGCGTATTGAAAAGAATATTCAGCAGTGGTTTACTTCAATAATACTCTACCTATTCAGCTTGTAGAAGATACTCTCTAACTTCGATACCGTACGAAGGTATCTCCAAGTCAATCAGGCAGGCATATGTGCACAGTTTCTTGGCTTTGTTCCATTGGATGCCCGAAGCCAGTTAAGACGCAGCATGAATAACATCATACTCCGCGTTAAAACCAAATTGATTATCCGGAACAATATTTCTGTCCTCAACCCACTTAGTCAGGATTCTACTGATCACTTTTTCGAAAACCTTACTGATGTTTGGAAGGCGACTGACCGACCGGAGAATCGTCGGATAAGAGGTGTCCTTATCCCTTCTATGGATGATGCAGCACCGCTGTTTTCCAATGCACTGGATAGTGGGCATTATTCATTGCGTTGTTAAACAGGGTTGTTTAAACGTTCATCGCTTCTAGTGGGAGATGTCGAAGCACAAAATTTCAGTTTTTCATCGATTCTGAGTGATTTCCTGCTTCTTAGTGATTCGAAGATCGTTTGGAGCAGTTCCTTGGAAATGAACGGAGGTTGTTTCCTTTCATTGGCGATATCATTATTTGCCATTTTCTCGTCACTGAACATGGTGAAACCTGAGTTCCCGATTTGCCAGTTAACTATTCAATTCGATGGTAGAATTTGTACAAAAGGATTCGAATTTCCAGGTCATGGTTCGGGCCAATAATTCCATTCTCCTTCTACTCTACGTGTAAAGACGCTCCTATAGCCTCGACTTTCTCCGGCGGATGTTCAATCACAAGGAAGTTGTCATCATCAACAGCATCATTTATATCTATGCCTGGTTTTAAAAGTATGGGATCGTTGCTCCTCGTTTGGGCGATTTTTTGATAACAGTCATTTTGGTCTTTCTTCCGAAATGTGTTATTTATTTGCCGGAACATATTCCGGTTGCTAGTGTTTATAGCCCGAATTTTATTGTTCCAATACAAACTTATAGAAGCCCCGTAACATTGTTTTATTAATATTTGAACGTTTTTGACCGATGCGACGTCTTTAAGGTTATGATCTTCAGGTTATGTCTATCAGTAAACTGTCTATAAAGGGTAAGTTTGTCTTAAAGAAACAACGTTCTCTCTTGAGTGTCCACCAGACCTTTTTTTATCCTCGGCAGAACCAGTTTCTTCCAATATTTTCACAAACCTCTGAAAAGTTGTCTCATTTGGGCTGATATTTTCAACAAAAAAGTCACGAGTTTTGTTAGCTTTTTCAAAGATCGATTTTTCTTATTAAAATTTAAAATAACTTTATTGACTCCTTCAAGCATGTAACCATCCATTTAAAATTATACACCTTATGAGTCTCAAAAATGACACACAAAAAAGTGGCGTTAAGAAATTGATTACTGACATCTAGACGTGACTTTTGAAAGCTCTTTTATTGCTGCAGACTGTTCTTAAACCATACTAATGTTCACTAAAGAACGGGCTTTTCTCAAGAAAGATCACTTTTTAAAAAAATTTGAGAATGCCGAAAGCAGCAAGAAATGTACTTATTAATTTTAGGTGGAGCCACGATCCGGGGTGGAGCTGGGCCTCAATCAACAAGCGTCTCCAGCTAGCTGCCTCCAGTTTCGCATGATAAGCTGGCTGAGGCTACTGCGCTATCCCTCGGGGCGCATTGGTGTTCACCCGATCTACATGACCCAGCCATCTTAGTCGTTGGATCTTCACTCTTCTGGCAAGGTCAATGTTGCTGTAAAGTTAATACAGTTCATCGTTGTATCTCCTCCTCCACTCACCGTCAGTGCAGACCGAACCGGAAATCACTCAAACAATTTTTCTCTAAAAGCAGGCAAGAGCACCCCCATTCATTTTTGATAATGTCCATGTCTCTTCTCCATAGAGCAGGACTGGGATTTGGGATTATTAAGGTCTTATATAGGGTATCTTTAGTTGTTCGAGAGGGCTTTACTAGTCAATTTTCTTCTTAGCCCAAATAAGCAACGATTGGCAAGCGTTATTCTTCGTATGATTCAAAGCGGAGCCTTAGTAGACAAAGTCCCTCAAAGTTATATCTGTTAAAGGTGACGTTCTCTCCAAGACGTCGGTGTTGAGCGTACTTTTTGCTTGACGCCATAAACTCTGTATTGCCTTGTTGATCGCTAAACGTTTTTTCGACGCTTCCGTCTCAATACTTGCAAAGTCGCCACTGACATAGGGTCTCCTTTCTTGAGGATCAGACAAGCAATGCTGATGTTCCATTCATCGCGCATACTTTCGTCCGACCATATTTCAGAGAGTGTGTGCCCCTATCACGGCCATCGCCTACCGCTTTGAAAAGTTCGGCAGTCAGGCCGTCCGCTCCAACAGCTCTGTTGGACTTCAGCTTGAATATTGCTTTCTTCATTTCATCCAGGTCAGGTGGCCAGAAGTGTTGTTCAACATCGTCCAGGTAGAAAGGTTCATTTTGCCTGACAGCGATATTTGTTTCATCATCGCCGTCATAAGTATTGTCTACAGAAATGATCTTTCCAAATCCTTCGCGTCTGCGACTGCGACTCTACTACGATGTTCTCTTGTTCGTCTCTACAGGCAGCAAAATAGGTCCATAATTATTTGAAAATTTGCTATCACTTTTTTTGAAAATTGGTGTTATCTCAGCGATATTCCGAGTGTCGGGAAGTATGCTTATTATGAAGATATGTGCTAGATTGTCAATGAAAAGTATTTCATATAAGTTTTTTCAAACAAATCATTTAAAAAACTATTAGCTGTAGCCGAATTTGGCTTTTTTAATTCCATAAAGATTTAAATGAGTTCAAATGAAGAAATTAATTTAAATTGCTTGCTCGCCCTGTGTCCACATTAATGTTATCTTCCACGTAAGAGTTTTGAGACACTGTATTCAAGCCTGCACCAGATAGAGTATTATTGGCAGCACATGTAAAAAATTCGTACGCAATGTCGGATGTATTTGACACATTATGGTACATTACGAGTTATTCTTTTAAGTAAGTAACTCACTTTCATTTCGTCATTCTGTTTTTACGTCACCTTGTGCTCTGTAGAATTTATCCTTGTTTAGTGAAATTTTAACTGCAACCCCTTTTGACAATTTGACGTAAGCCTTACGAGTCAGCAGGCAATTGCGATATCTCTGGCAACTTAGGCGTAATACAACTACCAACATGAATTTTGAGACAATTATAGAACAAATAAAAGCCTCCAAAAGGATTATTTTTCTGCAGTAAACGCTCATTCAGATAGTTAAAGTCAATCGTTGCCCATGTTGGTTTATAGAGATTGATTTTTGACTTTACATTAAAAGAGACAGCTCATAGAGTGATCCGAAATCTTATAGTCTGATATTAAACGGAAAGATTATATTTAAAGCCCAACAGTGTTCGAAAAGAAGCAGATATCCTTGTTGGTTAATTTATATAGAATTCTTAACCATTAGCGGACATATATGATAAATTTCTCTCAGTAATCGTTGGCTGTATTAATATATTGATATTTATGTCTCATACAAATAAACAATCTTATGTTTTCCCGTTCCTTGTTTAACAATAAAAACAAATTGTACAAGAAAATGTCATTCGGTTGGCCATGATTTATTGCTTAAAAAAATTATATGATGTCTTACTTGACATGTCGACAAAAAAGAGAAAATATTCATGGAAACTTCAATTGTTATCGTTTCCTATAAAGTAGCATACCACAAGGGTCGGATCAAGGTCCTTTACTTTTTGAAATATACATCAACTTCCTATTTGAAAAGAATTTAAATGCCATACCCATGGCTTTTTTGATCATATGGACTTACTTATCTGGGTACAAGTAGGGCTAGAAAGACTAGAAAGACTGGGGCTATAGCTTGCTACATACTTGCATCCTTTAATGAGATGCATGATTATAATCTTCACTATCAAGCATATGATTGTAAAAAAAAGTGCTATAGGTTATTTTCTTTGGATAGAGAGAGGGGCGGGGATTGGAACCCAGGATATCAGAGGCAAACTCTCTGACTGCTCTCTCAAAATGATGCGTCTTCTCTTGTACGTTTGATGCAAGCTGTGTCGTGTGTTCGACGTTGAATTTAGTCACAATGGTTTGCGTAAAGGTTATCAGCCTGGGATATTTGGATATTCGAAATCCTGGATAAGTGCCTTGTTTCGATCGTAATGTGATCAATTTTATTTCATTTATCGGGAGCCAGTCAGAAAATCCGGGTGCTGGCTATAGCAGCATAACGTTCCACAGCTAAATAAATAAAACGGTGTCCATTTCTGGATGATGTCGTGGTGTCGTGTTGGCTCTTTTCTTCGTCCGAACTATCAAGTATAAGCTCCTTCTTTAGCTTGACATTGAATCACAGAAGAGTTTCGAGATCATAGTGAGAGCATCACTCCTAGGTTTTTTTTTTTGGGAAACTCGTAGAAGCTATCTTTGGTAAGGTTATACCTAGGTGGGGTTGTCGATATTTTTGCAAATTATTGTTAGCCGATCGGTTCCATATCTAGGCTCAAAACTTGTTTACCAAGATTTTATCTGAAGGCGAATCTGTATCTAAATGAACTCTGCAAATGGTTTTCTTGGGGCCCCCTTTGTCTGCTTGTCACGATTTTACATCACATTCTCTCCATCCCATCGAACTTTCTGGGTGGTGGTTATGTTTGCTTTGCATCAATGAAGGAAAGTTCTAGTTAGCCTTTAAAAATTCATTTTAGATCTGAAAATCGTTATCTACGAGTAGCTTCATATCTTTGTTTATTCTTTAGGATATGTACACGGCTTTAGGTCTGCGTACGAGTATATTAGTATTTGGATGCATTTATATTTGTTTTATTTATGGCTCCTTCACAACGACGATATCTTTTTCAAAGGGATTCGCATCAGATATTCGTCTCTAATCATTCTCGCACAAATTTTGATTAACAATCAACAGAATTTGACCTCAAGCGTTCTCAGTTATATCAGTTATCCCTCCACCACTTGTTTAATGGTTCTCGGTGCATTTTTAATTATCAAATCTCTTAAAAAGTAAGACATAAAGGATTAATTTTTCTATGGGAAGAGAGCCCTGAGATAGAGATCTATTTCGTTGTACACTTTGTTTTCCCAGAATTATCTTTCGCCCCCATACTTGCACTTTTCAAAATATTCAATATTTTCCACTTGTCTGAGTTTGTGGTATCGAATCATGGTCAACACACTGACCTTTTTCTTGAGTTGCCTTGGGATCCAGTAAACTTCAGTGTCTTGAATACCTCAAAATTCTTAGTTCAGGGGAGAGGAAGATTTTCGGCCTGATTTTTTTTTTGATCAGAAAGATATTAGCACTCAAGCGTTAGAGTGTACGTTGTACGTTATTCTTCGAATTTTTTTCGAATTTCGGTAAACTGAGAAGAGTCGTATCTTAAGCAACGATCGTCTGGTATTCAATGATGGTAAGCAAATTACAAAACATATCGAATGATACTCTCCATTGGATAAGGGAGCATTTCGGGTTGGTGTAGGTGAAGGACTAAGGCTAAGAATATGACAGAATAGCAGTGCGTAGTCGGCTTCTTCATAAATATCCGTCATTAGATCGCTATTGAGTCAGTGAAAAAACTGTGTGTGTCATTTCCTTTGAATAAGACAACATCTCATCCCATTCCACCCACCATTCCCCAAAAAAATTCTCAGAAAACATCTCTACGACAGCAAATTAAATTTCATATTGGCAGCTTCTGTAAGCACAACGCACAAACATGTCGGAAACAATTTAACATTTAAACTCTTCATCTGAGTTGCAGACGTCATAAGCAGTTACACTCAATTTGCTTTGTTCTTTAAGCCTGTATACTTGCCTGACTGAAGGAATAGCTTCAGTGAGGTGGATGGTGTAAATAAAGAATACCACATCCTTGTGGGTTGACTAAGAGATATGTTCAGTTTTTTTTTTTGTTTTGTTGAATAGATTTTATTACATCACTTTTCATGGCAACAAGAAGTAAGGACAAATGTGTAGATACATGCTCGTTTGAGTAATGAGTTTGTTCTATTAGATACCAGCTAGAGAGTATGAGTTTGAAGGTTTCCTATTAAGTATCTGACAACGAATTTGTTTCATTTTTGTTTTCTCGTGTACTGTAAGTGACATGACAATGAGGGTAATTGTAACTTTAGTTGTTACAAAGTGATAGAATTAATTGCAACGTTGATACTATCACCATGGCATTGTTTAAAAGGTTGGGCTCTAATCAAGCCAAAGGGGGGCGTTGTCAATAGTTACATCCCTTTTGATTGTCGACATTTAAAAGTTAAGTTTGTCTACAAACTTAGGAGTTGAAGGTTTTTTTTTTAATTTTCCTCAAAGGCAGACACAATGCACCTCAAAGTTGGTAACAGCACTGGCTTGTTTGTCTTGATACTTTTAAATAGAAAGTTTAAGCGTTCAGGAAAATTGCATCAGGCTAGGTAGGACCTACCTGAAGTGGGAAGTAGACTCGTTTAAGGGCTTAAAGGAACTTCAACAAAGTAATTTTTTAAATTATTTTACTTGACCGTGGGGCTAACTTTGTTGTAAAGAGTGAGGTGCTCTTTTCCGAAAAAAAAGAAGCCATCGAAAAATTCGACTTCAGTTCTTGCGCGATTTGAATTTTGTATGCTTTTGAACCAAGATATGACAAATTGTTGAATACGCCAAGTCAATCTGTTGGGAACGTCGTCGAATTAATCCATCACGGTCATCGCGTATATGGTAAGCGAATTGTGGGCTTGGTAAGTCAATGTGGACTATAAGTTGAAGCACATTTCTCATAGAACGCTGATTTTCGTTGAAGTACTTAATTATTTGTAAGCGCTGTATCAAGTTAAGTCTTTTCATAAAAAAGTATCACACAATACTTACTTACTCACTTACTTGGTTAGCAACCCTTAAAGTGTCAAAGCCTGAGCAAAAGCAGCCTTCCATCCATTACGATTCCGGGCGCTGCTTCCAGTTGGAGATGCCAAGCTCTCTAACATCCGCAATCGCCTGGTCTCTAAACCGGAGGTTCGGTCTAAGTTTTCTTCTCGAACCTAATGACTGAGATTCGGAGACCCTCTTGGCCGAGTCAATTTAGTCGACGGATTTTTGCCTTCCGGACTATGCCCACATCCTCGTACAGCTAGTAGAGTTCGCGATTATGCCTTCTTCTCCATACTCCTTCCTCGCAGACAGGACCAAATATTCGACGAAGGATTTTTCTTTCAAAAGAGCCAAGAACCTGTTCTGCTGTCTTACTTATCGTCCAGCATTTAGCTCTATAAACAGGACTGGCAAGATTAGAGCTTTGTAGAGCATGATCTTGACTCTTTGAGTTATATTTGAGTTATGATATCGATATCTTCCGAATATCCCAGCAGTTAAACAGACTTAGAATAAATAGTACCTTCCGTGTTAACTTTGGCCCGACGTACTATCTGTTCTAAGACAAGTTTAAAGAAATCACACGACAAAGCGTCTCCTTGCCAAAATCCGGTGTACTATAGGTTTGGAACAATTTGGAGGTTCTATTTTCATTCTGCACGGAATCGTGAATTTTCTAGTGTTGCACGAGACAACCGGATCAGTTACCTCGAGATCCCGAGTTCGGCCATCGCATTATACGAGTATAATTCGATGCGATGGATACTGTCGTTTGCGGCTTTAAAGTCGATAAGGAGATGGTGTTCATCGACTTGAAACTCGATGGTCTTTTCCAGGATCTGTCTTAGTGTGAAAATTTAGTCTGAAGTGGATTTGCCACGCCGGAAGCCGCACTGATATTAGCCGATGTGTGTGGTGCAATACGACGTTCACACAATAGACTGGATAGGATCTTATAGGCGACGTTAAGTAGGGATATGCCTCGATAGTTGTTACAAGACATAGGATCACCTTTTTTGTAGATGGGACAGATAGAGCTGATGTTCTAGTCTTCGGGCATGCTTTCGTCCTCCCATACTTTGCAAATGATCTGGTGCATTTTTCTTACCAAAACATTGCCCCCGGCTTTGAAGAGCTATGATGGCAAGTCGTCTGAGCCAGCGGCCTTGTTGTTTTTCAGCTTTTGGATAGTTGTGCCGACTATGGGAGGACTATTTCATCGACTGGAGGTGGTTTCCCTTCTTACCCTATCACTCACTTTTGGTCGTGTCCTTCAAGCAACTGTTGGAAATATTGCTTGAATACATCCACAATTCCCTTTTGAGTGCTTGTAGACCCGTTTTATGGCCTTTAGCCAGGCCAACCAAAAGCCCTGTTGCAAATACACTAGGGATTGAACATTTAGGACTTGGCGATAAGGTACTGAAGGCGGTAGTCGGACTAGATTTGACCTGTATAAACAATTAGGTCACAATGCTTTAGTGGTTGACTAATCAACCAGTGTGTCCGGTCTAGGGGAATCCCTAAGTTCAGCGATGTCAGGTTGTTCCCTGAAGAACAACCATAGGGGCTAGACAGTCACATGGAATTTGTTTAGCTGTTTCGTCTTCTTCAAAACAAAGTCGGCACTACGAAGAGTCGACTAATCTTATTTTGTGGAGGTGATATATTAAACCTTATGCCCTGTAAGGTTTCTAATATCATGCCGTCTTAGATTTAGACATCTATTGCCGGACGACTCGTTTGGCCTATCTTAAGCCTGGATTATCCTCCCAATATAAGATGCACTTCGAGATAGATTGACTGCACTTTTGGGGATGCAGCAAGAGGGTTTAGCTATCTGAGGCCTTTCTGCTCGGTTCGTCGGCACCATAGTTTGGTTTGCTTCTATGCTGTTAATCTCAGTGGTGAATCCTTTGTCGAAGCATAATGTTTTTTGAAGCGGTCTGTTTCCGCACAGATAATGTCAAGTTATAGTATCTCCGAGAGCAAGATCTTAAACACGGTGGCCGCAAAGATCTACTATAGCTCTTCGTTTTGTTCCATACTTGCTGAGCTGCGTAAAGCCACTATGTTGGGATAGAAAAGTGTAGGGGCGTTAGTCCTATTATTGCTTCTATAACAGCTGTGGGGTAGGTCCGAAAGGCTCCGGAAATGCCCAGACATGCTTGACACTGTACTCTTTTGAGCTTTAAGATGGCAGTATTTTGCTTGGCTTTAGTCGACCATACTACAAAAACATATGTCATGATGGGGCTGACCATCATTGTATAGGACCAGTTATTGATCTTTGGCGATATCCCCCATGTACTTCTATACATGCCCGTCTAGCATTGGTGACTTTATTTTATGGTTATGAAGAAGCGAGAGTATGCCGCCCTGTGGACATCCGAAATCGGTACTGATGAAGTAGTGATTGGGTTTCTAGAATCGCTTTGATGCAGTTTGTGGTCGGTTGGTCGATCTTTCCCCTGTGCAAAGCTTTTGTAATGGAGTCATATCTAGTTTTAACGAAAGCACCCTCTATGTCCAGAAATGTACAACTTGCTTCCTGCGGAATGAGCTCTTTATTTCTGCAGTCAGTTTTAGCAGAGCTCCTTCTATAGATTTGCGTTTCTGGTACGCGTATTGACATGGGTGCAGAGGCAAGGTGTTTTTTTAGCTTTTTCTGATGTAAAGGCTAACAACTTTTTCTATTGTTTTGAAATAAAACGATGCCAAGCTTATAGGACCGTATGATTTAGGCAGCTCACTACGCTCTCCAGGTTTGGGGATAAATACTACCCTAACTTTCCTCCAAATACGTAGTATGTAGCCCTAGTTTAGGCTTAACCTAAATAAGAGTATAAGGGTAGGACCAAGAATGTCTAGAACTTTTTGCAACATCGATGGGATAATACCTGGTGCCTTGTATGGTTTGAATGAGCTAATAGCCCATTTCACCTTATTCGGACTGAAGAGTTTTCCGGATAAATTATTGATTCTGCTAAGACTACTGGGTATTGAAACCTCAGTCGACTGTCAATGTTGTAAGGCCGTGGGAAATGAACCGGAAGTAAGGTGTTCATGGTTTTCTTCTCGGTCGCGTCTTATTTTTCCATCTGGGTTGATTAGCAAACCTGTGTAATTATTGTGATCTTCCTCTCTTATAGAGATTCTAAAAGTGGTTTCATTATCCTTATTTAGTATAGATAGGTTTTTACTATAAAAAAATTCTTAAAGTGACTCACCTCTTTTGTTTGTATTCCGACTTCTCCAGATTGTGTTACACGGGTTAGCGTCGCAGCCGATGATAATGTGTACTTGTTTGTCTTCGCAGTGCTGGACAAGTTCCTGTACTGGTGTGGGAAGTACTTCTTCAGTGTCTCCAGCAAAGTATGCCGATGAGTATACCAATTTATTCATTACTTGGATGTTGTGACGTTAGATTAGGACCGCCACGATATCCCTGGTTATGAAGAGATTTTTAATTCTTTCGCAATAGAAAGGGCTACTCTGGGTCATAAAAGACGACTTTGTCCTGAATTGCCTCTCATCGGTGGATTTGTTTGTTCTGGCCACAGTGCCGTGCTGTAGCATTTTTGTAGATGTTGAGGGTACAGCTCTCTTTAAGCTGTCAACTCAGCGCTTGCGGTAGCTCTGTAAGTTTTCATGGGTGGAGTCTTATACATTCCAAAAACGTAGATATTTCACCACATACCAGGTGAGCGTATAATTTGGGGTTTAACTTGGTTAGAGGAAAAATCGCCTTAAGAAATACCTCAGAAACTTATCAACTCAGGAGCAGTATCTCTTAACTTGCGCTCCATATAAAATAACTGAAACTGCAGTTGAGCGAAAAAGTTTTTCCGTCAAGCTATGCGATACATACTTTTTATTTATGCACTGTTCTCATACCGACGAGGTTGCTCGTTCGACTTCATATTATTTTGCTCCAAGATGCCTCTACATATTTTAGTTCAATATTCCTGGGTATTTGCAGTCACGGACAACTTTCACAGTTTATTCCTGATACGTCCACCTTTTGATTTGAGTTTTTTTTGCCACCGCCAGCTCTGAACACCATAACCTTCGACTTATTCTGGTTCATGATGCCTGAAACTCCTGCAAAAGTTTTTTTTATCTTGAACCCAATCGGTAAATTTCTTATACAAGGTGTTCTGAATTACGTGTTGAAAACTTAAAGGGGAGATTCCTTGAAATATTTTGAGGAAAAAAAATCCTATAGATGGGGCATACTTTCCGAGATACAGATGTGTTAAGCAAAGCCCCACGCTGCCATGTTTTGACTCCTATTGAAAATAACTACTTTCAAAATGATGCGTGAATGCTTACAGATTGGGTCTCGTTGAAATTGTTATTATTAGTACTTGATGTATCATTTCAATTGAACAAAGTGTAAACCATTATGCACGTCATAGTTTGTCTTTACAGGGCTGTAACAGTGTTTATACATTCCAATACTGCTCGAAACCAACTATGAGAATGATTAGGTGGTATACCACCGCAAGGTAGAGATTTGAACTAAGCCTTGAAGAAAGCCAATAGGATCCGATCAGCTTGCCATCCGAAGTGTCTGCCCAAACATTGACGTTAGACTTTTGCTGAAAAGCAGTGTTTTTCATGGAATAGGCGTTGGTTTTTTCCTACTAATGTAAACTGTGGAAATAAGTGAATCCATCAGTGGAGAATCGGGACTCGTGCCTCCATAGAATCCGGCCAATAAAGAATCCTTTCGGAAAGCAATTTAAAAAGAATTTTTTTAAGCCAGTACTAACTTTGATATCGAACAAACCAAATGGAAATTCATTAAATTGCCGTTTATCTGAACTCAATCGAGAGAATACATCCTGCAAATATTTGTTTAATACAAATTCAAGTATACTCCCACCCTGGGTAGATCTGATGAATGTCATTCGAGAGACAACGTTTTCGATTACCTTTTCAATAATTATGACCGTACGTCCGTATGTCCACAATATAACGAACAATGTTGGCTTCAAATAGTTGTTGGTTGGTTGGTTTGCCAACGTAGATGTTGAGACAGCTTATCTGAACCAAGATATCCTTGGTGATTATTTATACAACTAAATAAGTTAACCTGCATCGAAGGACGAAGACCACTCGTACGCTATATGAGCAAAAGAGACGGGCATAACCCTGCCTTATACAGAAAAACAAAAAAAAAAATACGAAAAGTGCATGATCGAAGGTATTGAGAGGAATAACAAACAGAAGTCCTACCAACTGGTAAAGCAGACGTACTAAAGCCTGCATAGATGAAGATGGAAACCGATTATTGAAATCACATTCGTTTCTAATATGGAAATATCATTTCTGCCGATTTTATAACGGTGAACAAAACATTCCAACGCTAGGCAGAATTGACCACTCAATTTGTTTTATGAAGCCAAAACTTCCGTTCACCTACCCCCAATGAAGTAAGAATGCTATATTATTAATATCAGAGCTTAAATCTGAAGACGTACGGGCTTGCGACGCATTCAAGGCAAGTGGAAATGACTTTGTGGGTAGCAAAAACCAACTCTCGTGTTTCAAGCCTAATCGGAAGAGTGTGTGGCCGATGAATGGAATCTCAGTATCGTTTGCCCGATCCCTCAACTGTTGCACTTATAAAGGTATAAGCCCGCTCAACACTTCATACAAGATCTTATCTGGATATTGTGTAAGCATTTGAAACCATTTGCCAATAGCCTGATTTGCCCATATATAGTAATTGCGGCTTCAGACCAAGAAAGACCAGATTCGATCAAATCTTCACACTCCGCCAGAGTGTAACTTAAGATGTCCCACTCGATATTATCATCTTTTCATCAATTTGAAAGGCGCGTATGACAGTATTTATAGAGGCAAGCTATGTACAGCCATGTCTGGTTCTATCATCCCTGCCAAGCTTGTGCAGAATGACGATCGAGAACGCTCGTCGATAACAACTTCGTCGAGACCTTAAATGTGAAAAATGGTCTTAGACAAGGTCATGCGCTTTCATGTGACTTCTATAGCATCATGCTCGGAAGAATTTTGCGGACATCAGATACACAATCTTTCGAAAATCTGTGCAACTAATATAGAAGGTGGCGCAAAATTAATCATCCAATTTTGTTTTTTAATTACTTTTTTACTTAATAAAAAAAAAAAGATTTTGAGTGATGAAAATCTTTATTTGCACCTCTACAATTTTTTCTGTTACATAAGTGGAAAAGATGATATCCGCCAAATGGCTGCTGCCAGTGTTGATACACATTTGTGCCCGTTTCAGTGCATTTTCCATGACTTTTCGCAAGATTTACGTATTTACAAGAATACGGCCGAATCACTCCTCCCGCGTGAACGCCGCACCACACAGTTGCTTTGAGTGAATGTAATGGCTCTTCGTGCATCACACGCGGGTTTTTAGTGCACCAGAAATGAAGATTTTGCTTATTGACGTTATTGACAGCTTAAGTGGAAATGCGCCTTGTCGCTCATGATGATTTCCGACACAAAATGGTCCTCTTCGTTTTTGAAATTGAAGATGACTTGACAGTAATTCAAACGCAACTGACGGTCTGGTAGCATTAACTGATGCACTGTTTGCACTTTGTACCGGAAGATGTGTAAGTTTTTCACTAAAATTCGCTGTAGGGTCCGTCTAGCGATGCTCAATTGCTTCACCTGTCGTCTGGTTAAAATTTCTTCGTCCTCAGCAACATCGGCAGCCATAGCCTCAATATTTTCGGCCGAACGACTAGTCCGGTGTTGGTCACGCGCTGCATGGTTTCCTGTGGTTCCAGTCTGTTCGAGTCGAGGAGTTAAGAGCCGGAATGTTTTCTCAGTTGGGGCGACACAATTAGGAAATCGACGTCGAAATTCACCCTGCCCAGTTGGCGCGACACTATTAGGAAATCGACGTCGGAATTCACGCTGCGCTAACACTACTGACCGATTATTGGTCAAAAAATCGACACAATTATTCCACGCTCTTGCGGAGTAAAGCGCTCCATTTCCTGTCTGTTTGTATACTGCAGCTGTTTAGTGGTAAATGAGGGCAAACTAAGTATATGCTCTCAACAAGAAGGGACATACAACATCGACTACCTTGGTTCTTCCATAAATTCTGCCAACAGCAGAAATAAGGGGAAGAATCACTCTTGCCAACTGAAATTTATTAAGAGCAGGGAAGCTGAATAGGCTTGTTAGTTTAGGCTCAGGTTTCCCCCGAGTTTTGGCCCCACCTAAGTAAGTACTTTCTGATCAGAAAGTACTCGTCATTTCCCATTCAAACAAACGACGCTTGAGATATTGTCCAAAGCTTTTTTATTTAGGTTGGTACATCTGGCATCTAGCACTCAAATATCTGTTTGAGTGCCATTTGTCGGGGGTTTCTGCGTGATAGCATTGTTAACAAGTCAGTGTTAATTGTGTTCTGCGAATTTCGCAACGTCAAATTAACTTGAGCAAATACTCGTAGTTTGCCTGAAATTTTGCGTCTCTAAGAAAATACAATGTGCATAAGAGTTGAATGTGTTTACGCTAGACTACGAGCACTCGAAAATGTTAAGAACATGAGCGCACGAGTGGTAAAAATAATTTATAGCCGGCCGTACTGTGGTTGATGATTTGCCTCGTTCCGGTTGTCCATCTACTAGTATGACTAATGCAAACATCAAACAAAGTTAAGAAAATTGTCCTCACAGACCGTCGTGTGAGCATCAAGGAGAAAGCAGCAGATCATGATGTCTTGTTCGGATCGGTTCAGCGCTATGCATGTTTTTTTTCGCCATGAGACGAGTTGATTCGTGGCTTGTGCCGAGAGTATTGATTTTGTTGCAGAAATAGTATCGCATTGATGATGCTAAAGAAATGCTTTCTTTGCGCCAGAATTTTATCGATGTCAAATTTTATGAATATGACATCGAATCTAACCAACAATCATAGAAATAGCGCTTCAGATGAACCAAAACCCAAAACACCAAGACAAAGTCGATCCAAAATCGGCCTATGAAAACGCAATCCATGGAGTGGTTGGTTCAACCCTCAAAGAGTTGACTTAAGTACGTGCAGCAGCTCAATCCATCGAATTGCTCAAACCAAACCTAAAAGTACTGCAGCATAGCTACTGTTTACCCTCTTTCCGAAAGAAATTGCGCATAGTAATCTACTTGTTCTGACTATGAAATGGCCCTTCATTATTACTCCATAATCCCTACTTGGATTGCATTTTGGTCCGTATGCTCTATAATAATTGTTAGCTATTGTACATTTTTAGATTTTTAACCGTTTCGGTGTATTTTAGTTACTTACAACTGCATCATAAACCACTCCTTCGACCTAATCAATTATCGTAAAGCATTTTAAAAGTATCTTTCACAGGGGATTTAATAGGGTGTACTGGAATTTTTTTTTTTTTTAAATTAAATAATTATCAGAGATCTCCAGACGAGCCCTAATTTGTAAAGGCAGAAGAGTTGCTTTAATTACTCGTAAGTATGTCGAAAAGGAAAGTTATAACGAATACAAGCATTTGGTTTTGACTTAGTCCCGAGACACCTACATATGTACTTTTCTTTTTTATCTTGTTTCTGTCTAATTGCCTTTAACATATGGAAAACAATCTTTGCCACCAAAAGCTCGTTTTAACATGTATTTTTTCCAAACACGTAACATCAAATAATTAATTAAAAGAAAGAAATGTAATCCTTACTTTGTATTTGCCTTACAGCTTTGATGACAACAACACAGATTATCAGATGATGACATTATCTGCCATTTTCGAGATGTACATCCATAGATATATTTTTGCTTTCAACCTAAAATCTGATTAGTTCGGTCCCGACACATTTGTCACTCTCACATAATGTGATTTGTTTCTGGATCATGATAGGCAGTAATTAAGTTGATATAATTTGTTTTGGATGGGATACATGTCTTGAATGGCGCATTGAGGCTGTTGAAAAGATTGAAAAGGTTTATATTTGATAAAAATAGCAAAACCTATTAAAATTTAACTTAATCTTTTATAAACTAAATGGTATCAGCTAAAATGCATCTTCTGTTATTGACAATCGAAATATACAAAACGTATAATTCATCTATTAATAAATATTATTTTCCCTGTGTATCCGCATTGCTATAGTGCCGTTGGTTGATCAGGCTAAATTTGTAGATTTCGTAACCAAGCTGCAGGCTATTATATTTTTATTTACTTCGGTGGTAAAGAAAAAAACGAACCTTGAGAGCTATCTTGCTGTGCCCAAACGTTGCCTTTTTCGGCTTTTATCGCTGAGCGCCTCTCTATACTTTTTTGATGAAGACGAATACAAGCCGGTCACGGCTAATCTTTAACCGGCTATCATGAAACGTGGTCTTTTTCTTCTTCAAAGGGGGATTCTTAAAACACTCCTACTTACTTCGATGATGCAAAAGTTCAGGAAGAAACAGAACCCCAGCTAACATCCTTATCCAGCTGTCGGTGTCTCTTCCCATCTGCCTCCAGTTGCGCACAAGTTGTTGACTGAAGTGCCAGAGTCACATGAGATGATGTGTTACTCTAATAAGTTTTTCCTCTATGACTAGGGCGTTTGTATTCAAGCGTAAATGGTGACCAAGCCAATGAAAGTGGTTCATTTGCGTTTCTCTAACTAGGTTAGAAACGAAGTGCAGTCTGTAGATTCAGCCTGACTCTCACATTTTACATTAATGCAAAACTTAAAGTAAACGACAGCTCTTCCGTCAACATCGAAGCGTCTGCTCTGTAGAACAGGACTGGAGTGTCCAGGGACCTCTATGAAGTATCTTTGGTTGCTGGATAGAGGGGATTACTACTTAATAACCTTCTTACCCCTAAAACTAGGCGGAATTCGGAGAATCTAGCCGGATTTATGCCCTATTCTAGCTATCGTATTACAATATATAGATAAAGTCACTTACTTCGTCTAGGTTGTTGCTGCCTACTTAAACTCTGATGCTGTCGATTACTTCTTGTTTTTCCTTTGTTGACAGCTAAACCCAAGTTTGCCTTTTCTGCTTCCATAAATCAATGTTGTCTGCGTAGGGACACAAACGTTTTGAATGATAGTACATCTGGATCATCCTGCTAAAGCATGTTTTTGACACTAAACGACTCGATTTTTTGGGTGTCGAATAAGCCTGACAGATATATCAAGAGAAGATGTGGGTCTATTAGTTGGTCTCTATTGGCCTGTCACATTTGGCTTTCAAATTAATGAAGAGGTGGTGTTCATATATCAATCGGGAACTCTTGCACTTTTACCAAAACCTCCACGCTCTAGCCACGCTCATAGGGCCGGTCAAGCGTTTAATGAAAACCTAAAACGTTGACATAACCTTCACAGTGTGGTAAATAATATCTAGGACTAGATCTAGAAAAAAAATTGAAACTCGATGCCTGTTCATTTTCGTTGTTTTATTCAAAATATTCTCTTCCCGATTCAATAAGCTTGTTACAGCAATTCAATGTTAATATTGTTGATTTTAAGGACTCTTCCGTCATTCCTAGTGAAGCATTGCGATTTTATGCAGCAAAATCACTCAATTTTTGGATCATTTCAGGGGTCCGAGCTGAAATTGGCCTACTTGTGTTTTTGTCATCCTACAGCGTCTCCCTGTTGCCCTAAAAAACCATGTTCTACTCAAGCAATCATCACGGTAAACTAATCGTTGCGCCGCAAACCTGCAAAAAAATTTAGAACGAAAGAAAGTTTTGCAAATATTTGTGAAACTCACCAAATTCACGCAGCACACTTGTTGTTTACCTTTTTCTGACAGCGGAGAAAGGTGAGTTCTGTTTGACAACCCATTCAGTGCACTGAAGAGCTTGTCAGCAATATAATCAAGCAGAGGAAGGGAGAAAAGAACACCGATAGCTAAAAAAGTTTACCGAAGAAAAATCTGCCGTTTCCTGTGACGTAGAAATTCTCCAAATAAAAGCATTTTGTTAATTTGCAGATATTTCAGCGTTACAACGGCAGTAACACAAAAGAAGTGGTTAATATTTAAAAGAAAAGAAACAGCAAGTGTGGATGACTGGATGGCGCGTAAAAGGAGCAGAAAAATTGGAGCGAGGTAAGTCTTTCACGTGCAGTCGACGGCAGAAACTCTGATAAATTAATAAAAAACAAAAAAACAGTAATGTTCAACGATTCATCGTGAATCGTTTAATGCCAGAACAACGCTTCCAAATTGTGGAAATTTAATTTGAAAAAAATGAATCTCTTCGTGAAGTTCATAGAGCACTTCGTCAATTTTACGGTCAACATAATCTGGTTAAATGGATTCGTCAACAAGAAAAATTGCCGTATATGGAGCGAAGACAATCCTCAAGTTGCTAACGAATCACCATTATATCCATTAAAATTGGCTGTTTGGTATGGTTTATGCACTGGCGGCATCATCGGTCCTTATTTCTTTCGAAATGAGGAAGGAGCTGCCGTTACGATGAATGGCGAGCGCAATCGAGTTATGCTGACTGACTTTGTGTTTCCAAAAATAAATCAGACGGCATTTGGTCCCAACAAGTTGGCCCAAGTTGCCATACAGCGCGCTTAACCATCAATTTATTGCAAAATCTATTTGGTGTCAACTTTATTTCCATAAGTGGTCCTGTTAACTGGCCCCCTCGTTCGTGCATGGAGTGAAAAATTTGACTGATCGAATGGACCATGAAACTCGTAGCCGCGGTAGGCATATGCCGGAAATCATATTGAAGAAATAAATAAATGAAATTATCGACCAGATTATAATAATACAAAATTCATTTCAACAATATTTCCGTTTTGTATTATTACTCGTATTTAAAGTTGATGTTACTTATGCCCCGCAATACATGGCATTCTATTCGTCGACCGAAATTTTGGAGATAAGTACGTGTTTGCGCCATATCCAATCATCATCTAAGCCATAGGGTTGAGCTACTGGCTTTGTAAGGCTTAAGTTCAAATATTGGTGTCTAGGTCGGGTCGACTGAAATGTTGCCTGTCTTTATACATGTTGAATGATTTATTATGTGGATTGTCATCACTACCCTTTAATCTTCTTCTTCTTATCCTTTTATTAACCCTTTCCTCGTTATACGAACTTATGCGTAACGAGTTTCCCATTTTTACTGCATCGCTGCTGCTCCGCTTATGGGGTTGGCTAATGTCGCAGACCGCAGAACGCGTCTACATAATGCTCGGTCCTGGATCGCTTCAGAGGTTAACCCCAGACGTTGTTGCGCATTTGCCATCTGAGAAATCCAGGAATTCTTTTTCCGACCTCGTTTTCTTACAGTTGGGGTGACCGTAGTTGATAGTGCCTTTCTAACCGGATTTTCCGCAGATCTTCTTTGAACGTGGCAATACCAACTTATTCTATTCGCCTCAAGCTGTTCGGTTACCGAATTCTTTATATGTAGACTTCCTCTTATACGCGTAGATCTAATGCAATCGCGTTTAGACTAGACATCCTTAACATTTTCATTTCCGCTGCCGTCATTTTGTTTTTAAACGCTTCGTACATTGTCCAGCACTGTGAACCGTATATAAGAGCTGGTCTAACAACCGTGGTGTAGAGTTTCCCCTTTCGCAAAAGATTCCCGAATTTTCCCGCCATTTCATCCATCCCACACTCACTCTGTGGTTTACGTCGTCGTCACATTTCGCTTCCATGTTAACGATTGATCCTAAGTACTTAAAGATAGTGCTTTTCGGAAGAACTATTCCGTCTAACATTATATCCGGAACAGGTCGTAACGGATGCGCAAATGGACACGTCAAATGCTCCGTCTTTGAACGACTTATTTTAAACCCGTTTCTCTCTAGCGCATTTCTCCATGAATTTAAGGCGTTCTGTAAATCTTCGACGTTATCGCTAAGTATATCTGCGCCGTCAGCGAAGAGAATTGGTGTTACATTTGCTTCGCGCATGCAGTCTTTTAAAAGATAGTCGAATACTACGTTAAAGAGGAAAGGGCTAAGTACGCTTCCTTGATGCACTCCGACATTAACTGGAAATTCTCTCGTTAGTCCGGCAGAGCTTTTAACCGCAGTTTTCACGTTTCCGTACATGTCTTGTATTATTCTTACATACGTTTCCGGTACGTTTTGAGACCTCAGCGCGGCCCATATGAGATCCCTAGGCACTCGATCGAATGCTTTCTCGAGGTCGCTAAATACCATGTGTAAATCCTTAGACGAATCTCGGTGCTTTTCCATTATTATTCGTAGGCTTTGGATAGCGTCCACCGTCGAACTTGCTTCAACAAATCCACACTGGCTATTATCGAGCTTTATTATTTGCCGAAGACGTTCGTTTAAGACTCTTTCGACGATTTTCATTGTGTGTGACATAAGCTTAATTGAACGGTAGTTGTTGCATTCTCGAGTGTCGCCTTTTCCTTTGTATAATGGAACCAAGAAGCTACTTCTCCATTGATTCGGCATAGGTTGTCCACATTTTAATTTATTTAAAAGTTTCGATAGCCAAACGCTGCCGATCCCCTCCATGTTCGACCAAAACTCTGATGGAATGCTGTCTGGTCCCGCCGCTTTCCCCGCTTCATTTTTCCAATTGCTATACTTATTTCTTCGATTGAAAAGTCCGAAACTTCCTCCTCGAATAGACCAGCTGTCGGCACGATATCACGTGGAAACTGTTTGTTAAGCAACTCCTTGCAGTATTCAAGCCACCGTTCACAAATTTCCTTTTCATTTGTAAGTAAGCGTATTGATGTATTTCGGCGAGGTTATTTCCATTGAATTTTTTCTCCTCTGTGCAGCGAGCTTAAAAGTATTTGGCATTTTAGTATTGTACAACGTTTGAACTTCTTGGATAGCTTGTCTTCTATCCGCCGATCGTGAGGATATTTGTTCCAACTCCTGGTACAGGTTTTCCGCAGGACTTTCTTTGCGATTTTTTTAAGACGCTCGTATTCAAGAGCCAGTCGAGCTTTTTCGATATCGTCGCTCCGATCGCATTTTGTCCACGCTTGGAATGCATTATTCTTGTCGGCCACAGCTCGTTTGGTTTTGTCATTCCACCACCATGTTTCTTTGCCGACGTGATGGTATTTCGATATAGTCCCCAGATGGGACTTTGCGAGTGTTATGCATTCCTCGTGCATGCTGTTCCACATTTCTTGCGGACTAAGTGAGTCTGCTATACCATTTATATTTTGAAGTACTTCTTTAGCCAGTGCGATAAATCTTGCGCTTCGTTCCTTCGATAGATTATACCACCGGATTTTTGGCTTTCCAAACGATGCCCGTGTTTTCGGTGGTTCCGCTGTGAAAAATTCTGTAATGAGCAGACGGTGTTGGCTTACTAGCGATTCTCCACGTATTACTTTACAGTCCTTAACACGGTTTCTCATCGACATTTTGCAGAGGTGATAATCTATTTGCGTTTCGTGGCCTCCGCTACTATAGGTGATAAGATGTCGTTGATGTTTAATAAACATTGTATTTAATATGGTTAAGCCGTAAGCCCTACACGCTACAAGGATGTCTTCGCCAGCTGAATTTCTGGTTCCAAAGCCTTTACCGCCGTGGCAGTCCTCATAATCAACATTTGTTTCTCCGACGTGGCCATTTAAATCTCCGCCTACGAAGAGCATCTCATCGATAGGTATATTTCTAAGCAAATTACCGAACTCTAACCAAAATGTATCTTTTTCCGATTGGTCGCATCCATTTTGTGGAGCGTACGCGCTAACAATGTTCCACGTTTCATTGTGTATGACGAGTTTAACACTCGTCAAGCGGTCGCTTATTTTCAAGATACCAACGATGTGGTTTAGAAGATCCGCTGCAACAACGATTCCAACACCGTTTCGTCCATTGACCGTTCCATGGTAGAACATCTTAAATGCCTTAGTTTTTAAATCTAGAAAACGCGCTTTATTTCCTGTATTACACCACTTCGTTTCCTGTACGCACAGGATTTGTAGAGTTCTGCGACGCATAATCGCTTCCAGTTCTAAACTTTTTGAGGTCATCGATCCGACGTTCCAACTTGCAAACCGAAGTTTATGAAAATAATTTGGAAACTTCATTTTGCCCGCCCCCGGAATCCGTCGGGCTCTGACACAAGCACTTCTGCTTGCTCTGGGATCACCCGAGTGCGTTGCAATCGTGGTGCCCAGCGGGGTAGTGCTATTAATTACGATCATTTCCATGAAGTTTAAAGTTTGAGTGGTTTGACACTTGTATGCTCATTTCGAATTGATTGACTGTTCTTTTACCCCACCGGTAGTCTCCAGACGTGGGAACCCACTGATTGCATACAAACTTGTGGGAAAGTTTTAAGGTGTTAAAGTGTCACAGGCTCATTTTTGGTGTCATAGTTGCCTGTATATGATTGGTGTCCCATTTAGTCGCCTTTACTGTGAAGTTTCATTCTTCATCCCTGCAGGCCTCTTTTAGGGCTTTCAGCCTTCAATTGCTTTTAACCAATCTTTTAAACTCCATCCTTCCTTCGACACTCAGTACGCAATCGACCGTTTCCCAGGATCTTTATTTTTACTTTTTCTGAGAGACTTCTTTTTGGCTAGTAAAGCTCGCGAGGCCCATTTCACAGGGCTCTCTGCACTACCGCAAGTTTTCTTGGTTTTCCTATCTCGATCAAAGCAAGAAATTCTTCGTCGGAATGGGTTAAACCAGGCCATCAATGACGGCTGCTCGGATTCCTTTCTGCAGTTATGCCCCATATCATTGATGCTAGCGGTATCGGACCATTCGGCAGGTTGAGAAAAACTCAATCTGAAAAGTGGTTGGTAGTCTCTTGGGTTGCAGCCAGTGTTGTTTGTTTGCTTTATCTACAGATTGTGGTACAATATATGCAAGTTTTTCTGTTTTCTCACTTTCTCCAGCTTAGAAATGCCTGTTGACCATTCGCGTTATACAACATTGAAACAAGAGTTTTACTGTTACTGAAGGAATTTCTCAAGCCATCAATCAATAAAACGGATTCGGAACTCATCGTAGCCCTGGCTGAAAATAAACATTTTTCATATACATTATCCAGCAATTTGGTTGATAACACTTTCCTTCCAGGAACTTTATCTGCATATGCTGGTCTCAATTTTTTTATCAAATTTTTGAAATTGAACACTTAATGGAACATTATATCCAAAGAAAAATTGAGCCAGAGATTCATTTAATTCAGCTTCTTCTTTTTGTGACAATCTGCCAGCAAAGCCAGAAATTGAGTTGGCAGTTAATTAAGATGATGAACTCTTCCTGTTTTTGCCTAAATTTGCAAATGATTGGCCGCTGCTAGAATGCCTTGATGTTGCTAAGTTTTGTCTTGTAGAAGGCCAAGAATCTGAGCTACTTGTTTTTACGTTCTTAAAATATACAATTACGTTCTCCTGTTTTTCACTGCTGGTTGTAATCGAACTACTTTCCATCTAAAGAACACCAGTTAGTTGTACTCAAGCTTACTATAAATACTTATGTACGTTTATAACATCAACAAGTTACAGTGTCATCAAGTCCTTCAGAATCAGACTCTGAAAGTATATCTTCAATATCTAAGTGATATACAACCGGTGCATCAATAGTCATTGAAGCTGCGTTATTTGTTTCATTTTTTTTTTATTTAAAACTTTGCACACATTTCTATAAAAAATGAGCAAAGAAAAAATGTTCAAAAGAATCTCAAATACCCACAAAATAATCTCCTGTATGCTGTGAGGTGAGCTTCAGCTGTGTTGAAAGAATTTGTTTTTGCAAATATTGCAGCACGCCGCATGTTTATTATTTATCTCGACTAATTTAGAGCCAAATTCATCATAAGCTTTGTGTTTTTGACCTCCAGTCATTTCTATATTAGTTTTCTTATTAAATCATCAGTCCAGTGCTTATGTTTATTAGTATAGTGGCACAATGGTACTATTCACTATTCACTCACAAATGACAAGTGACAGCTGTTTTCCACCGTTTTAACATTGAAGACACAATTGACGACACATAGTAGACGACTTTGCCGACGCTATTGTCGACAATTAAAAACGACACATAGTGGAACATCACTGGCTGCAGCCGTTGATCGCTGAACTTCCAGACAATGCAATAGTTTGCTGGTTTTGGGCTGTTACGGATATTTGCATCCCTATTTTCGCTATAACATCAAAAGCTCGAAACATTAAAACATCTGAAACACTGAAGGCGTGTTGTCGTCGCTCCGCTCTTCACCGTTCAAAATAAAACGCCTTTTTTCCGTAGTCGTTTTATTCTCTTTAAAGGAAACTTCATTAAATTTCTTTAAACAATATTTAAATACTTACTTATTGGTGACTCCTGGCAGGTGACAGCAGCTGGAGCTGACAAAGAACTTAGAAAGAATAAAAACTAGAACCAAAGCAAATCTGCATGCACGCGCTGCCTGTTTGACAGATCGTCTTAAATGTCAATGAAATTCGATCTGTTTGCTTTCGCCTTCCAAGAGCCACCAATATCACATGCGCACACGGGTCATCCACTGCAATATGATCACTTTGTTTCACGATTTCCTGATTAACATCAGGCAGATCCTCTTGTTGAGAATCAAGGTGTAGAAAAATTTCGCCGCGAGGTCAATTCTGTGTACTTTTTGGCGGTGATGATGGCTTGGCTATACTTATCAGATGGTTTGCATAAAAGTAAGCCAGAACGGTTTCGACGTTATATCGGGTTTTCCAATAGGGACTTGACAACTTTGAATTTGATTTGTGAACGCACTATTTCACTAACATTTCATCATGGTAAAGTACACGAACGAGCAAATTATAAAAATTTTCTACCGAAATTCGGAGTCGGTGACTGCAACTTTAAGAGCGTTAATTCCAATTTTCGGTCGTTACTCTCGCCCTAGTAGACAGGCAATGACAAGTTTTGTGCAAAAATTTGAGTCTACATATTCGTTATGTGATGTTGCCGTGTCAGTGAGACAACGGGTTGGTCGAAGTGTCGAAAATATCGCTGCCGTTCAGGCGTCCGTAGCAAACGATCCAAATCAGTAAATTCCACGGCGTTCTCAAGAATTGGGCATCGCTCAGACAACATAATGGCGTATTATGGCCCGAATTGGAAGATATGGACTTGGACGACATGTGGTTTCAACAGTAGTTTGCACAAGCCACACAGCACACGTTACAATCGATTTATTGAAGAGTAAGTATGGTGAGCGTGTTATCTCACCATATGTTATCGATTGGCAGCCTCGTTCGTGCTATTTAATTCCGCCTGACTATTTTCTGTGGGCCTACGTTAAGTCATTGGTTTATACAAACAAGCCGACGACATTGGAAGAGCTCTGAACCAACATTGAACGCAAAATAGCGGCCGTTTCGGCCAAAATGTGTGGCCGAGTCGTTGAAAATTGTGTCCAACGGCAAACGTGCCCGCGTTTTGATTGTACTTCAAGCCGATAATAAAGTTTTTGAAATATCTCTGTGCATCCCACCATACGTTTTGGATGGTAGTTCTGTTTGCTTCACACCAGGTCAGTGTCCAGTTGGACATTGTTCGCCTTTGTAATATTTCACGTGCAGTGTCGAGAACTGTTTGCTTCTTTGTATACCATGGCCCACCAAGACTAAATTTATTTATGACTGAGTCTCCCCAAAATATGCTTCTGATGTGGTACTGACCTGGCCACCTGGCTCACGACAGAAAAAGATACATCCGGTTCAAAGAAAAAGGAAAAGCGGCCCCTTCGAACTTTGATAAAGAACATCCCGGTTTCTGATGTTGTAGTTCCCGACATCTATTTATCTATCTCCTGCAGAAAGATTTAGACTGTATAGAATAGAAACTCACAGGAATGTATTTGGGTATAATAATTAAGTTGTGCTGAGACATGCTCTATTCACAAAAGTGCGAGATTAATCATAATTATTTGCTGTTGAATGCTGTTACTCAGTCTCATTTCCTATAACCCCAACCAATGGATTATTAATTTTCTATTATACACACTCAACCCGAAATTCAATTTCCTTTCAACTCTTATTCCCAAAGAAGCAAATTATTTAATTCAAACAATTTATTTCCCATTAAGCAGCAAACCAATAACAAGATCCTGTTTGGTACATGTAACTACCCACCGACCACATCCCAATTCAGATAGAATTCCTAACATGCTCTTGACATTGTAATAAAAATAAATGGCATTTACATTGCTTCGACTTGCTAGCTAGGTTTAGGTTTAGCATGTCCTTGGGTTGCTCTGGCGCTCCTCTCCGAATGATGAATAGATTCCCACATTTTGTTGGAATGTGTAACATACTCCGGTAATGGTTTCTTCAGCTCTTTTCTTCTGAGAATTCAGCTCTTACCGGTACAATAAAGAACAACACGAGCCAACCAAAGACTAGGAGGAACGACCGGCCCGCCTTTACAAAATTCTCTAGAAAAGGTTTTTATTGTTCGTAGGAAGAAAGAAAATTAATCTCAAGCCATTAACTGTGTTCGGGTTTCTGTACTGAATGTCAACTGATTGGAATAAATCTTACAGGAATTGAGGTATTCAGAATGGAGTTATGCTCCCAATGGAGAGAACCGACGTCGGAGATTTGATGGCGTCAAAACAATTTAGAAATCAGGATTTGTTGTGGAAAGTACACACTCAAGAGTCCATGTGCTTCATTGTATATGATTGCATTCGATTTCAAAATCAAAGAAATTGCAATTTGTGTGAACATGGTATTCAAAATTGCTCCATTCCGAGAGCACTAAATATTTGATTCGCCTCTATTGGCTACAAAACTCAGGCTCCAGGTTTGCATATTTTTTTCTTTCCGAAGGTATTGTAGTGTAGAAACTTATTTCAAAGTGTATTTCGAGTCCATCAAGGAAATGGTTTTCCAATCAATTGAAATTGATTGTCCGTTTATAAATAAAAAAAAATATTCAAGCACTCGTTGCAGGTTTCCTACCTCTCGTTCTGGGGGAAAATGAAATAAAAACAATGGAATCCAGGCGAAGCAGATATTTCACAATTTCAAGTGTGAAACTAGGAATGGTGTGGAGTTTTTCAAAGGGTTCAATTTGTGTAGATTTAATTTTGCTCTAGTAATTGATTTTTACATTTTTTGTTTAGTTGGTTGCCAATCTTTCCATCAATTCTCTTCGCCTTCCTTAGCTTTGTTATATGCATGGAGCTGCCGCACCATATATTCAAGGATTTGCTTTTAATTTATTCGGTCCTCCTGGCCAATTGCAACTAAATGACGGATATCCGAAGTCGAAGGCGTCCATTGCTAAAAGCTTCCTTTCCCTTTGCTCAGTGTTTCCAAGTATACTTTCGTATGTTGCCGCTACATCTTAAAGTTTTGCATAATGCCCTTGTCTAAGTGCATTCGATTAAATTTATCTTGCGTGTAATCGCAGCCCAGAGGTTTGAAATTTTAATGAAGTAATTTCATTCATCTGACTATGTTCTGAGAAGTATTTTATTGTTGAATTAATACGTAAGTGTATCCTAAACACTTAAAGTGGCTCCCCAGTCCGAGTTGGATTTTGACCTCATCCAACAATAGCTAGATCTCTAGCTATGTGCGCTCAACATCGCACGTTGAGTTGGGTGAGGTCTCCTTCCACTTAACTACATTGGTCACCTGAGATGCGGCCTTCCTCTATTGCGCTGTCTTTCGCTAGATAGGTCGATGTCGCTGTACAGCCCGTACAGGTTGGAGTTGTATCTCCTCCTATACTCACCATGTAAGCAGAAAGAACCGAAAAATGTTCCTTTCAAAGGAACCAAGAGCACTGTTATTTATTTTTCATTAATTTCAATGCCCTTTACGCCATAGATCAAGTCTGGTATTATTGAGGTCTTTTAGAATATAGGGTCAAGAAAGCAGTGATTAGCAAGAGTTGTTCTTCGTTTGATCTCAGCACTGTTGTCGTTGTCTGGATAGATAGCGGAGCGGAGCTCCAATGTTACATCTGTCGAAAGTAACGTTCTGTTCTAGATATCGTTGTTGGGTGTCCTTTATGGTTGACAACATACACTTGGTCTTGCGTTCTTTGCCCATTAAACCCATTTTCGTTGCTTCCATCTTATTAATCGCGAAATCCCCATTGACACCACGCTGCTTTCTTACAATTATGTCAATATCATCAGTGGGATCTCTCAATTTTCTCGACAGCGCGCTGCTCATGCTCTTTCTTCCATTTAGCTGTGTCTTGCATGCATTTTGTTAAGCTGCTTGTGCTTGCTGGCACTCGTCCCCGAAGCAGGGATCTCGTTGCGCTGATCGAATGAAATCCAGCAAATCAGAAGCGGCATTTCTGATGGCATTTAAGACCAGTGGCAAGTCTCCGTAACTTGATGCTGGCTGCAGGGGATCTCTTAAGAGATTAAGGTGTGCTTGATCGGAAGAGGATTTGGCGATCTCTTGTAATTGTAGCCGTCTGAAGTTGTAATTCCTCACAGCATTTACTCGTCTTTGCGCTGTTCGGGATATTTGCAACTATGCCTCAGCTACAACAAAGTAATGATATGAGTCAATGTTGGCTCCTTGGATTATAATACTGGAGGAATGTCTTGCGTCGATCGAAATGTGGTCAGTTTGGTTGACGGTTGATTGATCAGGAGTCGCGTACTAGCTACGATAGCGAAATCGCCCAGCAGTAGAATCGATTAGTCTGAATCCGTTTCGGAGGTGGTGTCGTGCAGGCTACACTTTCCGACAGTAATACCAAACATGCCCTCCCTTCTTGAAAATCGTCGAGGACAATTTTAATGCCATAGCCAGGGCATTCCCAGCAGATCTTTTTTAAAAGCTCATAGAAGCTAAGCTGTCTTTGGTGTCGTCATCTTTCTCCTCTGTGAAGTAATAATATTGCCAAATTTAGTGCTTATTCGGATTGATATTGTTCATAATGATTAATGTTCATTCACATTCACGGAAACTCAAGACTTTTTCCCTAAGTCTGCCACCAACCAATCTACACCCAAGTAGGTACTACTCTTGCCATCGAAAGAAGATATCGCAGTTCCCTATCCTGCTTTGCAGGAATCCAGGGCCAAGTTGGTTTTCTGCATGTGGCCTATTAAAGGAACTAACATTCTATGTGCAGATCCAATGTTTGTTATACTTGATTCGTTTGCAGGGATTGTCAACAGTGTCCATAGCTTGTTGCTGCTGCGTGACTTTCGACTTCTTTCCATGACCGGGCAGTTACCACGGTGGCACAACTAGGAGAGCCAGCTCTATTACATATACGCAGAGTTGGTTAAATCTAGGGTAGAAGCTTGTTCAGGAATGTGAGTGATGCAATCCTTATTTGCATAAGCCATCGAAGAAACCCGCATCAGGTCTCATTTGTACTATTTCCTGACTTTGCTTCGCCGTTGGTTCAATTCAGGGAATTTGTCCCCGCTATTTTTGTCTGCTGGTTAGTAAACCCGCTCGTTAATTTGGCTAGTCGAGTCCGAACGTACTTCGACTAGAAGTCGATGGTCACTACTTGGAGGTTGAATCCCTTCAGTGCCTACCTTAATTGTACAACATTTAACCGCTCATGCAAAATAATAAAAACGTTGGTGCAGCTCAGCTTAATGATGTTAACTTACTTGGGATGGTGTTAGAGGCGGATGCTTTTTAGCACCTAAGAGCTATTCTGCGTTTGATACCAGTAACTGAGGTTGTTTCAATATATACAAATCTATGTGGCTTGACCATTCAACCTCCAAGCAGAATCCATTCCAGAGATCGGAAGACGAAAACTTCTCAATTACCATCAATACAGAAAAGTTTGACCAAAGTCTACAGTAATCTGACAAAAGCAAGATAATTGCACTGGAAATTTATATGGTATTTAAAAGAGTTGGGCATATCGGTCCGTTTTGTTGAAAGTTCATCTATTTGGGAACAGTGAATTTATTCTCCAATGCATTAGGAGAAAGCTTTCGAAATGTGCAAACCAAATAGGTTTGGACGGTCTCCAGTCTGATATTCACAAAATCAATGCTGGTGTTCCACAGGGCTCCGTTCTATGTCCGGCTTTATTTTTAATTTTCTTCAATGATTTCTTGTTTCCAGCTTTTAATCCAATATATTCCTCTGCTGATAGCAGTCCTCTCTACTTTTTGTATCCGTTCCTAGATTCATGTTCTTGCTTTCTGTCAATCTATTCCGAATGTGAGTCGTTCTCCTTACAGGACACTGATTTGTCCAAGTTATTCCGTGCTTAGAGAGCCTACTATTTAACTCGTTCAGCACGCTGTCCGCTTAGGGCAGTATAGTAGTAGCTTTTGGCACATTGTGAGGAATCGGAGGAATTGTCTGAAGCTTGTTTGTGCCTTAGCTTTGCAATTTGTTGAAATGGTTTCCAACTTTCTTGCCTACAATTGACAAGTTAGGTTTTGGTAAGAGCTCTCTCGTTCGGTTGTTGAAATCATCTTTGTCACATTTTTACATCCTGCGATTGGTTATCGCTGATTCTCCCTCAGATGATGCTGTTGAGGATATTTAAGAAACTCCGAAACGTTCGTGTTGATCAGTTTTCTCTGCCTCAAGGACAGTAGTTTGGCTTACAAATGCTTAACTCTCATTCCCTTATATTTTTTTTACAATATATCCTGAAATAGATCAATGACAAGGGCCCGCTGAAGTTAAAATACCCTCTCTCAACAATTGAAAAATAAAGGGTGACCAGATAGCAATTACAGCTTTTAGAATTGTTATGTTTCAACAACTGTCAAAGTTACCAATGACAACCAGCTGTCAAAATATTCAGTATGGTCTGCCATTTAATCATGCATCATTTACGCTTGGAGAAATTGCGGAAATAATTCAAAAAATACTATCGAAATGGCGGCTCAATTGTAAATACGCAACGTGAATTTCGTCGTGAAGTCAGTCATCACCAAGACTTTAGTGTGCAGGTAATTCGACGCACCGTGGAGAAGTTTGAACGTGAATACACTCTTTTGGATCTTAAGCCACCAACCAGACAGAGATTGGTGCGAAATGCACAAAACATAGTCGCCGTAGCGGCCAGTATCGAAGCAAAAACAGAAATGATGATTCGGCGCCGACCAGCTGAACTGGGCATCGCCAGAGAGTCAACCCCGCTTATTTTGTGGTAAGATTTGGGCCTACACCTGTATGAGATTGTACTGATGTAAGAATTGTAGCCGAACGTCCATAGACTACGCCGTGAGTTTGCTTTTTGGGCGGCTAGGTCAACCAGAAAAATCACCGTTATTGGAGCGAAACAATCCATAAGTGTTCGATCAAGCATCAATGCATCCACAAAGATTGTCTGTTTGGTGTGGTTTATGGCATGGCGGCATCATCGGACCTTAATTCTTTGGAAATGAGGAAGGAGACACCTTTGCCGTCAATGGTCTCGGGCATATAGCGACTTATGCGGCCAGAGCTCGACATCATCGATATACTCGAGCTGTGGTTCCAACATGCCATACAAAAGACGCAGCGCTAAAAGTGTGAAGGAGAAATTCGACGACTGGGTCTTCTCACGGCGAGGGTTCATCGATTGGTCACCGCTCGATTATTTTTTTTGGGCCTACGTCAAGTCCTTAGTCTACGTTAATAAGTCAACCACTTTGAATGAGCTCGAGGCCAACATTCGACACGCTATTGTCAGAATAATGCCGCACATATTAGACCGACCACTTAAAGCACTGCCCACGAAGTCAAGCCGGCCAGTTGAATGACGTAAGATACTATTCCACACATATTGGCATTAACGTACCCTCAAAATAAAGACAGAATCAATTTTATATCTCACACTGTTATTGTTTTATTTAATTTTTTTTCCCATCGTTCTTACCTGGTCAATCATTAAAAAAAAAACCAGCTGCAGGACTGTTTATGAGCCGATTACCTTTTTCGATTGAGTGAAGGTTAGGTACATTTTCCGACTGCTCTAAGATTTTCTGTTTCCTACAATCAAACAATATTATTTCCTTTCAACTACATAGAAATCAAAATATTTAAAAAATTTCTAGGAGCTATCACAATACAGTGAATTTTAGCATGAATACTAAATTCTGCAGTGGTTTTTCCTAGCAAGCCACTGTTTGATTGTGTGCATCATGCACAATGCTCATGGAAATAAACTTTGATCCTTAGAATATAAACCCACAATTGCAAAAAATTAATTTTAGATTTTTGTTTTATTTGTAGCTACTCAAAGATATGGGAATTTGAATTTGAATCTTCTTTTTGTGTCAGTTGAGTGCTATTCAAATTAAAAACAAAAATGCATGAATGCATTCACAATAGCGTTTGAGTGATTCACGACGAAATTGAATGCGTGAGTTCGAGCCACTCTCTCTAAAAAATGTGAATGAATGTGAGTGTTGCCATGAGAGAGACATTCACACCATTCAAACGAAAAGGGTTCGAATTGAATGAATGTGAATGTGAATATGAATATGATGCCACCGAACCTGTTCAATTCATTGCATTCATTTGTCGAATTTAAATACCCAGTGTATTCAGTGTACTCAGTGTATTTTAAGAGATTTTAAACTTAATTTCAAAAGGTTTCTAGCGTCTGAAAATGCTCTTTTAGAAGCAGAGCTGCTTGCTCTATTTACAACTTGTTTTAAATAAAAGAGGAAAATAATCTTTATGCAAATTCCACCACTGAATGCAATCGAAGTCCTCGCTAAAAACAACTTTGAGGTTACAATAGCTATTAATTTCTCTGTCAATTTTATCATCTTACTATTGCCTTCATTTGATGTCCCAATGAAATCTGCAAAAACGCTGTCCTTTTTTTTCAGGCGACTTCTCAATTAGTTCATTAGCCATATCTATGTTTTCCAAATGCATTGCCATGATTTCTTTGCACCCTTTTATAGTATTTTGAAATATTTGACCAGTTTGCTGCATTTGCTCACAATTTCTGCTAATTCGGATACTCTCTTCAGAGATTTTTCTACTTTGTTATGTAGCAAATGATTAACGCAGTGAAAGTTGTGACCTTCTCGAAAGGCCGCAATCATGTTCGACCCCCTGTCAGTCACAACAACGGGCTTATCTTCTTCCAGATCGCACCGAAATTGTCTTAATATTTGCGTCATTTTCTCCTTAATCTTAGCAACTTAAAAATAATTTTAAGCAATCCCAATAAAAATATTAAGAATTTAAGTAAATGCATGCTTACCGGTACAGGCGTCTCCTTCCATTGATTTTATAGACAAAAGACGATGTATGAGCACACCCTCTTTTATGTAGTGCGCCATGCAAGATATATAAGATGACCTCAAGAAATTATCTGTCCATATGTCGCTAGTTATCGAGTAACCGTAGCATTTATATTTTAATATTTCCTCCTTGATTGGACCGAAGTATGACTCATACAATAAAGTTATGTTACGCGATATTGTTATTGGATGTGGCAACAGGTTATCAACATTAACATTGGGTCCAAACTTTGCTCCTACTTTAATCAAAAACTTAGCTAAATTTTTGAGACCTGAGTCGTCAATCAGTTTAAAGGAACGGACATTTTTAACCGTCCACTCCGTTACCAATGTTATGCCCTCTTGTTTTGTTTCCGTATCTACATTTACCTCCTTTATGTTCTTTGGATTGCAGCTAGCATTTATGTACTCGTAGCATTTGTGCTTCACTAAGTTGGATGTGCTCCCTGTAAACTTATATATACTGTAGCATGTCCTACAAGCTACAATATCTTTCATCTCCTCTCCGTGATCATCGCGACCTCTTTTTAAATTGAAACTATATTCCCCATTGAGAAGCATCTCTTTAATTTGTAAGCTTCTTGAAACTTTAGAAGAATTAGATGCCGAATTCTGTATTTTGATAAAATTTCATTAAGATTTCATTTCTTAGCAGGGCAATACACACATACGTACTGAATTCCTTGTTGAATTTCAATTTCGAAGCTTCTAGAAAAGCGATGATTTAGAAAATTTAAGGCATTTCCAAAGGGACATCCTTCGTGAGTTTAACATGTGACAAGTTGATAGCTGAAAGGACATAGAGCAACATTCTCCTCGATCTTTCAGGAGCACTTTTCCAATTTTCTTTATTCAAGTTTCAATTCGTCTAGTTACAAAGAAATACATTTGTCAAATGTAGATTTGCACTCACATATTTCATTCCCTTTGACAGTTGTCCTGAGAGTTTCTTATAACCTTTCAGAAAGAGGGCATCTGGACGAATGTAGTTATTCGAGGACCGATTCGGGAAGATACATTCGCTCAATGCATATGCGTAGGTATGTGGTGTGTGATGAAAAGTGCATAAAAATATCTTTTGATATAACTAAACTGGCTAACGAAAAATTGTTTTGAAATTGTTCTGCTTTGAAACTTTGTACTTTCCGTCAGGACGTGTAATTCGACCTAGTTTCTGGTTCACATGATTGACGGAAATTTTCAGCTTGAGAAATTCCTTTGTCTCTTCACATTGTAGGACTGTTGTCTTCAACTTTGATGTCTGACTTAATAGTTTCACTTTGAAATATTAGTCCCTTCTTTCGAGAATTTCAAAGGGTCCATCATGGAGTTATTGAAGTGGAGATCTGACTGCAAGGTTGCATACAAAAGAATTCATCGTAGCTTCTACGACTAAATAAATATTCCAGTGCTAATGTGACTCAAAGCAAGAAAACGTATATCCTTAACCATGAGTCGACACAGAATTTTGACGAACTCAGATTCAAACAGATACTAGTACATTTTTGTTCCGGAAAAGAAACGGCTTTAATCTTTAAAATAAGTAATAAATATTTTAGTTTTTTTATTATAACAACAACAACATTTACATGGACAAAAATGTTTGTTGCAAATATGTAACAAAATGCAAAATACAAAATAAAATTAATTTAGTAATATTAATAAAAGAAATAATTCAGTAAATTAAATTTAATTTCAATTAATTTTTATTGAAAAATAAATAAGAAAAGGCACACCGGGGCTATCATTTTAACTATTTAAAATTTAAATTATTATGTATCACTAAATTGTCTGGTGTAAAGGAGCCTTCTCAGGTTGAGAGATAGGGAGTTCCAGAGGCGAATAAAATGAACGAAAAATTGTCGTTCGGATACTTGAGCGTAGTAGAATTAAAAGCATTTAACCCTATGATCATACCAATGCAATTCATTTAAATAAGTTACACGGTTGCTGTGCACATGAAGATGGTTTAAGTGCAGATAGATACATGATCAGATTATATAAAGCCATAGATGTAATATTATTAAAAATCATATTTAGTTTATGTACAATGGCGGTATCATTTGAATAAAATTTTTCGCACCCTTAATTAATCAAGTGTGAATAAGGCTAAAATTTTGTGAAACTGAAGAATTTCTGAGACAGCCGCAGATTTTTCTAATTAAGATTCGATTCGGTGCGGACGAATTGGGGTGCCTGGCTAGTTTTTAACACTTTCGCTCACAGTGGTGATTTTTTGGAGTATACTTGCTGGCCGAGCATGCTGCTATGGAGTTTTACCCGATACCGAACCAGTTTCTTTAAGCCGCTTCACTATTGCACGATTTCCGGACTCACAAGGGTTATAATGTTGACCGAAAAATTCACGATTCTAATGAAATCTTATTTTTACAGATCGCCCATTTTCGTAATAAGATTGAATATAAAAAATGCACTGATGCATGGTAAACGACTCCAGCATTCGAATTGCCAAAGATTGTATAAAATCTGTCAAAAAAAAAATTACCCAGAATGAATTCAGTAATTGACAGTAATTGAGAGTCAGCATCCACACCATTTGTTGGCTCCTTTTTTATTAATGACATTAACCACGCTTAATGAATAAGAAAAACAGAAAGGGATGTTAGGTTGACCCTTGTGGAACACCTGCTGAAATTAAAATAAATGTTGTATGAGCGTTTATCTCTGGAAAAACTACTTGTGTCCTACCAGAGAAGAAAGAGAAAATTACGTTTAGTTGTAGAGCATAAGGAGCTTCGACGCATGGATAATGTTATTTATCATGTCAAAGGCCTTGGAAAAGTCCAAAAGAGTTAAACAGGTAATTGAATTATTATTAATTGATACACGAAATTTATCTACAACATTGGACAAGGCCGATTGGGCATTAGACCAGATTGAAATAGAGGGTCATCCATTATGTTGTTCCGAAAGTAAATTTAAATAAAATACTTTTATAGTTTAAATTTTGATAAAATTTTGTTTTTAAGGATTTTTTGGGATCTTGCCAAAATAAATAGAAAATAACATTATTCAAAATCATCCACGTGAGTTCTTGCAGGACTTGATTCTGAGAAGGTAATTTTTGGTAACTTTTCGGCACATATAAGGAAATAACTTTTGCACAAACTTGACAAATAGTGGATTTCGAAGCGTCAAGAGGCCAAACTGCACACCATTCAGTGATATTCTGTGGTTGCAATGATCTTTCGACAGTGGCATGTTGATTTTCACAACCCCATATGCCAACATTTTGTTTGTTAACGTATCCACTTACTGAAAAATGAGTCTCATCGCTGAAGAAAATGTTGGTCAACCAAACGCACCCAGTCGGCGTGTGTTCTACGCATTTAGTGGTCAGCTGACTTTAATTCTTGAGTATGTTGTGTGTTACGGCAATAATGGTTGTAAAATAGCAAACTTTTAACTAAACTAAACTACTGTCTCAGCTGACAGTTTGAAGCAGGAATGTTTGAATCCGGACCATGATTAGGACGGAACTAAACATCAAAATGGCCTACATACAAATATTTGGGAATGGACAAACTTTTTCAGGACTTTAGGCAGGTGTGATAAAATGGCAATATGTCGACATTCTGCCTGCGATGTGGTTGTTGCTTTCTTGGTTTTGCACTAATATGACTTTAGTGGGCTTTTCATTCAAACAGAAGGAAAGCTTGAAGTCGGCAATATTTTATTTAGAACACGACTTAAGGCAGAACGCATGCAAGGCAATATTATTTTAAAATAGTAAGGATGAACTTCACCAGCTCCAACAGCCGTGAATTTAATTTTAAGAACTGCTCCTACAACATCTACGTCTTCAATTGTACATAAATTAGGGGTACTAGGTATTGTCGTGGGACTTGGCAACGGCCGAGCTCCCGTACATTTGTGCTCTCTGAAGCCGTGTGTAGGGGTGTAGTGGTACTAGCCATCGCTTCTTACTCGGAGGGTTCAAGGCTCGAATCCTACTCATGACAAGTTTTCATTTGTGTAATTTGGAACTCAGTCAGAAAAATCTGCGTTTGAAAGCATAATACTGACATGTAGATTTGGCTGTTGTAGAGTTTTAAGCACAAAACAACCGTTAAAAGTTACAACCTGAATCATTCCGAGTGAAGAAAACTCTCTCCGTCCTATTCGGAATCCCACCCCTGGAGAGTCAATATCGAAACCTGAGCTTCAAACCACTACAAAATGCTTTCCCTTCTCCTCCTTCTATCTTTCCGCCCGCAATAAAAGGATATCTCATAACCCCCTTGAGGCGCGCGTAAATTATAAAAAAAAAAAGCTGGCCTATCTATGATTTCTGTATGGCACCATTCACCTGCTCCTGATCCAAAGGGAAAATTAACCGCCTTTTTATTATTCTAAAGTTAAAAACTATAGTACTCGATTAAACACATTTGTTATTTTGTTACTCAGTGTTTTACTTGTATTTTCACGCCAAAGAAAGTTAAACAAATCTCTCTACATCTGCGCCAGATAAATCGCCAGCAAATTTACATCAACCAAAGTTCCATTCACAACCTAAGCTTCTCGACAAAAAATCATCCTTGACAGAACAACTTCGGGAACTGGAGGATAGTTTAATGTTGAAATTAAAATTGTTGCTTTCAGAGTTTGAATGCAATGTTACTCGTATTAAGAAAATCAGCGACGCCATTGCCTTTCTTAACGAAAAAGTGCAACAATTTGAGAGCGACATACGAGTATCAGAGCTACGGGATGACAATTGGAGATTAAAAGAGGAATTAGCGGACCTCCAACGTAAAGACCGGTTTCGTGACGTGATTGTCCGCGGCATACCACGTAACCCATACGAAAATCCATTGAGTTATTAAAAAATATTGCTGCAAGTCTAAATCACCAAATTTCACCACATTTCGACGCTTTTCGCCTAAAAACCAGGTCCACTGATGATCCGCTGCTTATCAGACTCTCTTAGCACACCGAGCAAAGTGCATTTCTTGGTGCATTTCGGACAAAGAGAGGTTTAACACTTGCAGAACTTATAATCAGCTCCAAGACGACGGCTGATGTCAACGACACCACCCCTAACAGACGCATCTAGATCAGTGAGAGTTTAACGCTAGAGAATAGCTCATTATTGCGACATGTTCTGCGATTACGTAGAGGGGGTTTCCCCTATTCTGCAAGAACGCGCAATGGACTGGTTTATGTTAAGAAAAGTAAAGATGACACCGAAACGAAGATTCTGTAAACAACGAAATTCTCTTGAGGTCTCTGCTTGGCTGCACTCTCAACTTTACGGCAGCACAATTAACTCTACCGCTGCACACTCAATTAGTCCGCTGCCTTTATCACTGATCGGGAGCACACTCACAACGTAGGCGTATTTATTATTTACCAAAAAATTTTTATAACACAATATTTTGCAGCATGTTGTTTTTTTCCTTTTTCCTTCTATCCTGTCTACTTTCCGATCAATACTATTATTCGTACTCTACTTACTTCCTTTAGTTGTTGTTGTTAGTATTATGTATCCCAAGAATGCATGTTGATTGTTTACATTCTCCTTTCATTATTTATTCTTATCTTATGCTGCAATGATACACTTAAATAATCTATCAACGTCTGTTGGTGTTAATGAGGATGGGGTCGCAGTGCGGTCAATGATTAACATTTTGTCTAGAGTATGTGAAGGGTTTAAAATCTGCTACCTGAACGCTCGTAATCTAAATGTTACCAAGTAAGACTACATAAAGAATATTTTTGTTAATTCTGCGGTCGATATTATATGTACGAGGGCGGGTCAATAAGTCCGTGACTTTTGGATTAAAACACAGATTTTTTGATAAAAAAATAATTTTATTTTTCAACGTAGTCTCCCTTGAGCTCTATACACTTTGTCCAACGCTTCTCCAATTTTTTTATCCCTTCCAAAAAAAATGATTTGTCGAGGTCCTCAAAATAGGCCTTTGTTTGCGAGATGACTCAAATCTTTTTCCACCAAGCCATTTCTTCAGGTTTGGGAACACGAAGTAGTCGCTCGGAGCGAAATCTGGAGAATAGGGTGGATGAGGGAACAATTCATAGCCCAATTCATGGATTTTTGCCATGGCAAACACGATTGCGTTTGTGGTCGACTGTGAGCAAACGCGGCACCCATCTTGCGGAAAGCTTTCTCATGCCCAAGTGATCTTGGGCAAAATTGAAACCACTGAGCCATGCGAGATCCCTACGGCTTCCACAATCTCTCGCACTTTCAATCTTCGGTCGGCCAACACCATATCGTGAATTTTTTCGATTGTTTCGGGTGTAGAGACCTCAACTGGGCGTCCAGGACGTTCGGCATCTTCAGTGCTTGTACGGCCACAACGAAATTCAGTAAACCACTTTTTTACCATTGAAATCGATGGTGCAGAGTCCCCATAGTATTTATCAAGCTTAGCCTTGGTCTCGGTAGTGGTTTTTTTTTCGCAAGAAATAATGCTTAATAAGCACACGAAATTCACTTTTTTTCCATTTTCTCCTCAAATTAGTGAGTAGTCTGATAAAAATAGCTGTCAAACACAAACTAACTGACGCAGCAAGTTTAAATTTTGACAGGAGTCAACTGACAGATGCCTGTTGACAGGAGCAGTGTTGCTGTTTCAGTAAAGAGGTCAGAAATTCAAAAAGTCACGGACTTATTGAACTGCCCGCGTATTACTGAGACCTGGTTATAGGCCCGTATTGCGGTTGTCGATCGTTGAATTGTGAGTGTCGATTGTGATCGACTGTTGTCGATTTGACAGAAGTTTTCAGTCGATCGAAATTTCCTGATCGTTGCTCTGTGGGTAGCAGAAAAATAAATTTAAATGTGAGGATTTTAATAAAAAACTTGAGTTTATGTTAAAACAACAATAATTTGAATTTAGGGCGAAGCAAGTGACCAATACAACACATTCAGGTTTCAAAATATTTGGAATAGAATAGTTTCTTACAGTTGACTTCTGCTTAGTTTCTATTAAGACAAACGGAAATATTTTACGAAACTGCAGAAGACAAATTGAAGTAATGTATGTGTGTATGTGTTTTTTCGAACGAAATACTTACACCCTTTTCTCCAGTTCTAAAGGGTTTGAGGCATCTCTTAACCCGTGATTTTTACCTGGCCATTTTAAAAAAATCATCTGAATAACTTATGCAATTCGATGGAGTTTTTTTTGAAAAATATTGCGGCAATGAATAAGCAAAGAGCTGTCAAAACAAATTGTATTCACAATAGTCACTTTTATTGTTTTTATTCACAATAATAGAATCCTTTGTCGATTGAGTTACACAATACCAAACATGAAATCAGTCGAATCGATGATCGACAATCGACTTGATCGACAACCGAAATAAAGGCCATAGTCTGACTCTGACGATGACAATGCCGTGGATCTTTTATATGAAATACCGGGGTATAAACTTCTTCGCAATGATAGAATTACTACTACATCTGGTGGAGGAGTTGCTGTATACTACAGTACTGCTCTCAAGTGTAGAGAGCTTAATAAGTCTAAAGGAGACGCAATAGGATATCTTTTGCTGGATGTTAATGATGGCAATTCAAAATGTTTTCTTTGCGTTGCTTATAACCCAAAACGCTGTTATTCTTTGGAGCCATTGTTTTCTGCAGTTCAGGAGTTTACAGTTTTATATGAACACATTGTAATCTGTGGTGATCTCAATTATGATCTTCTAAAATATGATTATAAAAGTCACATACTCTTAGATTCTGCTGCTGCTTATGGCTTGTCGATTGTTAACTCCTATGCTACACGTTTTGGTCCAGATGTTCCCCCCAGTCTTATTGGTGTCGTTATGGTGTCCAATCGTCACAATGTTATACTTCAGGATCAGTTGTCTCTAGCAGGGATCGCCGACCATGATTTAATTTTTTGTACGTACAATGTCCACTTTTCTCGGTCTCGGCTTCCATTGCCATTCCAGTTTAGAGATTTTTCTTCTGTAGACAACTATAACTTGCAACTAGATGCATGCCAACTACCATGGCGTAATTCGTATTATGCCTCACATGTCAACGATAAAATTAATCATCTGCAAAGTCTACTACTTGACCTTTTAAATAGGCATGTTCCATTAAAGACAGTTGTCGTTCAAAACGGGAATTGCCCTTGGTTCACGTCGGAGGTTCGAAATGCCATGAAAGTCCGTAAAAAGTTATACTCTAGGTGGAAACAAAGACCAACTATCGTTAACTGGGAATCATATTGTCGGGCACGCAATCATACAAGAAAAGATATTTTTTACCTAAACTAAGTACTACATTCAATTGGGGTCGGGAAAAATGCTACCGTCGATACAAAGACACTTGATGTTGATAATTTCAACGGCGCGTTTCTTTCCGGTGCCACAAACAACCCGAATTTTATTCCTGAAAATCAACAGTTGTTTGAGTTTGATTTTAACTTTGAAGTCGTTTCCGAAATTGACATAGTTAATACCATTCGCTTAATCAAATCAAATGCTGTAGGTGAAGATGGGATACCTCTCCGATTTGTGAAGATGGTTTTACCTCATATTTTGAGTTCTCTCTCAAATCATGCTCCACAGCCATGATTTAAATTCTGGATGATATTAGGATTAACTTTGATAGAGATTATCTAACGGTACTCTGTTTGCTGGACTTCTCCAAGGCTTTTGACAGAGTGGATCATAGAGTATTATATCAGAAGCTCAGACTGAAAGCGAAAGATCGGTGTGCCTGATGGGTAATTACTTAGGTAAAAGCTACCAGAGAGGTACCAGGTGACAGATCCTCTAGATTTGCTCCGTTACTTGCTGGAGTGCCACAACGATCGATACTAGGACCAATCCTATTTTGTTTATTTATCAATGACCTTTCTAAAGTGTGCTCTAATGTATCAATTCATCTTTACGCTGACGATGCCCAGATTCATTTATCACGGCCTATTGGTCTGATTGAGGACCTAATAATAAGAATAAATGAAGATCTGTCAAACATATAGAACCGGTCACAGTGTAATGGGCTTAATTTGAATCCAGATAAATCTCAGATGATACTGATTTCTAAAAAACAATGTAATACGGGTGAACTACCACCGGTGTTCTTAAATAACAGGCAACTCAAGTTCGTTAACATTTTAAAAAATTTTGGTTTCAAGTTTAATCGATTACTCTCTTCTCATGACCACCAAAATTATGCAATTAGTCGTATCTATGCTGGCCTGCGTAAGCTCCGGTTATCCTCCAGTTTTACCCCAACATGCACGAAACTTAAACTTGTAAAATCCCTGTTTGTACCCATCATTGATTACTCCATAACAGTTTACTGTAAGCTTGACTTCCACTCAGAACACAAATTTCTCCTTGCGTTCAATGCTATGATTAGGTATGTATACGGGTTGAACCGTTTTGCCCATGTATCTCACTATCATAGATTGATCCTAGGGTGTACGTTTCAGCAATTTCTAAAGATAATAATTTATTTATGCATAAATAATAATTTATGCATATACTTATATATAAAAGATCGCCTAAGTATCTATTTGATAAGCTTCAATTTGCGCAATCGACCAGAACGATGAATCTTTTGATGCCTAGTTCAAACTACTTAAACTCCTCTCGCCTCTTCTTCATTCACGTCACCAAACTTTGGAACTCTCTTCCAACAGCGACAAAGCAAATAATGGAAGCTAACAAGTTCAAAACTGCCGCATTAGAACACTTTTCCTGACTGCAACAACTATACTTTCCTTTTTTTCATTAATCTAACCTCCTTTCAAACCCCTCTTTACGCTCTTCTTTTTTTTTTACTCTCTTACTATTTCTTTTTCTACTTCTTTCTTTCTTTTTTCTTCTTTTTATATATTACATTTAAGAATTATCAATGTTACTTATCTTGTTGTTTATGTACTATAAAAGACAACGTCTAACTTGTACACACGAATTAAATAAATAAATGAAAAATGAAATGAAATGAAAATTCTTCCAAGCAAAATTAAACAAAGCATTTTTAAAGGAACCTTATAAAACCACATGTTTATTTAGTGTGATACTTGGCAAAACAACTTTGCGTCTCCTCTACAAAATTTTCTATATGAACCTCACAATACGCATTATTCTTTGTCCCAGCTGTAAAGCACTCCCATTGTCTAGCTCTTATGGCATCTAGTGAAATTTCATCCTCAGAGTCCCAATCAGATTCAGAAGAGTGAACAAAAGCAGTAAAATCTGCTACGAGATCAATTTCATTTTGCAGCAATACTACTTCATCTTGATCATCTTCCTCGTTGACATCTCCAATATCAGACTCTAGATCCGATAGAATGTCCTTTAGCATATCGAGAATCTCATCAACCGCCAAGCGGCGATGAGTACGACCTAAGAAAAAGTAAAAATAAATAAAAAATTCAATGGTTATGTGCCGGTGGTTTCATAGATTAACCACACATGTAAGTTACAAGATCTATAAAACAATACATACTGAATACATAACTTATAAAGATCACTACAGAATATGCAAATACATTAAAGTACTGCATTTTATTTTCCATCAAAACCACTGCGACTCAAGAGTAAATTTTTCGTTTCGGTGGTTTCACTCTGCAACCACAGGGCAACAAAGGGTTATGCTATTATTTTTTAAATAGTTACACCATCCTTATCTGCATCGGCTGAGGTATTGTTTGGGTGTGATGTCACAATTTTCTGATTAGATTAACTAATCTTGTTTGGTATGTGTCTAAAGTTAGTGATGTTGAAATTTATGTTTTGGTCCTTTTTAAGTAACAGATAGCTTTGTGCTGTGTAAAGTTTACCACAGATCTATGCGCTAATTATTTCAGCTTGAAGCTTAATTGTGCCTTTTGAAACGCAGTTCCGGATATAATTTTAGAAGTTCCTAACCAAATTACACAAGTCATGGTGTAAAGCCAGCCAACGTGCATTATCCGAGTTATGCCAACTTTGAAAACGGGCAATCATAATTAAATACACAATTTCTTGACTATGCTATTCACCATTGAGGAGTTCCCTCGCTGGGAGCCAACCCTGAGTTCAGCAGCCATCAGGTATCGAGAAAATTAATCCGTCATTTTGTGGTGACGGCTATTTTTGTAATATTACAATATTGAGTATAACATATTGTATTGTCACCAGAACTTAAAGTGTGTGCAAAATTTCAGCTCAATTGGATGTCAAGCAGTGGGTCTAATTTAGCTTGCAAGATTTGACCTAAACAAACTAACATACTCGTACAATGCTAGTTGTATGGAGGAGTGGCTAGGAGTAGCGAATAATTTGGTCCAGTTTAGGTGGCGATCCAAATTCTTGGTAACATGAGTTCATTGAATTGCAAATTTTTATTTTTTATTTCTATCTTCATTTGGTCAGAATGACGGGGCTTTTTTTCTGTTTTCAAGTTCTTGGCAGCATTTTTGGGTTTGTCAACCTTCCATAATGGATGCCTTATTACCATCCAACCGCAAAGATACACAAAACTTCTCTGGTGAAACGTTTTCTTAGAAATTCCAATTTACAGAGTTCGAGACTAATCCGATTCAATTTTCTCCCTTTCATCTTCAATTTCAACACTATACGAACCGGAAGTCTTTAAAACTTTTCCCCAAGAATTTAAAATTTCTTCTGAATCTTAAGAGACTTTTAAGATAGAACCTTGGCCCAGAATTTGAAATTCTAAGCACTTAATACTTAGATCAAAGGCTTAATCGGAATAAACAAATTGAGGAAATACTCCCGTACTTCTTGGATAACGTGTTCATTTTGCCAGAGGTGTGACTTACAATGGCAAAGTAGCGCCACACAAGATAGAACCGGAAATGTATTTATATTTGACTCACGTTTCTTTGGCTGGTAAATAAATTCAACGAAAACACTCATTCCTTTTGATTGCATGCGTATGTATGAAGGATTCATCTCGGTTATACAATTCGTCATTGGGAAACCATTCGTCTCGGGTGTTTATTTCATCTCTCGTACAAAAGTTGCTTTGAAAGGAGCAAACTGAAACTAAGACGAAATGGCACGTACGAGAGTGTGTTTGCTTTGCATCTGTGTTTTGATATTTGTTTCGGGGTCGATGGTTATGATTTCAATTTTATACTTTTTGAACCGAATTTATGGACATTGAGTGGTTTATTGTTTTGAAATTTCATACCCGAGGCTCATATCAATAAAAATCACATAGTGGAATGGAACGATTCACATGTGCAGACTGGTTTACGACTTCAAATTTGAACTTCGATTGAAAGTGTGCTGTGGTAGTAAGTGTTTCGAGATGCCTTTTGAAATATTCGATTTTTTTGTTGAGTATCAATATTTTAGTAATGTATTGAGACCGTTCTGTTTATTTAAACACATATTGGATAAACTGGGTTAAGGTCTTAAATAACATATTTTATTTGATAAAAAAGTCTATTCTCCTACGAGAACAAATATCTGATGTTCAATAAGGGTATATGCCTAAACCCTGTTAATTAGGGCGAAATCTTCTTCTACTAGTCGAGTTGCTGTACTGATCGTAGATTTTTCTGAGATATTTTTTTTGTCTACTGACGGACCGTGCAAGCGGGTCTGAACATCGCCCTACTGGGGCCTACTGGGCACACTGGGAAATTATTATTATTAATCTTACATAAATGTACAAATTAATAATCTTAAACTAAAGCGCTAGCTTACATGGCTTTCTGCTGCGATTGAATATAACTTAGGTTAATTATTATTACTGTAAAATACTAAGAGAATTTTGGGATGGTCGGAAGTGTACAAAGCAAGAGTTCCTTGACTCAAAGAAAGAAATACATAAGATCATCTAAATTTGGTTGTCTAGTTCCAGGATTTGTAATATTTTATATAAATTTTTTATGTTCGGCTCAGAGGGGATTGAAAGGACATATAAAAGATTATTATAATTGAATAGTCTAGTGCAAAGATTGTTTATTTTACTGCATTCGGTAGTTAGGTGTTTAATTGTGTATGGCAGAGGTGGCTTATCGGAGGGGGTTCCTTATTGAGTAAGAAGCCGTGGGTTAGTCGGGTGTGTCCAAGTCGGAGACGAAGAAAGCATCTATTCATTAAAGTTGTGGTGGCAGTAATGATGAGAGTATTCGTTCCATATTTGGGCTTTTTTTTGGTCCCAGTGGGTTTTAATTATTTTCTTTAAATTGTCATTGCTGGGTCGGTAAGAAATTACTTCTGCGTTTAAGTCCGCTGCAACTACTCGTAGTTTGGCGTTCAGGTCTGCAGATTCATTTCCTCTTATACCGATGTGTGCCGGTACCCATACGATTATTACGAGTATTTTCGTTCCAAGGGATATTATGTTGTCTCGAATTTGGTTTATGACTGGCGTTGGTGTTTAACGTTTTTAATGGCGGAAAGAACAGAAAGGCTATCAGTACAAATTACGGTTCTCTGTTTATTTTTTTTTTATTGTAATTTGTGTTGCTTTAAGAATAGCTAAGGCTTCAATTGAGAAGATGGGGAAGTGCTTGGGAGTTTTTCTGTAGTTAGAACTTCGCATTTACTGTTGACTATTGCCATTCCTGTGCCCGTGTCAATTTTTGACCCGTCGGTGTACAAAACATTCCAGGTGTAGGTGGGGAAGGTGTTTATTAGCTCATGAAAGAGTTGGTAGAAGGTTTCCTTAGGAGTAGTATCTTTTTTGTTCTTGGATAAGCTGATGTTTATGGCTTCTTTCGGGAGTAACCAAGGCTGATATTTTGCGATGTATGACCTCTTCACAACTTGTACGATGCCAATATTATTTGCAAAATTCAATATTTTATATAGGGTAGATGGTTGGGTTGGCAGCTTTTTTCGTTTCAGTATTTTTATTGAATCTGTGAGGATTGGGGAACGGTATGGGTTGCAGATTTTGGGGATGAATCAGTATGTCAAAAATTCTACTCAGTCCTCAATGGATGAGAAGCCTCCCTCGGCAAACACGTTTTTTTATTGTAAAAGTCCTAAAAGCTTTTAATGATGTCCTTATAGCTGAGTGGTATGGAGAATTAAGTATCTTTAAGTTTGTTTTTGCGCACTTGCCATATATACGAGTAACTAGCCCATAATCAATCTTTGACAAAAGAATAGTTTTTGTTATATAAATAAGAGTGTTTATATGAACATTGCTATTTTTTGAAGATAAATATCTTATAATGTTTAGTCTAGACTCTAGCTTATTTTTTAGTTCTAAACAATGATACTTAAAAGTAAATTTACGATCAAAAATCACCCCTAGTATACACAAATTATTTACATTTGGAATATTTACATTACTTAATCCTAAATCGAAACCAGAGCAGTTTATTTTTTTACATATACTCGTATGTAGATGTTTGCTTTTTTCAGAAGATATTAGTGCTCCTGACCGGTTACAGCAGTTATTTATGTCATTAAGAACTTCATTAAATAAGTGAACGAACGCATCGGTTTTTATCATTACATTTTGCCATTAAATAGAAGTCATCCGCATTAAGCGAATGATCTATATTTTTATATTTAATAATTATTTCACTTAATTCGTTATAGGCAATGATAAAAAGGACTACCGAAGGAGGAGATCCTTGGGGTATGCCGTTTCTTAAATCATGTAATCCTGAGAAGGTGTCGTTAACTTTGGATCTAAATTTCCTGTTTATTAGAAATGATTTTATGAAATTATACATTCTCGGTCCGATATTCCATTTAAATAAAGTGTTTAGTATGATATGTATACCTATGCGGTCAAAAGCTTTCACAAAGTCAATCGAAATTAATGAGACGATGGTGCTACGACCAATTTTGAAAGCGACTTGATTTGATTTTATGAGATCGTGTCTTTCGATGTACCATAACAATCTTTTAGAAATAATTTTTTCTAAGACTTTGCTAGTGCAAGGTAGTAAAGAGATGGGTCTGTACCCGTTGCTATCGGTTGATTGTTTTTTTTTGGTTTAGGTAAAGGGATGGTAGTGGCAGTTTTCCATGCCTGAGGTATAATACCTTGTTCAAAAATATGGTTGAACAGTGTCATAATTCGCATTTTGACTTGGTAAGGTGCGTACTTGAGCATAGGATACGAAATCTGATCGTACCCCGGAGTTTTCCCTTTTACAGAGCTAAGATAACTCTCTAGTTCTAGATAATTAGTGGGCATATCTATGAATTTGGCAGTAGTAGATAAATCATAAACTGTGTAGGCTTTATTTAATGCTATCCGTTTAGCTTCACGAAATTCGAAAGAAAAATCAGTGTCACTTCAGTAGGTTGACCATGATTTTGCAAAGTAATCAGCAATCTTTTGTGAATTGGTGAGCGGTTCAGAACCGTTTAATATAACTTTGATCGATGAAGGGACATAATTTCCTGTAAGTGACTTAATATTAGACCATGTTTTGTTAATTGGTGTGTTGGGGTCTAAATTGGTGGTGAAATTTTGGAAGCTCGCTTGTTTCGATTCCTTTGCTTTTCTGCGAAACAGTGCATTAGCTTTCCGACAATTTATTAGATTTTCTCCAGAGGGTTTGTTTGTTTTTACGCAAAATCGCAAGCTCGGGGTTCCACCATGGTACTATTGTTTTTATAGGTTTGTGTTTAGTTTGTGGGATGGATAGATTGGCGGCAAACCGAAAACCTTTGCTTAGTGTTGCTGCTTCTTGATTAACATTTAAGGTTGGAGGGTGTTTATTCAAGAATTCAAGAGTCTTTGTTTGGAAAAGGTCCCAATCTGCCCGATCGATTTGAATTTGGGAGTTGGAGTACAGAAATTGTTATGGCGACCCGAGGAAGATAGTAGTAATGATATGAAAGTGATCAGATCCGTGAAGTGAATCTATTGTATTCCACTTTGAGTAAGGTTGCAACTGGGGAGAGATGAGAGATAAGTCGACGTGGGTAAGGGTACCATGAGTGGAGAAATGAGATGGACTGCCGTCGTTTAACACGGAAAAGTTTGTTGTGGATAAAAATGATTCAACTTCTTTACCTCTTGCGTTAACTACAGGGGAGCCTCAAAGAGGACTCCATGAGTTAAAATCACCTGTCACAATAATAGGTGGGTTTAATGTACTTACTATATTTTCCAGATCTATTGCGGAGAATGGTTGTGTTGGGTGGATATAGAGAGATACGATAGTGAGTTTTATATAAAGTTGAATTTCAACGGCTATTGCAGTGATGCGAGAATTTATATGATGGATTTTATGTGGGAGAGACTTGTGGATCAAGAGGCAGATACCTTGCTTAGAAGTTGTGTTAGTGCTAAGGTTGTGGAAATATGGTTCTTATTGCTTTGGGGCTTTGCCTGTAGAGTTGAAAGCGATATGGGTTTCTTGAAGAGAGATTATGTGTGGATTCTTTTCTTTTATTAAGATTTCAAGTTCGTGATAATTGTTTATGTATCCATTAAGGTTCCATTGCAGAACATTAAGGAGTGAGCTTGTTGTTTTGTGAGACTTTTGAGCAGCATAAGAGAGAGAAGGTGGTGAAATTGGGTTTTGCTCATTGTAAATTTTGTTTGCTTCTGCCATGCTACTCGTACATTTTTTTATTGTTTTAATTTTAAGGGTTTCCTTAGCTTGTATGAACCGTTTGCAAAGTGTGGAGGATGCAGGGTATTCTTCAGCACAATTAGCGCAAAAGGTGCGAGTGCAACTTGTTTTGACGTGGGGGGGAAGGTTGCAGTTTACACAGGTTGGGCTACGTGAACATCTTTTAGCGGTATGTCCGAGAATTTGGCAATTTTTGCAACGCATCGGGTTGGGGAAGTACTCTTGAACTTTGAGATTATACTACCCAACATCAATGGAAGTGGGGGGGAGGAAGAGATCGAAAGTGAAGAGTATGAGGCCAGATGGGACGGCTGTTGAATTTCTATTATTATCTATATTTTCCGCTTTTTTTGTGATTTTTTAGACATCTATGACACCTTGGTCTCTCATTTCATCAATAATTTATTTTTCGTTAACATTTATTAGACAAGGTGCGAACACGGTACCTTTTGATGAGTTTAATTGATCATGAAGGGACACCGCAATCGGGCAAAGATTAGAGAGAGTTTTCTTTGCTAGGAATATGTTGGCAATTTGTTGTGATTTCACAAGAATCAATATATTTCCATCACGAAGTTGGGTGATATATTCATAGGCAGTACTTATAGCATCTATCGCTTTTTTTTAGCAAAAAAACACTGAAAGGAGCGAGTTTTTTTGTGGGGTCTGCAGGAGAAATCGTTATGAATTTGGGATTTTTGGAATTAAGGTGGGTGGGGATGGAGAGATCGAAAGGAGTTTCTATAGGTAAAACATTTTTTTTTTTCTTTTGCTGGGTCGATCGGAATAATGATTGAATACATATTTTGCTGGGTCGATCGGAATGGAATATGATTGAATACATCAAACCGATTGCCAGACGACATGGTTGGCCCTGAGGCCATAATTTTAGTTATAACCACTTAATGCACTTAGATTTCACACACTTGTTGGCGCGCAATTAGATTAGGTAAGATGGGGACGACACGCGAGCGTGAGAGGAGAAAGAAAAAAAAAAAAAAAAAACACAACTTTTGAAAAAAAACGATCGAAACGATGTTATCGGCTCGGGCGATAGTCGATGACTGACACTGGGAAAAATACTTGAATGGATCTTATATTATATAGTATATTGCTCACTGTGGCAGTATCCGTGCGGCATCGGATAAACAATAGTGCCGCAGTGCGTCCCACCTTGTCGTAAGAGGCGACTAAATGGGACACCAATCATATACAGGCAACTATGACACCAAAAACGAGCCTGTGACACTTTAACACCTTAAAACTTTCCCACAAGTTTGTATGCAATCAGTGGGTTCCCGCGTCTGGAGACTACCGGTGGGGTAAAAGAACAGTCAATCAATTCGAAATGAGCATACAAGTGTCAAACCACTCAAACTTTAAACTTCATGGAAATGATCGCAATTAATAGCACTACCCCGCTGGGCACCACGATTGCAACGCACTCGGGTGATCCCAGAGCAAGCAGAAGTGCTTGTGTCAGTGCCCGACGGATTCCGGGGGCGGGCAAAATGAAGTTTCCAAAATATTTTCCTAAACTTCGGTTTGATAGTTGGAACGTCGGATCGATGACCTCAAAAAGTTTAGAACTGGAAGCGATTATGCGTCGCAGAACTCTACAAATCCTGTGCGTACAGGAAACGAAGTGGTGTAATACAGGAAATAAAGCGCATTTTCTAGATTTAAAAACTAAGGCAATTAAGATGTTCTACCATGGAACGGTCAGTGGACGAAACGGTGTTGGAATCGTTGTTGCAACGGATCTTCTAAACAACATCGTTGGTATCTTGAAAATAAGCGACCGCTTGATGAGTGTTAAACTCGTCATACACAATGAAAAAGATACATTTTGGTTAGAGTTCGGTAATTTGCTTAGAAATATACCTATCGATGAGATGCTCTTCGTGGGCGGAGATTTAAATGGCCACGTCGGAGAAACAAATGTTGATTATGAGGACTGCCTTTGCTTTGGAACCAGAAATTCAGCTGGCGAAGACATCCTTGTAGCGTGTAGGGCGTACGGCTTAACCATCTTAAATACAATGTTTATTAAACATCAACGACATCTTATCACCTTTAGCAGCGGAGGCCACGAAACGCAAATAGATTATCACCTCTGCAAAATGTCGATGAGAAACCGTGTTAAGGACTATAAAGTAATACTTGTAGAATCGCTAGTAAGCCAACACCGTCTGCTCATTACAGAATTCTTCACAGCGGAACCACCGAAAACACGGGCATCGTTTGGAAAGCCAAAAATCCGGTGGTATAATCTATCGAAGGAACGAAGCGTAAGATTTATCGCACTGGCTAAAGAAGTACTTCACAATATAAACGGTATCGCAGACTGACTTAGCCCGCAAGAAATGTGGAACAGCATTTACGAGGAATGCATAACACTCGCAAAGTCCCATCTGGGAACTATATCGAAATACCATCACGTCGGCAAAGAAACATGGTGGTGGAATGACGAAACCAAACGAGCTGTGGCCGACAAGAAGAGTGCATTCCAAGCGTGGACAAAATGCGATCGGAGCGACGATATCGAAAAAGCTCGACTGGCTCTTGAATACGAGCGTCTTAAAAAGATCGCAAAGAAAGTCCTGGCTCGAACTCGAGCGGCAGAAGCGGAAAACCTGTACCAGGAGTTGGAACAAATATCCTCACGATCGGCGGATAGAAGACAAGCTATCCAAGAAGTTCAAACGTCGTACAGTACTAAAATGCCAAATATTTTTAAGCTCGCTGCACAGAGGAGAAAAAATTCAATGGAAATAACCTCGCCGAAATACATCAAAAACGCAGACGGTCGCTTACTAACAAATGAAAAGGAAATTTGTGACCGGTGGCTTGAATACTGCAAGGAGTTGCTTAACAAACAGTTTCCACGTGATATCGTGCCGACAGCTGGTCTATTCGAGGAGGAAGTTTCGGACTTTTCAATCGAAGAAATAAGTATAGCAATCGGAAAAATGAAGCCGGGGAAAGCGGCGGGACCAGACAGCATTCCAACAGAGTTTTGGTCGAAGATGGAGGGGATCGGCAGCGTTTGGCTATCGAAACTTTTAAATAAATTAAAATGTGGACAACCTATGCCGAATCAATGGAGAAGTAGCTCCTTGGTTCCATTATACAAAGGAAAAGGCGACACTCGAGAATGCAACAACTACCGTTCAATCAAGCTTATGTCACACACAATGAAAATCGTCGAAAGAGTATTAAACGAACGTCTTCGGCAAATAATAAAGCTCGATAATAGCCAGTGTGGATTTGTTGAAGGAAGATCGACGGTGGACGCTATCCAAAGCCTACGAATAATAATGGAAAAGCACCGAGATTCGTCTAAGGATTTACACATGGTATTTATCGACCTCGAGAAAGCATTCGATCGAGTGCCTAGGGATCTCATATGGGCTGAGGTCTCAAAACGTACCGGAAAAGTATGTTAGAATAATACAAGACATGTACGGAAACGTGAAAACTGCGGTTAAAAGCTCTGCCGGACTAACGACAGAATTTCCAGTTAATGTCGGAGTGCATCAAGGAAGCGTACTAAGCCCTTTCCTCTTTAACGCAGTATTCGACTATCTTTTAAAAGACTGCATGAGCGAAACAAATGTAACGCCGATTCTCTTCGCTGACGACGCATTTATACATAGCGATAACGTCGAAGATTTACAGAACGCCTTAGATTCATGGAGAAATGCGCTTGAGAGAAACGGGTTTAAAATAAGTCGTTCAAAGACGGAGCATTTGACGTGGCCATTTGCGCATCCGTTACGACCTGTTCCGGATATAATGTTAGACGGAATAGTTCTTCCGAAAAGCACTATCTTTAAGTACTTAGGATCAATCGTTAACATGGAAGCGAAATGTGACGACGACGTAAACTACAGAGTGAGTGTGGGATGGATTAAATGGCGGGAAAATTCGGGAATCTTTTGCGACCGAAAATTTCCACTTAAATTAAAGGGGAAACTCTACACCACGGTTGTTAGACCAGCTCTTATATACGGCTCACAGTGCTGGACAATGTACGAAGCGTTTAAAAACAAAATGACGACAGCGGAAATGAAAATGTTAAGGATGTCTAGTGGAGTCACTAAACGCGATTGCATTAGATCTACGCGTATAAGAGGAAGTCTACATATAAAGAATTCGGTAACCGAACAGCTTGAGGCGAATAGAATAAGTTGGTACTGCCACGTTCAAAGAAGATCTGCGGAAAATCCGGTTAGAAAGGCACTATTAACTACGGTCACTCAAACTGTAAGAAAACGAGGTCGGAAAAAGAATTCCTGGATTTCTCAGATGGCAAATGCGCAACAACGCCTGGGGCTAACCACTGAAGCGATCCAGGATCGAGCATTATGTAGACGCGTTCTGCAGTCTGCGACATAAGCCAACCCCATTAGCGGAGCAGCAGCGATGCAGTAAAAATGGGAAACTCGTTACGCATAAGTTCGTATAATGAGAAAAGGGTTAATAAAAGGATAAGACGAAGAAGAAGAAGATTGCTCACTGTGGCAGAACAAAAATGAGCATTACAAGATCAATTATTTCGCTTCAGAAAATTGCGCATCATCGACGTTATACAAGCGGTGATAAATATAGCAACCATAGCAATAAAGGGAGAAGGATGGCTCTAGGAAACCCCGGAATAATTTGCAGTAGTGAAAATCAAAATCGGCAAATTTGCAATCAATAAAGAGGTTACTAGCCAAATTTTGCTTGTGAAATATTTAAATATGTAAATTTAATAGAATTTAGCTAGGAAACCGAAGAAATGTAAAAGTACTATAAAATCTCTCCTGGAGTCCCTCAAGGATCGATACTGGGGTCCCTTATATGAAATATAGTGTATGACGGAGTTGTGCTACCAGGAGGCAAAATAATCAGACTCACTGATGACTGACGTCGACGCTGTAACTGCGGCAAAGACTATTTGCAGAGTAGAGGGAGCTACAGATATGCAATTAATTCTATCAAAAATAGCTTATATCAATAGGCCAGCTACTAGCAAATCGCAACACAAAAGCTTTTCTAATTACCAGCCGAAAAAATATAGTATACGTTGGTAGGAAGCCAAACCATTTGATCAAAAGGCTTTTTAAGAGACCTTTGAATAGTATTTGGCAGTAGACTAAGCTCAATGCTTCACATTGACTATTTCTGCATAAAGGCATCAAATCTCCAGGCGGCATTTTCTGGAATACTGCCAAAAATCAGAGGACATGCCAGAAGAATCTTGATATACTCGTATATATTTACATGGTAGTAGATTTCTAGTCTTGTTATATGCTGCCCGAGTTTAGGCGGGACCCTATCTACCAAGGAACAAAAACTGAGCGCAGTTAAGGTAATTTGAACGATTTCGGACGAAGCAGACTTTCTCATACCGGAAATGATCTCGATATCCCTACGGACGATGTGTATAGAGCTTATAAAAGATAAAAGAACTTCAAGTAACCAATAGAGTCGTCAAATGGATCGAGAAAAAAGAAAAATCGACATTAATCATCAGACGGGAAGCTTCATGGAACACCACTGCGGAGGGCATCCCCGTACAGACTTATCCCATCCTTAGAAGTTTGGACAAACCGAAGGCTTGGAAACTGTCACTATCATCTTAAGCAGTTCTTATCGTGTCATCGTGGATAAAGAAAATATCTATAGGTACAACTGTATGGCCACCATAGCTCACCTTTCTGCCCAAACATGCCAGAAGAAAGAAACAGTACATACAATGCTCCAATGCATACGCTTTCTGGGATGGAGAACTGATATACCAAGTCTGTGGTCAACAACTGACCAAATATTGCAGTAAGAACATTTGTACAAAACGAACTTCGAATGATCAAAATAAAAGGACGTGCAGATTCAGCAAAGATTGGACAAATAGAAAGGATTGCTATCGAAGTGAAGTGAAGACAAAGAAAGCCTACCTAGAGTTCGTACGAGAGCAGTAAATTTTTTGTATCGGAATTAGGAGGAGGTTTAAGCACAAGCAGAAATATGTGACCATGTGCAAATGCAAGAAGTTGTGTGCTTATGTCCGGATAGTTAGCCCAAAACCAAACTTCTAACCTAAATACTTTGGAGTAAGCAATTAGTTCCGGGAATATGCGAGCTGCTGTTGACCCGTCAAGGCGACATCGGCTTTAGCAGTCCTTAGTGTTTTCTTGCACAGTGGGCTTGCCTCACGTCTACTTCTCCCCTTCAACGACGATAGCCTTTCTCTGAAGCTCGTTAAATCGGTTCGATTTAACATCAAAGTCAGAATACTGTGCCACAAACTGTCTATTCTGATGGAATTTAACATCAAAACATGAAGCCTATTAATATCCTGGCTACAGAAGAGTCGCAGGAGTCATAAAAGTCGAAAGATATAGCAGTTCCTGTGCCAGAATCCAAATCAGCAGGAAATTTGTGTTCTTTGAAGGCGCTCTCGAAAAGACCTAGGCAGATTCTTGCTCTTGCGAGTACGATCTGAAGTTTAATCCTGTTAAATCACCGCTAGACTGCCATTAGTTCAGCAGCTCACCTAGTTTTGTAGAACTCTACATTCTTTGACTATAATGCCTTGCTACAACGAGAAGGTAGCCAAAAAAACGAAGAATGGGTTTACTAGCTGTTGTTATGAATTGGCCTTTATTCAAATTACTGTCGTAAACTACTTGCCTATTCCGCTGTTGCGGCTTCAATCTTTGCTTTCAGAATAGGAATTGTTTGCGAATGGTTGGTGTGGACTATGCTTTTAACATAGCATCAAAGACTATCCCGTTGAAAGAAAAACTCGTCCATATTAACAGCTACAAAAAATGTTTTGTCATGTCTCGGTAGCACTCTCCATAGACTACAATGACTTCTCCGGCCTCATCCGATTAATAAACCAAACCAAACAGTGCAATCTTCTGCATAACTTGTAGATTTCTTATGGCCCAGGTGCACCAAATTTGTTTATAAACGTAGCCGCTGCTATGGCACTGGGCTTCATCCGAAAATATGATTTTCCCGCGAAAGTTTTGCAGAACTCAATCCAAGAAAGAACGACGCTGCTGGTGGCCTACAAACTCTAGTTGGACCTTGTGCAGATGGAGTGCCAAACCCTTTGTCAAAATTTGAGAACGTTGTCGAATGAAATTGTTTTGGCCGTTTTCGATACTTTCCTTCACTGCGGCGATATCGGCATGTATTCTTCACATCGTTTCCGAGACTGAATTTGAATTTTCATAATAAAATTCAACTATTTGTTAAATAAACTTACGAGTCCTTCAAATTCTACACTTCTTGTTGAAACACGCTTTAGTCTTTGAAATATGTTTTTCCTGAAAGTTGTAATGATCTCTTCATAAGCTATGGGTAGAGTCTAATTCTCTGCACCATATATTGTAGTTGGACCAAGATGATGAAAGCTTCGCACAAAGTTTATTTTTTTGAGGAATTATTTTCCCCTGTCATCTTAGATGAAAGAAAGATCGTGAGAGATTGTGCTTAATTGAGTTGGTTTGTGCATTTTGGAAAAGCTCACTGTCCAAGGCGTCTTATCTGAGTCTTAACTCCAACATTCCCATTGTCATGCTGTAAGGTCTGATTCAGAAAGAAAAGAACCCACGTCCAATCAATGAAGAACCGGTAGCACCATCCAGTTCAAAATCGGTTAGCGTTGCTACTTAAAAGTTAAAAAAAACAACTAGGCTGCCGCATCCGAGTGTCTATCAGCGTATATCTTCAAATACATAGGTGATGTTTGGTTCGGATGATTGTACTAAATCATCAACCAAGTATGGGTGGAACGTTCCGCAAGAACTATCAAGGCATATCCCTGCCTAAAGTCAAGGTACCATGTCAATGTCTGAAGCTGTTCCGCAAAAAATCGGCATGTACCAGTGTGGCTTCCAGTCCAGTAGATCCATTTTAACACTGAGAAAAGATCATCGAATTCGATGTTGAGAATTTTGAGCATTCATCGTCAGGAGCTCTACATGAGGATGCCCGGATTCGGGATCCAGATAAAATTTATCCAATTGTGTCGCGTAGTACTAAAAAAGACGAGGTGCAGCTCTTTTGAATTAAATTAAACATGCACTGCATTTCAGCAAGGAGAAGCTTTGTCATGTGATTTCTTCTGCGCAGAGCAAGTGTCAAGACGAAAGGCACTATTTTAACCAGATCTATCCAAGTACTGCGGTACGCGGATGATATCGATATCATCGCCGCTCCGCGTGAGCGGTAATAGAGGCTTCCACGATGATTTAAGAACATCCTTAATTGGAAGGCCTTGTAAAGAATGAAATATATTACATATAGTACATGCGATCAATAAATAATGAATAATCTGTCCACAGCTTAGGACATAAGGCCACTGTTGGTAGCAACAACCTCGAGATGGTTAAGGAATTCATTTATCTCGAAATCAACATCAACTCAACGAATGACTTGTAAGTGAAGATCCGATAGAGAGTTACCCTGGGAAATCGTTGCTACTTCGGTATGGCTAAACAAATGTGTTCCGAACTCCTATCTGCGACCAAGTGCAACATAGATTCTGTAATTTCTGCTGGAAGATAGCAGCAAAAGAGAGCATACACTGAGCTCTTTCGAGAGAAAAATTCTTCGGCGGATATTTGATCTTATGTGTGAGGAGGGTGAATGAAGGAGAAGATACAAGGTCAAGACAGGGGTGTGTCATCGACAAATAAAATACTAGGCGCCAAAACGGGTCTATCGCAAGGGAGCCAAAAGAATCTTCGATTTTTAGCCCCCGGGTTCAAGATGACAAGGAAAACTAAACCTCCGTATTAAATATCAAGCCATTGCGGATGCCAAACTAAAGCATCAGTTCTGGATATCTGCGGTATCCCAGAGAATGGAAGGCTACACTGTTTGACTCACGGCCGGGATATGACTCTTTAAAGGCTGTTCTTTTAAGAGCTTGAAAACTTTAAATAATAATACAAGACAGAAATATTATTGGAATCAATTTTTTATTATTACAGTCTGATAGATATTTTTATGACATTTATTTCTTTAATATGATTTTTGACATATGCCCGCCGCGGCTACGAATTACATTGTCCATGCGATCAGTCCACTTTTCACAACTTTTCCCAATAAATTTTGCCGTATGGTGTTAATGGTGGCTTGAATATTGACTTCCAATACTTTAAGAGTTGCTGGCTTGTCGGCATACAGCAATGACCTAACATAGCCCCATAAAAAGCAATCGAGAGGCGTTAAGTCGCTCGAACGAGGGGGCCAGTTAACAGGACTACTTCTGAAATTAAAGTTGACACCAAATTGATTTAACAACAAATTGATGATTAAGCGCGCTGTATGGCAAGTTTCGCCGTCTTATCGGAACCAAATGTCGTCGATGTTTAGCTGATTAAGTTTTGGAAACAACTATCAGTCAGCATGGCTCGATAGCGCTCGCCATTCACCGTAACGGCAGAAGGAGCGATGATGGCGCTAGCGTGTAAACCGCACCAAACAGTCAATTGTAATGGATGTAATGGTGATTCGTTAACAGCTTCAGAATTGTATTCGCTCCATATATGGCAATTTTGCTTGTTGACGAAGCCATTTAACCAGATTATGATGACCGTAATATTGAAAAAGTGCTCTATGAACTTCACGAACAGATTTATTTTTTTCAAAGCAATTTTCCTCAATCAAGAAGCGTTGTTTTAGCGTTAAATGATTCATAATAAATTGTCAAATCTTACTGAATAGAAATGTCAACACAGTTTGACATTGACAGCTGTCAAACTTTAGACAACAACCATCGAAACTTCTCATGCAGCAAAACGAACACCTTTTATATGAAGCTTATTTCTGTATACTGATACGAATACTACCACAGGTAGCTTTAAGATCGCCATAAAAATTTGTATTCTTGATTTAAAATTGAGTCGATTGTGCAATGGAGTATCCGTATGGAAAGAGCATCTTTTATACATTGCTGATGTAACTCTACTCTGCTGGAAGTAGGAAGTAAAGAGCAAGGAAGGTTTCAGACTTTGTTCCTTTTAAAATAGAAACGTTCCCCAAATTGCGAATATCTAGTTGAAGCTCTTCTACTGTACGAGTACCAATAATTTTTCCTGTAGTAGAATTTTATTTTAAGTTTAAGCGCGCTATTAATCCTTGACCGAAACAGAGATAAATCATCACTGGTTTTCTTAAAAATATTTCAAACTTTACCACCCAGTAAAACCTCTCCAATGTGTTCCTGTACAGGGATGGCCTTTATGAGACTAAGACGTGTTCTTGCCACTGTAAATTATTTTTAATGATTTACGATTAAAAACTTTACGCATTATGATATTTAATGGCCCTTTTCCATGCCATTCCATGCATATACTGTCCTCGTTGCCACCAGGCCTTTTGTTTTTCTACCTGTCGCCGCAAGTGACGCCTTATTCATATCGACCCAGCTCGTCACGGTTTTGCATTTCTGATGGTTTCTCATCCTCTGGTCATTAATTTTTATCAAATTTACCATCATAACGTATCCATATCTGTAGTTGCTCGACCAAACTTCAACACAGGTCTGGTATTCATTTTACATTTCATTTTATTACATCACTTTGAGCTAAGTGAATACCAGATGGGTATCTCTTCAGTCTTTTTGTAGCCATTACGCCAAGATATTCGCGCAAAGGATATCCAATATTCCAGGCAAAAAAATAAAAAATAAAAAGAAAGGTAAAAAAATTAAAACTTCACTCATGATTACAGAATCAGCCGCTACAAGGAGCCGTTTTGGAGAAAATGACTTCTCATACCGCCATCCACCACAACTACTCATACTACTCTACGAAATGGCACTACCCGCGTGAAATTGAATTTAAGGAATCCGTGAATATTAAAATATTAAAATTCAATCTGCAGAATATACGTTTCTTATTCAGTAATTCAAGTCATGTCCTGTGGGAGTCGTCAGGTATTTTTAATCATACTCGTATTTTCATTTTCGTTTTTTTATCATCAATGATCGCATCCTCTTTGGGGGGAATTATATTAATTCTGGTCCTGTTTCTGATCATGGTAGTGATGCTGGTTAAATTAAAAATGCAAATAATAAGGGAAGGGTTGAAGATGAAATGCATTCATAAAGATAATTGCATTTACAAATTACCGTAGATACCAAGACATTACACACCATTCTACGCTGCAAAATCTTTCTTAAAAAAAAAAAAAAGAACTGATTCGCAAAATTTAATGATGCCACTCAATTACTTTGAGACGAGGAAGCGAAAACAGTCGTATAAAAAAGATATCGGTGATATATCAATGAACGAAAGTATATTTTATCTGCAAAGTACAAGTAATTTTCCGTATCTTGAGTAAATGCATGGAAGAAGACACACAGATGCGCTGTTGGATGTCTCTATTTGTTCGTGCTTTCGAAATTGTCTTGCTTAAGATAGATGTTCAAGGATTATTGGAATTGAGCTGTCACTACAACAGGGTGTTGAGAAAAGTGTACGAAATATTTCCATCAAATGGCGATAGCGGAAATCCTTCTGATACTACAAGTGACATGAAGAAATGTATTGGATGTCGGATCTGCCATTTAGACAGATATTTCTTTAAGAATTACTATTTTTTTTTTTTGAAACACTTGATCCACCTTAATCAGTATCTACAAATGTATGCTGTCGTATCTTCTTGTTTGATATACCTCCCTCAAAAGAAGGCAAAAAGGAGTAAGACTAGAATCCTTACAGATTGATGGGAAGAGTTAATTTGGATTTCAAAGGGGGCCTCTTATGTAGAAAGACTTTTGCTTGGAGGTCAACGCACTCGGCGCTGATGTTGTTGTGGTTTCTTTGGCAGAAGATTGATTAGGTAAGGTGAGGTAACAGTGGCTGTTGGAAAAAACCAACCAATTTGGGCATATTGCCACGTTATGATGCCACGCTGATCTGTGAAACCAATTTGAGTTTCTGATGAAGTGTAGTAGACTGTTAACTTCTATATTATTTAGATCATCTTTGTCGTTTGTATAAACGTCAAGCCTTCCTGCATGGTTGCCTATAAGACAGTATCCAGTGATGATACTTTTAACAGCGCTCAGATGTTTCTAATTTTGAATGCTTTAACTCTTAAAGTGATTCAGATTCAGCTGTGACTCAATTTTTTCGGGGGCTAGACAAGCTGACGCATCTAAAGTTTGTTCTTCCAATAGGATCCGGCTTATGTTTTACTTAGCACGTTGCGTTATTCTTCAAATTTTACCGAGTTCAACAGACTTGCATTTCCTTTTGTTTCTATGACTCTGCATCTAATATAGATGAATGCTGAACTACACTGCCGTCTATATGAAGAATGATCGGGAGTCTGGGACGGTTTCAGAACTTATTGAAAATGACTCCAGGAATTTGATAGCAGCCTGAGTATCCGATGAGAGGCCTTCTGAGAAAACAATGCCACGAAGCCAGCAATTGGTCTGAGATCCATCCGTATAGAAATGGATTGACTTGTGACCCGTAAACAGATTTTTCTTTCAGATAAGTTTACATGAAAATCTTTCTTACCCTTCTACCACGCACCTTATGATATACTAGCAGTAAATTGACCATTTAGTTCCAGAGAAGGGGTGAGGGAACATCTTGTGGGGTACCTATGCTGAAAAATCTTTTAGCAGATGGCTCACCAAATGTGGATTTAATTATCCTTCTGTTAAGCATAAGACTGGTGAAACCCCCAAATAGGTCATTTACCTTCAGAGTTGACTATTCCGTCCTTATTGCGGATTTGTTATTAAAGACACCTTCTATGTCCAGAAAAGCGATCATTTGTTTCTCTCTATAATGTAGAAATCGTCGATACGGTCGTTTCCAAGGTTATAACTGGCGTTAAGCTGCATGGAAAGTGGGTGTCCAGAAGCAAGTTAAGTCGTTAAGAACTTGAAGTCGTCCAAAAAAGGCATCGAAGGACCTATGAAGGGAATTTTTCTGAGCCGCAAAGCCTCAGAGGTTTCTGTTCCTTCCTTTCCTTTAGGTGGCGCTACAGTCCGGGGTGGACCTGGGCCTCAGTCAACAAGCTTCTCCAGCCAGCTCGATCCCTGGCTAGCTGCCTCCAGTTTCGCACGCTAAGTTGGCTGAGGTCCTCTTCCACTTGCGTGCGCCACCTGAGTCTTAGCCTTCCTCTACTGCGCTGTCCCTCGGGGGCGGATTCGAAGACTTTTCGGACCGAAGCATTGGTGTCCATGCGCTCTACATGACCCAGCCATCTCAGTCTTTGGATCTTCACTCTTCTGGCTAGGTCCATACAGTTCGTCGTTGTATCTCCTCCTCCACTCACCGTCAATGCAGACGGGACCGAAGATCGCCGAAGAATTTTTCTCTCGAAGCAACCAAGAACACCCTCATCCATTTTTGATAATGTCCATGCCTCTGCGCCATAGAGTAGGACCGGGATTATTAAAGTCTTATAAAGGGTGACTTTTGTTGTCCGAGAGAGGGCTTTGCTACTCAATTGCCTTCTTAACCCAAAGAAACAGCGGTTGGTAAGAGTTATTCTTCGCTTGATCTCAGCGCTGGTGTCGTTGTCTGTATTTTTAGCGGAGCCTAGGTAGACGAAGTCCTTAACTACCTCAAAGTTATATCTGTCGAGGGTGACATTCTGTCCGAGACGTCGGTGTTGGTTGTCCTTTTTGCTTGACAGCATATACTTGGTCTTGCCCTCATTGACCGCTAAACCCATTTTCGCCGCTTCCGTCTCAATACTTGCGAAAGCGCCACTGACATCACGCTGCTTTCTTCCGATTATGTCAATATCGTCGGCGTATGCGAGTAGTTGGACGGACTTTTGAAAGATAGTGCCTCTTGTGTTTGCTCGTGAGTTTTGCACTATTCTTTCAAGTACGATGTTGAAAAAATCGCATGACAGCGCATCGCCTTGTCTAAATCCTTTCTGGACATCAAAGGTCTCGGTGAGATCTTTACCGACCTTGATGGAGCAGCGTGTATTCTCCATCGTCATCCTGCACAGACGGATGAGTTTGGCAGGGATGCCAAAACTAGACATTGCTCTATATAGCTCGTCTCTATAGATGCTGTCATACGCGGCCTTAAAATCGATGAATAGGTGGTGGGTATCGATCTGAAGCTCATGGGTCTTCTCCAAGATCTGCCGTAGTGTGAATATCTGGTCGATGGTGGACTTTCCTGGCCTGAAGCCACACTGATATGGACCTATAAGGTTGTTGACGAACGGCTTCAGGCGTTCACACAATACGAAGGATAAGATCTAATATGCGATGTTAAGGAGACTGATGCCTCTGTAGTTGGCGCAGTTCAGAGGGTCTCCTTCTTGAGAATCGGACAAACAATGCTGAGGTTCCATTCATCGGGCATACTTTCGTCCGACCATATTTAACAGATGAGTTGGTGTATGCTCCTTACCAAGTCATCGCCTGCCGCTTTGAAGAGCTCCAAATAAGCGCTGCTCTTGCCGTCGATAGCAATTGCCGTAGTAGATGTCGCAGTTTTTCATCTTCTTTTTGTCCGGCCCATCCCATCGCATTTCTTGGATGGCGGTTATGTCTGCTTTGCAGCAGTCTAGAGCCACTGCTAGTTGCTCGGCTGCACGTGGTCTATTAAGGAATCTAACATTCCACGTGCATATCCGAAGCTCATTGTCCTTAAATCGTTGCGTGGGTTGCCAACAGTAGATCCGTCCATATCCCTGGCCTTCTTTCGTGTGTTATTGTGTGTGGATCCCTGTTTGTTATTGCCACAGTCATTTGATTTGAGGTGCATTTCCGCATACTTGTATAAAGTGTCGTGCATAAAATTCTTCTAGTCCAAAGTAGGTAGCGATGCCGTATAACAGTTGGCGTGCGTAAGTCGACGAGATTGAACTTCGCATATGTAGTATATAAATGTGAATGGCTCTGAAGTGGTTTACATTTGTAACCACTATCATCACCACTATAACTTGGAGCCGCGATTCCTTAGATAGCTTTCAAACTACGTAACAAAACTCCTTTTTATAATCGGCCAATCGCACAATTCGCAAAACCATCAAAAAGTTTGAGTTTGTACACCCAATCTTCATTATGAGAAAATAGGTGACCAAATAGACCACATCTTGTACGTATTGATGAAAATATAGCGGCGGTAGCAGAAAGTGAACACGTAGGCCGTGATGAATCGATAAGACGGCGTTCTAAAAATCTTGGCTTTCCATATGCAACTTGACGTTTCTAACGTATGTATCTTGATTAAAAAGCATACAAATTTTAATTTGTATAAAAACTAAAACCACAATAAGAAAACTTTAGTTTAGATCACAGCCAATCTTGTTCAGAAGTGGACAGAGAACTTTCTTATTACACTGATTAAAGGTGTCACAAGAAATTGCAACAGCGTCCATAAAGTGAATCTAATGAAATAAACTATTTTAAGAAACTTAATATAAGATAAACAACTATTCTTTCGCCCAAATTCGAAGAAGTGGGCATAGATATGTTCACACTTTAGTCCAGAAAACATAGCTCCCAAGCTGTTTAAATTGGCGGAAAATTGGCATTTGCATAAATTGAAGCAGAATCTAAGAAATTGTATCTAAAACATGCAGTTATCAAGAAAGGACACAGGTATAACTTCGAAATATTCAGAGCTGCCATGACAATACAACTTCCAGGGATGCATGTCGACATATGACGCGATTTAAAGTTTACGAATAATAATAGGAAAAGATCGTGAGACTTCATATCGTCTTAATCGGCTTAGGAAATGCGTTCGACAGAGTTCAAAGAGTTCTTATTTGGACGGCCTGAGATCCTTAAATGTATCCGAAACAGATATGTGGCTGACAGTTAATCATCTACATAACGTTTGGAGTCACCCAAAAAAAATGATTCTTACTCCTTAGATTAAAGTCCCTTTCAATGACAAGAATGTTAGCTTGTCTTTTTTTTTTGTGTGGCGTAAGAAGGTTGAAACCTTGCATAGGCACCGATGGCCGTATTCTATCGGTATTGCCGTGTTCTTACCGGCACCACCCTCGGACATTTTACTTAACCACTATTAATACCTTCGTGAGGATCGGTTTAAAGCAGTTGCTGTTTCGTCGGCGAGAATGTCCATGGACTGCATTGAAGACAGGATAAGTATGGCGTCGTGAAAAAGCGTTCGAAATACGCTTCCATCTCTTAAACCGCACAGGCGGTAAACGGACTTAATACCGCGTGCATTCGATCTTACTTTCACTGCATTTGACCGTATCTATGCTATAAGTATATGTATACAACTGTATGGAGCTAGCGACCTGCGCTAGTAGAAGTCTTTTATTTCTGTCTTAGTCCTCCGACATTGCTCATTAGCCTTGACAGTGCACCGATCGCTTTTGATGACTTTTCACAAGCGTATTCCAAGTGAGAACCAATCACCACCCCTAAGTATTTCATAAATGGTCGTGAAATGACATCGTATTCTCCGACTCTAAGACTAATCATCTCTTGTACTTTCCGACTGCTGATAAGTAAAACTTCGGTTTCATAATCTACAAGTTGCAATCCGGCCCCGACGACCCAGCACTTTATAATTCTTACGCTCTCATTACAGAAGAGTTTAATTTCTTCGAGGAATTTGGCAACGACCATGACTGTGATGTCATTCGTGAAACCAATGATTAATGCTTCCCGTGGGACTGGCAGACGTAGGATATCATCTTACATCACGTTCCATAGCAGAAGACCCAAGACCGATTTTTGTGGCACGCCGCCGCCAGTTCCATCGTCGGAATCATAGAAAAGGACCCTGTGTGCGAAATAACTTGAGACGGTTTTTAATAAATACATTCGAAGGAGACACTGCATAATAGGTTGCCAATTTTCCGATCACGAACTTACGAAAACCATACTGATGTTCGGCCAGATCACCTGCTGCTTCGATTGCAGACTCAGGTCTGTTATATATGACTCGATCGATGAATTTTTCCATCGTTTCGATCATACAAAGCGATCATATAAGACGAGGGTTGACTAAGGGATTTGTTCACTTTCGGCAGCGGTCGCTGTCGCTTCCAGGACTTTGAAAAGTGCCCTCTTGAAGGCACGCGTTGTACATTTTTACAAATATTTCCGGTCAAGGCTCCGGGGCTTGACACCATACCGAATCGAATATTAGCTTTTCAGAAGTTACAATATGTGTAAGACAGTTGTTTCAATATCTCAAGACAATAGATGATCGATGATCGCTGTGCTGCCTACTCAAAATATTTTTTTTGGAATTAGGTGAAAGCTGTTGTTATGAATTTAACAAAAATATATTAAATAGAATAGATACACGCATATATTTTCAAAGCTTACCTATATATTCCTCAGTAATTTGACACCATCGAACACTGACTTTATCGCTATTTATCGCTATGTTCACCGACAGTGGCCATCGAAACTGCAATACTCGTCTCACAATACACCAATAAATCCTCATCAGTGCTGATATGCCAACTTTCGGTCATTCACTGAAACGACGTGATTCGTCCCTTAGCCATACAACTCGCTAACGAGCTCCTTAATTGTTAGTCATTATTGCTTTCAAACATTGTTCTTTAGAAGAAAATGGATTGATCAAAGGATATTGTTAGATTGTTAATTATTTCTACATGTGATTTACGGCAGACATTCACTGGGTAATTGAACAATATTGTTCTTCTCCTTGATGGATGTTTTCTTAAGAAACTTTTGGTAAAAAATTTGTTTAATAAATAAAGAGTATAGGTCCCATTTGACTTTCTTGTGGAATAGCATTTTCTTTTTATAAAATTTACAATGGTCTTTCTGGTTTGGTATTTTTGATGATCGGCAACAGCAATTCGGGGCAAGTACAGATTCTTATCGTAGGCCGAATAAAACAACTCTGATCCCTCAAAACAGCATCTTTAATCCGCAGCACCCTGTAATCAGTTGTATCACAATTGCATAAGTTCTTTCTCCAAAGAAAACAGAAAACAAAACTAGATACGGAAGGTAAAAAATGTTATGAATTCTACCAATGAGTGTCATCTTACATTTCCACAGAGAATGTCAGACTCGTTGAAAAATGGCCAAAGACATCATAACCACCTTTTCAAGCAGTCAGTTTCAGGTTGTTTGTTTGCATTTCTCTTGGCTGAGTTCCACTTTACTGAATAAATTTTTATCTCATTGACATCCTATTGATTTTCTCATCCGACCAGAATACACATCTGATGGAAAGGACCGGTGGGCCTGCAGAGAGTTATGGCTTACGGGTTAACATGGTGAATTTCGTCTTCTGCAGCAAGTGGAATGCTTTTGAAGGATGTCTGCGTTCTGCGTTCCAGAGTAGCTTTTGTTTCTCTCTTTCAGTATTTTTGTATTTTTCTTCTTAGAATAGAACACTCAGCAACGTAACACTGTATCCTTGTATCTTTACATGGCGACAACTTCGTTCTACCACAATGACTTTGGCCATGATGAGGGTTTATTTTTATTTCATTACGTGAAGGAGCTGTTGGGGGTTGAACGTGTATCTATTAGTATGTTTTTGCTTTAACATTGAAGGTTTTGAGCAGGATAGTATCCTGCACACTCTGGGAACATGAATAAAACCAGTCATTGACTGGTGGATTCCTGCAAGGACCTTCGACCGCCAATTCAGCACGTTACGTATTCGCTGATATTTGTATTTGGAAGTTAATAAACCTCTGTTGCAACATATGAGTACGTGGGCGGGTGCTGTCTGTAGGTAGATATCGTACAAGTATAAATACGAGTATACCAAAGTTCACATGGAGGTTTCATTTCGTCCTTATTACGAAACAGATGAGACTTATTAACAACCTCGAACAGACAGAAGGGAGGTGGAATTATTTTTAAATGACGAAATGATGGTAAACGTGGAAGGTGTTTTATTAGCGATAATATTCGTCAGAGTGAGGAATGGACATTACGGATAAATGGGTGCAGAGCATGAAGAATGATATAGCACTATAAGAAATTCCCATATACAGGTAGGGCTGTGCAAACATTATAGAGATTTCTCAAATAGACTGTCCTTAGGGCGCGATATTGTAATTAATTATCGTTGGTGTTGTTGATTTTAATTTTGTTAGGACCTTGTGGAAACACGTTTAACATTTGTACAATGAAAGGAAATGCGATTTGAATTTGGATTTCCTCTAGATGTTTCTGTTGTTCGGCAAATTAAATAAATCCCTCAGAGGGACTCAGGTGACAGCAATAGCTTAAGTAAGCGATTCACATTTTGTCTATTGAAAAGAGTGCTTAATAATAATTACTCGAGGGAAATAAACAATTTGAAAATTGTGAAGTTCCTTATCTTGTTGGTTTGATTAAGCCTATTTCAAGTGACACGTTTTATTGTTATGTTCCCATATGGCTACTTGTTTGCGATACACATTTTAAGAGGCATCTCAGATTTTCTTTCATGTAAACACATCACCAGGGAAATGTGATACGCGATATTGTGATACAACGAAGACAAATATCTCTTTTATTGGAATGAAAAGAAGGCGATGTTAATAAGGGTCTCTTGTACTCAAATCACCACGGAGAATGGTTATTATTTTTGAGAAGACATTCATCCAATAGCTCATGCATCCTTCAACATTCTCCAGCTGATCTTTGGAACGATATTATAATAATATGAATATTGTGTCTAATTAGTGGGTTGAAATGGGTTATTATTGTTTAGCCTTGATAAGTGAATGTACATGAGATGTATACTTCAATAATTTGAAGGAGCTCTTGGATCTTATATTCGTGACAAAACAACGACATAATCAGAGGGCATTTTCTTCTCGAAAGAGTTTATTTTAAGAAACTACTTAGAATTATATGGTAAATCGAATTACATTCAAACAGTTCCTTATCCCGACATCAAAAGGTGGAAGTGGAAACAGATGTCACTGATGCGTTGAAATCCACATAGCAGAAATATTCAGAGAGAGGGAACAAATTGCTGAAATATATTCTTATACGATTTGTGGCTGACAAGGGCGGGATGTTTTAAGATAGTCCCAGTGATACTATTTAATTTCACTGACAAGTTGAAAGACGTCATAAGATATTTGAAACGTGTCACTACCAGCTTCTCGGTAGCAAATTACTGTGAGATGATAGTTTTAAAATAACGAGAACATGGCAATAGTTCCATTCGAGATAAAAAGGAACAGCAAAATCAATACATGCTTACCAGTCAGTAGAGCATGATTTTTAGTCCACGTTTGAGATTTTGATGCAGTTGTTACACCAAGATATTTGAAAAGTATTTTTCGTTAGTCCACTGATTGAAGGTGAAGCAAAAAAAACATATTGTCATATAGGAACCTCTAAAGAGGGTCCAGTGATCTTTTTACAAAGGCAAATAGTATTCGTAGAAATGTTACCTTCATCCATCAATCTTACTCACTTATGTTGGACTACAGCCAGGAGTAGGCCTAGATTCCTCTCTGGAAAGCATAATCGCTTGTTAATTTGCCATGCGAAATTTTTAGCTGAGTTGAGTCTTCTTCTGTACTCGTCGATGCTGACTGACTTACATACTTACTTAGATGACGCTCAGATCGCGCTTCACCTAGGCTTCAACTTACATGTCTCTCTAGCTACCCCGATCTTAAGCTAACTACCTTCATTTGCACACTCACTTAAGGTAAGATTTTCTTCTTCTGCGCTGTCGCTTCTGTTTATTTTTTTTTATATAATAAGCGCACGCTCAAAGGTTTAAAAGTACCCTTAAAATGATTACACATATCGCGGGCAATGAAAAGTTAGGGAGGAAAGAAAGAGAGGTACCGATGTACGTTGGTTTTGAATGTTTGGAGGTTATAGTGACTAGAAAATAAAGAGCTCGGCAGGGCATTCCATGAGCGAGTTGTTCGGCTTAGGAAAGACTCACGGTATTTCAGGGTACGTCCGAAAGTGGGCTTCTTACATCGCTTGAGGAAATCTAGACATTTCGCAGGATGCTTGGCGGCCTCGAAAATATGGTCATTCCGACGTAGGTCGTCGTCAACATACATACCGAGGATGGAAAGTTTTTTCGGTTTCAACGACGCAAGTGCTCTTCATGGATAATGGCTAGGTATTTGAATTTCACTTAAGCGAACGCAGCATTGTGTTTTGAAAGCATTAAATTCCACTCTGTTGATAGTTCCCCAACTGGTTATGCCGTTAATGTAGGAATCAAAAGAGCTTAACATACACGCTGCCGTTCCGGTTCAACAGCCGAAGAGCATGGATGTGAACCCGGGAACGAATATGAAAAGCAGAGAGTACTGTCGTCAGCAAAGGAATAAATTGGATTACCTAGATTAGATTATAAGTAGCAGACAAGAGAACATTAATGAAAATTAAAAAGAGTGTCGGAGACAGAACGGAGCCCTGGGGCACACCAGCATTTATTTTGTGAATATTTGACTTGAAACCATCAATTTGAATTGAAACCATCAATTTGAATTGAACGTTTCGAAAGGTAGTTTATAATCCATTGAAGAAGATGGTCGTCGGTCCCAAATGCGTGTATTTTCGACCAAAGAGCCTGACGCCAAACTCTTTCAAATGCCTTAGAAATATCAAGTGCAACAATATTGCCTTCGCCAGATTGATGTACTCGTAAACTTTGGTTCCACTTTTCGGAGTAGAATTGATGGAAAAGCTTTTCTTTTTTCTTTTTTCTTAGGAACCGTATAGCAAGTGTTCATCATTTAACTACGTATTCTGAAGTGATGGTATATTAAAATATGGCACATCAGAGGCTGTACCTGTGGAATCATTTTGACCACTTTTTTGGTTCCTGACGGACGTCTCATTCAGGATAATGCGATCTTAATCTGGTTTGTGATCCAACTATTAAGTTATAGAGGGACTACTTTACAGAATGTTGATCCAGGGATCATGGATCATGGATTTCCGTGTAGTCATGTGCTGTATGTTTTTTGCTTCGTACCACTATATTTATGCAGAGAAAATAATTCCGACAGTTGCACTTTCAGCCAAAAAGAAAGTTTCTCCAACTTCTACATCTTCCTATTGTTTCTATTTCTGAAACCTTATGCTAAAACAAACCATTCGGCTATGGGAGTTTGAGCTTACTCTGTTCTTACACGTTGTATGTTTTGAACACTATACAAGCTAATCTTGGTATTATGGAACCAACGTGCGCTTTAAACTGGTGAACTGGAGTAGAGTTAAGCAGTTGGCTTATACGTCTCCAGCTAGCTCGATCTTTTGCTAGCTGCTTCCAGTTTCGCACACTAAGTTGGCTAAGGTCCCCTTCCAATTGCATGCGCCACCTGAGACTCGGTCTTCCTCTACTACGCTGTCCCTCGGGGGCGGATTCAAAGACTTTTTGGACCGGAGCATTGGTGTTCATACGCTCTACATGATCCAGCCATCTCAGTCGTTGGATATTCACTCTTTTGGCTAGGTCGATGTCGCTGTACAGTCCATACATTTCGTCGTTGTATCTCCTCCTCCACTCACCGTCAATGCAGACAGGACCGAAAATCACTCGAAGAATTTTCCTCTGGAAGCAGTCAAGAGCATTTTTGATAATGTCCATACCTCTGTGCCATAAAGCAGGAGTGGGATTACTAAGGTCTTATATAGAGTAACTTTTGTTGTTCGAGAGAGGGCTTTGCTAGTCAATTGTCCCTTAAGCCCAAAGAAACAGCGATTAGCAAGAGCTATTCTGCATTAGTGTTGTTTTCTGAATTTATATCGGAACCTAGGTAGACAAAGTCCCTAATAACCTCAAAGTTATATCTGTCGAAGGTCCCGTTCTGTCCGAGACAGTGTTGAGTGCTTGAGTTGCTTGACAGCATATACTTGCTCTTGCCATCTTTGATCGCTAAATTTATATTCGCCGCTTCCGTCTCAATACTTGAAAAGGGGCCACTGACAAAGGTGAGGTTCCATTCATTAGGCTCTTTACCAAGTCATCACCGGCCCGCTTTGAAGGGCTCGACAGTCAGGCCGTTCGCTCCATCACCTTTGTTAGACTTCAGCTTAGATATTGCTTTTATCACTACATCCAGGTTGGGTGGATGGAATTGATGGTCTTCATCTTCCAGGTTTTTCATTTTGCTTGACAGCGGTATTTGTTTCATCATCGCCATTATACAGTCTACAGAAATAATCTTTCTAGATTCTAAGCATCGACTGCGACTCTACTACGATGTTCGTCTCTACAGACTTCGGTTCCGAGTGTTCGTCTCTCCTCTTCTGCTCATAGAGCTTATGAACAGCTCTAGTCCTCCTCCGCTGCGCCGCTTTGTATGCATCTTGCTAAGCTGCATGTGTTTGCCGGCATTCGTCATCAAACCTGGGGTTTCTTTGTGGTGGTGGAGTAAAACCCACTACATCAGTAGCAGCGGCTCTGATGGATTTTTGGCAGCGTTGCTATTGGTTTTCGATACTTGATGCTGATGGCAATGGATATCTTGAGAGAATAGGAGAGACTCGATCGGAAAAGGATTTGGCGATCTCTTGATATTGTATCCCTTTGACGTCAAAATTCCTCTCAGTACTGTCTTGTCTTTGTGCTCTGGATATACGCAACCGTACCTTGGCCACAACAAGGTAATGGACCGTTGAAGCTTGATTGATCAGGAGCTCTCCAAGTCCCCTTGTGAATATCGAGATGTTCGCCTCGCCACAAAGTCAATAAGCCTATATTTATGGGATGTGGCGTCATGCAGGCTGTATGTTCTGGTAGTTCTACCAAAGATGCTCTCTCTTCCTTGCCGACCATAATTTTAATCATATTGCTAGGGCATTACTCATAGGTTTTGTTCAAGAGCTCGGAGACGATATCTTTGGTGTCGTCAGTGGGGGCGTGCGGTATACAAGGATAATGTTGGCAAATTTAGACTTGAAATTCAAGACTTTTTGCCTAAATCTGCCTCCAAAAACAAATTTGCATTTAACAGACGCAGCTTTGCCGTCGATAACAATCGCCGTAGTAGATGTTGTAGGTTTTCATCCTGTTTTTGTCCGGTTCATTCCATTTACAGCAGTCTAGGGCCTCCGCTAGTTGTTCAGCACAATGCATATCCGAAGTTCGTTGTTCTTATTTCGTTTGCATGTGTTATCAAAAATTAATTCGTCCGTATCCGAGGTTTGTTGTTGCTTTTGTATTTTTTCCATGGCCGGGCAATTACCCCGGTGGCACAACCCCACCTACCTGGAGGACCAGTTCCATTTTTTGATACCCCTGGGACGAGTGGTCGGTTGGGCCGAAATCCAGTAACCCATTCTGGGATGTGAGTGCAGCTGTTGGCCCAATAAGGGCTCTTACGTCACCATTTCTTTTCTAAGACTCTGACTTAGTTTTGAAAAGCCTTACCGGCCTGAGTTCCAAATATGTCCGAATAGCCCGGATAAGGTTTCATTTGTTCCGAGAGTATTTTTCACCGTTGATTACATCTGGGGAATTCATCCGCTGTCCCGTTTATATTGCTGCTGTTTTGGTCTGCTAGTCAGCACTCGCACTTATAAGTTTTGCAGGTTCAGTCCGGATGGACATTGATCAGTACCCGGTGGTTACCACGTGGAGAAATGATAAGCACAATTGATCTATAAAAGATAGTTAAAACAATGAATATCGCCAGGTTGACTTCTCTCAGTGCGTAACCACATAACCACCAGCTATAGCATAAGCACCTATTATAATACAACTGCAGTGATCCAGCAAAGAATCACTCTCACCAATCGTTGTTTCCTATATCAAGAAAATTTCTTTTGAAAATATATCATTTTGATATATATATATATACCATAAGGTTTTTTACATTTGTATGGTGGTTCTTAAAGGAAGGTGGTTCAGGCTGGCAGATTCGCGGAGTCAAATATTCGTTCACTTTTCGACGTTTTTAAGGACAAAATCAACTGATGGCGATCCTCACTAAGAATAGTTGAAAATCTACGGAACCAAAGTATTATGACAGTCTGAGAAGATATTTGGATTAACTTATCTCTGTGAAACAACTTGTGGAAAACCTTACAGCAATAATGGTAAGCTTTCAGTTCAAAGGAAAGTGCTGAGTAGATATAGGTCATTGGTATCAAGCTTCAGCTTTTTCTGTTGAATGGAGTTTGGTTGCGAGGTACCAGACAAATCTACAGAACCAACTGTTTGCTTAATCCACCAATTGAATTCGCTATACCATATTTTACTAAACAAATATTAAATTTTTTTTTATAAATTTGATAAATTTGAACATTCACAACAAGCACAAGTCTGTTTTATTTATTCTGCAACAATAATTTACCACTGTGTCAATATTTTTAAATTAAATCAATAAAAATTGAATACACAATAAAACGCCCTACGTTGGGCGCCACTTATTAATAAAAACTATTTAAAAAAAAATAAATAAATAACAGAACTCATAATGCCTTTTCGATGAAAGGATTGTGTGGGTATTTTACTTTTTTATTTCCCGTTTCCCTTTATTTCCTTTCCATTCACCATAAAGTATATTTAGATACAAATTCCCAGTGAATGCGATTTTTCCCCACAATATTACATTTTTTATGTTTACGCCATATGTTTGCTTGTAGTTTTTCTAACCATTTTTGTATGCTTTTCTTTCTTTGCAGCCATTGATTTCTATATTCATGAGGAATCCAACACAACAGCTGAGTTCAATACGAGCAGAATGACGATGGGCTTTAATCAATCGAAGCCCATTTACTGTGGGAAAGGATTGGATGATTTTCACACTAGGTAAGGAAAGTTTTTCTTAAATGTACGCCAGCCAATATTTCATCCAATCCGAGAGGTGAATGAAAAACGCTTGGGAAATTTTTAATTTAAAATGTCTACGCAAATGGAGAGATTTTAATTCACATGTCAATATGTATTGTGGTGAGAGGATGTTCTACGAGTAGAATAGCAATACGTACAATGATAACAAAAACAATGGCAACAACAAACATCCAGTGATTATAGCTGGTTCCGTGTCATGTTGTTGTTTGGGGCTTTTTGGGTTTTTCGAAAATCGATACATGTCCTGAATAGCAAAGAGTGTTTCTCGTCTTAATGACTCTCATTAAGCGTTATTAATGCAGCTGTACGCATGTACCTATAGTGTTTGGTGGGCTCATCATAATTAAAACACATACCGTGTAACATTTTGTCTCGGTGAATGTTGTATGATGGATAAAAATCTAGATGTGTGATTTTTGAGATTAATTAGAGGATACCGGCGAATATATGGCACGAGGCTCATTATTCATACAACTGGAAGGTAGGAGAGGTTGTTTGATGTGAATTAATACACTAGTTGTCTGGCTGTTTCAGGATTACATCTAGTTGGAATGGAGGGACATTCTTTGTGCAATTAGCTTGACCTTACTGAGGATGAAATGGCACCTGGTCCTAATTGTATTTTCGGCGTCAGTCAACTTGTTGATTGGGATGGAAGTTTGATCTTCTCCATAGACAATGTCCGATAATTTGTCTGCTCTGGTTCACCGAATATGTAGGAGTGAAATTTACGAAACTTCTATCACGTGACAAACATACATATAATGATATTAACATCCGAATAAGAAAATATACTTATATATTTGCTGAGGTACAATGAAATTGGAAGTTATTAAGGCCTTACTGGCAACCTAAATATACTCTTATGACTGAACATAGACGGGCAATGGTCAGTAAAACTTAAGTTGGTTATAATTATGTGGGAATTTATAGAAGATATTAGAAAACTGCGCGAACCTAGTAGTAATATTTTCCCTGTATACGCCTATACCTGTAAATACTGACCAGGTGTTTTGGCATCTAATGAAACAGAGGTAAATCGCCACGAACACCTCTTGGATCATTCAAATTGACATAACGAAGTTGTATAGAATAATTCTGACTGCTCTACCGCCATTTACATGAGGCTTATAAAATACCACCACACCTTGATATCTGTTCCTGATCGGTACTCAACTTTGTATCATTAACGTTCCCCCTCTCTGTAAGCAAATGTCCACTTCTTATTACCTACGTTCTTGCAAAGTTTCTTGACTTTTCACAACAGGAACTGTATCACTATATTCTCCCACTGAAATCGTTGTGATATCTAGGTCTTCTTAGGTCAGCATCAATCTGAAGTTATTTGTGGAGAATGTAAATTTCCCCCTTGACGTATGTTTGCCACGATTTTGAGTAATTCGATGAAAGTTGAAAAGTCTTTCCTTCGACTTAGGTTTGAACCATAGCCAATATGAACTCAATCACAACAGGCTAAAAAAAATAAAAATAACTTAACATAATAAGTCTTCTTGAGATCCCAGTTGGTTCAAATCTGCACAATTTTTACAAAAAAAATATGCGTGCTCTAAGCATATAGGAACTTCGCATCGCTCGCAACCGTAATTGGTCTTTCGATCTTTTCTACTGTCGCATTCCGAACATCTTGTTACACGTCTTGGTGTCTTCTTTGGTGGTTCCACACTAGAGAATCCCTTGGAATTCGTGGATTATCTTTGCGGTTTCTCAGGTGCTCTTCAATCAAAGCCATTCCCAGATCATGAATAAACTTCCTCCTATTGTTAGATTTTCCTGTTTCAATGCCATTATTGAACATATGAAGGATCATAGCGTTGATTCCTGCATGATTGAGCATCGAAAAAAATAAAGGGAGAGGCTAGCGTTTGCTGTTGCGAGAAACGTCATATGTTCTGGCAAGTTTATCGACCACATCTACTCCACTTTTGCTTTCATTATAGAATGTGATGCATATTCCTTTCGAGATTGGTTGAAACATAATGGAATGTAAGCTTTAAGTAAGCTCTCAAAGTACCAACTATCGTTAATTTATGGTTTTGCAACAAGTTTTCAGCAGTTTCATAACTGATAAAGAAATTGTCCATAGTAATATTTCTTGACGAGCCGGAAACGCAGTTTACCATACGATTGACTAAGTCAAATGGCTTATTGCTTAACGCAAACGGACTGTTGTCTGGCTGTTTGCCGCAGTAAATTTCTAAATGTACGGTGTAAAATGTTTTAGCGTCGACTAAGGCATATATTTTGATTCCATACTTTGCGGGTTTCTATGGGGTATACTGCCGAAATCCGCACCTCCCTCGAAAGGCAACTAATTCTTCATCAAGTGTTAGGTATTCGGGTGGTGTATACGCATTTTGGCAAAGCTGAACAAAGGTTTCAAATATGTCTCGGATTGGTGCTAAGCGATCAGTCTTTATTCTGTCTCCTCTAGTCGTAGCGTCATCAAATCTTATATTATTTATTAGGTACGAGAATCGATTTTTAGATATCGTGCATCGAAATATTTCGATTCCAGCACCATCTGAAGAGGTCTTGTCTCCCAGAACGATACAATCCTGCTAAAAATAAAAGCCCAAAAACTGCTTTCATCTCATCACCGTCTGGTGGCTGTGGGCTCGAAAGACATATCTTTACACTCGTATGTTTCACAACCGATTCAAGTATCTCATTGGAAATAAATACTTCAAAGCATTATAAACAAGTTTTCTTGTCTTTATATTGACTTTTCACTCCCGGCAAATGTGTAATTATATTTTCTTTTCTTGTACGAACATTAGTTCTTAACGGCTCCTTTTGCCATTTTGTTTTGCCATCTTTACCAATATAAAAGCCTTGCGAGCTAGAAGACTCCCCTCCTGAAGAAATGTCACTTTCAGATTGAGTACTCAAATGATCAAAATCACCTTCACTTCCAGATAAATATAGCTCATCTGTGTCACCACCACTATAATCCATAAGTGCCGATAATATTTCATGTTCATCTATACGTCGAGCCATTATGAGACCTGCAAACTAATATACAAAGGATTAAAGTAATAAAAAAACAAAATAAATAAATATTTATGTAGAAATAGGTATATTTTGCATGTCATACTGCTTACCTTTTAGGTGACGTCCTGAACTACGTGGGGTTTGTGACACCCTGCCACATTTTGCGGGCGATCGTCCGCTGCGCCTGTGATGCTACTACTAAGTCACTGTTGCTATGCAACCCAGCAACGTCACAACTCCAGCTACACGACGTTTCGTGGAATTCGCTCGGCCGTTTAAAAAGATACGACGATTTTTGTTTCGCTGGGGTTTATTAAACCCCACGTCGTGGACGGAAGGTAAAACTGGAAATGTGTCGTACATCGGAAGTAGTGATCAGTTCCTTTTTATTGGCAGATCACGCCATTAAAACGACGAAACCTTTATAATTAAATATGACCTAACCAAAGTAAATTGTGTTGAGATTTTCCCTACATAAAAAATTCAGCCATATCTTCAATACCCAGGACTTGCGTTTAACTTATCATCATGATAGGTACACTGCCGATAACTCTCCCTATCTATGTTTTTCGGAACACTGTGTTGTATCAGCTAAGTCCTGGAGTTAGTTACGATTCTAAAGGAATTGAATGTACGAAATGTAAAAGCCCCTTTAGTATGTTCATTCGAATACTGTGGATGTCCTGGTTTCTGGAATCAAAAACACTATTCCACTTAAAAATAGACCATTAACCCCTCATCGGATAAAAGATATCTGGCCCACTCTGCTGTCAGAGTTATTGAAAAAAGAGCCAGAATTGTCTGCAAAGTTTTCTGTAAGTGAAAGTATCAAATTCAAATATTATCAAAATTTGAAGAAAAGTTCTCAACCAGAAAGTATAAAGTACAGTCCGTTTGATAAGATCGTATACGGCAAAACTCGTTTATGAAAACCGGCTTGGAAGTGGCATTTGCATTAGCAGATAGAAAAATACTTCTGCTAAGATGCTTTGAATAAAAAAATTTAAAGAGTGTTCAGTTTTTGTCAGAAACGGAAGTATTTTGAAAGGAGTGTCGCGTTTGCATCACGTTATGAAGCAGTATTCTTGTGCAGGCATCCAAAAGAACTGAAAATGTCATACGGAGCAGCTGCTAAATACATGAAAAAGTCAAAAGCATTTGTTAGCAAGTGGGTGCACCGTTATTCCCAAGTTAAAAATGTGGATGATTTGCCGGGTCGTGGGTCTACGCCAAAAACATCAAAAAAGCAGGACAAAATAATTCTACGCGTTGTTGAAATAAATCCTCTTCTATCGTTACGTGGAGGACAAGGGATTTTACCTAAAAGGGGTCTAAATGTGTGTTGTGATACGATACGAAGACGTTTACAAGCCAATAATGTTAAATTTCGAAGCACAATAAAGAAACCGCTATTGTCAAAAAAAACACAGATTAAAACGACTCAGTTGGGACAAGGAGAATTTGGACAGAGATTGGAACGTTATTTTTTCGGATGAAGCTTATTTTTGGGCATGGTCTCCTATCACTCATACCTGGTGTACACAATCCAATAAATTAATCCAGCGGACCGTCAAACACCCGGCAAAGGTGTACGTTTGAGGATGCTTCTTAAAACAAGGATTTGACAATTTGTTCATGTTTACAAATAACTTAAACGCACCCAACATGGTCAAAATTTATAAGAAGGCTTTATTACCATCTGCCCAAAGGTGGTTTAAAAGAAGGAATGAGAATTGGTTACTGCAAGAAGATAATGGCCCGAAACATCGCAGTCGTTTGTGCAGTGCGTGGAAACAAGAAAATGACGTCGATGTTTTTAATTGGCTATCACAGTCGCGGGATGCAAATCCTATTGAAAATGTTTGGTCATTCATGAAGCTAAAGCTCCAAGGAAAGAAGATCTCGACGGTCAAACAATTATCACGAAAAATACGAGTTTTATGGAGATCTTTGTCTCAAGATTATGCTATAAGATTAGTAGAAAGCATGCCTCGAAGACTCCAAGCAATTATTGATAATGGAGGAGAGTGGAAAACATCTTAATTGAAAAGCATTCAAGTAAGTAAACAAAATAAACCAGTACAATTGATTTTTATTTATTATTATAAGTTCTTCTTTAATTTTTGTCGTGTACGATGTTATCAAACAGACTGTATATCTTTCCTTGATCTGACTACGTCAACCAGTATTGTAGAAAATGTTTGTGTATGAGAACAATAAATCGTTTCTTCAATGGGCTAAAAATGACTATTCGGAACTCTTTCTTCTCTACTCTATTCAATTCAAGGTGTCTTTAGAGTTTCACAAAATAAAAACTGGTCTTCCGCAAGGTTCTGTTCTGTCCCCCATACTTTTTTAAAATTATTTATTAAAAATATCTTGCCCGCCACACTGGTTAACATTTTTCAGACATTGAAAATAGTAAGCCTTCACTATACCTGCCCCATCCTGCCTCCACAATAGCTCGCTTAAGCCTAAATCTTCCATTTCTGGCTATAAAAACTCATTAATCAAGCCTCGGTAGCGCTCTCCATTGACTGGATCTACCATTATCGTCTTGGAGGAAAAATGGACAAACAATACGGCCACGCCAAATAAATCACCAAACATTTACGCACGCAAAATGCTTTGGTTACTCTATAGCTACGTGTGGATTTTCGGAGCCCCAAATTAGGTCATTATACCCGTTTCCGCTGAGATAAAAATGCGCATCATCTGAAAATATAATTTTCCTCAGGCTAGTACGATTGATGATAATGATGAAGAAAAATTGGCAATATCTAGGCTGAAGTTCAACAAAGTCCAGCAAAGCTACTGAAGCAAATCGTCTGGCTGCTGAGCTCTTCAAAGCGGCAGGCGTTGATTTGGTAAGAAGAATACACCAACTCATCTCTGAAAAATGGTCGGAGGAAATTGGAACCTCAGCATTGTTTGTCCGATCCTCAAGAAAGGAGACCCTCTGAACTACAGAGGCATCAGTCTTCTTAACATTGCATAAAAAATCTTATCTACCGTAATGTGTGAATGCCTAACGTCGTTCGTCAACAACCTGATGGGTCAATATCAGTGTGGCTTCAGACTAGGAAAGTCTACCATCGACCAAATATTCACACTATGTCAGATCTTGGAGAAAACCCATGAGCTTCAGATCGATACACACCACCTTTATATCGATTTTAAGGCTACGTATGACAGCATCAATAGTGACGAATTATACAGAGTAATGTCTAGTTTTGGAATCCCTACCAAACTTGTCTGTCTGTGTAGGATGATGAATGAGAATGCACGCTGCTCCATCAAGGTCGGTTGATGTCCAGAAAGGATTTAGACAAGGCGATGCCCTGTGATGCGATTTTTTCAACAGCGTACTTGAAAGAATAGTGCAAAACTCAAGAGCAAACACAAGAGGCACTATCTTTCAAAGGTCCGTCCAAATACTCGCATACGCCGACGATATTGATATAATCGGGAGAAAGCAGCGTGATGTCAGTGGCGCTTTCGCGAGTATTAAAACGGAAGCGGCGAAAATGGGTTCAGCGGACAACGAGAGCAAGACCAAGTATACGCTGTCAAGCAAAAAGGACAACCAATACTGACGTCTCGGGCAGAACATCACCCTCGACAGATATAACTTTGAGGTAGTTAAGAACTTTGTCTACCTAGGCTCTGCTATAAATACAGACAACGACACCAGCGCTGAGATCAAACGAAGAACAACTCTTGCCAACCGCTCTGTCTTTAGGCTAAGAAGATAATTGACTAGCGAAGCCGTCTCTCGAACAATAAAAGTGGCCTTTTACAAGACCTTAATAATCCTAGGTCATGCTCTATGGCGCAGAGGCATGGACATTATCAAAAATGGATGAGGGTGCTCTTGGCTGCTTCGAGAGGGAAATTCTTCGAGTGAATCTCGGTCCCGTCTCCATTGACGGTGAGTTGAGGAGGAGATACAGAGAGCCATACGGACTGTACGGCGACTTCCTTGCCAAAAGGGTGAGACCCAACGACTGAGATGGCTGGGTCATGTAGAGCGGATGGACACCAACGCCTCGGTCCGAAAAGTCTTCAAATCTGCCCCTGATGGGCAGCGTAGTAGAAGAAGACCGAGACTCAGGTGGCGAAAGGGGACCTTACCCAACCTAGCGTAAGAAACTGGAGGCAGCTAGCAAGAGATCGACCTAGCCAGAGGCGCTTGCTGATTGAGGCCTAGGTCCACTAGAGGCTGTAGCGCCACCTAAAGTAAGTAAAGTAAGTGCGATTGATTCAGTTGTTGAGATCTTAGGCCCAGACAGAAAAACAGTGTTCGTCAGTTTTTGCCTGGGTAACAACAGTATGTATTAAATCATCCACCGTATTCACCTGATTTGGCACCGTGCGACTTCTCTTTGTTCCCAAAATTTGAATTGAAGTTGAAAGGATGATTTTTTGGTGGTATTATGACCAATCAAGCAGCTTTAACACGGGCACTGGGTGCAATTCTGTAAAATGAGCTGGACCACGCGTTTAAATCACTATTGAATCGCTGTTACAACTGTATTGAATCGGCAGAAGAATATTTCGAATAGGTAAGAACGCCGAAAAGTAAACAGAAATCGTGTTTCAATTATGTTTTCTAGAGCCTGTCTTATTTGCCACACTGTGTATGCCGTGAACCTGACCCAAAAGTCATAGTCCGCTTTTAAATGGTCTTTGCTTCAAGTTGCAATAACGTTTTGCTGATTATGCACCCATGCATAAGCATGCCGCCTGTTATTAAGTTAATTCTAATTACGGCCAGAACAGCATCAATATAGCACCTTTGTACCTTTGTAGAGGACTTCGCTTGTAGAATTGAATCGTTGTAAAGTTAACTTGCGAAGGAATCCAGAAGGTATTGCATCTTAAGCAAGAGTCAAGTTACTCTGAAAGTCCTAAAGAACTCTCTCTCTACTTCGAAATTAAATCGAAAATGCACGACTAAGTCTTGTCTGTGCTCCATGTCCCAGCGAAACCATCTGAAATTAGGTAGTTAATAAGTTTCCAAGGCAAGGCAAGGATCAAAATAACTGCAGGAGATACTGAACTCGCACTAAGACTACCTGCTTTCTTTAGGTAGCATTGCTTATTGTAAATTAAATCGTAAGTTGTCTGACTAACTAGGTTAACCCAAGTGAATGCTTCCAGAAAGATTAAACAAATCTGTAGCACTGTCATGTCTCAAATAGAAAGATTATGGACTGCTTAAAGGTGTCTATTCAAGATACTTGGCTTTCTCTAAGCACGTTAATTTGTCTAGGTATAAATGACACCACATCCTCGCATGTAAACTTGCACTTCCTCTGCGAATATCCGAGTTACTGTCGAGTAGGACTATATGTGCTTAATCGACACTACACTGGTTCATGCTGGTACTTTGGGAATTGTATCATTGCCTATTTTCCTGCAGGTTAAAGTCGTAAAGAACAAAATCAAAAACATGACAAGCTTTGATTGAATGCAATCAGGTTACTATCAAGGAGCTAAATGGGTCCAGTTCGTAACGAAAACCTACTCCTTGTGTCGGCTTATTTGCTCTACCACAGTAGGCGTGGATCATTCTGTGGTTTTGGTGAATACGAGTACACGCAGTTTCTAATGTTTTCCAGAAGCAGTATAGACTTGATGACTTTATTGTTTTAAATTACCGACACTTCAAAAAGTCCTTTGTAAGATGTATTCTAAAAATTTCTTATCGAAATTGCAAGTATTTCTTGGTCATTATCGAGATTAAGTGTCTGATAAAAAATCTCACGGTCATTAAGACAAAAGACGTTAATATTTTTCAGAAGATATCTTGTTGAGGCTTGTGGACTGTTGATCATTCTATAACCTTGTTAAAACCCATCTACAAAAAATAATCGTTTTCGCAGGAGCCTCATAAAATTCGTTGGTCATCTCGTACATTAGAATCACTTAAGTGTATTCTCGAGAGCTATCCAAGCATTGATAATTAAACCTAAACAAGTACGTCCTTAAGTTTTCTACTTATGGTTGTCTTTTTTTAAAAATCCACTTGACAGCATCCACTTCAATAACTTTGAGATACAAAATCAAATCAACCGCCCATGTGTTCAGATTTCATCTATATTACTCCCTTAAACAATTATTTGTCGACAATTTTTTCCCTTACTAAGGCCTTTTGTCTTCGAAACTGAACAACTTTTTATGGACTTTTATTCATTGACAGAGAAAATCCAATAAAGAACGTTCAAATGTCTTAAAATGTATCTTTTCAGTTTTCAGTGAATTCTGCACAAAGTGTCATTATTTTTTTTCTATTAAAGGAAAACTTTCTTTTTAAATGAGTCTAATACTAGTCGTTGGATGTAATGGGATATCTTTTTGGAGACAGACATGGCCATAAGAAGTTCGACCCCCATGCCTGTAGATAGATGGCAGACGTAGAAGATTTCACCAAGGACAGCGAAGTGAACAGTTTTTGGATATCCTATGTCATTGTGGCCATTAATATACCGAAAAAAGGCGACCTTTTATGAGAGTCTGTCCGAAAAAAAAAACCACCCCTAGATGGAAAATCCTTACGCAAACACCTTTTTGTCCCTGTAAATCACAACGTCGCCACAGATGAATTTGAAATGTATTCTTCGAGAATTACCAAAGGACCACCCAGTTGCGATGTGAGCAGCCTCGAACAAAACCGAATCAATTAAATTAATGAGATAAAGCATCCAGCATAACGTTGGTTTGGTTCACCCAATCTAATTCGAATAATTGAGTAAGTACTACCTACCTCAAGAACACGTACTTTTTTCTGCAATTTGAACCTGTGTCGTGTTGTTTTGTGGCGTTGGATAAGTCCGTACTCTAACAAAAAGACTGTGATTTACTTTCGCATGCTACGAACTGTGAATCTTTCAATAGGTGAAGTTCAATCGCAGAGTGTTTTCCGATGAATAATTAATTGATGTCTGAAACGGAAACCAATTTATCCTCGAAAAGTGACTCTTACTCATCCTTGCTTAATAAATTGTATCCTATCACCGGTTAATCGATTTGTCTCGTTTCAGTCGGCCATACCAGGCCAATTTGTGGTCATATAAAATGACCCAGAGAAATCGGTCTGATTGTTTTGGATAACACCAAAGTGTAGCAAAACATGAACGAAATGAAGGCACTCAACCGTGTTGCGTGCTTAGATATCCTTCAGATTCGTCCTTGACGAGAGATAACAATGCTAAAACTACATACCTTCTTTTTATTTTTTTCCGGTAAATTGTATCTGCACGCTTCAATGTGACACATTTGAGTTAGGAGGCTCAACGACAGTTTCCCTAGTGTCTTTTCCTAAACACAAAACAGAAAAAAAAAAGAAATACTAATCACGAAAGAAAAAGGACTCTAAAGGACAGCCTACTTGAGTTGAGTTAGGTTAGAGAGGCGACTTTTATTACTCAGGAAATGATTACAAATTGTGTATAGTGGCTTCGGTCATGGTTACGATGTTACAGCTGACAGTCCTTAAGTTGATTTGTGGAGTTCCGTATGAGCTTAAAAATTTATCACCACATTTTAGTCCGGTTAATGGGGAATAATGAAGTCAGGCAGTCATTATGGTCACGGGTGAAAAATTGTGGTCGGATTAACGGTCTTTTGGTTACGCCGATGTGGCTAAAGGTTAACACTTGTCCCGAATATGTTAAGGACCGTTGGATTGATGTGTATTTATAACTTCCTTGTTGGTGATATCTGTTTTTTTGATGTTATCTATGAGGAGGAGTTTGTAAGTGGATGACTTGACAGAGTCTTGCAATTCACTACGGGATATTAACCGAAACTACTTTTGAGAGAGAGCATTTTATGAAGTTTTTTTTGGACAGTGTTTAGTAAGTGAGTAACTTTTTTTCCAGAAAAGTGGTGAATCCATATTCATACTTAGAGCTTCAGTTAGTGGTTAGGTGTGTATTGTTCGAGGGTTCCGAAATGAGATGTTAATAATGTTCGAGGGGGACCAGGGTTGGATTTTCAGTGAATGTTTTGAGTTTGCGTGCCAATTGCTTTATAAATAGCAATCATTATGTTGTTGAGGGTGGTACGATTAGGGCAGGAATTATGCGGCTTCTATCTGTCGGTATCCAATGCCATAATTATGACAACACATCGATTGTTGTTTTCTTACCGCCTAACCGGCTGGGCTTCCTAAAAGAGGGTCACAAATTAATTTGCGTGATTGATTCAAGAGTGGTGTTGCCAGCAGGGATGGCATAATGATCTTTAGAGGCTAGTCAGAATTTGCATTTTGTTTTCCATCAAACCAGGGAACATCAGAAGGACGTTCTATTGCTATCGATCTCAGAGTCAGAATCGCATGATGTTGTGCCACTTATATCCATCCCACTTGGGTGCTTGGCATAGGCATTGGGCCCCATCACGATCCCAATAAACAGTGAACAGTAATTTGTACTAAGGGATAGTAGGAAAGTCATAGATCTCTTCACCTTCATCTCATCCTTGTGTAGAAAACTACACAACAAATTTGTGTTTTCTTAATTTCTCAAAAACCACTAATTGCAAACTTCCGGAATTTTCAGACTTTGTTTATATCCTTGATTACCCAAAATAAAACTTACCTCCCCATAATAAAAATGTTTATGGCGGTTAATAATGCACTAATTACTTTGTCTACCCTCATGTGTAGATTTCTACACATATGGACAGTAAATGCATGCCATATAAAAAGTCATTTGCGTTAAGTGTATTAGCAAGTGAATCCTTCTTTTAGGTGGCGCTACAGTCCGGGGTGGACCTGGGCCTCAGTCAACAAGCTTCTCCAGCTAGCTCGATCCCTGGCTAGCTGTCTCCAGTTTCGCACGCTTAGTTGGCTGAGGTCCTCTTCCACTTGCGTGCGCCACCTGAGTCTTGGCCTTCCTCTACTGCGCTGTCCCTCGGGGGCGAATTCGAAGACTTTTCGGACCGGAGCATTGGTGTCCATGCGCTCTACATGACCCAGCCATCTCAGTCTTTGGATCTTCACTCTTCTGGCTAGGTCCATACAGTTTGTCGTTGTATCTCCTCCTCCACTCACCGTCAATGCAGACGGGACCGAAGATCGCCGACGAATTTTTCTCTCGAAGCAACCAAGAACACCCTCATCCATTTTTGATAATGTCCATGCCTCTGCGCCATAGAGCAGGACCGGGATTATTAAAGTCTTTTAAAGGGTGACCTTTGTTGTCCGAGAGAGGGCTTTGCTACTCTATTGCCTTCTTAACCCAAAGAAACAGTGGTTGGCAAGAGTTATTCTTCGCTTGATCTCAGCGCTGGTGTCGTTGTCTGTATTTATAGCGGAGCCTAGGTAGACAAAGTCCTTAACTACCTCAAAGTTATATCTGTCGAGGGTGACGTTCTGTCCGAGACGTCGGTGTTGGTTGTCCTTTTTGCTTGACAGCATATATTTGGTCTTGCCCTCATTGACCGCTAAACCCATTTTCGTCGCTTCCGTCTCAATACTCGCGAAAGCGCCACTGACATCACGCTGCTTTCTCCCGATTATGTCAATATCGTCGGCGTATGCGAGTAGTTGGACGGACTTTTGAAAGATAGTGCCTCTTGTGTTTGCTCGTGAGTTTTGCACTATTCTTTCAAGTACGATGTTGAAAACATCGCATGACAGCGCATCGCCTTGTCTAAATCCTTTCTGGACATCAAAGGTCTCGGTGATGTCTTTACCGACCTTGATGGAGCAGCGTGCATTCTCCATCGTCATCCTGCATAGACGGACGAGTTTGGCACGGCCTTAAAATCGATGAATAGGTGGTGGGTATCGATCTGAAGCTGATGGGTCTTCTCCAAGATCTGCCGTAGTGTGAATATCTGGTCGATGGTGGACTTTCCTGGCCTGAAGCCGCACTGATATGGACCTATCAGGTTGTTGACAAACGGCTTCAGGAGTTAACACAATACTGCGGATAAGAACTTATATGCGATGTTAAGGAGACTGATGCCTCTGTAGTTGGCGTAGTTCAGAAGGTCTCCTTTCTTGAGAATTGGACAAACAATGCTGAGGTTCCATTCATCGGGCATACTTTCGTCCGACCATATTTTACAGATGAGTTGGTGTATGCTCCTTACCAAGTCATCGCCTGCCGCTTTGAAGAGCTCGGCAGTCAGGCCATCCGCTCCAGCAGCTTTGTTGGACTTAAGCTTCGATATGGCTATCTTCACTTCATCCAGGTCGGGTGGACGGAATTGTTGGTCATCATCGTCCAGGTTGAAAGGTTGATTCTGCCTGACAGCGGTATTTGGTCCGTCATCGCCGTTATACAGTCTGCAGAAATGATCTTTCCAAATCCTCAGCATCGACTGCGATTCTACTACGATGTTCCCTTGTTCATCTCTACAGGCTTCGTTTCGGGGTTTGTTTCCGCGGCATGTTATTTTTACCTTTTAGTAAAATTTCCAAACCTCATTCCTGGAGTAGCATCTCTCAATTTCCTCGACCGCGCGCTTCTCATGCTCTTTCTTCTTCCTCCTGAGAAGCCGGTGCTCGTCTCTCCTCTTCCGCTCATAGAGCTCATGAGCAGCTCTGGTCTATCTAAGCAGCGCCGCGTTATATGCATCTTGCTTAGCTGCATGTGCTTGCCGGCATTCATCATCGAACCAGGGGTTTCGTTGTGGTGGACGAGTGAAACCCAGCACATCAGAAGCGGCATCTCTGATGGCGTTTTGGCAGTGTTTCCAATGGTCTTCGATGCTTGATGCTGGCGGCATTGGACCTCTTAAGAAATTAAGAGACACTCGATGGGAAAAGGACTTGGCGATCTCTTGCGATTGTAGCCGTCTGACGTCGAATTTTCTCACAGCATTAGTTTGTCTTGTTGTAGTTTGGGATATCCGCAACTGTACCATGGCTACAACAAGGTAATGGTCCGAGTCGGTGTTGGCTCCTCGGAACGTACGGACATCCATAATGCTGGAGGAGTGTGCAAGACACTCGATCGCAATGTGATCAATCTGGTTGACTGTTGATTGATCAGGAGTTCTTTAAGTCCCCTTGTGTATGTCGAGATTTGGGAACCGCGTGCTAGCCACGACAATGTTTCGCCCCGCCGCAAAGTCGATTAGCCTGAATCCGTTATCGGAGGTGGTGTTGTGCAGGCTATATTTTCCGATTGTTCCACCAAAGATACCTTCTCTTCCTAGCTTTGCATTAAAATCACCGAGGACAATTTTAATGTCATAGCTAGGGCATTGCTCGTAGGTCTTGTTGAGGAGCTCGTAGAAGGCATCCTTGGTGTCGTCATCTTTCTCCTCTGTGGGGGCATGCGCGCATATGAGGCTTATGTTGGCGAATTTAGCCTTGATGCGGATTGCTACGAGGCGCTCGCTCACATGCCGGAAGCTGAGGACTTTTCGTCTTAGTCTGCCTCCGACAACAAATCCGCATCCAAATAAGCGCTGCTTTTGCCGTCGATAGAAATCGCCGTAGTAGATGTCGCAGTTTTTCATCTTCTTTTTGTCCGGCCCATCCCATCGCATTTCTTGGATGGCGGTTATGTCTGCTTTGCAGCAGTCTAGGGCTTCCGCTAGTTGCTCGGCTGCACGTGGTCTATTAAGGGATCTAACATTCCACGTGCATATCCGAAGCTCATTGTCCTTAAATCGTTTGCGTGGGTTGTCAACAGTAGATCCGTCCATATCCGAGGCTTGTTGATGCTTCGTAACTTAATCTTTTTTAAATGGCCGGGCAGTTACCCCGGCGGCACAACCCCCAACCTGGAGGACCAGTTCCACTTTGAGTGCCCCTAGGACGAGGGGTCGGTTACACCGAAGCCAGTAACCCGTTCCGGGATGTGAGCGCTGCCGTTGGCCCTTATAGGGCTCGTCCGCCACCATCTCTTTTCCAGGACCCTGACTAAGTCCTGGAAATCCTTTCCGGCCTGAGCTCCAAATATGTCGGAGTAGCCCGGATAAGGTCTTATTAGCAAGTGAATATCGTTGGTATATTTAGTGAAATTTATAAAAATAATAAAAGATAACAATGTCAAAAGCAAGATATCTGACAGAGGAAGAAACGGAAGCATTTTTGAATGAAGGCGATGGCGATATCAGTGATGTTTCTGGAGACAGTGATGACGAATTTGTGCCAGAAGAGAATATTGATGATGACGATAACTTATATTCAGACTATAGCGATTCTGACGAAGAGCAAGCGAGTGGCTCAAACCAACGAATCAATTACTGAAGCTGAAAATGTGGACCCACTGCTTGTTTCGAAAGATGGTATTGTTTGGCAACTACAGCCATTTCAGCATCACAGTGGTAGATTGCTGAATGAAAATATATTTTCTCTTCATCCTGGAACAACAAGATATGCCAAAGCTCGTGTTGATGGTATCAAACATGCTTTTTTGCTTTTCTTCCCACCACAAATTGAAAATACCATTTAGAAGCATTCAAATGCGTATGCACAAGCAACATATGGTAAGGATTTCAAACAAATCGATTCGAATATGTTGCAAGCATATATTGGTGTTTGGATTTTAGCTGGTGTTTATAGGTAAGTCGTAGTTGCTTTCTTTCTTGTTTCAATTGATTCTTAACTTTTTTACTTTTAGATCGAAAAACGAAACTACGAGTACAATTGAATTGTTTGATGATATTAACATTAGCAGAAGACAGCAACGATCAACAGATAAATTTGCACCAATTCGGGATATATTTGATAAATGGTCCAATTTATTTAGTGACTACTACAATCCACATGAATGTGTGACAGTTGACGAGCAATTACTTGGTTTTCAAGGAAAATGTAAATTTCGACAATATATGCCGTCAAAACCAGTAAAATACGGACTTAAATTCTGGTTTGTTCTTATACCTGCTATGTTTGGAAAATCCAGCCATACTTGGGAAAGGCTATTGGAGCCAGTTCGAGTGAAAAAAGACAAGGCGAACGAGTATTTGTGGATCTCGTGGATGGCTTGAAAGGTGACAACATAACAATGGATAACTTCTTTTCCTCATATGAGCTTGGGCGAAAATTGTTGCCAAAGGGCATTACATTGGTTGGCACGATGAGAAAAAATAAAAGAAGCATCCCACCAAAGCTTCTTGAATGCAAAAATAGACCGTTGTATTTACCAAAAACACAGCACTTGTTTCGTTCATTGGACGGAAAAACAAGTGTACCGTGTTGCAAAGTACTTTGCATAAATTTGAGTCGACTGAAAAAAAGCTACCAGCGATTATAGCCTATTACAATAAAACAAAAGGTTTGTTCATATACTACTTTTTGAAATTTCAAGACCCTCTTATGTTTTTTTTTTCATTCAATATAGGCGGTGTGGATACGGTTGACAAAATGCTCACTTGTTACAGCTGTAAAAGAAAATCTAACAGGTGGCCAATGGCTATATTTGCAAACATGATTGACATTTCTGCTTTGAATGCATTAATTATTTTCAAAGAAGTGAATCCGAATTGGCAAGCAACACAAATAACAACAGTAAGAAGGAATTTTCTACGTGAACTTGGAATATCCCTTGCAAAACCACTTATGGAAGCCAGAAGTGCGAAGCCAAGATCAACATCGTCTGCTTCATTGCTTGCAACTGTCTTGGAAGAAAGTTCACCATCGCCACCTTTAGAGGATGTTTCTGCATCACCTTAAACAAATCCACCAAAACGGTCAAAAAGCGTTCCACCACAAATTAAAGGCAGAGCAAGATGTCACGTTTGCTATGAAGAAAAATCCGCCAAAAAAAAATAATGTCTATGAGACGATTTGTTGTTTTTCCACAAAAGCTGCATATAAAAATCGAAATGTGTGTGTAAAATGCATTCAAGAAAAATTGATTTGAACCTACCTACCTTTAGAAATAAAGTATAAAATCAATTTTTCGGTTTAATTTAAAAAAGAATTTAGAAAATACATTAAAATCCCATATGTGTAGAAATCTGCACACGAGGGTAGAGAAAGTAATTTTTTTTGAGGATGAGATGAAGGTCAAAAACACAACGAAAAATTATTTGGCCTGCCACCAATCTATGGAATCGTATAATACAATCTGCAGTTATCTTTAAAAACTTTAATCTGCAATCTGCGGATTGGTATTATAAAAATCAATTTTTATTTAAAAGATGAAAAAACTGTCTTTGTTGGTGCCTATAGGCTGAATGATAGTAATAGAGGTGTTTTCCTTGTTGAACTTAATGAATTACTCGTGAATGAAAAATTCAAAAACTTAATTTTTCTGGGTGATATAAGTATTGATCTCCTCGCTAAGACTACTTTTGTGAATAGTTGCATAATGTTACTGGCTGCTAATGGTTTGGATAAGCCAACTCGCATATGCGAAACCTCTAGTACATGCATTGACCATATTTTTCTAGAAGTGGTAGATCTCGTAGTAGTGGTCTTATGAGCCCTTCAGCTTATTTCGGTATCACTGATCATTGCATGACAAGTCTTCACTATTTAGACATTATTAATGAAAGCAATAAATCAATTACTGGCACACCTTTTTAAAAGACTGATTTTGATAGGCTTAACTTCCTTCTTCGTTTTGAATTTTGGCCTGATATCTATAGCGAAAATTGTCCTGCTATAGCTTTTGATAACTTCATACACAAAGTAGGGATTTTACTTGACTGTTGTACTCTCAATATAAATACTGCTCATCGCAAATCTAGACGATTAAAAGAGTGGATGTCTGGACCTTTACTAAGAAAAATAAACAAAAAAAATATATTGGGACTTAAATGTAAAAAATACCCTTTCGATAGTGCATTCAAAACTTCTTTCAAAAGGTTATGTAAGGAGATCTCTGTTGAGGTAAAGACATCTAAGGAAAATTTTTATTTGTCTTAACTCGAAAAAAACCAAGGAAATATCGGGTTTTCCAATAGGGACTTGACAACTTTGAATTTAATTTGTGAACGCATTCATTCACTAATCATCAAACAGTTACTGTCAATTTACACAGTAAGCTCAACATTTTCATCATGGTTAAGTACACGAACGAGCAATGTCTGCAAATTATATAAATTTTCTACCGAAATTCGGAGTCGGTGACTGCAACTTTAAGAGAGTTAATTCCAATTTTCGGTCGTAATTCTCGCCCTGGTAGACAGGCAATAACAAGTTTAGTGCAAAAATTTGAGTCTACATATTCTTTGTGTGGTGTTGCCGTGTCAATGAGACAACGGGTTGGTCGAAGTTCAAGAAGTTCAAGCGTCCGTAGCAAACCATCTAAATCAGTCAATTCCACGCCGTTCTCAAGAATTGGGCATCGCTCAGACAACATAATGGCGTATTATGGCCCGAATTGGAAGATATGCACTTGGACGACATGTGGTTTCAACAGTAGTTTGCACAATTCACACAGCACACGTTACAATCGATTTATTGAAGAGTAAGTATGGTGAGCGTGTTATCTCAAGAAATATGCCATTCGATTGGCCGCCTCGTTCGTGCGCCTAAGTATTTTCTGTGGGCCTACGTTAAGTCATTGATTTATGCAAACAAGCCGACGACGTTAGAAGAGCTCAGAGCCAACATTGAACGCGAAATAGCGGCCGTTTCTGCCGAAATGTGTAGCCGAGTCGTTGAAAATTGGGTCCAACGAATCGATAGCTGCAAACGTGCCCGCGGTGGCCATAAGAACGAAGTCAAGTTCCATTCATAAATGTTTTAATTGTACTTCAATGGTTTGCGTTTTATTTAAAAAAAAAAACATGTCAAGCCCTTAACGGAAAACCCATTATAAAGAGGGAATGGGGCGTAGTCAACAAAATTTAAAATCTCAAAGTCCGTGAAGACAAACCATTAATTGTGACAGTGGATGATTAGACAGTTTCGGACCCTATTGAAATTGCTCATCACTTCAATGACTTTTTTGTTTCCACAGCCAATAATTTAGTTACTGAAGTATTCGATAAAAACAGTCCTACTATTGCTGACGAGGGACTAGAAAGTTTTTTTTGTGAATGCTGTTGTTCTAATCCCATGTCTTCAAGTGAATTATATAAAACTATTTATTCGTTAAAAGACTCCAACACTGTTATATCGGATGGTTGCTCTAATGTTATTCTAAAAAGGATAGCATTTAATATTGGGGACGTGCTAGCTCACATTTTTAACAAAAGCGTTTTCTGAGGAGTTTTTCCTGATGCCCTTAAAATTAATGAAGTTATTCCGCTCAATAAAAAATCCAACCCTTGTTGTCTCAGTAACTACAGACCGATATCTTTGCCCGTTTTTTGTTGATCCAACTAAAGCGTTTGATTTTTATTTGTCTGATAGAAAACAGCATGTTAAAATTAAAGAAAAATACAGTGTGCTACGTAACTTAAAGGTAGGTGTACCACAAGGGTCAGTCTTTGGACTATTACTTTTTTCAACTTGAGTCAACTCCATCTTTTTCCAGAAATTTATAGGTTACTCGACAGCTTTTTCTCATGACATAGCTTTTTCCTACGTAAGTAAACTTTAAAGTTGACATTAACTTTTACTTGGATATTTTGAGACGCTGGTTTGCTCAGCATCGTATGATTTTGAGTAATGAGACTACAGTGATGTATTTCAATTTATCAGGGTCTTCTACTATGCTTGACTGTTATCTTTTTAATCGCGCTTCTGACTGTCTGCATTGAGCACCAGTACATTTAATTCTATTGAAACTTGCTCTACTCATTGTTTTAAAATAGATTTTGTTCAATCCTTTCAGTATCTTGGAGTGATCTTGGATAGCAAATTAAACTGGTTCGATCATACTAACGCTCTGAAAAAATATTTGCTATGTTGCTCCAGATAATTCATATTGTTCAGTTCATATTGTTAAAAAAAAATTACTGGTTATGATCTTTTATGGTATTGTGCATTCTAAGATTCAGTATGGTATCACTTGTTGCGGTGGAACTCATGCTTACAAACTCAACCCTCTGCTCTTGGCTCTTAAACATGCTATACGTATTATATGTAAGAAAAATCGATTCCATAATAGCTTTATCTTATTTCAAGAACTGAAAATTCTACCCTTAAAGCATCTCTACTATTATAAAGTGCTAAAACTTATTTTTATTAGAAGTGGCTATCTTTCAGTTAGAAGAAATTCTATTCATAACTTGCGAATTCATTCAAATAACTCTGTTGTGGAACCATCGCGTAATAAAATGCATTTTAAAAAGTTTTTCTTAATAGTAGCTCACTAAAGTAAAAACTTGGCTCTTTGAATTTAACTACCAACAGATTGAACGACTCTCAAACATCTATATTTAAAATGAAAACAATCTTTTTCTTTATTCCCCCTCGTTCATTTTATAATTATATATTTGCATTTGAATTTTTGATGGGACACTCGCTACTAGCTGTAGTTCTAAACTTGGCTATAGACTGTTCCTTTTATTTATATTTCTGGGTATCCTTTTGAATTTATGGTTTTTTTTTTATTATTTTGAAATTCACTATTTTGTTTTTGAATTTATGCTATCCATTGTTCTACATATTGTACGTAGAATGATAAATAAATAAATAAATACAATACAATACAATAAATGAAACATTCAATGCAATCCGTAATTGAAGATGCTGGTAATCCAAACTCAGAGTTCGAGTTCTGAAAACTTCTTCTTGAGCGTTGTTAAGGAAGTTCATCGGCGTTCTCATTCCCAGTCATCTCATTGTTTTGTATTCCCAAACCAGCGTGGAGTTTGGTAAGTTTTCCGACAAGACTTTTGTAGTTTAGCTGTCTATATAGACATAGATATTAGGACTGTGATATCTCCCTCTAAAGATTCTGGCTAAAACCATTCCTAGGCATATAAAAACCGGCGGTTAAAACTACAATGCGTGTGGTAAAAAGAAAAATGCTTTTGCAAAAGTAGGAGTCATGTGTTCTCATTATAGCCTTCTCTACCAGACAACCAACGCCTGAAGCCACACTCATCAGGTTGTTGACGGCTTCAGGCGCTCACACAGTACGGCAGATAAGATCTTGTATACTATGTTAAGAAGACTGATGCCTCTGTATTTGGCGCAGTTTAGGGCGTCTCCTTTCTTGAGGATTTTACAAGCAATGCTGAGGTTTCATTCATCGGGCTTACTTTCGTCCGATTATATTGGGTCTATAACTTAATTCGTGCGGTTTGCTAAGAGATGGCGTAACTTGTATTATTCCATTGGAACATGCGTTGGAAAGCTACTGTCATTGTACGTCATTTCAGTATATGTCATTCATTTGAAGCGTAAAGAACAATAATTTTTTTTCACTCAAATATATGTCGAACTTTGTGCCTGAAAAAGTGTTTTTGCGGGGAGATCTTCTTCATTACTTTAATATGAAGAAAACTGCTGCCGAAAGTCATCGTATTTTAGTGGAAGTTTATGGTGAACATGCGCCAGCTGAGCGAACGTGCCAAAAGTGGTTTGCACGGTTTAAAAGTGGTGATTTTGGCTTGGAAGACGATGAAAATCCTGGGCAGCCAAAAAAGTTTGAAGATGAAGAACTGGAAGTATTACTCTATGAAGATTGTTACCTAACACAAGAAGAGCTTTCAGAATCTTCGGGTGTCACTCAAGCAGCCATTTCAAAACATTTAAAAGCAGCTGGATATATTCAAAAGCAAGGAAATTGGGTTCCACATGAACTCAAGCCGAGAGACGTCGAAAGGCGGTTTTGCATGTCCGAAACGCTGCTGGAACGCCACAAAATGAAGTCATTTTTGCATCGGATTGTTACTGGTGATGAAAAATGGATCCATTACGATAACCCCAAGTGCAAAAAATCATATGTGAAACCCGGCCAACCAGCCAAATCAACGGCAAAGCCGAATATCCATGGCGCGAAGGTAATACTCTGTATTTGGTGGGATCAGATGAGTCTGCTGTATTATGAGCTGCTAAAACCGGGTGAAACCATCAATGGACAACGCTACCGAACACAATTTATCCGTTTGAATAGAGCAGTAGCCGAAAAACGCCCTGAATATGCGACCAGACACGAGGGAATAATTTTCCATCATGACAACGCTCAGCCCCACGTTGCTATTCCGGTCAAGAACTATTTGGAAAACAGTGGATGGGAAATCTTACCCCACCCGCCTTATAGCCCAGACCTTGCCCGTTCTGACTACCATTTGTTCCGGTCGATGCAGAACGCCCTCACTGAAATACGGTTCACATCAGAGCAGAATATCAAAAATTGGCTTGATTCATTCTTGGCTGCCAAGCCGGCGCAGTTCTTTTGGGATGGTATCCACTAATTGCCAGAAAAATTGGAAAAAGTCATAGCTTCAGATGGGCAATACTTTGAATAATACATGTTTTTCTTAAATAAGAGTTCAAATTTTGGAAAAAAAAACCGAATTAAGTTATATACCCAATATTTTCCAGATGAGTTGGCCTATGCTCGTTACCAAATAATCGCCTGCCGTTTTAAAGAGATCGGCAGTCAGGCTGTCTGCTTCAGCAGGTTTGTTGGACTTAAGCTTAGATATTGCTATCTTTCCTTCATCCAGATCGGGGAGATGGAATTGTTGGTCTACATCGTCCAGGATGAAAGGTTCATTCTGTCTAACAGCGGTATTTGGTTCGTCATCGCCGTTTTACAGTCTACAGAAATGCCCTTTCCAAATCCGTGGCATCGACTGCGACTACTACGATGTTCCCTTGTTTATCTCTACAGACTTCGTTTCCGGATGTTCGTCTCTCCTCTTCTGTTCATAGAGCTCGTGAGCAGCTCTAGTCCTCCTATGCAGCGCCGCTTTGTATGCATCTTGCTTAACTGCATGTACTTGCCGCCATTCGTCATCAAACCAGCGGTTTTGTTGTGGTGGTAGAGTAAAACCCAGTACGTAGCAGCGTCTCTGATGGATATCTTATCTTTGTGCTCTTTATATCCGAAACCGTACCTTGACTACAACAAGATAATGTACCGTTGAAGCTTGATTGATCAGGAGCCCTCCAAGTCCCCTTGTAAATATCGAAATGTTCGCCTCGCCACAAAGTCGATTAACCGAATTTATGGGATGTAGTGTCATACAGGCTGTATGTTCTGATAGTTCTACTAAAGATACCCTCTCTTCCTTGCCGAACATAATTTTAATCATCTTCCTAGGGCATTGCTCACAGGTTTTGTTCAAGAGCTCGTAGAAGATATCTTTGGTGTTGGCAGTGTGGGCATGCGGTATATAAGGGTAATGTTGACAAATTTAGACTTGAAACTCAAGACTTTTAGCCTTAATCTGCCTCTAAAAACAATTTAACATTCAAATAGACGCAGCTTCGCCGTCTATAACAATCGCCGTAGTAGATGTCGCAGGTTTTCACCCATTCCATCGCATTCTCGGATGGCGGTCATGTCTGCTTTACAGCAGTCTAGGGCCTCCGCTAGTTGTTCGGCTGCTCGTGGCCTGTTAAGGGGCCTAATATTCCACGTGCAATTCCCAACTTGAAGGGCCACATACTCGTACAATGTGGGTACCCATATTACGGTGTTTAGACCGAAGGGAATAATCTGTGGAAGTTATCGCTGGTGTTGGTCTATCAAGTACTCATCCGTGATCATCTCTTTTCAAGTCTGGGAAACCTTTACCGGCGTGAGTTACAAATATGTCGGAGTTTCCCGCATCATGTCCCATTTGTGTTGTTTCCGAATTTTACATCACCGTTGATTTCATCTGGGGAATTCATCCACTGTACCGTTATAGTCCTGCTTTTTTGTCTCCTGGTAGCACCCGCGCTTATAAGTTTAGCAAGTCGAATTTGCATGGACATCGAGTAGTAGCTGGTGGTCATTACTTGGAGGTGAAATAATCACAGTTGCTATAGGTTCACACCTTTCAGTCCCTACCGTATTTCAACAGAACTTAAATCACCTCGTTCTCCCCTATGTATATCCTGGTCTCTGCTCCGGACACATTCATTCTTACGCAAACCTACACTCCAGTCCATGACATTCGCCACCCTCATTCAATTGATTTTATAAACAACTCTTATTTAACTTCAAAATTTCTGACATGTGTTTTTTTCTTTTCTCTTCCGTAGCTACAACGAATGGCACGGCTATGTGTCCCTTCTCGTTTGCATCCTTGGCATCATAGCGAACACACTGAACATCATCGTTTTGACACGACGAGAAATGCGATCACCCACAAATGCCATCCTCACGGGACTAGCCATCGCCGACCTGACCGTGATGATAGACTACATCCCATTTGCATGTCACGAGAATATCCTGCCCAGCATGAATTATCCTCGAGAAAAGCAATTTACCTACAGCTGGGCATGGTTCGTGAAGTTCCATTCGATTTTCGCCCAAACCTGTCACACAATATCGATTTGGCTGACAGTGACACTGGCGGTTTGGCGCTATATTGCTGTAGTTTATCCACAAAAAAATCGCCTTTGGTGCGGTATGCAGACAACCATTATAACCATAGCTACAGCGTATATCGTCTGTCCGTTGATTGCGATACCGCCACCGTACCTAGCCTTCAGTATAACGCCAGTCAATGAGATACTCGACAGTAATGGCAATAAGATTGCAGTGACTACTGCTGCAACTGATGTCAATACCACATTCACAAGTACCAGCACCGGAGTAGGTGGTGTCATCAATGGAACTATGGCAACGCCTGAGGGGCGCAATGTTACCCTCTACAAAGTGACTAATAGTCAATTGGCCCGCGATTATCCGGCAATAATGTCCTCGAACTTCCTCATCTATAGTGTGCTCATTAAGCTGATTCCCTGCTTTGCCCTGACCATACTAAGTGTTCGACTAATCGCTGCACTATTGGAGGCTAAACGACGTCGAAAGCAATTAACCAGCAACTCCAATGGCATGAAACACATGGTAAATGGTAAGGTGGTCGACAAACCACGGAAGAATAGTAAAACTTTGGAGAAGGAGAAACAAACGGATCGTACTACAAAGATGTTGCTGGCGGTTTTGTTGTTGTTCCTGATTACGGAGTTTCCCCAGGGTATTCTGGGTCTATTGAGTGCCACTTTGGGAGGACCGTTCTTTGTACAGTGCTACTTGAAGTTTGGTGAGTTTCAAAATGCTTTTCCGTACAATCCCTTCACTGGAGCATGTGTTGTGTTCATTAAAAAACAAACAAAATCAGTTTTTCTTTTGTTTTTTGGTTTCAAAGGGAAGAGAATCTCTCTCCCCCTGTGGGAAGGGTTAGATCCAATAGATTTTAAGTTTTTCGGTCAATTTTGAAGGATTTTGGTGGGAGTAGTTCGGTTTTGTTGACTTTACTGGTAATTAACCGCAGGTTAGGATCGGGTTGCGAACGGAAAGTCACAGTTGAATAGGTAACGGGCGAAATAATAACAATTAACGCTGATATTCGTACCCTTGTGCTAATTAGTTTTTGTGTTTTCGGGTATTGAAAGCATGCCAAGGTAAGAACATCCTCTTCGTATCTTTTCGTAATCATAGGGAAAATCGTTTATTTGTTCAAGCCCGTTTAATTAGGTCTTCCTTGTGACTTCAACCATAGAGCGAGGGAGCATTCTTGGCTTAAGAGAAAAAGGTTGCCGCTGGGTTATTAGCAAATTTAAGTTTCATGTTATTGGGAGTTTGAAATTTCTATAAAACTCAAATGGAAGGTTCTAGAATATCAGGACAAGATAAAATTTTCCGTCTTTAGGTACTTATCCAGGTGCGTCTCTTAATTTCTTTTTTTTTTTTTTTTTTTTGTTAAATTATGGTGACGCAGTGAAGCATCATTAGGATACGCTTATTCTCGTAAGTGGGCACTGGCCCTATTGCTAATGAGAAATGTTGTGAATGATTCTAGTTTTGAGTTTCGGCACTTAAGGCGTTTATCCCGGGGACAACCATTCGTAATACACCAAAGCCGCCATAAGCATGTTTGTAGTCAGTTTAAGAGATTGACCAGCACTAAATCAAAGGTATTTTTCGATCCAGCAGAAGAACACTACGAAAACATTGCCGATGTTTACCGACTTGGACGAATGATTAGCCAGAGAAGAATTTTGGAGAAGGTATGGGGTTCAACTAATGTTATTTGGACAAACAATCAGCCGAGATAAGTATCATATATGCAAGTAGATATTCGTAAAATTCCAAAATTCTGTAGTTTATCTAAATTCAAAATTTCAGGAGATAATTGGTTCAACACGTGTGCGTGGTCCAAACTCACCGAATTAATTAGTTTATAGGCAAAGACGAATACAAATCATCGTGAGTTTTTGTCGGCACATACGAGTAGGTATCGGAAATACCATAGTTAAAGCCAGGGCTCAAGAACGACTTGTTTAAAGGCATGTTTTAAATACTGCACCCAAAAAGTCGAATTTTCAAAATGTTGTGATGTGAGAATAGTGACTGACTCTTCGTCATAGCCTTAGCTTGAATGAATTATGATTTTCGATGCACTTCATTCACCGCCATTGTGCCAACGTAGTTCCTAAACTAGTTATTAATCTTTTAAAAATTATTTAAGAAATTAATTTAAAGAATATTTACATTGAAGACCGCAGAGTAGCAAGACCATTGGAAGTAAAATAATGGGCAAATGAGATAAGTTAGGTTGGTAGTCAAAAATGAACATTTTTTGTTTATTATTATTTGATTGATATGCTATTGAATCAGGGTTGGTTGGATTCAGCTAACTAAATTAAGCTACAGTTCAATATTCAATGATTTCCCCAGACTTGTTTCCGTCTGTGGAAAAAAAAGTTTTGGAACAAATGAGACCTTATCCCGGCTACTCCGACATATTTGGAGATCAGGCTGGTAAGGATATGCGAGATGAAGTCATGGTCTTGGAAAAGAGATTGTGGTAGAAGAGCACTTAATGGAACAACGGCAGCATTCACATCTCAGCACGAGTTACTTAAGTTACGAAGCAACAGCAGGCCTCGGATACGGACGGATCTACTGTTAACAACCCATGCAAACGAATTAAAGACAACGAACTTCGGATATGCACGTGGAATGTTAGATCTCTTAATAGACCACGTGCAACCGAGCAATTAGCGGAGGCCCTAGACTACTGCAAGGCAGACATAACCGCCATCCAATGCGATGGAATGGGCGTGCAAAAAGAGTATGACAGACTGCGGCACCTACTACGGCAATTGCTATCGACTGCAAAAGCAGCGCTTATTTGGATGCGGATTTGTTTGCCGGAGGCAGACTAAGACAAGAAGTCCTGAGCTTCCGGCATGTGAGCGAGTGCCTCGTAGCAATCCGCATCAAGGCTGAATTCGCCAACATTAGCCTTATATGCGCGCATGCCCCCACAGAGGAGAAAGATGACGACACCAAGGATGCCTTCTACGAGCTCCTCAACAAGACCTACGAGCAATGCCCTAGCTATGACATTAAAATTGTCCTCGGTGATTTTAATGCAAAGCTAGGAAGAGAAGGTATCTTTGGTGGAACAATCGGAAAATATAGCCTGCACAACACCACCTCCGATAACTGATTCAGGCTAATCGACTTTGCGTCGGGGCGAAACATTGTCGTAGCTAGCACGCGGTTCCCACATCTCAACATACACAAGGGGACTTGTAGAACTCCTGATCAATCAACAGTCAACCAGATTGATTACATTGCGATCGACGCGAGACATTCCTCCAGTATTATGGATGTTCGTACGTTCCGAGAAGCCAACATCGACTCGGACCATTACCTTGTTGTAGCCAAGGTACGGTTGCGGATATCCCAAACTACGCCAAGACAAACTAATGCTGTGAGGAATTTCAACGTCTGACTGCTACAATCGCAAGAGATCTCCAAGTCCTTTTCCGATCGAGTCTCTCTTAATCTTTTAAGAGGTCCCTTGCCGACAGCATCAAGCATCGAAGACTAATAGCAACACTGCCAAAAAGCCATCAGAGATGCCGCTATTGATGTGCTGAGTTTCGCCCGACCACCACAACGAAACCCCTGGTTTGATGACAAATGCCGCAAGCAGCTAAGCAAGATGCATACAAAACGGCGCTGCATAGGAGGACTAGAGCTGCTCACGAGCTCTATGAGCAGAAGAGGAGAGACGAATACCTGCTTCTCAGGAGGAAAAATAAAGAGCATGAGAAACGCGCGGTCGAGGAAATTGATGAGATTTGGAAGTTTTACCAAAAAGTAAAAACTAATGCCACGGAAATAAACCCCGAACCAGGGAACATCGTGATAAAATCGCAGTCGATGCTGATGATTTGGAAAGACCAGTTCTGTGGACTATATAGCGGCGATTTCAACCTGGACGATGTAGACCAACAAATCAATCTACCCGACTTGGATGAAGTGAAGTTAGCAATATCTAAGCTTAAGTCCAAAAAACCTGCTGAAGCAGAGGGCCTGACTGACTACGTCATCAAAGCAGTAAGCAATGACTTGGTAAGGATCATACACTAACTCATCTCAAAAAGATGGTCGGACGAAAGTATGCCCGATGACTGGAACCTCAGCATTTTTTGTCTGATCTTCACGAAAGGAGACCCTCTGAACTGTGCCAACTACAGAGGCTTCTTCTCATTCCTTACAGATCTTGGAGAAAAACCATCAGCTTCAGAACGACACACACAAACAATTCATCGATATCAAGGCCTAGTTTGAGCGCATTTATAAATACAAAGAAATATGTCTAGCTTTCGCATCCCTGACAAACTCGTCCGTCTGTTTGCGACAACGATGGAGAAGGCGTGCTGCTCCATCAAGGTCGGTAAAGATCTCGCCGAGACTTTTGATGTCAAAAAAGGATTTAGACAAGGCGATACGATGTCATGCGATTTCTTTAACATCTGACTGAAAGAATAATGCAAAACTCACGCGTAAACCCAAGAGGCACAATCTTTCAAAAATCTCTCCAACTAGTGGCATATGCCGATGATACTGACATAATCGGAAGAAAGCAGCGTGATGTCAGTGACGCTTTCGCGAGGATTGAGATGCAAGTGACGAAAATTGATTTAGCAGCAACGAGGGCAAGACTTCCCTCTCTTTCTCAATCCCATTTTCCAAGAAACCTAACACGTGCTCCGGCACTTTATGACCATCTTGAGTGTTAAATTTAAAAAAAATAAAAAGTATACGCTGTCAAGGAAAAAAAACACTCAGCAACGAGGTCTCGGTTAAAAAGTCACCTTCGAAAGATAGAACTCTGAGGTAGTTAAGGACTTTGTCTACCTAGGCTCTTCAATCAATTCAGAAAACAACACCAGCGAAGAATAACTCTTGCCAACCGCTGTTTCTTTGGGCTAAGAAGGTACTTGACATGACATAATCCTAGTCCCACTCTATGACGCAGAGGGATGTACTGAAGGGAAACTCTTCAATATTGACGGTGAGTGGAGCAGGACATACAACATCGAACTGTACGGACTTTACACCTACATTGACTTAGATGGCTGAGTATGTAGGGCATGTAGGGCAAATTGACACCAACGATTCGACCTGAAACGTTTTCCAACCCGAAGAATAGTGCAGTAGAAGACGACCACGGTTGAGGTGGCGTGCGAAACTGAAGGCACCTAGCGAAAGAACGGGCTGGCTGGAGACGTTTGTTGACTGGGGCACAGATTCTCCCTGGACTGTAAGGCCACCTAAGGTAAAGTAAATAAGTAAATGAGAACTTTCTCATGTGGCAGTTTTTCTATTTGCAGTTGCAATTATACGAAACCACAGTATCGATGGAAATCAAAACCGAGAAAGAAGGTAGTCCAATAGTTGGTTCGCGTCATAAGATCCCAGTGTGAACTGAGACCTTAATAGTTATCCATGAGTTATGACTTCGTACTGCGTTAAAAGGGGTACTACATCTGATTTTTCAGCTGTGCTAACACTTTTAAGAAATGTTCTACAGAACAATTGGTTAATGCAAACTTTCAAACATATATTAATCCGAAAAACTTACGCAAAAGATACTTTACGTTAGAAATCTTTGTTCAATATTCCCTTTCAACAATGTTAAATCATTGTTTTCTTCTTGTAGCTCGTGACCAGGCACAAAATTTATCATGGAGAACCAAACGATATATAAATCTTCCCTGTAACTCAGTAAAGATGTTGAAGAATCCCTCTGTTTTATTATTATTGTAGAAAGAGAGAGGAAGAAAGGTCCTTTTCAAGGAATATTTCACCTGTAATCCGACAAGTTTAATAAATTTGTTATGTATTTACCATATAATCTATATGCCAAACCCACAATACAGCTCAAGGCGTAATGGAGCTCTTTGTCCCCTTGGTAAAAAAGTTTACATCCTCGGTATGAGAAATATGAAAATTCCCCATTCCTATCTATGGACCTTCATCTTTGGAGACATTATTTGGACAGTTTATTCCGAATTCTACCTATTTCATGAAACTTTGAAGGAGGTCATCATCTTCTCGATACCCTGCTAAATGGTTTGAATTTCGTGGTAGTAAATGAAACATGAAATGTAATCCACGTGATTGAATTAATGACTTTTAGTTCAAGTCCCAAAACGTAAAGCGCAAAAAAAAAAAAAACAAAATACAAATCAAACCACGTGGCAATAACTCAGAGAAAAGGTTTCAGGATACTTTATTAATATTTACTTCTTTCTTGGTAAATTATTCATAAGGTCTTGCCAATGTTCCCTGGCCTGTTTTCGATTTATTGTATCTTCATCACCAGCTACGAGTACCTTCATAGTATGAATACATGGAAAATTTATTTCAAAAAGTTAATTCTTGTTAGATACGAGTATACTCGTCCTTTTGTGCTTTTCAAATGAAACGAGGGACTAAAGGCTTCTCACAGAGGTTATTTCATGATATTACAAGAATATTAAGGTCAGTTGGGAGTTTAGAGGTAAGAAATATTTAATTGCCCTTAAATTGATAAGGGCAAACAAAAAGATGATGTTGAGTCGTTTCCTTTAATAAAAAGGCGGTTCTTTTGGGTTTTCACGTTGGACTTACCATTTACTTAGTTCAAATCAATTTTCCTTTGTTGTATTGTATTATCGTTTGAATAATGAAATGCCTATGATTACATCTTTTCGAAATTTCAATTAATATGCCACATTTCTTGGTTCAATATAATTTGCGGCCATCGGATCTTAAGAATGTATCGTAGGCAGCTGTTGGAAGTAAAGAGTTTCCAGGTTGCACACTATGGATTTGACATTGGATTCGAAGAGCCTTAACTTGGTGAGTAGGGAAATTTGATTGGGTTTCATACTGAAGACATTCCAAAAGCGCTTTGGTCCTTACTTAAAATCCAGATCCATTCCGATAGTTAAATTGCTCGACCTCCTCAATGGGCTTCTGTTTCAGAATAATTCGTTGATGTGCTGAACGGCCAGTGTTCATTATCTAAGTCTTGTTGCTGATTCTAAATCCAGCAATAAATACATTCAGTAGCAGTGATTAACATATCTCGTTCATCCCTCTGATGTATCTTATACCTAATATCGCCTTGTCTCACTCCCTGTCGCTCTTCGAAAGAGTCGGGAAGCTGTCCTTTATAAAGAACGAAACATCTTGTGGCGTGATAGGACTCTAAAGATTTCCAGATCCATTCAATTTTTCAATTCAATGGATTTTATTTGCACAAAAGAAGTTTTTCATTTACATGTATTACCTGCAAAGCAGAGTGCTTATCTGCAGGTGGTTGGACATAAATTGACTAAATTAACTTTTGAAATGATTTAAATTGAAAAAAGTTTGTTTACAATTAGGTTACATTCAATATAGTGCCGTTAAAGTCTTCTTTGACGGTCTACTTCACAAAATAAAGTTCAATTAAATGCTTTTTTAACTCTTTTTTTCTTTTTTTAAAATTCGGAATCACTTCTAGAAATTGTGGTAGCGAATTAACTAAATTAGGAACGGTGCATTGCAGTTCTCTATCACCATACGTATTGTAAGCTTCCGGAACTTCTAGCATCCCTTGGGCTCGTCTTCGGGTGTTTTGTGGGTGGTTTATGGGACGGAGAAACCGTTGGTCGTTCATATAGGTAAGCAATGTTGTCATCTGGAAAAGTGCCTTTACATCTAAAACTTTAAAAGTTGAATTAATAGGTCTAATTATTTTGACAAGACGATGTTGTAATTTAGATATCTTATCCAGATGGGATTTCGCTGCGTTTCCCCAGGCCATAATTCCGTATCTAATGCGTGACTCTGCCATCGAGTAGTACACTTGCTTTTGTACCTCCATATGAGAGTAACGCTTAAGATGCACCATTGCAAATATCGTGCTCTTAAGTTGAAGACGCAGGATGTTGATGTGTTCACGCCACAGAAAATGCTCGTCGATGGTAACTCCAAGATATTTGATGGCTTTGACTACCTCAATTGTGTTGCTGCTTCTTAGTAATGGACAGTGATCATTACGATGAACAATTTCTATAGCTTCCGTTGACTTAGAAGGGGTCCTAATGTGCATCACCTTGGTTTTGTCTGCGTTTATCACCAGACCGTTATCATGACACCATTCAGATACAGCGTCAAATTCATCTTGCAATATCTTCATGGCTAAATGCAAGTCCTTGTGTCTTACAACGATTGCAATATCATCAGCATAAGCATAGGCAATCGATTTCTTAAATGTCCTTAACAGTTCATTTGTGAACAGAATGAATAAAATGGGCCCCAATTTGGAACCTTGTGGTACACCGTATTTGCTAGATTTTTTTAGACTTAATGTGTCAGATACCTTGACTTGGATTACTCTATCAGTCAGATAGCTTTTGAGCCAGCTTGCCAGCAATCCTCTTAATCCCAATTTGTTGACACTTTCCATGAGTTTTTCGGGTGTCAAGGTATCGAAGGCTTTGCTGAAGTCTATAAAAAGAACAAGTACGTGATGATTTTTATTTAGCCCTGCATTAACCACATTGGTAAACTCTCCCAGTAGCAATTGGGTGCTCTTGTATTTTTGAAATCCAAACTGGTTTGGGTGAATCACTCTATACTTCAACATAAAACAGTTTACACGTTTAACGACTATCTCTTCCAAACATTTTTCAACCGCTGGCAGAATTGAAATTGGCCTATAATTTGCCATGTCTTGTTTTATTCCTCCCTTGTATATTGGGCGAATTATAGACGTTTTCATGAGCTTAGGTACACATGACTGACACAAACTAAGGTTTATAATCTTCGTGATTATAGGGGTGAGACTCATGGCATTAACTTTGAGATCGACTGGTCTTATGTTGTCTGCTCCAGGACCTTTTGTGCTACTTAGTTGACACAATATCTCGTAAACTTCAGGTTCCGTTGCTTCTTCTAAGTAGATACTTTGTTGAAGTTGCCGGTTGTCATGGTTTGAGGTTTTGGTGTCACACATATGCATAATGTTCGCTGCTTGATTCGAAAACAGCTCCGCGAAGTCCTCAACAATGTCTTTTAAGCCTTCGGATTCAGACGCCTTTGGAAAATTGATTTTTATAATTTCGTCTACTGAACATCTCTTTCTTCCAAGCAGTTCATTCACAATTCTCCACGTTTTCCTCGGGTCGTTATTAGCATTTATGAATTTTCGTTTGTAAAAATTGGCTTTTATTAATTGAATATTCTTGTTAACTGTGTTTCGAAATTTCTTGTATTCACCCTCAAAAGTCTTGCATCTGGGGCTGTTTTTCCACCTCCTATATAGCTCATCCCTTTGTTTGCACATTGGTATTATTTCTGGCGTGATCCATGGCTTATGTTTACGTGTTCTTTTTGTTGTGGTCGTTTTGAATGCTTCAGCGTATATTTTATTCATTTCTCGTACAAAATTGTTGTATAGTACCTCGACGTCATTTTCTTGGATTAGATGTTGCCAGTTTGTTTGCTCTATAAGCTCATTAACTTTCTGCTGATTAATGTGTTTAACTTCCGTTTCCCGAGAGGTTTCTGTTCTATCCAAGTCTTCTGTTGCATATAAGACGGCGTAATGATCAGATAGATCGGTTACAATAATTGCAGAGAATATGTTGAGCTTGGTAATGCTAACATATATATGATCAATTAACGTCGCCGTATTATTTGATATGTCAACACGTGTCGGTTGTTTAATAACACTTATCAACCCTTTCGACGCCATCATCTCCATGTATTTAAGAACAAGTGAGTTATTCTCATCTATGATATTAATATTGACATCCCCTAGTACAATGTTTTCTTTTCTTTCTTTTATAATTTCATCTAATTCGTCAATGAACCTTCCAACACTAGAGCTAGGTCGCCTGTATATTGCATGTATATGCTTTTGACCACCTTGATGATTGATTTCCAGGTGCATGCCCTCGTAGTTGATTGGATTCGCTGGTATTATTGTGTAAGAAATATTACCTTTTATATATATTGCAACTCCTCCACCTTTCGTCGCGTCACGGTTTATAAATTCAGTATTAAAGCCGTCAATGCGATAAAAGTCATTTTTTTTCTTCGGTATATTAATTTCATTCAGTACTAATATATCGATGTAAGAAAGCACATTTTCAATTTCTGCTAAAAAGATATCCCAATTTTTTGTGATGGATCTTATATTAAAACTTACGCAACAAAAATTCATTTTTTCCAAATATTTTTTTTCGATGCCGCCAACACCATGTATTACCCTAAAGTCAAAGTCGACATCAGCTTCACTGCATGTGTTTTCCATTTTATTTTCTTCTATTTCGAATCTCTCAATTAGAATTACGTACAACAACAATGCTTAGTTGTTCATTTTGTTTACATCGTTGCAAGACCCGATGTGTATGGTCTCGCCGTTTTCGTTTTTTTTCGCAAGTACCTTACCGGTCGACTCCCACACAAATCTCCAATTGCACTCTCTGGCTCTGTTTTTTGCTAGCCAGAGAAGGTGTTTATTGGTAGGTGTGAGCTGATTGTTGACATATATGATTGCATCAGTTTCGGGAGTTACACTTGAAGCAGAGCCATTAGAAATATTTTCTCTAATTCTCTTAAGGGGAATATTACGGATGGCTCTTGCCTTTTTAATTACATTTGTTTTGCACGCGTGACTTGCAAACGAAACTATTATTGTTGTTTTATTTGGATTTTTTATGTTCGTTCTGTAAACGTCAGTGATGTCTGAATTTAGTATATCGTGATCTATTGTTTTTCCTAGTGCTTGGACAATATCCATTAAGTTTTCATTTTGTGTCTGCGGAATGTTTTTTATTTCAATGTTGTTTTTTAGTAATTGTTGTTCGAGAGTATTGATTTTGGTTTCCATTGCATGTATTTGTTGATCTTTTTTCTGGTTGCTCTCTTTGAGCTCTTTTATTTCGTTTGTAAGTTTTTGTAGTGTTACATTGCTTAATGTCATGTGTTGCTTTATGTCTTCGTATTTGTTCGCCATAAATTCACAACTTGTGTTTATATCTGTCATCTCTTTTCTCATCTTGCGCATTTCATTTAATATTATTTCATGATTATTACTGTCTGTTGCTGATTTAGTGAATGGTGTTGGTATTGGAGTTTGTTGCGGGAGTGCTTCTGGAGAACTTACACTTCTCATTCGCTTGGATATAGGCTGAACTGATGCTAATTCAGCAGGGGTCCTGGGTGCGGAGAGCGCTGCAAGTTCTTTTCTACAGGTGGAACATCTCCATTCCTCCTTTCGGGCAATATTCATTTTTCGGTAGGATTTTTCGGAAATGGTGGTACATCCATAATGCATTTTCCTTTCACATCTATAACATGTTACAAAGTCTCCATCGGCGGGGAGGTCAGAGAAGCACTCATTGCACGTATCCATATTATCCATATTATACAATAGTGGTGTGGGTGTATAGTTTAGCGGGAAATAAAATTTGTAAAAGGGAAGGAAATTACTGTTTGAGTTATAAAGCAAAAATAAATTATACTTTCACTGTTTTCACAAAGGGCTTATGAATTTATTTTATTAAGAAAAGGTTTAAAAAGTCACTGTCTTTGATACCTTATGGTTTATTTCGAATTTATTGATAAATAAATACGTTTTTCGCAAGAAATTGAATCACAACTCAGGAGAAAATTAAAAACACAGCCGAACACTTCAAAGTCAGATTCGCGGTGGACTTTGTCAAAGGCTTTCTCAAAATCTACTAACATAAGGTAGAGCGGTGACGTAAACTCAGTTGACTGTTTGAGAATAATACGCAGTGTGTTGATGTGATCGGCACAAGACCGACCACTACGAAAGCTCTCCTGATGCCTCTTGAGCGTATTTTCGATTCTGTCCTTTGTCCGTACGAGAATGATATTGTAATTGCCATTATTTTTGGGAAAACAGACAAAACGAGGGTTATTGCAGTCCTTAAGGTTTCCTTTCTTTGGTATCTTAACAATAACTCCATCCTTCCAGTCCCTGGGATATTTTTCGTTTTTCCATATAGCCAGTATAGTGTATAAGTGAAAGCACTGTTGACTTTTAGGAGTCTGATCGAAGTTTTGATTTTTGCAGCTGTAGGGGGCCTGGGGTCTATACCCCTGTAAGATCGCCGTATTTCTAGTTGTTGAGAGTTCATCGTTGTACGCAGCTCATTTGAGTCATTATTTAGCCCTATATCTGCGCAATTGATCTTTAATTGTTACCAATAGCATGTCGCCCACATCCAAAATAGGATGGTTGGTGTTGCTTTTTCGGCCAACAATGTCCTTGACGGTTTTGTACAGCTCACTCACAGTTCCCCTTCTTGCAACGCATTCCGCATTTTCCGCAAGTTCGTCCATTCTTCATCTCTTGTCGCTGCTCACATAGTGCTGTACCGTCTGTGACGTAGAGTCACTTTACATTGAATGTCGGTTTCGGCGTTCGCTTTAATCTTTAACGATCTACGGTACTCGATTTTGTCCCAGGTGTCTTGGGATATCCAAGGGTCTTTAGCTCTCGACATTTTGGGTACCATTTCGGAGCCAGCCTCACATCGCATTAAGAGATAGTTTGCCTAATAAGATTTTTGCAGTTAAGTGTGGCGATAAAATTCCGACATTTATTGGGGTCTTTTAGCGCATTTGAGCGATGCAAACAGTTTTTGATTTAGCCTTTTCGAACCTCAACTGGAACTTGACCCTCTATTGAATTTTAGATTGTGTTTTCCGGTGACTATGATTCTCCTCTTTCGGTTTTCTAGTGTGAAGATTACCGCAAGTGCTCGTACTTTGTTTGAGTTCACATTTTTGACACCTGCATCCATGGCATTTTCATTTTGTTGCCTTTTTCTATCGTGCGTCTTTTAATATTCCGAACAAAAGATGAGCGAACGACTGTTAAACTCTTAAGTGAAAGCCACATTTTTATGTCACTAAATGCTGCATAGTTTTGGCACGACTTAAGATCGCACTTTCTTTAATTAATTTATTGATTGTGGCAATCGTACCTTTTATATAGCACTGTCATCACGGAGTTCTTTTGGGCTCGCTAATGCAATAGAAGAACTTACACGACGCACTATGCATAGTTCATAGTGTACTCGAACTTCTGCCTTGAACCCTTTAATGTGCATTTCTCTTTTCTTCTAACGTCATCAAACATATCCTTTATTATCTATTAATTTTGTGATTTTAGCTCCGTCCAATTGGGATTTCAGGGCGACCTCCTTTTCCAAGTCATAGAGGACTGTATGCATATCCTTCGCATCTTTGCGATATTTCTTCATCTTTGTCTGCCAGGGTGTGCGTCGTCAACTATCTCTAGACAGTCTGTCCATCTATCTCTAACTCTGAGTTCACTCTCCACAATATCGTTCATTGTCATCAGAACTGCGTATCTCCACTTGGAAAACGGCTACAAGTTTTCCCAACGAATAGAATTTTCCATCTTCTGTAAAGAGCTCTGCCCAAAACTTTTTCTTTGCCTGCATCAAAGTCAGCAACAAGGAGTTCAGAGTGAAAAAATAATTGGGGCGCAGGTTTATCAAAGCACCAGAGCCTGTTGTGCCAAAGACCATATCTCTTGAAATGAAAGACAACATTGAGAGGACAGTTGGACAACGTCATTGGTGATGTATTAAAAATTATAGTCTATATTATACAGATATCTAGAAGTCACAATCGATAGTAACTTTCTATAGGATACTCGTATTGATGAACAGCACTATAGATTGCTTGCGCTTTAAAACAGGCAATCGCTGGGCATGATACAACATATAGAGCGGCTTCATCATCCACATATGCCTGGCGCCGACATCGTAACTATTGAGAATTTTAAGTCAACCAACATACAATATAACAGTTGAGACAGGTAACCGCTTTGCTGGCAAACCCTACATGGGCAATCCTTCATCACATTTTGGCCGCAGTCAGCAAATGTAAACAATGTCCTATTTACTAGCTTTTATCCACAGAAATGGTGATTTCTTTTCGCTGCTGTGTTGACTGGCCGAGCTAGATAAGTCATCGCCAACAATTTCGAATCATCATCACCCTTTCGCCGGGCAATGGCAAACTCCCGAAAGTAAAATTGCCTATGCTTCTAAAGAGTGCCGTGCGGATTCGGCGATAAACCGTAGGCCCCGCTCAGATGTGACAAAAATGACAACATGAGCAACACAAATAAGAGTCAAGAAGCTAGGCCATGGCCCATACCGGGCTACCAGTGCCACAGTGTATTCCAAAGCCAATAGCCTTATATAGAGTTATAAAAGCTGACTTTATCCCTTTAAGAAATCTGCCATACGGACCGTTAATACTAGTGCGCTACTGCTGATTCAGTACCCCTGTATTCATAAACGTCAAACTGCATTACCTCGTGTTCATAAACGTCAAAATATTATCGGCGTAGGTCGTGCAGATTAATCAGCAAAAAACATAGTAGCTGCAAAGTTAATTGTTGAATTGTTCGATATATATTCAATGTAAGTTGGAATTAAACAAAAAATAAGTATCTTAACTTTTGTTGGTTTAGAAATATAGATGGAGAAGTGGAAGCTTGTTGTCCCAGCGACAACTGTTGGTTCCCACACGCATCCACATGCAGTCAGAATTTTGCGCGGGAAGAAGGAAAAAAATTTTGCTGTGGCGGGTGGAACTTGCCGAAATTAACAAAAGTCCAAACGTCCAAGTCCAAAAGTTTGATGTTAATGATATATAGAAAAAATTCGAAAACCAATTTCGATGCAGTTGGAGAAAAGATGTTGTTGTTGCCAATTTTTGTTGTTAATAGTTGTTTCAGGCATACGCACAGGCATTCGCCAGCAATCTTCGCACTTCGCACTTGTCACAATGAAATCTTTTTCCGGAAAAGAACATGAATTCTACATCTTGTTCGCTTAAATTTACGCACGATATGTGAAAAAAAACCAAAGCAATCACTACAAGATATCTTAGTGGAACAATTCCTTTAAATTTTTTCAGTACAAATAGAGCACTTCATAGTGAAAGTAAAGAAACAAATTTGACTAAATGTTTCTACTAAGATGCGCACCCCACGACACTTGTAGCACAAAAGAGGAGAAAAAATGTTAATCGAAAAAAACAGACTACAAATTATACTCCTATGGGACTACTCTCCCAGACATTGGGGTTTTGGCAGCTCCCTGGAACTCCAAAAATTCCTAGATTTTTCATTTATTGGAGGAAGGATTAGAATATGCGTTCCGCCTACGCATCCAACAACAATAGGAATGGGATTTGTGCCCAAGCTTTGGAAATCGTCCATTACTTTATTTCGTTCCTGATCGGCTTAAGGCCACTTTATAAACTCGGTCCTTAGTTTGAACAAAACTTTTACCACATGCATAAAGCAATTGAACAACGTTCCTATTGAGACATTAAACAAATTGGAGACCTGTCTGAAACTTGAGCCGTTAGCAAGCTTCCACAATGTAATGTACAAGGCTAACTTTACTCTTGTTTTTGGTCTTCCCGTTTTTTGTTTCTTCCAGAAAGCTTCTATCACATTTTCCACAAACTAGAAATAAAATTTACTTGTATTGGTTATATTGTCAACACAATGCATAATGCAAATTCCCAAAATCCGCCGAACACTTGATTTTTTAATATTTTTGGTTTTCCCTCTTCATTAACCAATTGTCATGTTCTTTATCCAAAATCAAATTAAATATAAGGATAGCAGCTTTTTTTTCTGCTCCGACATATTGTTGACGTTTTTAAACGAAAATAGTACTAAAGCATATTTGAATGCGTTCAGAGACGCATTAACCCTTCGTTTAGCCACAGCTGCGATAGCGTTATATTAGCAACAAGGTCCTGAGGGACCTACAAGGATTTGTGTACAATTTTTCAAGAAATGTACGGAATTATCATTATGCAGTTGTGCCTGATTGATTTGCTTATTAAGTTATAATTGTTTTCAGTCTGAAAATGTATATTGTAGAGAGAAATAATAGAAAAGACACGAGAAATTTATGGGGAAAGATAGTGCCGCAGTGCGTCCCAGCTTGTCGTAAGAGGCTACTAAATGGGACACCAATCATATACAGGCAACTATGACACCAAAAATGAGCCCGTGACACTTTAACACCTTAAAACTTTCCTACAAGTTTGTATGCAATCAGTGGGTTCCCGCGTCTGGAGACTACCTGTTGGGTAAAAGAACAGTCAATCAATTCGAAATGAGCATACAAGTGTCAAACCACTCAAACTTTAGATACACTTCATGGAAATGATCGCAATTAATAGCACTACCCCACTGAGCATCACGATTGCAACTCACCCAGGTGATCCCAGAGCAAGCAGAAGTGCTTGTGTCAGAGCCCGACGGATTCCGGGATTCCAAAATATTTTCCTAAACTTCGGTTTGCAAGTTGGAACGTCGGATCGATGACCTCAAAAAGTTAAGAACTGGAAGCGATTATGCGTCGCAGAACTCTACAAATCCTGTGCGTACAGGAAAGTGGTGTAATACAGGAAATAAAGCGCGTTTTCTAGATTTAAAAACTAAGGCATTTAAGATGTTCTACCATGGAACGGTCAATGGACGAAACGGTGTTGGAATCGTTGTTGCAGCGGATCTTCTAAACAACATCGTTGGTATCTTGAAAATAAGCGACCGCTTAGTGAGTGTTAAACTCGTCATACACAATGAAACGTGGAACATTGTTAGCGCGTACGCTCCACAAAATGGATGCGACCAATCGGAAAAAGATACATTTTGGTCAGAGTTCGGTAATTTGTTTAGAAATATACCTATCGATGAGATGCTCTTCGTAGCCGGAGATTTAAATGGCCACGTCGGAGAAACAAATGTTGATTATGAGGACTGCCACGGCGGTAAAGGCTTTGGAACCAGAAATTCAGCTGACGAAGACATCCTTGCAGCGTTTAGGGCGTACGGCTTAACCGTCTTAAATACAATGTTTATTAAACATCAACGACTTCTTATCACCTATAGCAGCGGAGGCCACGAAACGCAAATAGATTATCACCTCTGCAAAATGTCGATGAGAAACCGTGTTAAGGACTGTAAAGTAATACTTGGAGAATCGCTAGTAAGCCAACACCGTCTGCTCAACACAGAATTTTTCACAGCGGAACCACCGAAAACACGGGCATCGTTCGGAAAGCCAAAAATCCGGTGGTATAATCTATCGAAGGAACGAAGCTCAAGATTTATCGCACTGGCTAAAGAAGTACTTCACAATATAAACGGTATCGCAGACTCACTTAGCCCGCAAGAAATGTGGAACAGCATGCACGAGGAATGCATAACACTCGCAAAGTCCCATCTGGGGACAATATCGAGATACCATCACGTCGACAAAAAAACATGGTGGTGGAATGACGAAAGCAAACGAGCTGTGGCCGACAAGAAGAGTGCATTCCAAGCGTGGACAAAATGCGATCGGAGCGACGATATCGAAAGAGCTCGACTGGCTCTTGAATACGAGCGTCTTAAAAAGATCGCAAAGAAAGTCCTGGCTCGAACTCGAGCGGCAGCAGCGGAAAACCTGTACCAGGAGTTGGAACAAATATCCTCACGACCGGCGGATAGAAGACAAGCTATCCAAGAAGTTCAAACGTCGTACAATACTAAAATGCCAAATATTTTTAAGCTCGCTGCACAGAGGCGAAAAAATTCTTTGGAAATAACCTCGCCGAAATACTTTAAAAAAAGGCAGACTGTCGCTTACTAACAAATGAAAAGGAAATTTTTGACCGGCGGTGGCTTGAATACTGCAAGGAGTTGCTTAACAAACAGTTTCCATGTGATATCGTGCCGACAGCTGGTCTATTCGAGGAGGAAGTTTCGGACTTTTCAATCGAAGAAATACGTAAATGAACCGTGGGAAAGCGGCGGGACCAGACAGCATTCCATCAGAGTTTTGGTCGCAGATGGAGGGAATCGGCAGCGAATGGCTATCGAAATTTTAAATAAATTAAAATGTGGACAACCAATGCCGAATCAATGGAAAAGTAGCTTCTTGGTTCCATTATACAAAGGAAAAGGCGACACTCGAGAATGCAACAACTACCGTTCAATCAAGCTTATGTCACACACAATGAAAATCGTCGAAGAGTCTTAAACGAACGTCTTCGACAAATAATAAAGCTCGATAATAGCCAGTGTGGATTTATTGAAGCAAGGTCGACGGTGGACGCTATCCAAAGCCTACGGATAATAATAGAAAAGCACCGAGATTCGTCTAAGGATTTACACATGGTATTTATCGACCTCGAGAAAGCATTCGATCGAGTGTCTAGGGATCTCATATGGGCCGCGCTGAGGTCTCAAAACGTACCGGAAACGTATGTTAGAATAATACAAGACATGTACGGAAACTTGAAAACTGCGGTTAAAAGCTCTGCCGGACTAACGAGCGAATTTCCAGTTAATGTCGGAGTGCATCAAGGAAGCGTACTTAGCCCTTTCCTCTTTAACGTTGTATTCGACTATCTTTTAAAAGACTGCATGCGCGAAGCAAATGTAACGCCAATTCTCTTCGCTGACGACGCAGTTATACTTAGCGATAACGTCGAAGATTTACAGAACGCCTTAGATTCATGGAGAAATGCGCTTGAGAGAAACGGGTTTAAAATAAGTCGTTCAAGGACGGAGCATTTGACGTGCCCATTTGCGCATCCATTGCGACCTGTTCCGGATATAATATTAGATGGAATAGTTCTTCCGAAAAGCACTATCTTTAAGTACTTAGGATTAATCTTTAACATGGAAGCGAAATGTGACGACGACGTAAACTACAGACTGAGTGTGGGGTGGATGAAATGGCGGGAAAATTCGGGAATCTTTTGCGACCGAAAATTTCCACTTAAATTAAAGGGGAAACTCTACACCACGGTTGTTAGACCAGCTCTTATATACGGTTCACAGTGCTGGACAATGTACGAAGCGTTTAAAATCCAGATGGCGGCAGCGGAAATGAAAATGTTAAGGATGTCTAGTGGAGTCACTAAACGTGATTGCATTAGATCTACGCGTATAAGAGGAAGTCTACATATAAAGAATTCGGTAACCGAACAGCTTGAGGCGAATAGAATAAGTTTGTATTGCCACGTTCAAAGAAGATCTGCGGAAAATCCGGTTAAAAAGGCATTATCAACTACGGTCACTCCAACTGTAAGAAAACGAGGTTGGAAAAAGAATTCCTGGATTTCTCAGATGGCAAATGTGCAACAACAACGGTCATCGAATCATGCGGATTGTATGCTCCAGGCAAATTAGCCTGCAACATAAGCCATAAATTATCAATAGCAGCAGTTTTGCTTATAAGTTATCTTTCCGGGCCTGTTTTCGCATTATCAAAGCAAATAAATTTTGTGATCTTCTCTCTCTGTAATTTTATTCGTAAAAGCCTTCAATGATATTTCCGAATTATTGCAAAAATTTAAGTCAGTTCAATACTGTCTATATGCTGACGACCTTGTTATACTTACTAAGTGTAAGGAACTTGACATGACATCATCATTATTTCTAAGAATTTTAAAAGACCTCGAATCCTGTTGTCAAATTTCTGGCTCCAAGATTTCAGCACAAAAAACCGCAATTTTGCACATTTGCAAGAAAACTAGTTGTAATAAACGTATCGCTATCAATTTCAATAATACTAACATAACTAACACCAATTGTCTAAAAATCTTAGGTATATACTTTGATAATAAGTATAGTTTTAAGAACCATTGTTTAGAACTTAAGAAAGGCCTAGCTGCCAGATTAAATATTATAAAGATATTAGGATCTAAGAATAGCTGTTCTCATGTCAACTCACTTATTAATGTAACAAAATCAATTATGTTATCGAAGATTGACTATGGGCCAGTGGTTTATGGTAAATGTTCCAAATCAAACATACAAGCGATCTCATCAGCATACCATGCCTCAGTAAGAACAAGTCTCAAAGCTTTTAGAACTACTCCAATCAAAAATATCCTCGCAGAGAGCGGTCTACCTTCAATTCAAGATCGATTCCAGTATCTTAGCTCACTTCTTGTTGCGAAAATTGCCTTAACAAACAATTCCCCCATCGAGTTAGACCTTAAAAAAATAATAAAACGGAAAAAAATATCCAGATACCCTTCCGCAATAGAAAATGCAATAGCTAGATCCAAATCAATGGAAGTAATACTCAAAAAACAAAAATCGCGTCCTACTAATTTTCCACCATGGTTCTTACCGAATGATTCAGTAAATACAGAGCTTGCAGCACTTCCGAAAATCTCAACCAGCAACTCAGTATATAGACAACTTTTCGAACAAATTAAAAATGTCCATCCCGATTGGATCACAGTCTTCACAGATGGCTCTAAAACGCAAACAGGCACAGCGTTTGCTGTTGTGAATGATAAGGGACAGATAGAAACCAAAGGTTTGTTGCCAAACTTTGTCTCAGTATATACAGCTGAGACTATCGCAATTCTAAGGGCTACCGAATATCGTCTTGTCAAAAAAAAACCCTTATCTGCCCAGACAGCCTATCTGCTATCGAAGGAGTGCTAAATATGAACAATAAAAACCCGATAATTACAGCTATCCGTAATAAGCTTATATTAAATAATGGTAAGCACAAATAAATCTGGGTCCCCGGACATGCAGGTATTCCGGGAAATGAGCTCGCCGATATTGCAGCGAAAAGAGCCTTGAACGAACCTCTCATAACTTTCTTCATAAACAACAAAGAAAACATTGAAAAAAAAATTAAATCTATCTGGCGGAAAAACCGCGATGAGGAGTGGAGTATGTACATTCATCACTATTCTACAATCAACCCTAAAAGAATACCGATCGTTTACCCAACATCTTCATCAAATAAAATGATAAAATTCTTTTTAAGACTTAGACTCGGACACACATTCATCACACATAGCCACATAATAAACAAAACCAGCGCTCCAGAATGCCATATCTGTCAAAAAAGTATTCAACTAACACTACAACACTTAATATATGATTGCCCAAAAATAAAATAACTATCTAACTTATTTTTTAATAATAAACAACTAAGCAAAGTTCTTTCGTTTCCTTCTGAAACAAATATTGGACAAGTTTTTAACCTTCTAACCTCTATCAAATTATCAAATTAAAAACTAGCTGAAGGCCCTGGTAGCTAGAGCTATTGATACTTTAAGTTAACGTGTAATTCATTATATGTTAATAAATAATAATAAATAAATAAATAAATAAATTTTGTGATAGATATGAAGATTGTATTATAAAGCGGCTTCATATATTGGAGCATTTTTTGGGCCTCATAGTTAATTAGCAAGCTAGCTGTTTGATTTACACATTTCAGCATACAAAATGATAGTCAAAAAACATTAAACGCTTTAAGAGTCAACACTCTACTATATTTTGTTTCTGCTTAGTTAGATTTACTTCATTCCAAAAAGCTGTTATCTGCTTGGCCTTTCGATTCGTTTCTCAAATGATGACATGAGCCATATCTTCGGTGATTAGAGATCGAAAGATGGTAAATGGATCATGCACCAAGTTTTTCAATGGCCCTGGCTTGCTTCTAGTGTAATCGACAATATTATGAGGACGAATGCGACTACTCCTTGATAGATCTTTGTACCAGTTTGTGCCATTTTTTGAAATAAAATGGGCAGTATCAGTCTGATGACGGGCAGCAGTGGCAGTAGCAGCTTCTTCACGAAGCTTTTCTTTCTCACCATCGGGGTCTTCATCGAACTCATCATCATTCATTTCCACATTCACTTGGCTTTCGACATCGGACAAATTAATAGTACCTTCTGGATATTTTGTCATATGGCACCTAAAACAGGTAGGGGGAAAATTGGAGATGCATGACCAGGCCAAATCAAGCCCCATAAGCTCACCCTTTTTTTTTAGACAAAATGCAAAAAATCGCAATAAAAAAACAATCATTTTATTGGTCATACGACATAGATAAGGATGGTATATGAAAAAGGACCATAAAAAATCATTTTCTTGCCCAATTCCTATGCATACATGTGTATCTTTGTTAACCCTTCTCTCTTATTTCCCATAATCTCTTCTCTATAGTTCACGCAGGCCCCTAGGGACCTTGTCGCTAATTACCGTACTAAATGTCTTCAAAATAAAAAAAAACTCGAAATGTAATGCACGCATTGTTTCAGAATAATTTTTGATCGCTTAAGCATTGGCTTTTTATAGAATACAGTATGCATCAAGCTTCTAGCACTTGTATAAAAATATCTCTAAGCATTCAAAAAATCAAAAGGTCCCTAGGGATCATCTCGCTAATCGGAGGGTTATAAAGTTCTGCGATTGTTCTGAGGTAGAACGACCGACGTTTTAGAACTCACCTTACGCTATACTATATATTGTTCTTCTATGGCCCAATCCCTTCTGGTTGAATATTATAGTGTTTCTGTTTTTTCCTGAGCTTAAATGTTTGGAAGCCAAGCCCGGTTGGAAAAGACAAGTACCCATTGGGTACCATGATAAGTTAAAACAAACACAATTAATGTGTTGTCATGACAATATCACAGTACATTAGTGGCTACAACACCCAGCTATGCATATTGAAATCCCATTTGCTGGAAATGCCTGTTCCTGGCTCGTTTAAATTGCTTTCAACCTTCTTCTTGTGAAACCAAAAAATCAGCGCAATTGTGCACATAACAATCCTACTAAACTCATTTTTATACGAATTGAAGTGAAGCTCTATAAAAAGGAACTCGCTCCTTAACCTGAAGGATAAATGAGTCACTTATAAACGTGAAGCAATAGCTGCAATTCAATGGACAATTTAAACTTTAAGAAATGAGAATTGTTAAGTATCATTACCCAACTAAAAGACGATTGCTATGAAGGGTAGCTCTTTTAATTTCAAACAAAATGTCTTGTAAAAACAACAGTCAATTTCAAGGATGAATAATGAAGAAACTTTCAAGTTCCTCATCATGTATCCAGCTTGGTGGCCTCCACTCAACTTGCATCGTTCTCTTTTTTGAGGAGCTTAATAAAAAATGTATCCAAACTTTTTCCAAATGAATGGTTTATGGACATTACGGTATCCTTCACTTAAGAAAGGCCAAAAAATGAGCACAAATTTCTTAAATAAATTGTCTTGTTAGTTCAACAGATTTTCAAATAAAAAAACTTGTGACCATAAAATATCAGCCGGATGACTCAATTTTGAGTCATTAAATTCCTAAACCTGTGAGGAGATCAACCCCTTAAAAGGACTTTAAGCTTCTTCCTCAAAATCTTTTAATTTTTATTTCTTAAGTATTCATTTTGTCATTGTTTTCTGCCAGTTGAGTCTCGTTAATGTATTTTTTTTTTTAATGTAATTAGTAGAGAAGAGATTTGACCCATTTCGGTTTCCTGGTAATCAGCAGATTCGATTTGACATGACGTAATACTCGGATGTGACATGAACTTTTCGTTTTCGTATTCTTTTTACGTAACGCACATGTTTGTTGGATTATGTTCCATTGTTGAAGAAGGACACACACGCAAGGGTATGGGGACACGAGTACGAGCAGATAGTTCCAAACAACTCGAACGTGAGTTCATAGATACTTGAAATACACTTGATACTGTTTCTATTATTTCCAAAAAAGTTGTTTGGATGTATTTTTGTGTTGAGGGTGTTTCGTAACGTATTTCGTGAAGTGTAATCGGAACTCAAACTTCCTGCATTTCCTTTTTTTTCTGGTGCGTTCTTTTGTTTTAATTTTTTTTCTGTTCATTCAATAAGCATTGACCAGGATATATGTAACTATTGTTTAGGGCGAGCACTCAGGAAACTGGAAATAAATTGTCATTGTCAAGGAACCCTTAGATACTTTCCGTTTTTTTGGTTGTTGATATAAGGACTTTATCTAAGAGATGAGAAGCTGACATTGGATACATAGATATGTAGAAAAGTATGGCTTACTTATACTTATACATATTCTCAAATGACTTGTTTAATTAAGCGAAGTTTGGTAAAGGAAGTCGGTTTTAAATCGACGAAAAAGATACTTTTGATGCTGTGGCAAAACTAATTAGAGAAACCATAGAGTCCTCATTCATCCGAAAGTATTAATTGGTATTACAATACTTCTCTAGCGAGCTCTTTTATTTTTTATCTGCTTTATCTGTTCATGCTACATAGGGCAACGTGATCCTTTGCTGAGTTTTCTATGGATGAAAAATTCGATGCTGGTGCCTATACGAGTGGATTGATTTAAAATCTATTTAACTTTATCCATGTCGCTACTTTCTGTGACTTAATTGTCTTCTGAGCCCAAAAAGTAGCGATTGACTAGAGTTACCGTTCAGATATCTCTTAAATCAGGTCATTCTTCATACAAACTCGACAAAGTCTAAGCTCAAAGTTATTGCAGTCTATGGTGACGTTTGCCGTGTCTTCCATGTTCTGTATCCTATCATGATAGTAGTAGGCATTACAGTCAAGCACTAACTTAGTGTGGCGTTACAGCCCAGGCTGGAGCTGGTCCTCAGCTAACAAGCGTCTCCTGTCAATTCGATCTTTCGCTAGCTTCCTCCAGCTTTGCACGCTAAGCAGACTAAAGTCCCTTAGCCTTCCGTTCACCAATTGAGACGCGATCTCCCTGTACTATGCCCTCCTTCGTTGGCGGATTCGAAGACTATTCGGAGCAAAGCGTTGGTGTCCATCCGCTCTACATGATCCAGCCAATTCTGTCGTTGGACCTTTACTCTTCTGGCTAAATCAACGTCGCTGTTCAGTATGTAAAGTTCGCCATTATATCTCCGCTTTTACTCACGGTCTTTGCAGATGGGACCGAAAATCACACCAACAACCACGACTCGGATTAATGAAATCTTATAAAGGGTCATTTTTATTGTTCGAGAGAAGGTTTTGCTAGTCAAATGCGTAACTAAACAGTCCGTTGGTAGCCTTTTCTGGCCTAAAGCCGCACTTACTCATATATGGATAAGGTTGTCCACACAATATGGCAGAATAGATCTTGTAAGCGATGTCAAGAGGACTGATGCTTCTGTAGTTGGCGCAGATGAGAGGGTCTTCTGTAGGATCGGACAAACAATTCAGAATTTCCGTTCATCGGACATCGGAAAGCTTTGAATATCGAGTTGTGGGAAACGCATGCTAGCTAGGACAATGTTTCGCCGCAAAGTCGATTAACTTGAATCCCTTATCGAAGATGGTGTCTGGTAGGCTATATCTTCCAACAGGAGTGCCGCAGATGCCCTATCTTTTTAGCTTTGTATAAAATCAGCGAGGACAATTTTAATTTCAAAGTTAAGGTATTACTCATAGGTCTACTTCAACAGCTCATGGAAGCTATCTTTGGTGTCGTCATCTTTTTCCTCTGAAGAGCGTGCGCGCATATTATGCTAATGTTGGCAAAAGAAATCAAATACCCCTTTGGATGCACTCAAGATTTCTTGCCTAAGTCTGCCTTCAATAACAAATTCGATAACAATCGCCGTATCTACTATAATATTACAGTGTGTCATAATCTTTTGCCCCCGCCCATTTGACCTCATTTCTTGAAAGACAGTGCCTTCGGGTACATGTGGCCTATTAAGGGACTTAACATTCCACGTGCATATCCGAAGTTCATTGCCCTTGATTCATTTGCAGGGGTTGTCAACTGTAGATCCGGCCATATAGAACTGACAAGAAAATATCCAACTTAAAGTAGTATTGCAAATACGAGTATTTTATATTGATTTAGATTTTAAAGGTTTTTCCGCAGAACTCATATCGATTATTCCACAGACCAAACCGGAAACCAAATTTAGAATTAAAATAATTCAATCTTCCGGTTTCAGTGTTTGTGGCAATATCAACTTTCCTCCCCAGTGGTCTACCCACAAAACATATTCATATCTCAACATCATAGTACTCGTGATGTTGAATTAAAATTCTGTGGAAAAAGTCACGTATACGTCACTGAGTGAAGTTACAAATTCTAAATCAAAAATGTTACGTATTCGCAACAGAGTGTTTTGAATTATCTCTGTTTGGCACAAAATATATATTTGGCAAGTACAATTCTAAACTTATGTGGTCCTGGAACGAGTTGCATTTCAATGGTTTTCAGCTGCGCAATTATAGTTTGAAGTGGTTGGAACTCCCTATTATACCTAAATCTACATAAATGATGTTAGCCAACACTTTTGTCTGAATCCTTCTAAGTGATGAAGGCAACGTTTTTCTGTAGAGCTAATTGTTACACTATTAGTGAGGGGAAGTGTAGGGGCTAAGATTGGAGATGCAGACGATTAAGAAGCGATGGAGGAGTAAGATCGTCCACCGAGGAAGACGAGGGTAGATTGAGGATATGGGAACGGAAGAAATTCTGATAAAAAATGGAAATAAGTTGACAACAACTGACTTTAGCACAAAGTGAGTTAAGCGAGGCATTGAAGGATAAACCTTTGGAAAGACTAGGTTTAGTGGAAAGAGTTTTGTGAAAACTGATTGGGTATATAGGGGATGGAGGAACCAACAAAACTTTGAGATTTTATTCATTGTGATTTTCTGGATATAAGTTCAATGCCTAAGGGGAACAAGACTAGTTGGTTCCGATACAAATATTATGCGCCGGTTATTAATTCACCTGATCCCATCTCCTTTAAGATTTAATTGCTGCATGTATTGAAGCTGTAAGATCGTATTATGCGGTGTACATTGGCTTAATTGGCCCAACACCAATGGTAAGATGATCTGACATTTAAAGACAAGATTATGCTCTTCATAAAGTTGGCTCCAAAATGCTTTGGGTTAAAAACAGACTTAAGCGAAAAGTCCTGGCACCCAGCACAGTCTCACCCGGTTCTGAATGCATAATGCTTTGAGCATTGCCTTAAGAGCGGCCTGGCTATCGATGTAAATAGCGATATCTCTATTGGATGCCGATCTCATCTGCATCAGCTCAGTCGCCCTGCGGACAGCCAGAACCTCTGATTGGAAGACGCTGCTAATGTCCGGTAGCCTTATGGACACTCTTAGTTCTGTGTCTTCCGAGAAGGTACCAGAACCTATTCTTTCCTCTGTTTTCGAGCCATCTGTGAAAACAGAATATCGAAGTCGATTAAGGAAAGGATTTCATATGTTAAAAAAAAGGATTGCCTGGCCGTAATTCCACTAGGACCGTACCGTGTCCGAAGCTCATGCTCTTAAAGTAACCAGATAAGTAAGTCGAATCGCACTGTTGCCAGCAAGCATTTTTATGCGTGAGTCAAATGATACTTTATATGCCTTTTTGATTCTTTCCACTACGTTGAAATTCTAAATTAGTTTTTGGCCCGAAATTACACCCAGATACTTCGCGCTGTCTGAAAGGGACAGATCCAGTCCGTTGAGTTTCGGGAGTGTGAATGCGGTATCTTGTGCTTTCTGGTAAAAAGATCCAGTTCCGTTTTCGAGGGATTGCTGCCGAATAACATCCCTTATGTCGCAACTCTCGTGTGTTCCCCGAGTCTATGCGAATTCTATAAAATTTAAACTTCAGTAGAGAAGAATGTCCTATATTCAGGACAAGAAACTTTATTTTCAACTAGGCATCTCTACTACAGAGAAGCACTAGAGGAATGTAAAAACGTTGGTACCGCCCATATGATTTGGTATATTTTGGTCACATGTCTTGTTTATAAGCTGATTCAAAACCCTCAAACTATTGACCAGCTACTTGCCGAAATCCTTAATCCATCAAATACGCAATCAGCTGAAAACGTGAAAATACTCACTTTACTAACTTTACATCATAAATTTGATATTATTAAACGTCCTTAACTTTTCAAATGCGTTAAGATAAACACTTCTAGTATTCGTAACACTTTGTAACACAGATGAAACAGATTTCACGCGAAGCTGGAACTTTAAAAGTTACTGACTGCGGTTATACATACGAACTTCTAAAAAGCGTCTTAAAAGTGTCGCAAAGAAAGTCCTGGCTCGAACTGGAGTGACAGTAACGGAAAACCTATACCAGAAGTTGGAACAAATATCCTCACGATTGGCGGATATAAGACAAGCCATACAAGAAGTTCAAACGTCGAACAATACTAAAGTGCCAACTATTTTTAAGCTCGCTGCACAGAGGCGAAAAAATTCTTTGGAAATAACCTCGCCGAAATACATCAAAAAAGGCAGACTGTCGCTTACTAACAAATGAAAAGGAAATTTTTGACCGGCGGTGGCTTGAATACTGCAAGGAGTTGCTTAACAAACAGTTTCCACGTGATATCGTGACGACGGCCGGTCTATCCCAAGAGGAAGTTTCGGACTTTTCAATCGAAGAAATACGTAAAGCCATCGGAAAAATGAAGCGAGGGAAATCGGCGGGACCAGACAGCATTCCATCAGAGTTTTGTCGAAGATGGAGGGGATCGGCAGCGTTTGGCTATCGAAACAGGACAACCTATGCCGAATCAATGGAGAAGTAGCTTCTTGGTTCCAATATACAAAGGAAAAGGCGATACTCGAGAATGCAACAACTACCATTCAATCAAGCTGATGTCACACACGATGAAAATCGTCGAAAGAATCTGAAACGAACGTCTTCGGAAAATAATAAAGCTCCATAATAGACAGAGTGGAAAAGCACCGAGATTCATCTAAGGACTCACACTTGGTATTTATCTACCTCGAGAAAGCATTCGGATCTCATATAGGCCGCGCTGAGGTCTCAAAACGTACCGGAAACGTATGTTAGAATAATACAAGACATATACGGAAACTTGAAAACTGCGGTTAAAAGCTCTGCCGGACTAACGAGAGAATTTCCAGTTAATGTCGGAGTGCATCAAGGAAGCGTACTTAGCCCTTTCCTCTTTAACGTAGTATTCGACTATCTTTTAAAAGACTGCATGCGCGAAGCAAATGTAACGCCAATTCTCTTCGCTGACGACGCAGTTATACTTAGCGATAACGTCGAAGATTTACAGAACGCCTTAGATTCATGGAGAAATGCGCTAGAGAGAAACGGGTTTAAAATAAGTCGTTCAAAGACGGAGCATTTGACGTGCCCATTTGCGCATCCGTTGCTACCTGTTCCGGATATAATGTTAGACGGAATAGTTCTTCCGAAAAGCACTATCTTTAAGTACTTAGGATCAATCGTTAACATGGAAGCGAAATGTGACGACGACGTAAACTACAGAGTGAGTGTGGGATGGATGAAATGGCGGGAAAATTTGGAAATCTTTTCCGACCGAAAATGTCCACTTAAATTGAAAGGGAAACTCTACACCACGGTTGTTAGACCAGCTCTTATATACGGTTCACAGTGCTGGACAATGTACGAAGCGTTTAAAAACAAAATGACGGCAGCGGAAATGAAAATGTTAAGGATGTCTAGTGGAGTCACTTAACGCGATTGCATTAGATCTACGCGTATAAGAGGAAGTCTACATATAAAGAATTCGGTAACCGAAGAGCTTGAGGCGAATAGAATAAGCTGGTATTGCCACGTTCAAAGAAGATCTGAGGAAGATCCGGTTAATAAGGCACTATCAACTACGGTCACTCAAACTGTAAGAAAACGAGGTCGGAAAAAAAATTCCTGGATTGCTCAGATGGCAAATGCGCAACAACGCCTGGGGTTAACCACTGAAGCGATCCAGGACCGAACAGTATGAAAACGCGTTTTGCGGTCTGCGACATTAGCCAACCCCATAAGCGGAGCAGCAGCAATGCAGTAAAAATGGGAAACTCGTTACGCATAAGTTCGTATAACGAGGAAAGGGTTAATAAAAGAATAAGAAGAAGAAGAAATTCTTATGCCAGTTTCATGGTTTAAGTGACACAGGGGTTGATAAAAGCTGCTGTCATAGCTATGCGAATCCCATGATTTCTATTTTCTAGAACAGAAAAAGTATGTGTTTAGCCACCAAACACTTATTAACAGAGAATTACAACCAACAGAAAACTAGATCATCAATCTTCGTTGACAAAGAGCACAATAACGTCCATCCCGTGCAAGGTTCTAAAAAGACTAGAAACATTCGTCTACTTCTCCACCCTCTAAACTCACCAACTTAATCAGGAGTAATTTATTTACAAGGTCTGAGTCAGCACCTGACTCTAAAGCCTCAAATCAACACTATTAATTTCATTCCCAAGCACCTTCCAATTGAGTTCGATTGGTCTCCTTTATACCTTCCGAATTCATCTTTGCACTTTGTAGATTGAATTTTCAAATTTAATGATATCCACATCATTAACCCGAAACAAGTACGAATACTCATACTTCTGTCATACAAAAGTATCGTCTGAATAAACCCCTAAACCGCAAAATTTTTGTAACAAAACTCCAGACGATAGCATATTTCCCAATCATTTACCAACGACAGGGGAACATTAATGGCTTCTAATGGACATTGCAAAACCTGCCTGGTAAGCCTGCCAAAATAAATTCTCCTAAACCAAGGCTCAATTCGACAATTCAATTTTAATGGTCTGGCTGTTATGGTCATGTTGAAGAATCGATTGGGCAGTTACGGCCCGATTATTTCTATTTAACAAGTGCTAATGGCATTATATCGAAATAAACCCAAAAAAAAAATATAGCAATAAAACAAGCCATTATTGACCTTAAGTTGGGCGATCTTAAAAATATATGAGTCCTTAGACAAATATGCAAATTTGGCTGTAGTGGTGGGTCAATCGATAACCATTCAAATGGGGTGAGATGAGATTGATGAGGAATTTATTCAATTGAAAATCAAAAGGAAGAGGATGGGGTAGGACTTTTGGAGAAATAACATGAATAAGCTTATTGTCCATTTAACCATGAGATGGATTTCACCACAAAGCCAAAAGTTCATTATTCTTTATGTCCAGTGTAAAATTCGTAAGCCTCTTTAGCTAGCACTTTCAATTTACAAAAACAAAAGACTCGACACACACGAGGACCTCCTGGGTCCTCGTAAAAGTGGAGAAGAAAAAGTCAAATGCAGATCCTTTTATCCGGGGATTTAGTAGGAAACTATTACTCTTATGGTAGAAGGCCAAATTGACTTCATCTCGACATTATTAGAGTAGATACATCCCTTCGCTGGTATATGAAAGGTGCTTCCTCCCCTAAAATCACTTCATATTTTTAATGAAGTTCACACCTTACTCCGATGTGGATTAGAGTCAGCAACAGACTTCAGTTTGTTAAATTCACTGGTTTTGGCTTGCATATAAATGTCCTTGACGTTGATATTCATATTACTCGTACGTTTTTCGCCATGTCATTGTGTATCCTTTGAGGTAATTTAAATTACCACAGAAGTTGTGACACAAGAACCACAATCTTGTGGTTTAACTGTTACACGAGAGCTTATCACATTTCCAAAGAGAAGAAGAGCTAATAAAACCACGAACTTGCCATTTATCTTCCAACCGAAAGTCGTGTCCTTTTGATACTGTTGTAGGTATGATGAGGATAAAAAAGGGAAAACCTAAACATCTCACTTTTATTCCGTGCATTCTACGAGTATTTCTTGTCTGAGTGCCTTGATTTTGCGATCATTACAACACAGAGACAGGCGGAATGTCCTTTGACGTTTCTTTTTCCTTTTTTCTCCTTTTTTGGCAATTTTTTTTTTTTATTTCTCGTAAAGGGGTTGCTTGTTTGCGAATCTTCACTTTCTTTAAGGTTAAAGCACTTTACACCAGCGTGAGAGTCATCTTAGATTGTACTAAAGCTGTGGAGAGTGGAGAGAGACAAGGAAATGATGATGCTTGTGGTGGTGGTGGTGGAGGCTGAAAGGAAGACCTTGTACCGTAAGATCCAAGGGTATTGTGTTACACCTCGTAAGGGATTTGAAACACGCCAACAATAACCTGTAGTAGTTGACTTAGTAATCTAGGTTAATGGATACGTTTCACTTTAAAGAGAATTTAAGGACGTTTACGGAAAGAGATGAAATTTTACCGTAAACACCATGAATTAAGTATGAATGTTGGTGAAGTAATGGATATATATAAACCTATCATCGTAGCTTAGTTAATTGTCCCTGTTTATGATGCTAGTGTCCTTTAAACTTATATTGAAATATAAACACGTTTACTGGTATATATTGCCAGGATCTCACTTCATCCGGGGTAGGTGATCTACTTCGTCTAGGTTGAAAGGTTCATTCTGCTGGAAAGCGGTATTTGGTTCATCATCACCGTTATACAGTCTACAGAAATGCCCTTATTAAATCCCCAGCATCGATGGCGATTCAACTACGATGTTCCCTTGTTCAGCTCTACAGGCTTCCGTTCGGGGCTTGTTGTCCGTAGCATGTTTTCGTTCGCCGAGGACAATTTTAATGTCATAACTGAGGCATTCCTTGAAGGTCTTGCTAAAGGGCTTATAGAAGCTATCTTTGGTGTCGTCATCTTTCTCCTCTGTGTCGACGTGCGAGCATATAAGACTTATGTTGGCAAATTTAGCCTTGACACGGACTGCTCTTTTTGTTTGGCCCATCGCATCGGATAAGGTCTCATTTGTTCCGGAACTTTAATTCAGCGTTGATTCCATCTGGGCAATTCATTCGCTGTCCCTTTAATAGTGCTTTGATAGGGTCTGCTTGTCAGCATTCGTGCTTATGAGTTTAGTAATCGAGTTTGGATGAGACTGACCAGTACCCAACAGACACAATCCAAAATTAATGGGTAGAAAGCAGTTACAACACTGGATAGTGCCTAACCTATTTCTAAAACACCAAAGCATCCTCGATGAATTGAAGGGAAGATAGCAATATTTAAGCTAAAGACCAAAAAAGCTGATGGAACGGACGGCATGAAAGTCGAGCTTTAAAGCTGCAGGGGATGACTTGGTAGGGAGCATACACATACTCATACACAAATATGGTCGAAAGAAAGTATGGGCGATGAATGGAACCTCAGCATTGTTTTTCCGATCCTCAAGAATGGATACCCTCAAAATTTTGCCAACTATGGACGCATCGGTCTTCTCAACATCCCCTTCAAGATCTTATCTGCCGTTTTGTGTAAACGGCTGAAGACGTTCGTCAACAACCAGTGTGGCTTCAGGCCAGGAAAGTCCACCGTCAACTGCATATCTAGGAGAAAACCCATGAGTTTCAGATACGCACCACCTATTCATCGATTTTAAATGAGCGTATCACAGCATTTAAAAAGATGAGCTATACAGAGCAATGTCTAGTTTTGGCATCCCTAAAAAGGATTTAAAAAACGCAATGCGCTGTCATGCAATTTCTTCAACATTCTACCTATATTTGAAAGAATAGTGGAAAACACACTCTTTCAAAAGTCCGTTCAATTACTCGCGTACGTCGATGATATTGACATAATCGAAGGAAAGCAGCGTGATGTCAGTGGCGCTTTCGCGAGTATTGAGATGGAAGGGACGAAAATGGGTTAAACGATCAACAAGGGCAAGGCCAAGTATATGCTGTGAATCAGAATCAGAAAAGACATTCAACACCGAAGTCTCGGCCAGAACGTCAAATTCGACAGTTAAACCTTTGAGGTAAGATCACTCTTGCCAATTGCTGCCCCTTTAAACTAAGAAGGCATTTAACTGGCAGAGCTCTCTCTCGAACAACAAAAGTGATCCTACACTCGTATAAGACTTTAATAATCCCAGTCCTCCTCCATGGTTCAGGGAAATGTACATTATCAAAAATGGGTGAGGGTGCACTTCCCTGCTTCAAGAGGAAAAATCTTGGATTGATTTTCGGTCCCATCTGCATTGAAAGTGAGTGGAGATGGAGAGACAACGACGAACTGTACAGCGACATCAGCCTAGCCAGAAGGGTGAAATTCCAATGACAAAAATTGCTGGGTCATGTAGAGCGGATGAACACAAATGCTCCAGTGCGAAAAGCCCCCAAGGGACAGTCTAGTAGAGGAATACCGAGACTCAAGTTGCAAGTGGAAGAGGACCTTAGCCAACTTAGCGTACGAAACCGAGACGCTTGTTGACTAAGGCCCAGGTCCATCCTGGATTTGGCTTGATTTGGTTTTATTTTCGCAGGACTCGCGCTGGAAATTTAACGTATTCAGGACTGCTCCTATCCAACATCCTGAAATGCTGCCCCCAATGAGAAATGAAGTTGTCGCCATTAAACACATTAAAAATTATTGGACTTGTGCAACTGGAGCCCATGCAGAATGAACTTGCTTAACTGATCCAGCGCTTTCTTTCTTATCTTCTTTGGTGGCGATTCAGTCCAGGTAACATCCGAGCCTTTATAACTATGCCGCCCCAGCTAGAGCTTTTGTTTGGTAGCTGAATCAAATTACGAATGCCAAACTGATTGACCTGCGGCTCGTTCTTTATTGCTGCGTTTTCACCTTTAGATAGAAAACAAGACTTTCCAAATAAGAGTACACTCAACTTATCCCAAACGTGGCTCCGAAATCATCGATTGCATGTATATGTTCTTTCTCGATAATACTCGTAGCATTTAGTTCGTTTTCACTTGTTTACTCCATACTTGCATATGCAAAATGTACAGTTTGGTGCGGTCTGTAGGCTAGTGCTGTCATTGGACCATATCTTTTCAAAAATGAAGTTGATCAGCGTGATACAATCGACTTAGTCCCATGAAAAAAGATTTGCTCGTTCCCCTATTGCATGGCATGAATGTGGAAAAGATATAGTCGCAGCAGAATGGCGCTATGTACCATAAAGCAGACAAAACAATCAACATATTGAATGAAACATTCGATGTTCAAAGCACAGAAAAAGGCACTTGATGGTTCGGTTGTAAAATAGACAACGAATCTTTATTTAATTTTAACAAAAATGTAACATTTAATACAAAACAGTAGTGTGATGCAATCTGGTATGCGAGACGCGCATTCAGCTAATTTTGGTGTGGGAAAGTGAATTTTAACAAAGTATGTACGGCAACCTGAGATGCAAAATAAAGTGTGGGAAATATAATGTTGTTTGTCTACTTGTAGACATTCGATGAAAGCTTAATCTCGCGTAATGGACCTGTATATTGACCTCCAATATCATGTGATTTGACGCCACATGATTATTTTCTTTTGCGGTCGTAAACTTGATGACATTTCGTCCGTTAGCCATCAAGATATTGAAGTTTAAGTGCCGCACTATTTTTTTTTTACGACGCGGAACATGTATCAAACTACTGACTGTATATCACAATGGCTTTCCCTATGTCCTTCAAAACCTCGTATCGTGCTGTGAAAGGGAAACGTGTCGGTGCCTACACGAGTGATTTTATCTCAAAATTGTGGTAATGTTTATGAATAATCCCATTAGGCCGGGCATCCTTGTCAGACCGGTATATGGTAAAAAAAAAAAAAAAACCAACACAATGGCAAGCATCAAAGCGTCGTCTTTGATCCTGTCCACAACAGAACTTAAAACTCCCCACAATATCCTGTTCTTTCAAAACAAATTAAATGGAATAAAATACAATAAAAGTGCGTTATCCTGTTAAGGCGAAAAGGGAATTGTTAAGTTTTGGCAGCACTCCAACTTTATCCCGGTGACGTGGGTGCAGGAGGTGGGAAATGTTTAAAAATGCGCAACTCCTCGCATTAACTTGTCAATCAAACGACCGACGTTCGCCTTATGATGACGAAGAAGGGTAGAAGGATTGCTATTTTTTTTTTCCTTACTTCCTTTGTTCATGCTTATTTTTTATTTTTTTCGTCTGTTATTCTGTGAGATATAACGGTTAATCCACTCATCCCTAGATCATGTTGTTGTGATTGTGTGTGTGAGTGGGTCTTTGGGTTGCCATGCATATCATTTATTTTGCTTAGCAAAGGGAGTAAGACCCATCTCATCTCTGAGTGAGATTACTGAAGTATGAAATGCCAGAAGCATTTCCTTTTATGGCTTCCTGAGTGATTGAGTGATTTTGGTGCACTTAGGCTTCAGCTTGCCAGTGGGGTTTTGGGAGATAAGTGAACAATGATTAGGAACTGGTTATGTTGGCACGTGCTTACTTTATTTTCAATTCAGGTTGGTTGGTTGGATTGGTTGCGGAACTGTTAAGTTTTCATAAATTGTATAAGGTTCAATTGAGTAGTCAATGAGTTGAGTAAATACTACGAACTTGACTTTTGTTTTTACCCATGCCAGGGTGTCCTGTGTTATTTTTAAGGAGAAATATATGCTCTGGAGCAATGATCGTAAAATTATCGATTTTAAGACACACTGTAACCCACCTCAGCGTAGTAGGCCAGGCTTTTCTTACATCAAACGTTTCTGTTCCAAGTAGTTGGTAGTAGAAGGAGAGATATCTTGGTCTTATACTAGTTACTCACTCAAGTGGCGCTACAGTTTAGAGTGAAACTGGGACTCTCCAGGTAGCAAGATCCAGTGCCTCAGCACAGGTTAGTTTCAATTTTCTTCCACTTGCATGCGCTACTCGAAGACTGCTTAGGCCGGAGGCGTGGCATGCATTCTTCGAACACTGGTTTCTCTGGTTTCAAATTCATAGACGTCTTACTAGACCGATGTTCCTGTATAGCACGAAATATTTGTGGTTTAATCTTATCCTGCATTCCCTGTCAATGCAAGCGGGCCCGGAAATCACGCGCAGAATAATCTTTCGCACTGGCTAAGTGCTTCTTTCCCAAGGTCCAAGGCAAGACAGAGGGCTCATTCCCCCATGAGCACAAAGCAATTGCTTGACGTTCTGGCTAAGCCGTCTGTGGCGTGCGGTGCTTTATAATATTTTGCAGTCGCTCCCGTCTCACGGTTTTCATTCAATCACAACAATGTCATCCGCAAGTAATTGCGCGAACGAGTAACGATCGAGTTCCCATTGTGAAGGCCGGCGAATTTTGGATGTCTGAAACCATTCTTGACAGTGACAGTGATTCTGCTATTGTGTGCATATTTAATAGAAGTTAGCCTTTCCCTGTTACAAACGGCATTTGTACAGATCAATCAGACTGTTTAGCTGGACTTTTGACAGACAGTCCACAGTTGGCGTAATCAATATCGTGTCCTTTCCTGTGAATTGTATGAGCAATGCTGAGCTTCCATGCTTTAAGCATGCTTCCCTTCGACAATATCATACAGATGAGCTTGTGTGAGGTAGCTGATTTAAATAGGTTAATACCTAATCTGTCTGCACTTAATTCGGCCTCCTTTAACAAACTCGTATCCAAAAAGGCGCTGCTTTTACTCACAATTGGAATTGTTGTAGTAAATGTCGCAATTTTTCATCCTAATGTTACACGGTCCATTACATCGCATTTCCTGGATGACGGTAACAACAAGTTCTTCGACTCCATGTAAGATATTCAGGGATCCTATAATTTAAGTGCAGATCCGAAGCTCGTTTTCCTTATTTCGTTTACAGGGGTTGTCGACTGTAGATCAGTCCATATTCAAGGCTAGAGTTACTCCGCTGGCACAATTGGTTGGACCCAATTACCCAATACAAGCGCTGCCCTTGGTCGATTAGCGGCTCTTCCGCAACCGTGTTCTTTTCATAACCCTTACTCAGTCTCGGAAATCCTTGCCGGCCTGAGCTCCAAATACCTATGTTCCATTATCTCTTTATCTGCTGATCAGAACTCGCGCTCAAAAATTGGCAGGTCGAGTCCGGATGGACGACGACTAGTACCTGATGGGTACTATATAGGACAAAATAAGAACATTAGGTGGTTGAAAACTGTTACAACACTGGGCATCGCCAAGTTGACACATCCCAGTGCCTACCCTATTTCTTAAGCATTCAACCAAGAAAGAAGCTGCATATCCTCAAAAATATCTGTCTTAACAACATCTAAAGGATACTTTCGTCAAGCCGTCTATTGAACTACCAACCCAGCATGGACCAAGAACCAATAGATGTCAAAACGCTGACAAGAAAGTGGAGCCCCAAGGGGTCTATGTAATGTAATCCGATTGTCCAATTACATCTTAGAGTGAGGTTCCCCAAAGGGGATATGAAAAAAGACAGTCAATCGTTGCTAATGAGATCCTATCTTATGTACTTACGTACGTGGTGCTCCAGGGTGGACATGGGCCTCAGTTAACAAGTACCTCCAGCCAGCTCGATCTTTTGCTAGCTGCCTCCACTTTCCCAAGCTGAAGTCGCTTTGCCTGCGACACTTGAATCTCGGTCTTTCTCAACTTGGCGGCCCTGGGAGGTGTATTCGAAGACTTTTCGGGCCGGAGCGTTGGTATCCATCCGCTCTACACGACCCAGCTATCTCAGTCGTTCTATGTTCACTACTCCGGCTAGATTGATGTCGCGTATCTCCTCATCTACTCACCATCTATTCAGACGGGACGGAAAATCGCTCGAACAATATTCCTCTCAAAGCATCCGAGAGAACCCTCGTTCAACTTTGATAATGTTCATGCCTCTGCGCCATAGAGCAGGACTGGGATTATTAAGGTTTCATAAAGGGTGTTGTTCAAGGGAGAGCTTTGCTAGTCAACTGACATCCATTCCCAAAGAAGAAGTGATTGGCGGGAGTCATTCTTCGTATGATCTCAGAGCTTGTATCGTTCTCTGAATTTATAGCGGAGCCTAAGTAGACAAAGTCATAAACTACCTCAAAGCCGAAAGTGAGGTTCTGTCCGAGATGTCAGTGTTGAGTGTCCTTTTTACTTGACAGCGTATACTTGGTCTAGACCTCGTTGACCGCTAAACACAATTTCGCCGCTTCCACGCCACATACATCACGCTGCTTTCTTCTAATTATGTCATTATCAATGGCGTATGCGAGTGTCTTTTGAAAAGATTGTGCCTCTTGCGTTTGCTCTTGAGTTTTGCATTATTCTTTTAAGTGTGATGTTGAAGGCAGTACATAACAGCGCGCCGCCTTGTCGAAATTATTTTTTGACATCAAAGGACAAACTGGATATTGCTCTGTATAGCTCGTCTCTATAGATGCTGGTATAAGCGGCCTTAACATCGTTTATAGGTGGTGTGTATCGATCTGAAGTCGATCTGAAGAGCATAGTGTGAATATTAAGTCGATGGTGGACTATCCTTGCCTGAATGCCGAGGCTCCATTCATCAGGCATACTTCCGTTCGACCATATTTAAGAGACGAGTTGGTGTATGCCCCTTACCAATTCATTGCCTGCCGCTTTGAAGAGCTCGGCTTCAGCAGCTTTTTTGGACTTCAGCTTAGATATTGCTATCTTCACATCATCCAGGTCGGGTGGAAGGAATTGTTGCTCTACATCGTCCAGGTTGAAACGTTCATTCTGTCTGACACCAGTCAGAAGCATATCAAAAACGGCATCTCCGATGCCTTTTTGGCAGTGTTGCCAAATACAGATACATAAGACACCTTTTGGTGTGGAAATTAGCTTGACAATTTTGGTGCCAAATTTTAGTTGCTGCGAGGATATAGAAGTTACTAAGCGGAAGGAGAATGACACAAATTCCTCGTTGCGGCAGTTTATTTTTTCATTGATTTGCTATAGCCAACACCACAAAACAGAAGGCGAATTCATTGAACCCTGTTATCCTATTAAGATCATACTTCTCATATGGTGCGAAGGTAGGCAGCAAATGCATGAGTTGCAATCATAATCAGGCATTCATCGTCTGGATTTCAAGCTATTTTTGAAAATACTATTCGAGGTCTCCATATCAAACCAAAGCAACCTTGTTGACGAAGAGGAATCTCAGAAAAACCCAGTTACACACGATATAAGAAGGAGCTCGGCAAGCTTTCGAAGAGTGCCTTTAAGAAAAGACGGTTGTCGAAAGTGTTCACAAGGAAGTCAGGCCACCTGGAGTAGCTCAGAAAACCTGACGGCACCTACACTGAGTCGAAAGCAAGGATACTCTGTCTCATGCTTTAGACTTATGTCCCAATTAATCTGATCAGAACAAAATCACACCCACCGCAAGTGAGCTGAATGTCACAACGAATGTCACGGATGAAGCTATTAAGCATGCCGTTGCTGCCTTGATTGACTTCAAGTTAACTGCACCCATGACATATACCCAGTTTTAGTTCAAAAAGATAAATGTAGATCAGCTGCTGGTAACTCTGAAGCGAAATTGCCTTGCGAATGCATTCTCTGTCTGAGATGCAACATTCTTACCTATGCGGAACATTACTGAAAATTTGGTGGGCACAATTTGAGGCGCACTCACCCTAGCTGTCAACAACGCAACTTTTGTTACCTGGCTCGTGGAACTAGCCGAGACAACATGGCGTAAACGAATCACTAGTTTGTTGTATAAAAGCACGTGAATAGGTCGCTTTTTGTGGATTTTTTGTCTGGTGAAACAAGGTCTCACGAAAAAACGTTTTTGCTGCTTTTATCAGACCCAAGCAATAGTCCGCTTCAGCTGCATGGGAGCTTTCCCTGGCACGCCTAGTTAAGTTCAAGACGCATTTATGAATTTTGCTTCCTTCCATATTCTTAAAATATGATGTTCTCTCTTGTTTTATGGACATGGCATCTGATGCAATAATACCCAAACCCCTGATACGGAAAAAATACGAAATCGACTTTCCCTGTGCCCAAGACTGATTTCAGCCAGAATCTGAACCAGGCAAGGAGCGTACGCGGGTCTTTACGGGTATACAACAGCGTTAGATTTCATTCCTCGTTAGGAGACATTGCATCGGTTTTCGAAGCGGAGACACACGCAATACTGATGGCAACGAACTATATTTTGGGCATTCGGTGGAGGGAGGGGGCGAAGCATCGGCGTCTATAGCGATAGTCACGCTGCACTTGAGCACTTAGAGTCTTAATGAACCCCCACCAAACAACTTTGAAGCTAGTTCAAGAATGAAAGATATCACAAAACTTGTAAAACGACTGCATTCACTGAGTATTGACTGGGTTTCAAGCCACATCTGGATCACGGAAAATAAAATCGCCAAGAACATGCCAAGTAAGGATCAGAGAGTAGAATTGTATTTCAATGTGGATTCATCCGGCGTCCACAGTTAACGCTTTAATTAAAGTTTGTGTTCTATGTGAGCACAGCTGCAGATGGCATGACTCCGCAGGAATTCTTCTCGACCTCTCTGAGAAGTCGTCGGACTTGCTTCTGTCTTTTAGCTTGCGTTGCGTGACTGAATATCTTACTTTTGCTAAGAACATAAATGTGCTGGGCTTATGTGATGAAATACCTTGCGACGCTTGCTGTTAAAGTGATGACGACACGGCAGAGCACTACCTCTGTGAATATCCGGCTTACGATCGCTTTAGGGTACAGGTAGTCGGCGTCGAGCTGATGTGGGATGGTACTGTGGGCACTTCACCACTGAAGCGTCTTTCCGTCTTTCTTCGAAATACGGGAACTTACAAGAAATACAATGGACTAATTCTTTGTCTGAGTTCTCTGTTCCAATTAAACAAAAAAAAGACAGGCGAGGATATTATAGCAAAATAATAGTGTTGGGATATCAAAAGAGTGATGTCAATTGATATTCCCAGCACCCCAGCAGTGAAAATGCAGCTGTTTGCATTGACAGAACATGTTATTCATATGTAAGATGTAAGAAGGCCCCATTAGTTTCGGAATCAAATGCATTTCTTCCTTCCAATTAAAGCAGACATCCTCATAATCACAGGACTGACATTTCATAACATATTCTTACTCAACAAGCAACTAGTTCCTCACATTGGGCGCCAATGCAGCAATATTTCCTTTGAGTTTCACTTATGATGCAATTTGAAGATGGAATTCAAATTTCTTATTCATATTGCTGTTTGCAATGAAATTTATTCCAATTTCTACATCGCCTTTGTACATACTTTCTTGGATATTGCCTTATCGAATTACATCACTCAAAGTCGAAGAAATTCTTCTAAGGAGCACCAACGCAAAACGTATTTCAGCTCATCATCTCTTTTGAGTTATTTTGGAAAGACGTCATATGTGACGTCTTGCAACATACTTCCATCAAACCCAATTTACTCTGATAAATTCCTTCGTTCTGGTGCGTTCCTTAAAGCAAATTCTCTATGTTGCCCTGGCAAGAGGTCTTAACGAAAAAAAAAAACAAAAAATAATTCAAACAGCATGATTCTTAGGAAAGCAAGACATAGAGAATTTATTAAATACTCCCACTGCTTTGACGGTAATTTATTCTTTCCCTTGTCTATCATAACTCTCTCAAGAACGTACGCCTATGGAAAATTCGAAAATGCCTCAAATGCCAATTTTTTTAATAAAATGATCGCTGAGAACGTAGCAAAATGGATCTTTCTTCGTATCCCCATCCGATATCAAACAAAATCAGCGTTTCCTAAAGGAAATTTTTGTGCGAAAAAAAAAAAAAAAATTGCAAAATCTACAAGAAGTAATCGGATTTTCGCTAAGCTAAAGGCATCATACCGTTGTTGTCACATCAAAGCTATCGACAGCCTTCAAGTAGATATTTGCAAATTTTTTTATCATCTCCTTAACTAAATCCTTGTACTGCAATGTGTTGGTTTAATTTTCCGCCATGTACTCGTACTCTCGCAGACAGAGTCTAAAAGTTTTTTGATTTGATCCTTGTTTGCATATTGTCGCGCCATCCTTGTTTATGTAAATAATGCACACACGTTTATAATGACTTAAGACGATGGAAAAATAATACGAATACTCGTAACTTTGTGTGCTTTGGGAATTTTCATCTGAATTCTTCAAGTACCTGTCGTTCTGGGAGTGAGCGTGAAAGGATTTTCTCGAGATTTTCTTCAGATTTACTTGTTTCAAAGTTTAAATTGGTTTCTTTTTAAAGACAACTTGTGCGAGCAATTGGGTAATCATTTGTTTAAAAATATGTATATGATAAAATAAGAGAATAACAGTTAAGTGCTGGTGATGTAATCACAAGGATAATCCCTATTTAGAATCCTTTAGTGAGAGTAATGAATCGCTCATTTAGAAAAGCATATGAAAACATTTGTGAGGACATAATTAAAATTCTGTCTTCTGGGTTTTAACCTGGTTTATCATTCGTTCCATGGCCTTGGGTACACTGTTTTATGCTTACCTGTTGTAAAAACGAATTAAGAGCTAAGAGCTGATTTTGTAAATTGAACTTCGCATGAAAGGACGATAATGTCTATATTGGAATTTTTAGTTATATCCGCTGCCCTCTATTAGACTCCATGCGGACTCGACTTGCTAAACTTATTAAAGCGAGTGCTAACTACTCATAGCAGATAAAAATATCAAAACTATAAACGGGACGGCGGATGAATTCCCCAAATGGAATCACAGAAGAAATGAGACCTTGGAAAACAGATGGAGGCGGAGGAGCCCTTAATGGATCAACGGCAGCACTTACATCCCAGAACGGGTTACTGGCTTCGGTCTAACTCTCGTCTTAGGGTTATTAAAAATACCCCTAGTTGGGTATTGGGGGTTGTGCCGCCGGGCTAACTCCCAGAATATGGATGGATCTACTGTTAGCAGCCCAGGCAAAAGAATTAAGGACAACGAACTTCGATTATGCACATAAAATGTTAGGTCCCTTAGTAGGCCACGTGCAGCCGAACAACCAGCGGACGCACTAGACTGCTGCAAAGCAGACATTACCAAAAAGCGATGGAGTATGCCGGACAAAGAGAAGATATAAAAATAAGACATCTACTATGGTGACTGTGACGGCAAAAGCAGGATGCGGATTTGATGCTAGAGGCAGACTTAGGCAGGAAGTCTTAAGTTTCCGGCATGTGAACGAGTGCCTCTAGGCAATCCGCAAAAAGACTAAATTTACCAACATTAGCCTGATATGAGCGCACGCTTCCACAGAGGAGTAATATGACGACACCAAAGATGCCTTCTATGAGCTCTTGAACAAGACCCACGAGCAATGCCCTAGCTATGACATTAAAATTGTCCTCGGCAGTTTAATTGCAAAGCTAGGAAGATAGGGTGTCCTTGGTAGTAAGAATAACGGATTCAGGTTAATCGTCTTTGCGCCGGGACGAAACTATGCCGTAGCTAGAACGCGGGTCCACATCTCGATATTCACAACGAGACCTGGAGAACTCCTGATCAATCAATCGTCAAGCAGATTGATCACATTGCGGTCGACGCAAGACACTCCTCCAGTATTATGGATGTCCGAACGTTCCGAGCAGCCAACATCGACTCGGACCATTAACTTGTTGTAGCCAAGGTACGGTTGCGGATATCCCATACAACGTCAAGACAACCTAATACTGTGAGAAATTTCGATGCCAGACGGCTACAATCGCAAGAGATCGCCAAATGCTTTTGCAAACTAGTCTCTCTTAGTCAAGCATCAGCGGCGCTGCATAGGAGGAGCTGCTGACAGGCTCTATGAGCAGAAGAGAAGAGACGAACACCGGCTTCTCAGGAGGAAAAAGAAAGAGCATGAGAAGCGCGCGGTCGAGGAAATTGAGAGATTCCACTCCAGGAATGAGGTTCCGAAGTTTTACCAAGAGTTTAAAAAAATGCCACGGATGCTGAGGATTTGAAAAGATAATTTCTGTAGACAATACAACGGCAATGATTGAACAAATACCGCTGTCAGGCAGAATGAACCTTTCAACCTGGAAGGTGTAGACCAACAATTCCGTCCACCCGACTTGGATGAAGTGATGATAGTAATATCTAAGCTCAAGTCCAACAAAGCTGCTGGAGCGGACGGCCTGACTGCCGAGCTCTTCAAAGCGGTAAGGGGCATACACCAACTCGTCTCTTAAATATGATCGAACGGAAGTATGCCCGATGAATGGAGCCTCAGCATTCAGGCCAGGAAAGTCCACCATCGACTAAATATTCACACTACGGCAGATCTTGGAGAAAACCAATGAGCTTCAGATTGATATACACCAACAATTCATCGATTCTGAGGCTGCATATGACATCATCTATAGAGATGAATACCTGCCAAACTCGTCCGTCTGTGCAGGATGATGATGGAGAATGCACACTGCTCCATTAAGGTCGGTAGTGATCTCACCGAGAGCTTTGGTGTCAAAAAAGGATTTGGACAAGGCGATGCACTGTCATGCGATTTCTTTAACATCATACTTGAAAGAATTGTGCAATACGCAATTGACACAATCGGAAGAAAGTAGCATGATGTCAGTGGCACTATCGCGAGTATTAAGATGTAAGTGGCGAAAATTGGTTAAGTTGTCAAGAAGGGCAAGACCAAGAATTCGGTGTCAAATAAAAAGGATACTCAAAACCGACGTCTCGGACAGAACGTCACCTTCGTTGTATATAACTTTGAGGTACCAAGGATTCGCTATAAATTCAGAAAACGATGCCAGCGCTGAGATCAAACGAAAAATAACTCCTGCCAACCGCTGCTTCTTTGGGCTGAGAAGGACTTGAAGCCTTCTCTTGAACAATAAAAGTGGCCCTTTACAAAACTTTAATAATCCCAGTCCCGCTCTATGGGGCAGAGCCATGGATATACAACGACATAGACCTAGCCAGTAGGGTGAAGAACAAACGAGTGTGAAGGCTGGGTCATGTAGAGTTTTTGAATCCGCTCCCGAGGAACTGTGTAGTGGTGGAGCGTGCAAGTGGAAGGGGATCTCAGCCAACTAAGTGTGCTAAATTGGAAGGAACTAGCGAAAGATCCAGCTGGCTGGAGACGCTTGCTTTTTGAGGCCCAGGTCCACCCCGAACTGTAGTGCCATCCAACGTAAGTAAGTAAGTCAAAGGACCAAGCAATATGTAGATCATGGTATGTCCTTTAATTATCTATTTGTTGTCTTGAGCTAGCAGCAAATAAGACATCGCTTCATCAGCATTCATGATCAGAATCTGCTTACAAATTGTAACATAGTCATATGTCTGGTGTCGATTGACTTCATTACATCGAACGACATAAATCAAAGTTAATATAACCTTTCACATAAAATGTTAAAAGTACTATACTTCACGAAATAACGAAACTAGTCCCATAAATAAAATAAATCTGTCCTTTGGCGCCCCTTTACAGTTTCACACTTCCCACCACATTGGTATGGGGAATAATTTATTAGTTTCAACAAGCTCATGCATAAAAAGCAGAACTTATAATCAGGACACGTTAAACATTATCCTCACGGACGAATTCAATAGTAAACTTTATGAGGACATACGCATTTGAACATTCATATATGTACATATGAAATTTTGGGACACTTTTAAGCATTATTCGCTGTAAATTACGAGCACAGTAATTGTGATATGAAAGAATAAATACTCACACCATTTCATTAACGAAAATTACGACTTGGCTTTCTGTACTTCAGATACAAATATTCATTTGCAAATACATATGTATCCGTTATGGTGGATACTATTCGTATAAAATGAATAAAACTGTCAATTGCCAAGTGTGACCTTGTTGTGGTTTAATTTTGCGTACAAACAGACCCACCCACGGCCGCACTGAGTTTCTTTCACTCAATTTAACCAAAATACGAGTAAGATATTTGTACATACGAGTATGAATGTATTGGGGAATTGAAAAAAAAAATTACAAAGCAATTCGACTTTGGATTTGTGAGTGTACTTTGACCCATTATTAAGGACATTAAGTCTGGGAATGTTTGGCAATACTCGCACATTTTGGATGAAGGCTAACCGATTGTAGAAATTAATCGTCCTTTGAGGGTATAAAAATGTAACACACTCATTGCGAGACGTAAATATTTTTACATTTGAATAAAGCCAAGGAGTAGTCATATAGAAATAAGGGCGAAAATAACTCTGGTAACTGGGGGGTAATTGTTATATTTTTGTACGTTTTAATTGTACTGTATGTGCTGATACGATTTGGGAATTCCGAAAATATGAAAACGAATCTTGTCAACGGTTGTATGGTCTTGAAGACCATTATATTTTATAGAAATTGCTATATACTTTGAAGTACTAAGAAGGGGCTTAGATATGATGTTGAAAATATGGGCAAAGCACCTCCTAAGGGGCCATGAGAGGGTGGGAATATTCCAAGCCACCTCCGGGAGCTAAATGCGCGCGACAGATGCGGGAACCATCAGCTGGTTTGACCTTCTCATCTGTCCTCATTATCTGGGAGTGAAGTTGTATCATCTCGTATGCATATTGCAGGTGACAGCATGAGTTTTCCAAAACAAAGGCCTTCGCTTTTTGAAAAGGAATAATCGGTATTGGGTATCTGCTGTTTTCAAGTTTCGTTCTGCGAATTTGGTGCTTTAAGCCACATTCTTTTGAAAATTAATTGAACCTGTATGCTTTGTGTTAGCAGTTACCGTCTGTTTCTAATGGAAATTTTGGAAAAGTGTTTCGGCAACGATTCTCTAAAGAAAACGGTCCTTTACCAGTGGCACGCGCGGCTCAAAAGTGGTCGTGAGTCAATCGAAGATGATGAATGCAGTGGCAGACCATCGACATCGAAAACCGAAGAAAATATTGATGAAAATTTGAAGACTGTCAAAGAGTATTATTTGGAAATTATGAGTCGTTTGCGTGAAGCATTTCGCCGAAAGAGACAAGAATTGTGGGCAGAAAACTGGTGGATTTTGCACCATGATAAGGCACCGTCGCACAGTGCCATCATTATTCGTAATTTTTTGACAAAAAATGCAACAAATACCATCCAATAGCCACCGATTTGGCTCCCTGTGACTTCTTTCTGTTCAATCGAGTTCAAAAACCTGTACGGGGAACGCGTTTGAGCAGCCGAGAGGAAGTTATGGAAAAATCGCCAACACACACAGAGATAGATGTACTCTTGGCTACGTATATTTTGCAAATGTCAAGCTTTGACGCTAAGATTTAGAGGGAATATCAACAACAGATGTACCAACTTAACAAAAAAAAAACATAACTCAGATCGAAACATTGGGAGCGCCACACGGTGGTTATTCCGGGAACTTTTTGATCGAGGTAGTATGTGTACAACGACGATAATCGGCTCGAGATATTGGCAATGGTCAAACCAACCAAACCAAATCATTATAAGGAAACAGCTCAATGAACCAATCATCACCAATGTTAAAACGTTATTTCTTGCTTGAAGGGCGTTTATTTTTGTACGACTTTTGTACGTTCTTGTTGAAATAATTCATCTATCCATCTGTAACCTCCTAGCTAATTGACAGAACCAGATTGATTGAGTATTCCTTTTCGGTATCTGCTTACTCTACCATACAATTGCGAATAAGACTGTCACCGTTTGGTATTTTAGTACCTTTGGGGTGGCAAACCTCTAGAGAGTACTGCAGCATATCCCATAGAATCCGTTGCAATCTTTGTAGTGCATTAGGAAATAGATTTTGAATATGGTTTTGAGTGGTTTTTATGGTTGATTCTGCTGTGCTGATGTGAACGCTCTTGCAGTTTACGAAAACGATCGAAGGGCTAATTTAAAACTTCTTTACTTCTAACATGACAAGCGAAGTCCACACATTACGAACTTAGAGTATGCCCATGTAACTTACCTTCAATGTAACCTTCTAGTGCTGCTAGCAACTTCAAGTTGCAGTAAAAGACAGATATTACCGACATTTACCTAAGCTTTTACAAAAGTACGGACTTTTTCGAATATACATTCATCATGTAAAATCAACAATGTTCAAGAATAATTGCTCTTAAGCTTTTATTAGACGATGGAAAGTTATTGCGGATAGAAAGGGAGGTACCGATGCATGTTGGTCTTAAATGTTTGGTGGTTATAATGACTGGGGAATAAAGAACTCGGCAGGGAATTCCATAAGCGAGTTGTTCGGGTTAGGAAACAATCACGATATTTCATGGTACGTGCGAAAGTAGGCTTGAGGGTGAAATATTTCTTACATCGGTTGAGGAAACCTAGGCATTTCGCAGCATTTTTAGCCAACTCGAATATGTGGTCATTCCAACGAAAGTTTTTATTGGCACACATACCGAGAATGGAAAGTTTTTCGGTTTCAACGACGCAAGTGTAATTCATGGATAATGGCTGGGTATTTGAGTTTCGCTTTAGCGGGAGCGAACGAATATGAAAAGCAGAGAGTACTGTCGTCAGCGAAGGAATATACTGGATTAGAAGTAGCAGATGAGAGATTATTAATGGAGATTAAAAAGAGTGTCGGAGAGAGAACGTAGCCCTTGGGCACACCATTATTTATTTTGTGGATACAGACATAAAACCATCCAAGACTACTTAAATTGAACCTTCCGAAAGGTAGTTTCCAATCAATTGGAGAAGAGTCGTCGATCTCTAATGCACGTATTTTCGACACAAGAGCCTGAAAGCTGATAAACTATCTAAAACATCAGCACAATATGTCGACATGCCCCCGATGAGTTTGAAAACCTTTTCAAGGAGTAGTAATATTACATGATGAACCAAAGACTTCCGGAATATAGTCTAAAAGTAGTATTTGGGAATTCAAATTGGTAATTGGAAAGGGCAGCACTTTCAATGAACAAATGAAAAGGTACAGCCACCACAATAAGAAAGCGCAACAGTAACCTGGCCCTCTCCTATTGCTGGAAGCTTGTTGTAGGCAAATTTAACTCAAAGCTTGACTAAGAGGAAAAGGCTCAAACCGCCCAGTAAAATAAATTCAACGGTGAAAGCTCTAGAATGACTTCCTATAGGGAAACAATCTTCCGAGCATACACCACCTACAAACGACAATCTATGTAAACTTTTATTATTAACGAGTTAGGCTAGTAGCTACCACCGAAAGTGTCTCTTGTATGATCATGAGTATGTGCGACAAACAATAGGGACAGAAATGAAGAAAAAAGGGAAGAAAAGAAGATCCTCCTTTAAAAAAACGTACTTACGCAAGCACAAGAGTATCGAGGAATTCCGCAATAAGTAATACTACTCCGGAGCTAAGTACTCGTAAATGACAGCTTTCTTTAAGTCCGAAATTCTGGAGAGGGCCAACAATTTTTAAGACAAGCATCATCGACTTTAAAGCTGAATATAATAACATTCGCTGTCTTGTGCTTTACAAGGCTATATCTGGAATAGTGGGAGAGATGGTCTCCCTCTGTGCTGGTGTCAGAAATGAAGTCACACCTAGCAGAAGGCATCAACATCATCGGTCGGCCTCTGCACTCAGGTTTAACGGCAATTGTAGAAGATTGAGAGTGAGTTGGCCTTATAGTAATTGCGATCAAAACTTTCTTTAGGCGTTACAGTCCGGGGTGGACCTGGCCCTCATTCAGCAAGAGTCTCCAGCTAGCTAGAGTCTTTTACTAGCTGCCTCCAGTTTCGCACGCTAAGTTGGCTGAGGTCCCCATCCACTTGCGTGGGCCACCTGAGTCTCGGTCTTCCTCTACTGCATTGTCCCTAGGGAGCGGATTCGAAGACTTTTCGGACCTGAGCATTGGTGTCCATAGGATCTACATGACCCAGCCATCTTAGTCTCTGGCCAGGTCGAGGTCGCTGTATAGTCCGCACAGTTCGTCTTTGTATCTCCTCCTCCACTCACTGTTAATGAAGACGGAATCGAAAATCACTCGAAGAATTTTCCTCTCGAAGCAGCCAAGAGCACCCTCATCCATTTTCGATATTCTTCATTTGAACTCAGCGCTGGTGCCGTTGTCTGAATTTATAGCGGAGCCTAGGTAGACAAAGTCCTTAACTACCTCAAAGTTATATCTTTCAAAAATGTCACGCTCTATCCGAGATGTCAGTGTTGAGTGTCATTTTTACTTGACAACATGTACTTGGTCTTTCCCTTGTTGAGCGCTTAACCCATTTACGCCGCTTCCATTTCAATACTCGCAAATGCGCCACTTCTGCTTTCTTCCGATTTTGCCAATATCGTCAGCGTATGCGAATAATTAAACGGACTTTTGAAAGCTTGTGCTTCTTGTGTTGGTGCGTAAGTTTTGCACTATTTTTTCAAGTACGATGTTGAAGAAATCGCATGACAGCGCATCGCCTTGCCTAAATCCTTTTTTGACATCAAAGGTCTCGGTGAGATATTTACCGACCTTGATGGAACTACGTGTATTCTCCATCATCATCCTGCAGGAAAGGACGGGTTTGACGGGATACCAAGACTAGACATTGCTCTGTAGAGCTCGTCTCTATAGATGCTGTCATACGTGGCCTTTAAATCGATGAATATGTGGTGTGTATCGATCTGAAACCCATCAGTTTTCTTCAAGATCTGCCGTAGTGTAAAAATTTGGTCGATGGTGAACTTTTCTGGCCTGTATAGGTATACTTGTATACTCAACACAAAAAATGGATATGTCCACTGCCCTTGACAGCAAGTTCTCGTTCAAAATAGTACCTTCTCGGTACGTTGGGAGTTCTTCCAGATTAGAGCACACATCAATTCCACGAATGGCACTCTTGTGACGATGTAGCGAAAACCCTAGAAAACCGCTCCCACTTCTGTTTCGCCAAATGAATGCGCTCAAAGCTTCTGATTCAAAAGACGAAATTGATGCACTACACTGATACTACCAAATCTATATTGGGCCCCGTGCTGTTTGATAGGCAATCTAGCAATGCAGATATTGAATACTCTTAAATGTAAGTCTTACTTGGATCTTTGGTCCCGTATGCGAGTAAGGCCAAGTAGGAAAAATATTCAACCTCAAGATAGAATCAAGAAAGTCAAAGAAAGAAGCCGGCGAATTGACAATTACTCTCTCACAAAGAGGGTCATCGAATAACAGCCTCCATAACCGAGGATACAAGAAAGACCTAGCGCTTTGTCGTGGCAACTGGATACAGAGTGGCCGGGATGGGAGGGAGTGCAAGGCTTACGAGTCTGGCGCAAAGTCCCTTAACCAGTCAAAAGCCTATTAAGCAATTATGTATTTACCTGCTTCTCGCTTCCAAAAACGAAACTCCGCAATAGCTCTTTCGTTATAAGATATTTTATAAAATCAGCTGTAAAGAATATTCATTTGCAGATTCTATTAAAAATAGAACTCCCTAGTAAAGTACATCAGTGATGCAGTTACCTATTAAATTGAAATCTTCACGACATTCTACAGAAATTTCCATCAAATATTGATGATTGAACAGCTATTTGAAAAAGATGCCTGTCTTAGTTCTTTGGCAAAAAAAAATCCCTTTTTATTCTGCTACTATTTGAGTACCATTATGAAGATACAATAGATATATGAAACAGTAAATTGCGTCGTAAAACTCCAATGGTCCTTATCAAACAACTAAAAGGAATCCTGTCATTACTAATAAGAGTTCGACAAAAATTATAAAAATCTCATAACAGTAATTTTTATGACTTGTTTGTGAATTTCAAAATCTTTCCCGTAAACAAGTCTGTTTTAATAATGAGCTCTGAAAGCGGAAGCCAGTTACTTATGTCTCACAACCTCTACTATGTCATACCACTCAAATCCTCCCCAAGAATTTTGATATGCATCAATCATAATAAAATATATATACTCGTATATATTTTATTACAGCAACGGCAATAACAACTCTCACAGGACAAGAGATAAACTCGGTAATTAAAATAATCTCGAGATCTACTAGAGTATGCAGCTACTCATACTTTTACCAAGTCATTCAACTTTTCGAACGACAAAATCATCCAACGAATTTGTCTGTAAAGCTAATGCGTTGTGTGAAATATTGTAATTAATAAATTCCGCACCTCACATTTGACTGATGGAACTGTCCTGTACCGTATCGTCCCTTCATCTTTTTATGCGACATAATTACAGTATTCAGTGGTAATTACCGCACCCCATTTAATCAGTTCTCGTTCGAAAATTATCTCTCATTAACGTTTGTCTTCAGAGCCGCTGAATAATTTACTTTTTCCACCAACCAAAAGACAGATAAATTTGTTTTTTTTTTTGTATTTTTGTTTTTTCAATTTATTTTATTATTTTTTCCACGTAATGTAATTTTGCGGTCAGCAAAAATATTTTTAATTAAATCATAACTGCTACAGCTTCCGTTTCGTATAATTAAATTAGTTAATTCACTGTAAAACGAAAATGGTTTTTAATTTGTATTTTTTGCTGCTGTTGTTGTTGTTTTTAATTTCGCATCTCTTTCATGTCTTTTCAGGTGAAGTAATGGACATTTTAGCCTTAATCAATTCAGGTATAAATTTCATCCTCTACTGTGCAATGAGCCGACAATTTCGGACCACTTTCGTGCTGTTGTTTCGTCCGAAATTCCTTGACAAATGGTTACCGGTCGCCCAGGATGACGATATGGGTCGCACTGACATTGGTCGTGACAACAATGGTCATACACAAACTCAAGTCACCCATGTGTAGCATAAAGTTCAGCGTTGCTACCTAGAAGATACAAGTCAAACCACCGCCGCATCAGATGGCATTTTAGGATGCATTCTATGCAATCTAAAATGTAAATCTCAGCGACGACAAAGTCAACCACACCAACAGCATTACCATACCCATCAACAATACCAACAACAACAACAAGAGCAACAGCAACAGCAACAGCAAGAACTCCAACAGCAGCAGAATCAGAATACAACGACACCAAAATGTTCCTTACTGTAGGTTAGCAACGCATCTAAAAATCATTTGGATTTCATTTAAAAAAAAACTGTATTTTAAAAATTAATGAATGAAAATTAATAAAAATTCATTTAAATTTTTATAAAAAAATCAACACAAAATGTAAAATATTTAATTAAATTCTTGCGATTTTATTTTTTAGCTTTTTTTAATAAGAAAAAAAAAACATTTTTGTTTTCCTCTAAATTGTCACACTAACTACAAGAAGTGAGTTTGAGAAAAATTAGTAAAAATATTTATAAATATATATAATAAATAGCAGCAAACGATTTTTTTAGATTTTATAATAATAAAATGCCTGGGATGTGATACGAATGCGGTATGTCATTTAAATGTAGAAAAACAAAAAAAAATTTTATTATATCTACTTTAAATATAAATACAATTACACTATAGTTAATAAGCTCATTAATATATATATATGTTACTATATTTTTTTCAAAGCTTACGTTCTCTGTATTTATTCCAGCTGCTACTACTGATTTAGGGGGAGCACTTGAGGAACCTTTGAAGTTCTTTGGAGCAATCAAATTAACATTCTACTATCTGATTTTTTTTTTTTTTTACAAAAATCAGATCCTTGCGAACTTGAGACTTAATATTGAGACATTTTGTTTTTTTTTATTTTTAATTGTGTCATCTATTTAATAAGATGAGGTCAGAATTTGAAACTTAAGGGATAATTTGTTGTCAGTGTTGTAAGTCCTTCGGACTTCAGTAGGGTCGACTTTAACCGGTGAAATTCATTATAATTCCTTCATCGTTAGTAAGGGCTAAGTATTGGGCAAAGTAAGGCCGAAGGTCCTGTTCCACGTTCCTAGCTGTATCAGGCCAACAATATACAATTTCAAGATGCTTGACAACCCTTTTAAGAATTCGATCCTTGGCAGTCTTCTAAGCGATTACTTAAAAATTGAGTGGAAAATTTTATTCTCCTCATCAAGCGTTATTTCAAAACATACTTTTTCTAAGCTCTGCAAGTCCATCAACATTCTCATGGGACATAGGTATACCCCATCAATATGATAAACCATCGTTCCAGCCTATGGGGTCTTATAACACAGAGTTCCTCCTTCAGATTAAGAAAAAAGCAAGAAATATAAATGCACTACTGCTATACTGAGAAATATTTAAAAATTACTGTTTTGAAATCGGAAGCCCTCGAAATTCTTTTTTTTATGTGTTCTGGCAGTGAGTTCCATTAGCTATGGTGCTAATGAAGAAGATCAGCTATAGATTGACATTATTGAATGGCTGAGCTATAATTTATAATCTGACGAAATGCAACTTTGTGAACAAATACAAAAAGGATTTTGGATGAATTACCTATATATCGTAGAAGAGGATACAGTTTTGAGCACGAAAATATTGTTGCAGGGTACAACCAATAGTGTTAACTAAAAATGATGATAGCTGCGAAAGTAATAAACACAGCGCACAATATGTGTATTGTTAAAGGCAACTTCGAGTTTGTTTCTAGATACTGATTCGTGCTTTCAGTACTCGTATATTGTTTCGGCGTAAAAGATAACAGGTATCAGTAGTGTTTTCATCAGTGCTCAGTACCAGATTTAAAAACAAAAAATTTTTATTTTTATTGTTAGTAATTAACTTAAGTAAAGCTAAATAAAACACACACAGTGATACATAATTTTCAAAAATTTTAATTCATTGTAAAGATTGGACCTTGCCATTAAGTTTGAAAAACAATATCATTCAAATGGCCATCCCGAGAAGATTCGCTGTATGCAATTCTTTTGAAGTAATTTTTAACCACTTTTTCGCACATTTCGGGCGGTATCTCGGCCATAACTTGAGTAATGTTGGTTTTTAATGCGTCTGGAGTTCGGGGATTATTCGCGTAAACACAGTCTTTTGCGTAGCCCCACAGAAAAAAATTTAGCGGTGTCAAATCGCATGATCTTGGTGGCCAATTGACGTCGCCAAAACGTGAAATTACGCGACCAGGGAACTTCTCACACAATAAAGCCATAATTGGTCGTGTTGTGTGGCCTGTTACCCCGTCTTGTTGGAACCACATATCCAAGTCATGTCCAAGTCATGATCTTCAATCGCCGGCCAAAAAAAAATTGGTTATCATTCGACGATATCGCTCAGAATGGACTGTAACCGTCCACCTATTGGCATCTTCGAAGAAATACGGACCAATGACACCTTTCGACCATAGAGCACACCAAGCTGTCACTTTGTCTGGAAGCAACGGCACCTCTTTGATCACTTGTGGGTTTTCTGAGCCACATATGCACCACCGAGTGAGAAATGTGCCTCATCACTGAAGAACATCTTGTTCGAAAAATCTGTTGTTCCAACACCCAAGGCTTCAACTGTTGCGTAAGTTGAACTTCATAAGGACGGAGATGCAAATCCAAATGCAAAATACGCCATTGTTAGCTGTTCAATTGCTGCGAACGCCGGGAAATCGATAAATTCGGATCATCAGCAACACTTGCACTTACAGCAGCAATATTTTCGACTGAGCGTTCATAACGATGTCGCACAGACCTAACGACATCAGTAACGTTTCCATTCTCTTCAAATTTCTTCACAATTTTACCGATTGCTTGCATAGTCGGTCGATTATGACGACCATAATCATTATGCCGAAAGTGGCTACTTTTGAATCACCACCTTTGTAGTGAGTTTTAATAATTTTAACGTGTCTTCCCCTTTGGTCCATTTAATGTGTAGTTGGGCATTTCATAATAAAGTGCCCATGTTATGCGACCATCGGAAATTTATAGGACTTGCTGAAAAAAGCCTTTACAGACATGCGTATCGATATTACTTATATCAGGAAATTTGTAAATTGTATTATATCTTCTGCTATTATCAGCTGATTTTTGATATATTCTTTTTTTCTCAATTGCTGAGATTTGTGCACATAGACACGCATTTTGTAAGCCGTGATTACCAATTTCATAAAAAATTTTCTTAAGATACCCTCGGAAATTTGTATGACATTTTGACCAGGAAGACCTTAGAAGTTCGAGCCGTCTATTTGCTTTAGGTTTTCGAAAAAGTATTTCCCTGACTGCGGGATTGCCTCATTCACGCATTTACACAGTGTGTGTGTTATGTCCTCAACCCCTTGCAGATCACCTCAGCACAAATGTCTACAAATGTCCGTATCTGACAATTTGAGTCTCTTTGCGTGTTTCAACAGAAGATAGTGTCGTGTTAGGATTCCTATTATTGTCCTAAGATTATTGCTGTTTAATTTTTAATTAATTAACTCCCTAGACCTTTTGCCGTTAAGAAGTGGCCATAAAGACTTTAATACCCTATGTTCTTCAAGATTCGACTACCTTGGGTCTCAGAGTATCACCTTGTCATTGCGAGGAATAATTTCGGCGTTGATTCATATCTGTTTGTGGCACAGATGATTATACGACATCATATGGTTTCTGAAGCAATATAATACCCCGTATTAAATTTTCGACAAAATGGTTCTTTGTAAGCACTCTTCTCTCATACAAAATTACAATCTTCAGCGACACCTCTTAAGTCTGCTAACCAATTTGAAATATACCTTTGATGAGTGAGGCCTTGCAATTTGCTTTTTTTTCAGTGGGAACAAAGCGCTAAGACAAAGAATTAGTCCTTGTATGTTCATTTTACTGAAACTGCCCAGCCTCTTCAAGAAAGATAAGATTTGGCTGGGTACGGTATCACTAACTACCACGTCAACGCCAAGTACCTGCGGCGTGGTTCGGGCCTACAGTTTTTTTTGTAAAACTAGAAAGCCGCTGATATCTTAGAAGAATTCGTCTACTCATCTGTAACCCAAAGGTCAATGGAAGCCCAAACAGAGGATGAAAGCAAATCTAACTTTGGTTCGTGTTCTGAAAAACTCTTCTCTGAGGCCTACCTCGCTATTTCATCGTCCCATTCTTCAATATGTATGTTGAGGCACTTTTCTGTCGCAAAATACTTCGAAATTCTCGCCCCAAATTGGCAGCTACATTTCAATTTAACCTGACACATTGTCATCACATTTTCTCTCGTGGTAGGCTTCTTAGTTTTCAAATTGCATACAAAGTTCGGAAAAACTTCAATGCCGATGCTCGGTCTTTGAGAAATTCGTAGCCTGCAATCCTCTAGAGCCTTTTTGATCACTAATTATAATTTTCGAAAGTTTGACAGACTCATGAATGAGTTGCTTCCATAAAAAAACCTGCACGATTTTAAAATGCAGCAGACTTTGTACTCTTCCATGCCATACTCCAAATTTAACACCATACCTACCACGCATCATTCAAACACTCTAACTTTCTTGCTTAGATAACACTTCTGTCCGGAGTGCCCCTGCCTTAAATCAAAATGTCTTTCTTGTTACCATGGTTACTGGCTAACTGCCTCCGGTTGCGAACTCTAAGGTTAACCGAAGACCGTTCTACTTACACGCGCCATCTTATACAAGGCGTTCCTCTAGTGCTTTTTCCTTCGAGTTGTAATTTCATTTGCTCATTCGTTCTATGTGACGTAGTCATCTCTGATAAATAGTGCCTCCGATGGATGGATGATGCTTATCTAAAACTCTCCCATATACTTATATTGTTTCATCGATCAGAAATTGTTGCGATTCATCGTGTCTCCTGACTGTACTTGCCCCTGATATACGAGTATTGTTGTCGGGGAATTAATAATTTTAAACAAAATCATGCCGATTGTACTCACAATGCAAAGCAAGATTGCCGCGCCCACTCGAATCTTAAAGTCACCAACTGATGTTTCCTAATACCTGCTGCCGTATCAATACAAATACTGTAACCTGCTCCCAGGATACCAATTCTCCTATCCACACCTGAAAGCCAAACAAACCTCCTTGCCAATGTTTCGTCCTAGTATTTTGCTTCGCTACATCACCGTTCGTGTTTTTAACTTGAAGCAATGGCATAGAGATGAACAAAAGGTATGAATGTTAGAACAGGACAATACTTCATATTGTGGCTATATGTCATACAGTTAAGCATCCAATTGCGATGCCTACTCATGCTCGTCTCAGGAGCATTGCAAGTGCTGGTTTCGCCCTCTATGTAATTGACAAAAACCTTACTTACAAGCGTTTTAGAGGCGAAGGTATAGGCCTCCCAGGTCTATATTGATATTTGTGCCGTAGTGCTGCTTCAATTCTATTGTTTGAGGCATCATTTGACTAGATTACATGCAACATCTCGTCGAAAAAAAAACACTTACATCTTTCTGCTCATCAAGACTTCGAACGCGATTTGCATCTTGACGTATTTTGTCCCTTTTGCTGGCGTACTACAATCAATTTGAAATAAATTGCTTGAAGTAGTTCAATTATCTGACTCTATCTAATTTAGGCTTCTGTCATTCTGTCATTCAAACCGGCAGCCAGAAGATCCGCGAAAAGTTCATTCAAAATATTTTAAAACACCCCTGCTAATCTCGAATGGTAGCCCCAGGTACTACTACTACAAGCACTGACCTCACTATTGTACTCGTAGCTGAAAGTGAATCTGTTGATGACTTCGAACTCTTTTATAATCCATAAGTATTGATGCCCGAAATATGATAGTTCCATGTGACATACAGGCTTCTTCTATGTGATATTCCTACCCTCATTTGTGGCAAATAGTCTCGTGCTAGTGCAAGTCGTTTCTAATACATATGGTAAATGAAGCAAAATGGAAAACGATTTTCGAATCAACTGGGACGTTGAACGGCGAATATTTTAACTGCCGGTCTGGAAGAGTTGGGTCCTTTTTTTACTGCGTCTACGTGCGAGCATTTTCTTCATGTGGAGTTTATCAGACCACTATCAACCTGATCATACTGTCCACATACAATTTGATGCAAATTCAGATGGGACATGTGCAAATATAATTGCATGCAACGCCTCTAGGACTACCATCCACGTTGCATGTAATAAACCTGGTTTATTCGTTATTTTTATGGAACTAGTACCTTATTGCAAGAACATAGAGAATAGAGATAAAGTGTTCACTATGCTTACCCTCTATCTATGTAATCCATGCAGCAGAGTTTTTGAAAAAATTCAAAATTGCCTAGGACAACATGCTTTGAAGATGTGTATTCCAATTTGACTCTTTTGGGAAGACAATGGCTAAATTACTGCTGCGCTTATGATAGAAATAAGAAATATACTCGTATTGCATCGTTTTCCTTTAACTCCTTGCTATTTTCGGGGCATTGCTTCACTTATTGAAACGTCAGCTATAGACTATTGTCTACCTTCACTATATTTGTAGTATCTCACAATGTAATATTGTAAAGCGTCCTCCGGTACTACCAAAGGAACTACCACAAATTTATTCCGAACGATCAGCTTTGGAATTCTTCAATTCAAGCATATCTACTCAAAATATTTTTTTCTCGGGTTATACCGGCAACATTTGAATGGATAAATGTTGAAGATACGAATACATAAGCATACATATTTTAAGTGAAATAAAAAGCACTGTTCTGTTACTGTTGCCAATCGTAAATCAGATACACACACTGCGGTACGCTTTTTGGATGTCCCCCATCTACATATGTATACATTAAAAACAATCCATAGAAAGCATCCAATATCTGTACCACACTCGCAACCTCATTCAAAATTAAAAACTATTTCCTAACTCAATTGTTGGATGCATACCACATACAAAAATAGGTACTCGTAGTAATCCCTAAATCATGAATCCCAAATCCGAAAACCGAACTATAGACTCCAATTTTGAAACCAAATTGTAGAGAGGATTATAAATTATGTATCTTTACTCCGTATTGTCGAAAAAAAACCTCTGAAATTTTAAATGTATTTTATACAACAACAGATACTTAGATGACCCATTGTATTCCGGTGTAACAAACAACATGAAAACGTTTTCAGGGACAGGGCATGATCTCATTTTTATAGTACTCTCGTGTACACTTGAAGTGAAAACTTCACAGATATTGTACAAGTTTGCACGTCTGCCAGCTACATAACCTAAAAGCGTTGTTTCAATATGCAGCACGTGGAAGGTGACATTAGAGGTTAGTTTACATTAGCACAGATGGTAACAGTGGCCATGTAGGTCATTACCGGGGGTTCGTAATTTGGATGGCTGTTTTGGTTGTGAGGATATGTTTACATGAAAGTGAAAACTGTAAAAACCAGTATCACACTTGTATCTGTTGGGACATTTCTCAGAAAAGAACCTGATAAATGAGTTTATTTATCCGTGTATGTAGGATTAACTACATTTGTTTCGGTAGGTTGTACTCAATTCTGATGAGACATATGTCTGGCTATTTCGGAAGGTATCTAAATGATTTGATAGTAAATAGAATGAAAAAGGGAAACACATTTGCTTTAAGTGTTTGTGACAGACAGTAAGTGATGTTGACCGGTTGACTCCTGGGGTGTTATACCAATTTTAGTCTATGGCATTACGAACAAAATACGTCTGTGAACCTTTGATCATATTGTAAGGTGGGGACTTCTTTATGATTTATTCATGATAAATTGCAGCATGTCATCTACAAGTGAATGTAGATAGCAAGCAACAACTTTTTTGATTTTGGAGATTGTTTTGAGTATAGATAGTTGTTCTAGCTATCTAAATCAAAGAGTTCGGATACTTCTAAGTACAATTCTCTTTTATATCTTCCCTTCGAAGGCCAGCATCTCGAAACAACTAGACGCACTAAAAGGTAGATATATTATTGGTCACTAGTACCTAAAAGATGACCGACATTCTTCTGAAATGTCATTGTCTTCAGCGTATGTCAGAAATTGTACAACACTGTTCTTCTGATGTTGGCCTGTTAGCTCCACATATACCTTACTGGTACGATTCTGAAAAAATCACGCCAGAATGGGTCGCCTTGCAGAGGTGTTTTATTGAACTCATTTTTATTTTGTTTGTCATTGAACTCATATAGAGTTAAATAAACGAAGATACAATGTATGTGGTCTTAAAATAGATGAACGCGTGGGGAATATCAATATTTGCGACTTCCTAAAGCCGCGCTAGTAAAGAATCATTAAATAGTTGACAAAGTGTTTCAGGCCTTCATACATACACTGATTCCTTTATTATTCCTGCAGTTTTGAGGATCATCATTTTATTTATCGTGAAAACTTTTTACTAGATGTGTCTTAGCTTTTTAACACGTTTTCTTTCTCTGCCTGCAATAGATCGGTATCTAGGCTATCTACACCAACAATTCTAACGATGTTAAGCTTTGGAAAACGTCTTCTTGATGCAATGAACGGAATTGATATTGATCACTTTACAATTTGAATGATTCGTTTCAAAGGTCAGCGGAGTTTTGAACACAGTTAATGTTCAATTGCATACAAAACCACAATTGACTCTTCTTATATAGTGTTCCTTTGGTATTTGCCTCCGGTGGAAACTCCAAAAACAATTTCCTAAATAGCAGCTCTATGACCCCAGTCAAGTGCAGCTGTGGATCATTCAGTGATAGTTCTTTTAGAAAAGATATCATTAACAGCATAGAATTTCTGAGGAGCTAGCTTCTCTCTTCAGAACCCGCGTGTATGTCTCCTTTTTCGTTTAATGGGCCTTGTGCCAGTAAGTTAGTTGTGTTTAACCCAGTTGCAATGTAAATTTTGAGGAGGAGTTTACCTAGTTTGGCCGTCTGAATTGTTTAAAACATTTTTTCAGAGTTTCGGAATCTAGAATTTCAGTCCCTTGTCTACATTAAATCAGTGCTACATCTCCTTTTACTGGTTTTTGGTTTTCACATTTTGACATTTCCTACAGATTCGATGAGCTACCGGCTTGTTACAATTTCGATTCTTTTCTTTAATTGTATTTAGAACTTCAATATGAGGATCCAGTAAATACTGATTTCTTTTAATATCTTCGGGCGTTGCGTATTGAGAATAGACAGCGAAAGAGATATCGAGACTTGCAATCCTTCCCTGTAAACTGGCTAGATCACACGTCTGAACCAGAGTTTTAACAATCTAAGACGATTACCGACGTCAACTCATTGCTTTTGCAAATTTTTTACTTCTTAGGTCTTATGTAAACTTCGCTTTCGTATGTTAAGAGTATCTCTTGAATTGTACTTATGAGGCAATGAGTTCTTAGGATCACTTTGAGGAAGATGTGTCTTCTTGGTGCAAATGAAAAACTGAGTTATATTGTTTCCCCCACTTTGATGTCTTTTGTACATTGGTCTCGTTGCCAGAATCAATAGCACTTCCTCTTATTATCTATCGTCTTTCTCTCTTCCTGTCTTGAAGTCCGTCTGTTTAGTCAAAGTAACGTTACTTTCCCTCTCTATCCTTGTTTTTTTCTTGTTTTATTTGTGTTGAAATGTATGGAGTAGTGGCAAGAACCAACCCCGTCTGACGAGCAACCGCGAGCGTACCACTGCCGCCTACTCCTGCATCACAGATGCCTCCGTGGCTAACAACACTCCTTACTGGATTTCAGACAGCATCGTGAAGCGCGGACTTCCGCAATTTCAATGTATGTTCGCTTATGGTTTCGGTTAGTTTCAGATTCAGTTTAAAGATCCCAATCAAAAAATTAACGCAGACAACCTTTCGATAACGTCCTTTTCAATTTTGCGGACAACACTTGTGGTGAAAAGTAAACTTTTCAGAAAGAAAATGTCCCAATACATTCTGCAAAAAAAGCAAAGATACAAACATTACAGTATTGCAATGGCCTGTGGTCTAGTCTAGATCTGAATCCGATGAAAAATCTCTGAAGTATCTTATCCACACAGGTTAATGGAAATGGACGATAATTTGATTCACGGGCGGTGCCATTAAAATCGATGCTATGCGAACAATCCAAGGGCGCTTCAGGCACTCAAGAATAATATTGGTCAAATTATTCGTGAAACAGGGCCAACACCATCAAAAATGTATTAAGAATTGGGTTGACTGGGTGGCCTACCCCCAAGCCAGATATAACAGCAGACATTGGACCAAAGATTTCCATCTAAGTGTCTCAATGTGTCCACTTTGGGTTAAAGTTGAATAAATTCTTCTGCTGCTATGAAGCCAGGAATATTGACTCTGAGTCACTCCTGCGTGGTTTTTGCTTTGTGTGCTGGAGTCCTATTGGAAGATCCATCTGTATCCATTGAAAAGAGTATTGGTGAAACCTTTCACAACACCCTCTAACACATCTTCTTTGTAAGCCTTTGCATCAGTTTTTACGCCTTTGTCACAGAAATGGAGGGATGTGACACCATGGTGAGAGACCCCCTACCAAACCATTACGGAAGCGGGAATCCTTGGAACAACTTGGTGCGCTTCCTTAGATGAAGTGGCATAAATTTTGTCATTTTGTTTGTTGAAAACCTCTTCCGCGGTAAAAATTTTCTCATCCGTAAACAGAATGTTTTCATGGCCATTGCCTGCGTGCCGCTGCAAAAGTCGCTTGCATCTTTCCAGCCTAATTTTTTTTAGTTGAAGAGTTAGAAGATGACCCGTGGACCAGCGATAGGCTTTTATGTGCAGATCATCCCGAATTAGCCTACACATGGATCTGGTTGATATATCCAATTCATTGGACATGATCTTCTGCTTCCTAAGGGGATTTCTCCAAATTCGTTTGCGCACTGCCTTAGCTACCGCATTCGTACGGACGATGCTCGGGAGACCACTTCTTGGCCTGCTCGCCGGAATGAGCAAGAGCTCAATAAACAAATATTCTCGATATTTTGAGTGGCCACCACTCTTTGCGCACTTATGCAACGCCATTACCGCGACTCGATTCTCTTTAACTCTCCACTCCATGTTAATAGTTTGCAAATTGAAACCACACAGACTCGTATGGTTCACTTATCAGTGCATGCATTCTGAAAACAAGTTAATGGTTCTATTCCCTCAAGAAGTTTTGAACGATAAGTGCTGGAAATTGTGTAACAGAACTTATGGCCGGACTAGGTATATTTGGCATTATCAAGACTCTAACAGCTTGATCAAACGAGCCACATACAGCAAACCCTGGTACATCTGCACTCCAGTCAAAGCAGTGCAATAATTCCTGAGATATAGTGGTTGTATTAAGCAAGTGAATATTATCTGCTCCCCCATACTGTGACCATCATCGGCATCTTTACACCGCTTATATGGATACTCATATTCACAGAGGCGAACTGCTCCTGTTCCATCACAAGTGACAAACACATCTCTATTCTGCGGGAAATACTTTACACCTTATAGAGTGTATTTAGTTGCATTCTTTTCCACAACCGAGACGAAACCGTTTTCCGGGTGTCGTGTTCTCACAGCCATCTTGTTCATAGGATATGCCCTCCTATCAAACTCAATTGATGCTACTCCTTATTTTTCCGTCGTCGTCCACCGTGTGGAGAGTTTTCTTAAATCGAAAAGCTTTAAATCACCATTGTCGAATCCAGCTGCTACAGTCCTTTGCATAGCTCCAAATGTATCGCCAAATGCTCCTGCCCAACAATCAGGTGATTCATCGCCTCTTTGTTGTCCCGCTTTCATAATAATCACTGAATCACTGGATCACTGGTTCCCCGACGAATATCTCAAGCTTTAACTGATCCATCACGACTGCCGGTAACAATTTCTGGTGCACCACAATAACCATTAATAGCATCGATGGAGTTTATGTTGCTATCGTGGGCTTTTATGCTGTACTTTGGAATTGCAGGTCTCTCTAAATCCCTAGGAAAAAACACAAATATTTAGTTTGAGTTCCAAGGAGTTCGTCACAGTCTAAGAAGACTTACAGGATTTTTAGATGTCCATTGGAATCGGCAACCGCTTAATGACTGTGCTTTAAGCAACTCGAACCAAACCGACCATGAATCTGATATCTTAGTATGTTGTGTGCTCGTGGAATTTTAAGAGGTGTCGGCCAAGACATATTCAAGAATATTGCCATTCAGGAGGATTTGTATTCCCTAAACCATTTTACCGAAGTTCGGCCTGTGTTTGAGTTTTAATTTCTTTTAAAATGGGACAAGATAGGGCAAGCAAATGTTCGAATTTTTTTTTTGTTCTCGCTGTACATCATCCATTTAAGGCAGAGCCCTATCTAAAATAATTATCAAACCTTTGATTTAAACCAGGATTGTCTAGTCAGAAAATAGCCTTGAATTTGAATCCCCTAGAGTTGAAAAAACGTCTAAAATCATAACTTATTCCGATCCAATATCAATAACTCCTAAGGGTTCAAGTTCGGCAATACTTTAATTCAATTGATTGTACAGTATCTAGTTCTTCAGTCGATTTATTGAATATTTCGTGCAGAATTATTCTGTTCTCTTCGATGAAAAGCGGTGAAGAAATTCCAGGCCCCTTGAAAGTAAACCTTCTATAACACGATATTTTAATGTTGTCGTGGTGTATAGCAACTTTAACTTATCATTTGCCGGTTTCCCAGCTCTGCATTTTACTTCTATCTTTGACTGAGGTGTGAGAACATAATAATATGTTTAAGAAAGTTATTTGATGAAAATCAACGACCCCTTCCATCGCATTTTAACATACACAGCTTTCTACCGTATTTGGCTTAGGTTTTCTTACTAGAAGCAAGTACCTGACCCAGCCATCTCAGTCGTTGGACTTTCACTTTTCTGACTAAACCGATGTCAGCCCATACAGCCCATACTGTTCGTTGTTGTATCTCCTCCTCCATACACCGTCTATGCAGACGGCACCGAAAATCACTCGAAAACACTTCATCTCATAGCCGCCAAATGCACCCTCATCCATTTTTCATAGTGTCTATGCCTATACCCCATATAGCAAGACAGGGCTTTTCTAGCCAATTGCTTTCTTAGCCCAAAGAAGCAAGAGTTATTCTCTGTTTGATTTTAGCGCTAGAGTCGTCCAGTCCAAAGTCCTTAACTATCACAATTAAGTCCTAACTGTCGAGGGTGACGCTCTGTCCAAGACGTCGGCTTTGCGTGTTTAGAGGGTCTCTGTTCTTGAAGATCGGACTAAGTAACATTGGGAAATTCTCTTCGCCAGATATACTTTCGTCCAGCCTCATATTTTACAGATAAGTTGGTGTATGCTCCTTTCCATTGGTTCTCGATTCTTGATGCTATCACCAGAGAACCTCGTAAGAGATTAAGGGAGACTCGATCGGAAAAGGGTTAAGCAATCTTTTGCAATTGTACCTGCTCAACGTTAAACTTCTTTACATCTCGAACCTTAGCTAGAACAAGGTAATGATCCGAGTTGAAGCTAACTCCTCCGAACGTTCGGGAAACCATAATATAGAAGGAGAGGACAAGTGACAGTTCACAGAGACGCAGTAGCAAAAGAGTTTTTAGGAAAGGGCTCTATCACATGGATGACGAACTGTAAACGAAATTAGTTACACTAAGATCATCAATTTTTTTTTTTTTTCCGTGGGTAGGTAAAAACCTTCATAGGCACCACAAGCACGCGCTCATAAGAACACTACCACACCACCACAGCAGGCACTATAAGCACGAGCACCTACTGCCTACCACAGTGGTATAGCAGCGCCCACCATAAGCACGCGCTCATGGTAGTGTGAGATTCTTACTCACTAAAAAACTTCCCATTTTCTATAAGACTACGACTAAGTTTCCTTAAAAAGTTATTCAAGCTTCTGTAGTTAATTGCGTTTAGTAGGTAGCTTTCCAGCAAAGGCAACTACTATTACCGTTATTTCATACGGTTTCTCCTTAAGGCGCTAAGTCCAACGGTCTTGTTCTTTGAAGTCGCCGCACAAGATTTGTCTCGTCCAATATCCGGATCATTTCCTGGTTTCAATGGTGCACAAGACGAGCGCGAAGTTGACGAGCAAAGCTTGTTACTTCGTCTTTCACGGTTGCAATTCCCAGATTGCGGTGAATATCGCTAGTCCTTATATACCATGGAGCATTTACGATTGCTCTAAGCGCTTTGTTCTGGAATGTCTGTAGGACAGACATATTGTTTGGTTTGGTACAACTCCATAGTTGTATACTATAAGTCCACGAAGGTTTTAGCACTTGCTTTGTATATGTATAAGCAGCTTGTTATATGTGCTTAGTTTAGAGTATCTTCCGATAAGCCAATTCATTTCTCTTCATCTGATAATTGGAACTCTTGTCCGCAGTCAAGTCTTCGGGGTAATTAGAAGTCTCACGGTTCTTATATTCATGCAGCATTTGTTTTAGCTTATTTGATAGGCGGTTCAAATAGGATTTATGCGGGGGCACACGTGATTGTTGCCATCTCCTCCGAGCTTTTCTTTTTTCTCGTAGGAGGCCTTCTATATCAGGCGCGTATATTTGTTTAATTCCTCTTGTTCGAAAGGAAGTGTTGTTCCACGCAGCTCTTTGGATGATTTCCACGAACTTGTCAACTTCGTCTTCTATTTGCAACGGCGTCGTAAGTGGAACTCTTAAAGCAATATTTACCTTGCAATTTCTTCTGAAACTATCCCAGTTTGTTTCCTTATTCGTCAATCTGGGCGGTCTTTCGGTTCTTGTAATGCTCCTGCCGATTTTAAATATTACGAACGAGTGATCTGAGCTGAGATCATAGGATTCTTCTAAAGTCGTGAGATATTTGGGGACCCCTTTTGTAATGAAAAAAGAGACCAGGTCAGGTATTTTATTTGTGTCGGTGGGCCAGTAGGTCGGTTTGCCCGTCGAAAAAAAGTCCAAGCCACGTTTCATACTTGCTTGGTACAGTAGCCTGCCCTTCATCGAAATGAATCTTGAACCCCAAAATGTATGCTTTGCGTTGAAATCACCACCGAGAATAAAGTTTGACCCAAGTTGGTTGGCGATCGAGGTCGTCGTCTGTCATCTTATACCTCGGAGGGAAATAACAAGATGCTATATTATAGTCTATGTGATTTATGTTTACGGAAACTGAACTTATTTGCACAGATTCAAGTTCTATTGTCACGTTCTCGGCATGCTTAATGCAGTCTTTAATACAAAGTGAGGATCCACCCCTCGCGTTTTCTGAGGGATGATGCGCGTAATAACCAGAGTAACCTCTTATCTTGGGTTTAACTCCCTTTTTAAGTGTGTTTCCGAAATCAGGCATATGTCAATATGGTCTTTCCATAGAAAAATTTCTACTTCGTCGATTTTTTTCAGGAGGCCATTTGCGTTCCATGTTAAAATCTTAGTCAACTGCGTCATTTTCATTTTTGTTAGATTTTTTCCGAGCAACAAACTCGAGCTTGCTTCGTTTTTCAAACAAGAGCTTATTTATTTTTATTTGTTCATCTAGTTTTTCTAAGATGACTGCGAGAATTTGAGGCAGCGGATCTGTAGTGGTTGCCACTACAGTTTGAACAGGTAGAATAGCGTTCCACCTTTCTTTAGGAGACTGTTTAAGGTCTTATTCAACCTAAGATAACCTTTTATTTCTAGAACAAAACCTCGAAACTTTCCTCAATTAAACCACGAATGATAACAGAAAGCTATGGACTCCGATTCGGGACATAAAATGAACCTTTCTAAGCTATGCCATCATCGTAGTACTGTGATCCCTAAAAACATTACCACAGCCTCGACTATGCGAATTCTCAAATTGCTGAGGAACGTTTATGAGTCTATTATTTTCCTTATTTAATTGGTTTCCAGCTCAAAATATCTTAGAAGTCGTATTTTCTATAGCTGGTGAATTAAGGAAACTAGTTCTAAGTCTTGGTTATTATACAGTCCAAGGTCCGAATATTCCCATACCAGCATCTCCTAATGTACAATAGCCATCGGGGTATAGTTGGGAATATTGACTTGAAACTCATTCATTAACGGGTACTGCTTCGAATGTGATTTTACTAGCAAAACCTCTTGTTCTATAAACGAATGCCATAGTTTCCAGGAAAATATCCAAAATTCCGCTCTTTATTATTTTAACACTAGATGCTGAGAGTTCCTTGTTTCTCAATTGCCCTTCTTCTTCTTATCCTTTTATTAACCCTTTCCTCGTTATACGAATTTATGCGTAACGAGTTTCCCATTTTTACTGCATCGCTGCTGCTCCGCTTATGGGGTTGGCTAATGTCGCAGACCGCAGAACGCGTCTTCATAATGCTCGGTCCTGGATCGCTTCAGTGGTTAGCCCCAGGCGTTGTTGCGCATTTGCCATCTGAGAAACCCCGGAATTCTTTTTCCGACCTCGTTTTCTTACAGTTGGAGTGACCGTAGTTGATAGTGCCGTTTTAACCGGATTTTCCGCAGATCTTCTTTGAACGTGGCAATACCAGCTTATTCTATTTGCCTCAAGCTGTTCGGTTACCGAATTCTTTATATGTAGACTTCCTCTTATAAGCGTAGATCTAATGCAATCGCGTTTAGTGACTCCACTAGATATCATTTCCACTGCCGTCATTTTGTTTTTAAACGCTTCGTACATTGTCCAGCACTGTGAGCCGTATATAAGAGCTGGTCTAACAACCGTAGTGTAGAGTTTCCCCTTCAATTAAAGTGGACATTTTCGGTCGCAAAAGATTCCCGATTCTTCCCGCCACTTCATCCATCCCACACTCACTCTGTAGTTTACGTCGTCGTCACATTTCGCTTCCATGTTAACGAATGATCCTAAGTACTTAAAGATAGTGCTTTTCGGAAGAACTATTCCGTCTAACATTATATCCGGAACAGGTCGCAACGGATGCACAAATGGGCACGTCAGAAGCTTCATCTTTGAACGACTTATTTTAAACCCGTTTCTCTCTGGCGCATTTCTCCATGAATCTAAGGCGTTCTGTAAATCTTCGACGTTATCGCTAAGTATAACTGCATCGTCAGCTAAGAGAATTGGCGTTACATTTGCTTCGCGCATGCAGTCTTTTAAAAGATAGTCGAATACTACGTTAAAGAGAAAAGGGCTAAGTACGCTTCCTTGATGCACTCCGACATTAACTAGAAGTTCTCTCGTTAGTCCGGCAGAGCTTTTAGCCGCAGTTTTCAAGTTTCCGTACATGTCTTGTATTATTCTAACATACGTTTCCGGTACGTTTTGAGACCTCAGCGCGGCCCGTATGAGATCCCTAGGCACTCGATCGAATGCTTTCTCGAGGTAGATAAATACCAAGTGTGAGTCCTTAGATGAATCTCGGTGCTTTTCCACTCTGTCTATTATGGAGCTTTATTATTTTCCGAAGACGTTCGTTTCAGATTCTTTCGACGATTTTCATAGTGTGTGACATCAGCTTGATTGAACGGTAGTTGTTGCATTCTCGAGTGTCGCCTTTTCCTTTGTATAATGGAACCAAGAAGCAACTTCTCCATTGATTCGGCATAGGTTGTCCACATTTTAGTTTATTTAAAAGTTTCGATAGCCAAACGCTGCCGATCCCCTCCATCTTCGACCAAAACTCTGATGGAATGCTGTCTGGTCCCGCCGCTTTCCCCCGCTTCATTTTTCCAGTGCTTTACTTATTTCTTCGATTGAAAAGTCGGAAACTTCCTCCTCGAATAGACCAGCTGTCGGCACGATATCACGTGGAAACTGTTTGTTAAGCAACTCCTTGTAGTATTCAAGCCACCGGTCACAAATTTCCTTTTCATTTGTTAATAAGCGACCGTCTGCGTTTTTGATGTATTTCGGCGAGGTTATTTCCATTGAATTATTTGCCATTTTAGTACTGTAAGACGTTTGAACTTCTTGGATAGCTTGTCTTCTATCCGCTGATCGTGAGGATATTTGTTCCAACTCCTGGTACAGGTTTTCCGCTTCTGCCGCTCGAGTTCGAGCCAGGACTTTCTTTGCGATCTTTTTAAGACGCTCGTATTCAAGAGCCAGTCGAGCTTTTTCGATATCGTCGCTCCTATCGCATTTTGTCCACGCTTGGAATGCACTCTTCTTGTCGGCCACAGCTCATTTGGTTTCGTCATACCACCACCATGTTTCTTTGCCAACGTGATGGTATTTCGATATAGTCCCCAGATGGGACTTTGCGAGTGTTATGCATTCCTCGTACATGCTGTTCCACATTTCTTGCGGGCTAAGTGAGTCTGCGATACCGTTTATATTGTGAAGTACCTCTTTAGCCAGTGCGATAAATCGATATAATCTTCGATAGATTATACCACCGGATTTTTGGCTTCCCAAACGATGGCCGTGTTTTCGGTGGTTCCGCCGTGAAAAATTCTGTAATGAGCAGATGGTGTTGGCTTACTAGCGATTCTCCAAGTATTACTTTACAGTCCTTAACACGGTTTCTCATCGACATTTTGCAGAGGTGATAATCTATTTGCGTTTCGTGGCCTCCGCTGCTATAGGTGATAAGATGTCGTTGATGTTTAATAAACATTATATTTAAGACGGTTAAGCCGTAACCCCTACACGCTACAAGGATGTCTTCGCCAGCTGAATTTCTGGTTCCAAAGCCTTTACCGCCGTGGCAGTCCTCGTAAGCAGCATTTGTTTCTCCGACGTGGCCATTTAAATCTCCGCCTACGAAGAGCATCTTATCGATAGGTATATTTCTAAGCAAATTACCGAACTCTGACCAAAATGTATCTTTTTCCGATTGGTCGCATCCATTTTGTGAGGCGTACGCGCTAGCAATGTTCCACGTTTCATTGTGTTTGACGACTTTAACACTCACTAAGCGGTCGCTTATTTTCAAGATACCAACGACGTTGCTTAGAAGATCCGCTGCAACAACGATTCCAACACCGTTTCGTCCATTGACCGTTCCATGGTAGAACATCTTAAATGCCTTAGTTTTTAAATCTATAAAACGGGCTTTATTTCCTGTATTACACCACTTCGTTTCCTGTACGCATAGGATTTGTAGAGTTCTGCGACGCATAATCGCTTCCAGTTCTAATATAATAATCTCAATTGCCCTCTTGTGTCTTTTTTTTTCTCCTCCAAATTTTCACAAAGTGGGATCAATTAAAGGAAGGAAGAAGTACTAATAGGCCAGTATTCGATGGATTGCTTTTCTTATACAGCTTCCAGGTAGCTTTCGTAATTGAGCCAAGTTGACAACTGACCCATCGATTTCAGTTTAATAAATTTCAGCAAAGATCTGCTTGTTCCTCTATTTAAAAATTGGACAAAGTTGCATCGGGGACTGCATCCAAAGCATTCATTTTGACTTTTCTCTTTAAGCCCTATTTGATCCATCCAGATTTCTTACTCTAGGCCCGAGAGAAACTAACTGTTATATGGTGCGATGTGTTAACACCCCAACAATCACTCTTTCTCATAAAACTACTGAAAAAAAGAGCTTGCACATAATTACCTGAGAAACATTCTCGTTGTATCTGTAGATACCACAATCGCAACATCCCTTTCTTTTGTTAATACTCGCATGTACAATGAATAAAACGTTCTACCCATTAATCTCGACACATTGTTTGTCCTATTAACCTTACAATCGCTGAGTAATTCCCCATCAACTCAAGTTTTTATAACCGCCTAACGAAGCCATGAATATTAAGAACCAGTTTCTGAAGCAGCCACCCAAGCAACCCCAATTGTAAATAGCACTTTAGAAAAACAAAAGAAAATTATTAATGCAAAACCTCAAGGTTCCCATCCCTCCTCTAGATATGCAAAATCTATCCAATTTTGTTTCTCACTTGGCTATACATACTGACCTTGTTCTCAACTTTTTATTTTTCTTAAAAACAAAAAAGTGATTTGCTTTATACAAGCAGCCAAGATTTCTATCAGCCTTGTCTAAACAAATTCCACTTTATTCATTTTAGCCGCCAGCACCATTAAAAAAATAACAAACTGATATAAGGAGGGATGAATCCCGCTCCTTCAGAGCTTTATGACATATTTTTTTCTGCCCCTACTCTCGCCCACTCATTTTGATTATTTTCATTTCATATTCTGGCCTCGTTCCAGGATAAACTCCATAGTCCATGGCTGCATGTGTTACTACAAACTCGCTGCAGCTTAGTGCCTGTTCCTTGTGGCCAGTCTATGAGAAAGATTCCAAGAAATAAATTGAGATAATTTGGTTTGTGGCATACGGACAATTTGTAAATCTTCCAGCTTACGTATGTCTATCATGCTCCATCGAAGGCCTCCCCCACAAATAATGACGTAGCAAAAATAAGCACTACGTTTCAACTATTAGAATTAAGCAGAACCAAGATAAAATGAAATATATAAACGAATTGTACTTACAACGTAAACTTAGTAGCCAATCTGTGTACGGATATGAGTAGAAGGGAAATCTTTTTAAACGGATTAAAATATTGAACAGAGCCCCACATATATTTTGATCCATTTAAAAATTAACAAATTCAAATTTAAAATTTAAAAATGTATCTTAAAAAAAAAACTATGTACTAATGTAAGTCAAAATTTCAATAAAAATGAAAATAAATTCAATTAACCACTGTACATTGCTGTTTCTCTATATTTTTTATTTATAACAGAAAAATAAATACAATTTATTCGATACATTTTATACTTAAACATAAATTTAATCGTAAGCTTAAAAAAAAGTAATTATTTATATTTAAGAGATTTTAGTAAAGAATTTAATATTTATACAGAAAAAGAAAAACGAAAGAAAAACCAGAGGAGGTCAAGTCAAATATTGTTAAAATTTTAAATTTAAATATTTTATTAGCGAAAAATATTAATTATAACAAGAAAATGTATAAGAATAAATGATTTAAATGGGAACGGGAGTTTATAAAAAGAGAACTAATTAAAAACGGTTATGGGAGACAATGTCGTATTTATTGGATGATGACTATGTGATGAGCTATAATGTAAAAGTTAAAATTAAAACAAGAGCAACAAAAATAAAACTAAAAAGTTATTTTTATATTAAACTGTTTAAAAATAATAAATAAAAATTTAACATAAATTAAGGGTTTTGTTTTTAATTGTTTAATTGTGAACAGATGTGAAACTTGTATTTTCAGGAAAAGCTATAGACCTTTAGAATGCGGTGTCTTCCGACATTTATCGGTTATTTGATAAAAGCAGTTACATCTAAATTTTAGTTGTTGAAACTAAGGATTTGTGATTCTTTCTAATCTGTAAACAACTCATCCATATAAGTATCTATATTTTGTTTTTTGTATTAAATCAATTTTCATTTCAATTCATTTTCATAAAACAAGCATACTTAATAAAAAAAAACTTGCTGGATGGCAAGTTGCGCCGTCTTGTTGGAACCAAATGTCGTCGATGTTTAGCCGATTAATTTTTGTCGAAGGACAAAGACCAACAAGTTGAGAACGACGACGAATCAACATTTCGGCGTCTTCTTCAACATTTCGCGCTACAGCAGCAATATTCTCCTCGGTATGCACATTTCTTTGCCTTGTTGATAGCTTTGAATCGAGAAGAGTAAAATTAGTGCGATAATTATCAATAACTGCACGAATTGCTTACTCACTATGTTGACCGTATTCGACGAAGTGCTCTATTTTTTTCGAAGTAAATTCCCACAATTTGGAAACGTTGTTCTGACGTTAAACGATTCATGATGAATTGCCAAACCTTACCGAACAAAAAAATACAAACGACAACGAGGTAAAATTTTCACTTAACAAAACAAAGGAAAGCTGGGATGTCTACCAGATTTCTAAGGACAAATTTCTGCAAAATTAACAGTGGTTGAATTTTGATACGATACACACCATCCCGGTTGGTGACTGTAGAAACAGTTGGATGCTGTTGAAACAAGGAAGACACTGACAGATGTCAACCTGGCAATATCCAGTGTTGAAACTATTTTCTACACATGAATTGCGCTTATAATACCTCCACGTGGTAACCGTGCGTCGGGTACTGGTTCTTGTGCATCCGTACTGGACCTTACTTACTTACTTTAGGTGGCGCTACACCTGTGTCTTGGCCTTCCTCCACTGCGCTGTCCCTCAGGGGTGGATTCGAAGACTTTTCGGACCGGAGCATTGGTGTCCATGCGCTCTACATGACCCAGCCATCTCAGTCTTTGGATCTTCACTCTTCTGGCTAGATCCATGTCGCTGTACAGTCCATACAGTTCGTCGTTGTATCTCCTCCTCCACTCACCGTCAATGCAGATAGGACCGAAGATCGCCCGAAGAATTTTTCTCTCGAAGCAACCAAGAACACCCTCATCCATTTTTGATAATGTCCATGCCTCTGCGCCATAGAGCAGGACCGGGATTATTAAAGTCTTATAAAGGGTGACTTTTGTTGTCCGAGAGAGGGCTTTGCTACTCAATCGCCTTCTTAACCCAAAGAAACAGCGGTTGGCAAGAGTTATTCTTCGCTTGATCTCAGCGCTGGTGTCGTTGTCTGTATTTATAGCGGAGCCTAGGTAGACAAAGTCCTTAACTACCTCAAAGTTATATCTGTCGAGGGTGACGTTCTGTCCGAGACGTCGGTGTTGGTTGTCCTTTTTGCTTGACAGCATATACTTGGTCTTGCCCTCATTGACCGCTAAACCCATTTTCGCCATTTTGGCAGGGATGCCAAAACTAGACATTGCTCTATATAGCTCGTCTCTATAGATGCTGTCATACGCGGCCTTAAAATCGATGAATAGGTGGTGGGTATCGATCTGAAGCTCATGGGTCTTCTCCAAGATCTGCCGTAGTGTGAATATCTGGTCGATGGCGGACTTTCCTGGCCTGAAGCCACACTGATATGGACCTATCAGGTTGTTGACGAACGGCTTCAGGCGTTCACACAATACGGCGGATAAGATCTTATATGCGATGTTAAGGAGACTGATGCCTCTGTAGTTGGCGCAGTTCAGAGGGTCTCCTTTCTTGAGAATTGGACAAACAATGCTGAGGTTCCATTCATCGGGCATACTTTCGTCCGACCATATTTTACAGATGAGTTGGTGTATGCTCCTTACCAAGTCATCGCCGCTTTGAAGAGCTCGACAGTCAGGCCATCCGCCCAAGCAGCTTTGTTGGACTTAACCATCAGTACAGCTATCTTCACTTCATCCGGGTCGGGTGGACGGAATTGTTGGTCATCATCATCCAGGTTGAAAGGTTGATTCTGCCTGACAGCGGTATTTGGTCCGTCATCGCCGTTATACAGTCTGCAGAAATGATCTTTCCAAATCCTCAGCATCGACTGCGATTCTACTACGATGTTCCCATGTTCATCTCTACAGGCTTCGGTTCGGGGTTTGTTTCCGCGGCATGTTATTTTTATCTTTTGGTAAAACATCCGAACCTCATTCCTGGAGTAGCATCTCTCAATTTCCTCGACCGCGCGCTTCTCATGCTCTTTCTTCTTCCTCCTGAGAAGCCGGTGCTCGTTTCTCCTCTTCCGCTCATAGAGCTCATAAGCAGCTCTGGTCTTTCTAAGCAGCACCGCGTTATAATCATCTTGCTTAGCTGCTTGTACTTGCCGGCATCCATCATCGAACCAGGTTTCGTTTTGGTGGACGAGTGAAACCCAGCACATCAGAAGCGGCATCTCTGATGGCGTTTTGGCAGTGTTTCCAATGGTCTTCGATGCTTGATGCTGGCGGCATTGGACCTCTTAGGAGATTAAGTGACACTCGGTGGGAAAAGGACTTGGCGATCTCTTGCGATTGTAGCCGTCTGACGTCGAATTTTCTCACAGCATTAGTTTGTCTTGGCGTAGTTTGGGATATCCGCAACCGTACCTTGGCTACAACAAGGTAATGGTCCGAGCCGATGTTGGCTCCTCGGAACGTACGGACATCCATAATACTGGAGGAGTGTCTAGCGTCGATCGCAATGTGATCAATCTGGTTGACTGTTGATTGATCAGGAGTTCTCCAAGTCCCCTTGTGTATGTCGAGATGTGGGAACCGCGTGCTAGCCACGACAATGTTTCGCCCCGCCGCAAAGTCGATTAGCCTGAATCCGTTATCGGAGGTGGTGTTGTGCAGGCTATATTTTCCGATTGTTCCACCAAAGATACCCTCTCTTCCTAGCTTTGCATTAAAATCACCGAGGACAATTTTAATGTCATAGCTAGGGCATTGCTCGTAGGTCTTGTTGAGGAGCTTGGTGTCGCCATCTTTCTCCTCTGTGGGGGCATGCGCGCATATAAGGCTTATGTTGGCGAATTTAGCCTTGATGCGGATTGCTACGAGGCGCTCGCTCACATGCCGGAAGCTGAGGACTTCTCGTCTTAGTCTGCCTCCGACAACAAATCCGCATCCAAACAAGCGCTGCTTTTGCCGTCGATAGCAATTGCCGTAGTAGATGTCGCAGTTTTTCATCTTCTTTTTGTCCGGCCCATCCGAGCATCGCATTTCTTGGATGGCGGTTATGTCTGCTTTGCAGCAATCTAGGGCCTCCGCTAGTTGCTCGGCTGCACGTGGTCTATTAAGGGATCTAACATTCCACGTGCATATCCGAAGCTCATTGTCCTTAAATCGTTTGCGTGGGTTGTCAACAGTAGATCCGTCCATATCCGAGACTTGTTGATGCTTCGTAACTTAATCTTTTTTGAAATGGCCGGGCAGTTACCCCGGCGGCACAAACCCCAACCTGGAGGACCAGTTCCATTTTGAGTGCCCCTAGGACGAGGGGTTGGTTACACCGAAGCCAGTAACCCGTTCCGGGATGTGAGCGCTGCCGTTGGCCCTTATAGGGCTCGTCCGCCACCATCTCTTTTCCAGGACCCTGACTAAGTCCTGGAAATCCTTTCCGGCCTGAGCTCCAAATATGTCGGAGTAGCCCGGATAAGGTGTTGTTTTGTTTTTCCGACACTAATCCTGGTTAATGGCGCAGGAAACTCGCCATTTGCCCCCTTCACTTCGCAACCTCTAGTGAGATTCCCAGATGGCGCCACGAGGAGGCGTGAAGTAGGACTTATTAGCAGAGCTGCAAGATGTTCGGCTGCAGAGGCTCATTCTCGTTATTTAAGGAACCAGCACCTGTCAGAAGATGCTACTTCTACGGGGCCTTATACTAATCGTTGCCATCCTGACTAAATTCTAGAATCCAAAAACTTTGGTTTCAGCTTAAATCCAAGTTCAAATTGAGTCGTACACCCTGCTACCAAGTTCTTTGTCTTATTTAACCATTTGTTTTCATTTTTGTGGAAAATATGTAGCCTAGGAGCCTAGCTATTGATCGGGAAACTATTGTCTGTCCTAAAGCTTGAATTGGGCCAGCAGCTCACATCGAAATGCTGGCTTTATATCCCTCTTACTGATACAGGCTAAAATGGAACTTGTGTCCGCCCAGTAGCAGAATACCGACCTACTATACACCTACGGCCTACACTCTATATGGATATACTATGTGACGAACTACATAACTGCCTCGGATATAGCTGAATTCTGTTATGACGATCCTTGCAAACGTTTAAAGGACAACTACCTTTGGATCTGCACTTCGAAATTTCGGAAGCTTAACAAACTTTTTGCAGCTGAACTATTAGTAGAGGCGTTGTACTGCTGTCATGCAGATATCACGGCCATCCAAGAAGTCTGATGGGAAAAGCTAGATATAAGGAGAATGAAACGATCCGAGTCGTAATTCCAAGCCGGGAACGTTTGAACGTACAGAATACTAGAGTCAATGAGTGTGAGTCCGTTGCCAGACGTTAGGTCTTGTCGGATATGGTTACCAACTGTTCTACCAAAAATATCCTTATTTCCTATCTCAATCCGGACAGTGCCCATATTTCCTGTGGTGGAACTCGTGGAAACATTCTTTGGTGGCGCTGTCCTGGTCTTCCGAAGGGCCCTTATTAGGCTTATGTAAGCGAATTAAGCCTTGATGCGGATTGTCATCACTCCCTCGTTGGAATCTCCAGACTTCTTGCCTTAGTCTGCCGCATATGGCCAATCCGCATCCGAATAAGCTGTTTCCCTAAGCAATCACCATAGTATATTTTACAGTTTGTCGTCAACCTTATGTCCGGTACACCCCATCACACTTCCTGGATGATGATGATATTTGCGTAATAGCAGTCAAGGATCTCTGCTCATTGCTCGGCCCCACGTGGCCTGTTTAGGGTCTAAATATTTCACGTCGATATCCATGTCCCTTAAACGTTTACGAGGGCTGTCATAAGGGAATCAATTTTCCGAGGCCATTTGTCTGTTTATCACATCTTTTTCATTTCTTGCGTATAGGATTGGGAGCCCTATGGCAGTGTAGATCATCATGTAGACGATCATGCTTTCGCTATTTTAGTTTGGATGAGTGAGCCCATGCAGTTACCAGAAAATACCGCTGAGAAGTAAGCATGATTGTTATGCTGCCTGCCCAATCCAAGTTATAGGACACTCAGAAGCAGTCCCCAAGCAGTGTCAACGGGAAAATGCCAAAAAGCCCTTTTAAACGAAAACGTGTAGTTTCTGCAAAAAGGAAAAACAACCCAAAGAGGACGTATTGCAAATGCTAATAGTGTATGAATATGAGAAATAAGGTTCACGCTCACATTTAATGGGAAAGAGGTTACATCAGATATGAGTGACAACTAGAATTCCGCAGAGAGAAGGGTTACTTTTCAACGGAATTGCTTATGTTCTTTGTTTTGACTTAATTGATTTCCAGTCCTCTCATTTAAAAACAGACCGCTTAGTTTGAAACCGAATTTGAAAATTATTCGAAAAGGCAAATTGATAATTTTCCATTAATTTTGAATCAAATTAAATACTTTGTTAAAGGCCCAAAATCGAAGGATGAATGTTATCGCCAAAAACATGCAACAACAGATACGAAAAGTCAAAAAACAAAAACCCGATTACAAAATCTAGTTTCGGTCACGAAAATGTCAATGATTTTGTAAATTAAAGTTTGTGCGAGGTAAAATTTAATTGAATTCAAAATTACAATCTGGTTTATCGTTTTTTGATTTACCGCACTCCAACCTTTAATTGTTTTGAGCTAAATCTGCACACGTTGTCACCCCGGGATATGACATTCATGCTCTGCGATTAATTAAAATTGTCAAAAACTCCTCCGACACTATATGACGTGTTGCCTGACGGTGGTGAGTGCTGGGAGCAGTTAATACTTTCATGTTTGGAAAACAGCTTAACCACTAGTTCAAGAGCTAATTAAATATGTTTTCCGTGATTTTTGTCATATTTCTAATGAAGTTGCCGAAAGGTTAAATAGGAAACTGTCAATTACTGACACCGAGGTGATTAAATTTCCATTACATTTTTAATTAATGTAATATTATGGTCGGTGGTATTTTTAATAAGTAAAAAGACTTTAATGACAACGCTCAACCTACAAATACTTATTCACGCTTAGATTTCTTTCTTCTTAGACAATTTTCATGGTACAATCCTCACAGAAATTTATCTCATGAAGTGCCCGTAAGATGAGTTTTTCAAAAGAATCTTTCCACCATACAGGTTTCGGGCAGAAGAGGAGGAGCTCACTTTAAACATTGCAAAGTTTACAATTGAGGAACATGACATAACAAGAGACGTTATGGTAACGAAGAGGACTTAGCGCTTGCAACATTTACAACAAAAAGTACTCAATAGCACAAAAAGTACGTATCATCGAAAACCTGGGAAAGGAAAACTTCTTTGATATAAGAACAGGGAAATGATTTGGATCAGTTCACCTTGCCACAAGAATCTCTATTACAAGCAACACAAAGCTCTAAATATTTACAAGAGAATATGACGAACTAGAGATGAGTGGTTTATGATATTAGCGTACTAAGTAGTGGCAAGATTGGTGACATTCGACATACACTCAGCTCATGTTCTTTACTTCTACTTACCATGGCTTGGTAAGATATGTTAACCTTCTATATAAGGTTGGGATAGGTTAAACAGGGTGTGTCATAAGGCACATCACTAGGCTCCAAAGCGAGCCCATCGCGATTCCTGGGGAATTAGTTGAATTTAACTTCCAGTCGCAAAAATCTAAGCAATCTCCCTGGTAAAGCACCCAATTTCTCTACAAAAGTCAAGAAGACCTTTAAAATCCGTGCCGTTTATTTCCTCTAAATTTCCTGAGAATTTCTTTCATTCATACAGAATGTGTATTATGTCCTCAACCGCTTGCATTGATAGCCGCAAAATCTACAAATGTCCGTATCTGACAATTTGAGTCTCCTTACGTATTTCAACAGAAGACAGTGTCGTGTCAAGATTCCTATTAAAGTTCTAAGCGTATCCCTGTTCAGTTTAATTAATTTTCTAGATCTTATACCATCGGGAAATGGCTATAGAACCTTGGATTCCCCGTGTCCTTCCAGATTCGATCTTCTAATATTGGCAGTCTTTATTGTCTTTTTCTAGATAGTGCCTCTTACTGTGAAGAGGCGTGATTTGATGTTCGCAACCTCTTTATTGTCGAGTAGCCCTCCTTTTCTTGCAAGGTCGTCCGCTTGTTCATTTCTCTCTACACCGCAGTGTCCTAGCACCCAGCACAGTCTCCTGGTTCTGAATGCATAATGCTTTGAGCATTGTGCGACCGCCCCTGACTGTATCAGAGCTGATGTCGGTTGATTCCGTTGCCTTAAGAGCAGCCTAGCTGTCGATGTAGATAGCAATATCTCTAACGGATACCAATCTTATTTACATCAGCTTAGCCGCCCTGAGGAAACTATGAACCTCAGATTGGAAGACACTACTAAAGGTCCTTAATTTTTCAAATACCTCAAGATAATCACTTCTAATATTTGTATCACTTTCTAACACAAAGGAGACAGATTTCACGCGAAGTTGGAGCTTTAAAAGTTAAAAACTGAATTTATACATACGAACTTCTAGCAACTACCCATCGATGAAACTAGGAACAAAGCACGCAGACATACATATAACCAGTCCACTGCAGTCTTAAGTTGTTTTTTTGTGTTCCGTGATGTTATTATCATTCCCACAGCTCTCATCATTCTCGAGGCCACTACGATGTCTGTAGTATTTTCTACAAAAGGACAGCCGAAAAAGCACTGACCTCTAATAGACGTCAAGAAGCATTTGTTTGGTAAGCCGACAATCCGGAAAATAACCACCTTTAACAGAAAGTTCCCGGAATAACCACCGTGTGGCGCTCTCATTATTTTTATTTGAGTTATATTTATTTTGTTAAATTGGTACATCTGTTGTTGATATCCCCTCTAAATCTTAGTATCTAAGCTTGACATTTGCAAAAATTACGTAGCCAAGAGTACATCTATCTCTGTGTGTGTTGGCGATTTTTTACAATTTACAACAACGAACTTGTATTAAATTTTGCGAAAAAAAAAACGGATTTAATGGTGCGCGAACGTTGTCATTTACCAGTGGTACAAGCTGTTCAAAAGTGGTCGTGAGTCAATCGAAGATGATGAACGCAGTGGCGGACCATCGACATCGAAAACCGACGAAAACATTGATGAAGTAAAAGAAATGTTGGTCAGTAACCAACAGAGAGTAAACAAAGAATATTATTTAGGCGTTATGAGACGTTTGCGTAAAAGTGAAGGTAGTATGTCGTCTGGAGTTATGTTTACAAGAAACTCAGACTAAACTGAGGATGCTAGAAGTCCTAATTCAGATTCAGGTCTTGAAAATCTCTCTTCTTAACCTTACAAAAACATCGCTGATTTTATTTCTTGCGATCTTTTTGTAACCCAGGTCCCAATGAATCAGCCTACCGGCTGCATAAGAGAAGTCATGTGTACCGCATCCTAGGTCGCCTTTGGACTCATCGCATGGTCACAAGAAAAGTCGACCTTGTATGTTTTCAGCAACAGCATCAGAAGGCAGGATCATAAGACAGCGAATGCGCAAAATCAACAAAACATCTGTTCGTGTAGAACCAGAAACCAATGTCTTTGGGTGTGAGCCTATCTTATGGGTAACTGGGGAGCGAGTTTCATCAGTGCATCCCCATACACCCGAGACAGAACGATTTTAAAAGAAAGTAATATCAGCAGTGAAGTATTTTCGTGAAAGCTTGTAGCTTCAGAAGCATGATTGGTTTTATAGTAGGCGCGGTTGTTTCCCAAGATGATATTTAAATACTTAGCAATGTTAGAGAAACGGATGGTAATGCCTGTAAAAACTTGATGAATCAAACCAGTCAACATCATGCCCTATCTTTCTAGCTTTGCATTAAAATCGGCGAGGATAAATTTAATTTAATAGCTAGGGCCTTGCTCGTAGGTCTAATTCAACAGCTCAAGGAAGCCTTCTTTGGTGTCGTCATCTTTTCTTGGTTTTTCCGTCCATATTTGAACTGACAAGAAAATATCCAACTTAAAGTAGTATCGCAAATATTTTATATTGATTTAGATTTTAAAGGTTTTTCCGCAGAACTCATATCGATTATTCCACAGACCAAACCGGGAACCAAATTTAGAATTAAAATAATTCAATCTTCCGGTTTCAGTTTTTGTGGCAATATCAACTTTCCTCCCCAGTGGTCTACCCACAAAACATATTCATATCTCAACATCATATTACTCGTGATGTTGAATTAAAATTCTGTGGAAAAAGTCACGTATACGTCACCGAGTGAAGTTGCAAATTCTAAATCAAAAATGTTACGTATTCGCAACAGAGTGTTTTGAATTATCTCTGTTTGGCACAAAATATATATTTGGCAAGTACAATTCTAAACTTATGTGGTCCTGGAACGAGTTGCATATCAATGGTTTTCAGCTGCGCAATTATAGTTTGAAGTGGTTGGAACTCCCTATTATACCTAAATCTACATAAATGATGTTAGCCAACACTTTTGTATGAATGCTTCTACATGATGAAGGCAACGTTTTTCTGTAGAGCTGTTTTATTTTTAGTTTCAATATAATCAGTTTCCAGTAAACTTTTCGTGGATACCTATAAACCACAATAACTTAACCAAATCATGGAGTATTATTATCGTAGTCAGCGTACAGTTGGCGATGGCGCGATAGTTAGCTCATTGGACTATCACGCAGAGAGTCTAGGTTCGATTCCTGGCTGGGTAACCAACAATTTTTCAAGTCGCCATCACCCTTTCGGCGGGTAATGGCTAACTCCCGAAAGTAAAATTGCCTACGAAAAAGCTTCTAAGGAGTGCCGTTCGGACTCGGCGGCACTGAGGTAGATTGAGGATATGGACACGGAAGAAATTCTGATAAAAAATGGAAATAAGTTGACAACAACTGACTTTAGCAGAAAGTGAGTTAAGCGAAGCATTGAAGGATATGGCTTTGTGAAAACTAAATTTAGTGAAAAGACCACTTTTGTCAAAAAAAAAACGTTTTTTTTGCCGAAATGTTCAATTTGAACCGACAAAATTTTGTAATTTTATTCAAGATGAGTTTTTGAATATTAGATTGATAAGGAGAACAAGACTAGTTGGTTCCGAAATAAATATTATGCGCCGGTCAAGGCCAGTGTTAATAAAGACCTGAACTTATTAGTTCACCTGATCCTATCTATCCTATCCTATTGAAACTGTAAGATCGTATTTTGCGGTGTGCATTCTCTGAATCAGCTCAACACCAATTACAAGATGATCTGATATTTAAAGACAAAATTATGCTCTTCATAAAGTTGGCTCCAAAATGCCATGAGTTAAAAAAAACAGACTTAAGCGAGAAAGTTAGATCAACTAGAAGAAAAATGTACGTAAAGAGCGAAAACTCTATTCATTTTTTCAAAGCTCGCCCTCACAGAAATTAAGAACTTGGCAGCAGAAATAACGAAACTGAAAGAGTATATCTTGTGTTAGGCTGAGCGTATTACCAAAAAAATTATCAAGATAGTGGTAGCTTAAGCATGGACGAAAGCATTGTACCAGAAATTGAAAGATGTGTCCTTACTACCTACAAATAAACAGGTGACATGCAAAAGGATTAGTGTTACGGCACAGCACAGCACAAATATAGCTTAAATATATTGCTGAATTATACTTGGAAATATAGGTATAACTTCGATTTCGTGGGATCTCTTAAACTTGGCACAGAAAAGAAGAGCGTTTGTGCTACCATCTTAAATTAAAGCCATCGACATTTGTAGAAAAAGAACGGGAAACCTCAAATTGGACCTTCATTCCAAATACATTATGAGCGAGTTCAAATCGCGTAACAATGCTTGAAAAATGATTTGTTCACGCTGCAAGAGGCCATAGAGCCTTAAATGCCCTGTGTCCTTTTAGATTTGACCACCTTATGTTGGCAATCCTTATGGTGCTTTCCTCGATAGTGCCTCTTACTGTGTAGAGGGGTGTTCGATATAGAAAGCAATATCTCTATCGGATACTACTAGTGTCCGGCAGCCTTACGGAAACCCTTTGTTCTGGGTCTTCCGAGAAGATACCAGAATCTGGTCCTTCTCCTGTTTTCGAGCCATCTGTGAAAATGAAATGTCGAAGTCGATCAAGGAAAGAATTTAATCCGTTCAAATTGGATTGCCTGGTAGTAGCCCGCTTAGGATCGTGCCATGTTTTTTTTATCTACATTAGATGCGTGCATTCTGAGTGGTTTTTTTTACTGTTTGGTTTTTTCGCGTTCAAATTGTGACAGCTTACGCTTATTTTGTGACTTGTGTTTAAGTCAAATATGCTCAGTTAACATTGCCATTTTACTAGGAAAGGTCACATAAATTCATGCTCTGTGAAATATGTTTTTCGCAAATTCGAGCATTTTGCGATCGTCATAATCGAGCTACAGAGCGAGCAATTCAAGCCATATTGACCAAATTTCACTACAATTTCACACTATTGAACACCAAGCCACTTTTTCGTATACGAAAAGTGCGTAAAGAGGGAAATCTTGCTGCTATATCCGCCGGGGTTACTGGACACCGTGATTTGTCCATTCATCGCCGTTCGCAGCAGTTAGGATTGTGTACTCGACTATGTGGAAGATTTACGCAAAAGTCCTGTTCTAAAAATACAGCTCGTGCGAGAACTGAAGCCAAACAACCTGCACAGTGTCGAATTTTTGGTGAATGGGAGTGGAAAAAGCTGGAAAGAGATCCGCTGTATTTGGTCCGGCGGGCAACCTGAGACAATACGAGAGCTGCCAATGCACCTGGAAAAACAATCTGTTTCCCGCGGTTTATAGTCAATGTTACCATCAATGGCGCTTTTTATCGTTCAACGATTTCCAACCGTTTTTGCCGAAATACACGAGCTGATTCCAGGAAGACGCTGCTACATGCAGCATATCACTCAAATCGATGGTCCAATTGAGAAGTGAGTTCGGCGAGCAATTTATCTCTCGTTTTGGACCGGTGAAGTGGTCGGCTAGATCGTTTGATTTGACGTCTTTAGTCCTATTTTATAGGATAATTTAAATTCCTCGTCTATGCCGATAAGCCAGCAAAGATTTCAGCCCTGAAAACAACATTACACGTGTTATAAGCGACATAACGACTCTTCGTATGCACCACTTAGAATGTAGTCGTGGTCAATATTATTATATATTTTACGGGCAATGATATCAACTGCGGCTGTTAATCTTTCGAGCAAGGTGTCATTGCTTACAAATCCACACACTCGACCAGTAGGAGTATGTGTAAGGCATAAAGGGCGTCAGGTTATTTTAAGTGTCTATTTGCTTGGAAGAAAAAAAATTCGTTCTCTTCAAGAAAAAAGAAAAATCCTTCGATCCCGTGAACGGTGTGTCGAGTTGTTCAGACCACGCATTTTGGATTCAAAGACAGCTTGTTACAGAAACAGAAATTCGGACTTCCTTGCCATCCCAGCTGCATTGACATTTTAAAGAAAGTGCCCTGAATTAAAAAAATAACATGAAACACGTGCTGAAAACACGTTTAAAATATGTAGATCTGAGAAGCTGTTTTCAAAGTACATATGCGTTTTTCAGTGTCATGCTGCACATCAGAATCAGTTTTGCCAGTATCCCGGATATTGACTTGTATTAGCCAAGACAATGGATACAGCTTTAAAGTCGATGAATGGTGCTCTCCAGGATTTGGTATAGCTTAAAAATTTGATTGATCCACTACGGTATGAACTGCTGATATACCTGGAAGAGGGTGGTAGCATGGTGGTTGCGTATGCGGATGCGGATGCGGTTGCTATAGGCGTCTCAGGAAAACATCAACATACGATTAAAGAACTACTGCAGTATAATCTAAACATATTAATAAGCTGGGGCGATTGCTGTGGACTGCGATAAACCCCCATAAAACCGATCGTTTCCTCTTCTCTACGAAATACAAAATTTCCACTACAGACCCTCCCTCAATCAACGGCACCTGCTTGGTCTTCTCCTTATTTTCGAATGGTAACTAAGCTGGGAGCCTATCATTCAAGAAAGTGTAAAGAAAGCTTCAGTACCTTTAATCTCTTGCAAAAAAAGTCATCGGGAACAATTGGGGCCTCCAACTTCACATCACCCATTGGCTATATATCTCGGTCATAAGACCGATAGTCATGTTCGGGGTGGTTGTGGGGTGGATGGCCTTAGACAAAGCAGTGAACTGCATGAAGCTAAATAAAGTCCAAAGAACAGCATGTCTGGGCATAAGTGGAGCCCTACGCACTACTCCCTCCGCTGCTCTGGACACTCTGTTTCACAGACAAGTAGCCGCCAATGCAGCTATGCGCCTTACAGCGACTTCACAGTGGGCAAATAAACATTTTTGCCACGCAATTATTTTTAAAGCACTAGGAATCCTACTAGAAAACATCGACAACACCATATCGAAACAAAGGTTTGACAAGAGCTTCCATGTATTCATTCCCTCCAGATCCTAGTGGGAGGAAAATGCCTTCCTGGATGACAATTCAATCCACTTTTACACCGACGGTTCAATTACTGTTAGTGCGGTTGGTGGTGGTATTTTTGCCGATAAGCTTAACTTTAGCCTCCCCAATCACTGTAGCGTATTCCAGGCGGAAATTCTGGCAATTAAGGAAGCCCTATCTTGGCTGAGGAAATATGTAATATCTGCAATGGATATCCGCTTCTTTTCCCATAGTCAGGCCGCTATCAAATCCCTGGACTCATGCTCTCTAAACTCAAGAACATTTATGGACTGCCGATCATCTCTAATGGAGATGGCGGAGCAGTTTAACATTCACCTTTTCTGGGTGCCGAGACATAGAGACATTCCAGGGAATTGTAGGGCAGACAAACTTGCCAAAATTGGAACCACTATATCTATCACACATGAAAAGGAAAACATAGGTACACCTATCGCTACGTGCAAACAAGAAATATAGCTGGATGCTAATAGAAGAACAAACCATAGATGGACGGTTGGATCGACAAGCTTAGCGACCAAATAAATCTGGCCAAAGCTAGATCTGAATCGCACCATGAGCTTACTTTTTCTAAATAGGAAACATCTTAGCACCATTATAGGTGTCATCACCGGACACTGCATCATAGGTAAACATGCAAGAAGACTTGACATGTTTACTAACGACTTTTGCAGAAGCTGCATGGATGACGAGGAAGAGGAAACAATCCCTCACCTCCTCTGTAGATGTTCAGCTCTCTACCAAAGAAGAAACCTCCACCTAGGGGCCTTCTTCCACAACGACTTAAGTGACTTAAGCAACATAGACGCTAAAAGTCTCCTACGCCTTATTAAGAGCTCCAAATGGTTTATGGAGTAGGAGGATCACAGATCCACGTGGCATCACAATGGGCCAATAGCCCTAAGTGTGGTTAACAGCCACATAAACTTTACCTAACCTATGGTACGTGTCGATCAATGTATTGCAGAAGAGCTTGAGACTTTCAAACAAAACACGCTAGAAAGAATCTTATATGAAATATTATTTATATAGGGATATGCCTTCATAAGGCGTGATAGACTTTATTGAAAATGGGGCACTTTGAGCTGATAGTTCAGTTCTTTGCTTTCATTGCATATTACATTCGCATACCATCAGACATGGGGTCCGTAAGCCTTATAATAGCACGACCAACTTCCTCTATACTTGGAGGTTGATGGCTTTTTCATTATCTGAAAAAGGTTTATCTTCTTGCAACATCATACTCCTTAGCAGATGCCTTTTCAGAAGCTGCTTAACAATTCTGCTGAAAAAAAATCTGCTATTCGGGCGACTTCCCTGTTGTAAAATTGTAAGGAAGCTACGTGTACGGTAGTTACGGCAAACTCTGTGATGACTGCGCAATACTGATTCCATAGATAATTTTCGTTGATGGGAAGAGAATGTACACGAGACCATCTTCCGCTTTTAGGCTCTTTCTATGCTCTGAATAGTCCACCACAACTGACTGGGCGATTTGGTCCTTTTCCTCTTAGGAAACTGGAATTGCGAACTGCTGTAAAATTGATTGTAAATTTGTATTTATCAAAGATTTTAGCAATGCTATCCTATCCTATCCTATATTCGACTCCTAACTTGTACCACTTGAGGATAAATTCAATTACGTATACGCACGTTCACAGTCCAAACATACTCTGACAACATCATCCATGAAAAGTCCGGTTGATGATCTTAAATAGGAGGGCCTTTTGCCTTATATCTCTCTTAGGGCTTCTGCTTGCGTGGTAAAAAAGTAACCGAGATGGCACAAACCTGGTCATAGTACAGTTCAGTTTGTAAATACGAGTACCTTTCCTTTCCATCTGAACTTTGGCAACGAATTTAGGAAAGTCTTGTAAAATTTTTCTCTGATTCCTCGCCAACAACACAAGGTGAAGACCACGAAGCTTATTCTTAATTAAAAGTGTCTATGGTTTGACATTGAATCTTCCGCCAGAACATTAGTGGATTACTTGCTATTTTTCATTCATCAAAAATGTTCTTCTTCTTCTTCTTCTTCTTATCCTTTTATTGACCCTTTCCTCGTTATACGAACTTATGCGTAACGAGTTTCCCATTTTTACTGCATCGCTGCTGCTCCGCTTATGGGGTTGGCTAATGTCGCAGACCGCAGAACGCGTCTACATAATGCTCGATCCTGGATCGCTTCAGTGGTTAGCCCCAGGCGTTGTTGCGCATTTGCCATCTGAGAAATCCAGGAATTCTTTTTCCAACCTCATTTTCTTACAGTTGGAGTGACCGGAGTTGATAGTTTCTTTTTAACCGGATTTTCCGCAGATCTTCTTTGAACGTGGCAATACCAGCTTATTTTATTCGCCTCAAGCTGTTCGGTTACCGAATTCTTTATATGTAGACTTCCTCTTATACGTATAGATCTAATGCAATCGCTAATTTAATTTAGTGACTCCACTAGACATCCTTAACATTTTCATTTCCGCTGCCGTCATTTTGTTTTTAAACGCTTCGTACATTGTCCAGCACTGTGAACCGTATATAAGAGCTGGTCTAACAACCGTGGTGTAGAGTTTCCCCTTCAATTTAAGCGGACATTTTCGGTCGCAAAAGATTCCCGATTCTTCCCGCCATTTCATCCATCCAACACTCACTCTGTGGTTTACGTCGTCGTCACATTTCGCTTCCATGTTAACGATTGATCCTAAGTACTTAAAGATAGTGCTTTTCGGAAGAACTAGTCCGTCTAACATTATATCCGGAACAGGTCGCAACGGATGCACAAATGGGCACGTCAAATGCTTCATCTTTGAACGACTTATTTTAAACCCGTTTCTCTCTGGCGCATTTCTCCATGAATCTAAGGCGTTCTGTAAATCTTCGACGTTATCGCTAAGTATAACTGCATCGTCAGCGAAGAGAATTGGCGTTACATTTGCTTCGCGCATGCAGTCTCTTAAAAGATAGTTGAATACTACGTTATAAAGGAAAGGGCTAAGTATGCTTCCTTGACTCCGACATTAACTGGAAATTCTCTCGTTAGTCCGGCAGAGCTTTTAACCGCAGTTTTCAAGTTTCCGTACATGTCTTGTATTATTCTAACATACGTTTCCGGTACGTTTCGAGACCTCAGCGCGGCCCATATGAGATCCCTAGGCACTCGATCGAATGCTTTCTCGAGGTAGATAAATACCAAGTGTGAGTCCTTAGATGAATCTCGGTGCTTTTCCACTCTGTCTATTATGGAGCTTTATTATTTTCCGAAGACGTTCGTTTCAGATTCTTTCGACGATTTTCATCGTGTGTGACATCAGCTTGATTGAATGGTAGTTGTTGCATTCTCGAGTATCGCCTTTTCCTTTGTATATTAGAACCAAGAAGCTACTTCTCCATTGATTCGGCATCGGTTGTCCACATTTTAATTTATTTAAAAGTTTCGATAGCCATTCGCTGCCGATTCCCTCCATCTGCGACCAAAACTCTGATGGAATGCTGCCTGGTCCCGCCGCTTTCCCACGGTTCATTTTTGCGATGGCTTTACGTATTTCTTCGATTGAAAAGTCCGAAACTTCCTCCTCGAATAGACCAGCTGTCGGCACGTTATCACGTGGAAACTGTTAGAAACGTAAAAACATTGTTGGTACGATGGCAAACCATGACAAATCATTTTGTTTGAATTTAATCGCGTAATTACAATAAATTGAAAGTTTGTATTAAACTTAATAAAGCTACCCTGGCTTGGCCACAAATTGAACAAATTTATCTTCATGGGACCCATCCATCTTTTTATTATCTTTTTATTATTAATTTATTTAAGCACACCTTTAAATGGAAATTGTTTTTTTTAACTTTCTTTTTTAATTACGAGTACTCGTATATAGCTATAGGTTATATCTAAAATGCTGAATATTTTTTAATGAGAAGATTAAAAAGCTGTCGTTGGTTCCTCTGGCATAAACGTGAATACAAATAATTAATCAAAATTACTGCATAATCAGAGATAAATTCAATAAATGTTAATTCGGTTTTTAAATTCCATTTGTGTAAATTGTGAATTTATAATTGATTTTTTCCGCATGTCCGTATGTCTTTGAGAGACTTCCTCATTTACAGATATTACAATATAATTCGTAAATATTAACTTAAAAATTTATAGAGCAACGTTTTTATTTAGTATTCAGTAGCTCATTTGCTTTAATTAGTTAATAATAAAAAATATTCAGTAAATTACTAGGAATATTCGCCCAAACTGGCTATAAACGTAGCTTTGAAGGAGAGAGTCCCGGGAGACTTCTAACTGGTTTGGTTCTGTGGGAAGAATTCAAACTGAATCAACAAAGATTATAAATCAAACGATCACCACATTATCGCTGCTTTTATCAAGTCGCCATATGACAAAATATTTCATATTGCAAGGTGGCTCAAAAGTTGTCATCCGTTGTTCTTTGGTTGTTATTTTTTTTATGCAGGAAAACCTGTGGTTCAAATTTTGGATTATATTTGTTCGATGTAATTGAATTTTTTCCATTAATGCCAGAAAATGATATCGGCCTAGTGGCCGCCACCAGAATTGATGACCATTTGGGCCCAATTTCTGCGATATGTCCTGGTATTCTTGAGAGTCTGAGGCTTGTTGGCATGGACTCGTGACTTCAAAAAACCCCACAAAGAGAAGTCTTAAACGGTCAAATCAGGCAATCGTGCCGCCCAGTGGAAATCGGCAAAACAAGAGATAAGGCAACCCGTATATGCAAACCTCAGAAATTCGGTTGTGACTCGTGCAATATGCGCCGTCTGTTGGAGCCACATGTTCTCCAGTCCCAATTCATCCAATTGAGGAATGAGAAAGTCGTTGATTATGACTATGTAGCTCTAGTCGTTTGGCCCGCCGCGTTTTCGAATAAATAAGAAGAAGCGATCACTTTGCTTATTCACATATCCACAGAGATGGAAATGGGCCCTGTCACCCATGATGATTTTCGATGAAAAGTTGTCTCCCTCGCGGTTGAGATTCAGGATAGTCTGAGCGTACTCTACACACGCTTGGCGGTCAACAGCTAACAGCTGACGCACTCTTCTGGACTTTGTAAGGAAATGTCTTATGGTCTTCTACCAAAATTCGTAAAGACAGCGGATTTATGCCTAATTGCATGGCACGTAGTCTGACCGATATTTCGGGGTCCGCTGCGACATCTTCAACCACAGCCGCAATATTCTTAGCAGAATGGCTGCTTCCAGGCTGACCAGACTTGGCAGGATTTTGTGTTCTCCCATACTTTCCAGACGAGTGGATTAACGTCGTAGCAGAAAATAACACTTCGCCAATACCACAGACGAATTATTCCGCGCCTTACACATTGGAAAAATTCTCACTGCTCGGAAAAGGGACCGCTTAAAAGACCTTATTCCTAGATGCAGAGTAGTAGAACTCATAGTCTCTAGCATCGCCCATAGTTAAGCAGATAGCTGGAAATGAAAACCGGAATGTTTGTACTCGTAGTTTCTGAGCCATGTTTGAGTCGCTTTCGTCCTATGAACGGGAGCGGAGTATTGTTGAAAGGTCCACGGCTTATTTGCTATATTTCAAACAGATTTTGACACCTTTCTTGCAGAAAAGGAGCTCCGTGACCGCATCATAAGCGACTCATACCAAAACAAAAGCTGTTGTTGAAAGATTCTTCAGCGATAAAAATGTTCTCGTCTAAAAGGAACTCGTCTGTGTTCATTTTAAGTATTTATATTAGCGAAGACTTTGGATTTAGACTTACTTTTCCCTTTCAATGATTCTGTGAGTAACTGACCAGTGTGTCTCTCTCTGTACGTGCTGAGTGCCAACTCGCGTTATAAGATGTGCGTTATGCTGTCCTTGCTGATATCATCTCCTATTTCGTAGCCACATTTCAAAGTCAATACGATTTTCTACCGAGCCTCATTTAACTTTTAACTTTTAACGTTGGAACTTTGCATGAATGTAACCTGTCAAATAGAGGTCAAATTAGAGTGGATGCATTTATTAGTTCTTGATAATGAATGGGTTCTTTTCATGTACAACCAGGTAGTGCGGCAAGTCCCGAAGTACGAGTGGAAGGAGACCTCAGCCAGCTTATTGTGCGAAACTGAAGGCAGCTAGCTAAGCATGCAGCTGTCTGGAGATACCTGTAGCGCGACTATAAGTTAGGAGCTACTTCGCCTTGATGGTTGCATGCAGCTGGCACTCAACTAAACGCTCACAAGGGTACAGGAGGAGTAAATACCGGTAAAAAAGAATCCCTAATTCACTAGTAAAACAGCAAACGACGATGGATGCATGGCTAAAGGGATGCTTAGTTACTAGTTTGCAAACTTCGGATACCAAATAACCTCTGACTTAAATATAGTGTTCCTTTTGTTATATTAGTAGACCTTGGGTGACAATTTATTCCTTCTACTTCCACACTATTAATTTATCAACTTCCACATTATCTGCCAATCGGGCGAGTCATCAAGCATTGTCACGGAGATGGAAGACTTTGAAGAGAGCTTATATCTACTTAGTGAATCTGTCTCAAAAATCAGCACTTTATGCAAAAGTCTTCTATCGGAAGAAATACAGCCCGATAAGACAGACGTGCCCAAGAACTCTGGCAAAGTGGCTCAGGCTGACACCGATTACGTCATCTTCACTCCAAAAGAACAACGTAGATTTGAACGTGAGTTAAAAAGGATTGCAAGTACCAGCAAGCCCGAATTTGTGCGAAAGAAAAGGTGTCAGAAAAGGGTCCAGAGGTGGGCCTCAAGTTATCGGAAGACAACAGCACTATTCAATCTGGTCAACAAAGTCTCGTATAGCGATGTAGCGAGCTCTATCAGACTAAGAGTTGTACCAGTCGCCCTTGATCGTAGATCTATCATCTTCTTCTTCTTATTCTTTTATTAACCCTTTCCTCGTTATACGAACTTATGCGTAACGAGTTTCCCATTTTTACCGCATCGCTGCTGTACTGCTTTGGGCACACCAAGTTCATTCTTTAAAAAACTACGAGTATGACGTCAGATAGAGTTGGCGAAAGCATGAGTAATATCCAATCTAGAGCAAGGCGGAGAAGCTGCACAATAAGAACGCTTTAGAACGGCACTATGACCAAAACTAGTAGCTCCACCAATCAAACACGATAGAGGCCAAAGCTGGCGCTGGATCGAGCATTAGGGTGGACAAATAAAGAATAGAACAACAATAGTCCGAGACATAGACGAAATAGTCACTCTGAAAAGGCTGCCGTGTGACGCAAATGTGACAACAAACCCTATGGAGTACGAAACCCTGATTTTTCACAAAAGAAATGACATCCCTCTTGAACGTGGTGCACGCACACCTGCACTGAGCTATGGGTGCCTCGGACATCCTCACCCAGTGATGTGCTGAAGAGAACATCGCTATTGACTTATACAAAAACTATAAGCAAATAATGGTATGAGTTTTGGCTTAACTCTAGTATAACATCCAGACACATCGTTCTTGCCAAAAGTCATTTAAGACCGTGGGCAATACTTTCTTTTGCGAAAAAATTAAACTCTCCCGAGTTCCAGACTTTATAATTAGGGATCTGGCGGGGATAAAAATTGAACGCCACAATCAGCGTGAGCTGCAAAGGCTCCTATGTGCATCGTCATACTTTGCTGGAGAAACTGAAGAAGTGCCTTCAGGAAACAACTGCATTTGGAAGGTAGAAAACCTACTAGCTAGCCTACAGTTCTGACAAAACGGTACAAAAGACCTTTCGGGCGAAAGTGTATTACTTCGCAAACAATGGCGAGTTAGAAACTAAAAAAATGGGACACTTTGATGCTTGACTGTGTCCTGATAGATAGAATTTTTCCTTAATTTAATGGGTTTCTTGGGGGCCCAACTTCCTTAGGCTTAGTTCGGAGAAAAATAAAATATGAAGGCGTGATCTGGTTCCACGGGGTAGACTTTCCGTGAAAACGTCGGGAAAAATCATAACAAGTGTCATTTCTGTATAGGTAGATACCAACGACACCAGCAGATCGCTTGCCACCACCGAGTTGATTGACTGATGACTGATTTTCTGTCGCCAACCAGGAACTCGAAGCCTAAAATCAGCACAGCGTTGCATTTATCACCCATCCAAGCCTCCGAGAACATGAGATAGTCCAAATGTCAAATAAGAGACGACACCTCATCTCTCTAACAATTGTTGCTCATCGACGCACCGAGCAGTTTTCGCAGCTGTAAAGTTATTATTGACAGACATCTTTGCAACGAATGAAAAATCGGGTGAAAATTTGGCGAATTTAACTATCAATTCTCTTCTTCCGATTTTATTTTGCCGATCTTGAACCGAAAATAGTTAGGAATAGGTAGTTCAGTGAATACAGCATCACATTGCGTGAACCTTTACCACAAGGAAAATCGTTGCCATTCCTGGAAACCAGTATTGGCGCGGGTAATGACGGCGTTCTGCTTCGACGAACGATGCAAAGGAAAAGATTATGTATAATAGAAAGTACCTGGATACTAATATAAACTCGGTGTATAACAATGAACCGCAACATCGTTATCGACATGGGACATCTCAAAGCTTGTCGACTTTTGTAACGCTGGACAGCTTGTTGTTATATTTTATTCAACTACACACCTTACTTGATTTTTTTTGACTTAAAAAATGCAAGTCTTGCGGGCATGGCTGGGATTCTAACACCGAACTTTCCGATTTCGAAGCTAGTTCACTACCACTTGAGCAACAGCCACCCACTAGTGTGGTAGGTGGAACCGTGTTTCCACACTATGACTGCCGTAAAGTAACCTGGATCTCCCCTGATGATCGAACACAAAACCAAATCGAACACTTTATTGTACAACAGTGATGGTGGAAGTGGCTTTGCGATGTAAGGAATGAGAGAAGTGGGGATACAGGAAGTGATCATAACCTGCTACTAGTAACGCTCCGGGTAAGGCTAACAAAAGCTGCTGTTCGGCGACGTTTAGAGAGTACAGCTAGCAGACCAAAAATTAATATAAAAATATAATTTATAATCGCTCTTAGTAACCCAAATATTTGTCGTAATTTTGCCAACACCCTAAACGACAAATCGTCAACTGTGGATGTAAATGTCAACATTCCCTTTGAGACGATTTGGGACAAAGTAATGGAAGCTGGATCTGAAGTGATACCGAGGCAATCAAGGGGTAGGGATCTCTGGATATCCAAAGACACCTGGGAGAAAATTACACGCTTATAAGACAGTCAAGCGCTATGTGAGACGTGATAGCAGGGCCAGATTAGACAAGTTGGCAGAGATCGTAGAAGAAGCTGCAAGAAGAAGGAACGTGAGGGAGCTATACAAAATCTCTAGGGACATTATAGCTCAAAAAAATAGCACCAACCACACTGAACTCGATACGAACGGCAACTTTTTAGAGTCACGAGAAGATCAACTGCAGAGGTGAAATGAGCATTTTTACGAACTGCTCAATGATGATCACAGTGTTCGGTTTTGCACAGTGGAAAGCTTTCCGATCCATTTGAAGTGCGGCAAGGAGTGAGACAAGAAGATTAACAGTCACCGATTTTGTTCTTACTTGCGATCGATGTTGTAATGACTGTCACGGTGGATACTTGATGTCCAATGGAACCCGTTTGATAAGCTAGGCCATTTTGACTGATGATATCTCTTTTCATTGTCCTTAACCAAATGTGTTATTCACTGCAACAGAGTGGGGAGGTGGCTGGTTTAAGGATAAATGCTAACACCATGTGCACACTAGTAGAGACCAATAACAGCAGGGTATCTTAAGACGGGAGACCAAAGAGGAGGTCACGTAGTTCCACTATCTGGATGGAACTGACCTGGATGTCATAAAATACTGTTCAAAGTAAAATCTGTACTGCTATATGCATGTGAAACGTAGAAATGCTCCGCCAATATCTCAATCGGGTTAGAAGCTTTTGTTAATCGCTGCCTTCATTACATCTCAACGATCCGGTGGCCACAAACGATTTCCAACAATGAATTGTGGTTTAGGACTGGATAAACGAAAGTGGATGTTGACATCAAACAGAGGAAATGGCGCTGGATTGGGCATACACTGGGGAAACTGGATGACAACAGCAGTGCTTCCAAAGGAACCCTCAAGGTGTAAGCCAAAAACAACATGGAGGTCAACTGTTTTGACGAAAGTTCAGTCCCAAAATTTGCGATCGTGCGTCGGCACAGCTGAGGTATCGAGCTACAAACAGAGAGAGATGAAAGGACCTAGTTGTCGCCATATGCTCCAGGAGGAGTTAAAGCGTTGCTGCCAACAGTAGCTTCCGGAAAGGAAGAAGAAGAAAGGTAAAACTCTAAGAATTAAGTGAATATTTCAGAAATATAATTGGTGAATAAGTGGCAAGCATAAATTTCAATGAATCACCTGCCGCTGAGTATTGTCACAGTCGGGGAAGGGCTACAAGCCACATGTGCCATTCTAATTGAGTTGTCTAACCGAGTCGATTAAAAATACTTATTGGCTTAATGTCAAACTAAATCATGCCTAAAATAAAGTAAAACTAGTCATCCCAAGATGACCGTGAAATCCTTTACGGTATCTCCAGTGCATTAGTTTGAATCGAATCTAAGAATTAAGCCAGTTAGTTATAGGATTCCTAAACTCCATCCCAGGCACCGAATAATATTCAAAATCGTCTCCCTTGTAAGAATCTTACAATAAAAGGTGACAAAAGAATTTAATCCTTTAAAATGCAGTACCCAAACACGTCTCACAAAAAAAGGCTTACGAGTTGGTCTGAAATATTTTCCGCATTCCTTGCTTCAACCCAATGTGTCCGTACTTCTACCCAAACCACTCGTACAATGACTACATGGAGCATGGTTATCGTAAATGTTTGAATTCTGACCCGTCAAGCATAAAAGTACCACCACCTTCACATCACACACATACGGTTTCGTGTTTGATATAGCCCAACCTGGATTCAAGTGAATTTTTAAATGTTACCTCATGCGTGAAGAAGGATATTTTATGAAGGAATTTGAATGCTTTTAAATCCAGCAGATTTAGGATAACCATCACCTGAAATGGTAAAATATACATTTGAATGGATTTAAAGGCAACGACGGGTATATTTAGGAAAACCATTCTATTCATATCCATTGAGGAATAGCCTGTTGTGTACCTTTAAGTGGTTATGGTAGAGTAGAAGACCTTCAAGAAAATAATATGGAGCATACCATTAAAACGGCATTGTTAAGCATTGGAGCTTGCAATAAAGAAAATACAGTAAGGATATTTGTGAGGACTTATGCTCACCTGAATTTGTTTAAAAATACAAAATAAGCTAAAGTCGGGTATTTCCTTATAATGCTCGGTGGACGTCTTTGAGGTGTTTTCCTGAGACATTATCAGACAAAAATAATCTGATATTAGACGTTACACCGGTATCTTAAGATGGCTTTAGAAGTGGCAAAGCAAATATAATGCCAGAATAGCCGAATTAACATTGAAAACGTCTGTTCGCTCGTTAAGCACAGTGATAGCCGGTCAAACTTTATTTTGTTACTAAATACTGTCAGATTTCAATCGCTAATAACTACGAGATATATAATGCGAATACAACAGTTGAGGTGACAATGGACACTCTGTACGTGCTTATTGTGCATTGTTTGTTATGCATATGACGTCATCGTTCTACTGTAGTAATAGTAGTAGTAATAATAATCTTTATTATTCCATTTTTCTTTAAATTTTACAAAATTTATGTTAACATTGGCATTTGCCGTCAGCCAGAAAAGAGATTTGATTGCTTCTTTCGTATTTATTCACATATTTAGTAATACCATTAAAACTAAACATATCATTGGAAGGCTTCATTCAAAATTTGTTGCCTATAATTCAAAGCTATTCTCAGAAAAAGATACATGCAGCAAGGACTTCTGTATACGGCAGCGTGTGTGTTCTTTCCGCAAATTGCTCTTCGCGAGTCTTTTTGAATGGGACATACACCCAAAGAGTGGTGAATGTCTTCTCTTGTCTCTGAGATTACACAAAGCACACTCATCATTCCCTTCTGCTCTATGAGGCCTTGCATTTAAATACAGCAGCTCTCCCCGCGCCTTGAAGATTTGCTAAATTGTATTTGCACTGTGTTAATCTTTAAAGTAGTTTTCGTCTCCTAGGTCATAGGTTAGAGTGCAATACGTGCATCTAGTCAGGCTTTGTCGTGCTTTCTGGTCAAAGAGAGATCGGCAGGCGGTATTTTTTTTTATTAGCAGTTCCTATAAATATCGCTTTAGTGAGGCGACATTATCTACAGGGAGCGTAACGCCATGTTCTAGCAAACTGTAACTTTCGGGTAAGAAAATATTTTGCGACAACATGTGGTAATCGATAATCGGGGAGTGAAATTGCTTTTAAGACGCACATAAAGTGCATTTTCATGGTAAATAAGTACAAAGGCGATAAGCCGGTTTCTAGATGAAGCATGTAGTTCAACGTGTTCTCTGGTAGTCTAAATATTTTCTTCATGAAATTTTTCAGTAATTTATCTACTTCTTCATATTGAGTGTGACCCCAAACCTGCCCTGCGTAACACATTATAGCTCTGACTACCGCTTCGAAAACTTTATACTTCGTACTCAATTCAATATCTTTTTTACTAATAGTCCAAGAGTCGACCGTATGATGTCCTAAGGCATAAGATAAGATAAAAGGATAAATGAAAGCTTACTCGAAATGTAGATTAAATGGACATTGGTTGGTTGCCCAGGCATGAAAAAATAAGCGTCTTCCAGTAGGTAATTTTTTCAACTATTCATAGGAATAAAACAAAGGAAAGAATTAGTTACCATTCAAAAGATAAGATCGAATAGTACTCGAAGACATTGGTTTGGCAGCCCTCCTCCCACCACATACCCCTGACAACCCAACTTTTAATGCCGCATCTTTTTTGATTGACTATACGTAAAACATAAAAACCAAACCAAAGCTGAGAACTTTCCATTTACAAATATAAAGGGTTGTCTGTGAAAAATTGACCACATATATAGACAACCCTTGATTTTAGCGCACTTAACATATACAGTACATTACCAACTCTGTCAAGTATAACACGTTATTTAAAACCAATATTTTTTTTTAAATACATATGTAGTTTGTTTTTATTAATAAACAACAGTTTTATTTAACTTGTCATTATTTTCTTCGTTATCACATGCTTCTATCTGCAGAACATCGTCTACATTAAAAGGCGTTGCGTTTCCTAAAAACCCTAGTGGTTCTAGTCGTTCTTTTAATACACATTCTTGTGCATTGAATATTGTGCAGGTGGCATTTGTTGCATTCTGCCACATTGAGTTGACGTAAATAGTACGCAGAATTTTTTGCTTTAATGAAGTCTCAGAATTAAAACTTTTAATCTTGTTTTTTAAAAAAAATTCTCATCGCAGGATGTGTTAGCATAAAGTTTTTGAAAAATAACGTTTGTTGCTAAATTTACACTATTGCAGCTTTTAACCCCATAAATCAGTGAAGTATACTCTTGTAATACATTTATTTTTGCATAGTCATAAATATCTTTAACATTATTCAGAGAAGCAAACACATCCTGAAACTTTCTATTTTTCTGAAGAAGTTGAAACGGTTTTGTTTTGCCTTTACGAAAGAAACTTGATGTGTAATCGCAACCAGTGTAAGCGTGAAAAGCAGGTAAAGCGCGACAAAGACTTGAGCCGAGAGTTGCTGCAAAGGCACCGCAATTAATACAATTATGGGCAATGCTTTTTGAAGAAGTATTTACTATCCAAATCTCTTTGCTGAGAAATTTATATTTGTTGCCTAACAATACCAAAATATCCGTGTCTGAAGCTTTTATGATGATTTTTGTATTTTCAGAACATTTGCTTATGTGAAAGATAATCCTCGTATTTGCTTCCTCATGGAAACACTGCAAATTATTTTCATTGGTTTTAATGACAAAATTTCCTTCCCAGCGGTATGGAAAACATTGTCCTTCAACAGTCAGAAATACCTTTTTATTGCCAATTATACATGCCATCGAATTGTTTACCCAGTAATCTGACAAGAACATAACAATTGCTGTCTTGAACTTGATATTTTTCAAACTGTTAATGAAATCGTTTGGCCTATCTTGGCCTTGGCCTGGGAATAGTGAATATCCTGTTCTTGTAGCGTTAAGAATCCTTTATAGAAGTGGGCATATATCTATCGAAAATTAAATGTATTTGCGGAAAATTTGTGGCGCAAACTTTTACTAAAATAGCTTCAGCATATATGGTCCTAAAAGATGTAAAAAATAAAAACCACCAATGACCTCTACATCTGCCAATATAGATTTTGCGGGTCCAATAAGAGAATTTAAGTTTCTTGCAAGAACAGATTTATCAGTTCTGTGCATCTCTCCTGTGGGTTGACGGAGACTTGCTGGTACAGGAGCTAATGGATAAGAAAGGCAAAGTTCTAAATTAATTTGTTTTTTCAAGGGCAATCGCTAAAAGACGTCCAAAAATATCTCGCTCCATTTTAATTACCGCTTGCTTACTCATGCTACTTTGAACTCTCTTGACACAATCTGCTGAAAAATTGAGAATTATGTTGCGTTTGATTGGTTTTCGAAAACGATCTGCGTTCGACTCACAATTTGTTATGAAATTAAGCTTTTGTTGACGGCCCATTTCATTCACATTTAACAAAAAATCAGATACTTTAAGAGAAACTGCCCTACCTGTTGTAATATTAAATAATTCATTTTTATTGACATCTGAATCAAACGGATTCATATTTTGTTTTATGGTGTTGACAATGATATCAAGAGCTTTTCTGTCTTTGTCGATTCTACTTTTATGCAATTTGTGGGATACGTTATCTTTGCGGTTAATTTCAATATTCTCTTGCAACTGCGTTGTAATTCTAGTTCGCATTCTGTGGCTGAGGGCCCAACGTTGTCTAGCAGAAATTGAATTTGTAAAGTGACTTATACCAGATAAAGAGTTAGCAGTGTCAGCATCTATGGTTTGCTCAGTTGTTAAATTGACAGGAGATCTCGCAAGACTATTTTTGGTTCTTTTTACACCAAATGCACCCGCTTAAACTCGTTCAACAGTGGTGATTCTTTTAATTTTAAATCTGCAAAGTCACTTAGCTGATTAATTGACCATCTTGCATAGTTTGGCTGATTAAATGAAAAAAATAAATTAGCAAGCTCAAAAATTGAATCAATATGCAACGCGAAGTCACTTGTTCTAATGCTTCGAGAGAAGCGGAAGAAAGTGTTAAGTAAATCTACATACTGTATGTAATATTGAGCAGTTTTTCCGTGTTCACCTGTCAAAGTTTCCGAACGAAATTTAAGGTAACACTTCAAAACACCGTTTAATGTAGACAGCAGTTTTAATTCTTCGCACGGTTCAATGGGATTCTCCAGTAAACACGTTAAGTCGTCAACAAATCTGTCTTAAATAAATTCGTATTGCGCCAGGAAAGTTTCAAAGTGCAACATTTGCAACGCGCCTGAAAGCAATGGGTGAATTCGTTTACATCTGTTAAAATGCTTACAATCAATGAAACCGTTGACCCCAGCTAAAATGCCAACTTGTACTAGAATGTCAACGATCCCAGAGCCATCAATGTACTTGCCCAATGCTTTAAAATAAGACATTTGCATATAAAATGCAATAAAATTTATAAAAATGTTGTCAAGAGTGGGACTGCAATCAGACTGTTGACGATTCAGATTCAGTTTCAGACTAATTATTAAGACTAAATCGTTGTTACATTATAAATATTGTTAAGATTTGATTGTTAAGTGAATTAAATTTGTTTTCTGATTTTATTAATAAAAACAAACTACATATGTATTTAAAAAAAATATTGGTTTTAAATAACGTGTTATACTTGACAGAGTTGGTAATGTACTGTATATGTTAAGTGCGCTAAAATCAAGGGTTGTCTATACATGTGGTCAATTTTTCACAGACAACCCTTTATATTTGTAAATGGAAAGTTATCAGCTTTGGTTTGGTACCTATTTCAACTTTTTATGTTATGCCTATAGCCTATAGTTGGGTTGTAAGGGGGATGTAGTGGGAGGAGGGCTGCCAAACCAATGTCTTCGAGTACTATTCGATCTTATCTTTTGAATGGTAACAAATTGTTTCCTTTGTTTTATTCCTATAAATAGTTTAAAAAAGACGCTTATTATTTTCATGCCTGGGCGAAAATTCCCGCCAACCTTTGTCCATTTCATCTACATTTCGAGTAAGCTTTTATTTAATATGCAATTTATCCTTTTGTCTTATGCCTTAGGACATCATACGGTCGGCTCTTGTATTTAAAGTACTCTTTTCCAACTGCAGTTCAAGGCTTCTCTTTTTTTTCCCCAAGATGCTTCTTAAAGGACAGTTTTGGTATTCCTATAACTCCAAGGTACTTGTGCTCCTTAACTATTTCAATTTCTTCATTTTGTCACGTCTACCTTTCACCCCTAGCAGAACTTCCAGTTCCATTTCAAAATACCATTATTTAGGACTTACTTATATTTACATGTAGATTCTACACACTGCAATGATGCTGTAATTTATTAATCATCAATTGCATCATTGTCGGTATTTCTTCTAGCAATACGATATCATCCGCGCACATAAAAACTTTTATTTGAACTCCCGCAAACTCAATTCCTCCTGGTAAAAGTTAACATGTCATCGAGGAATAGAGAGAACAGGAGAGGACTTAAGAGGCAGCCTTGCTTTAAACCCATGTGTGCTTTAAACCCATGTGTGACTCAAACCGACGATGGCGATGGCGCGATAGTTAGCTCATTGGACTATCACGCAGAGAGTCTAGGTTCAATTCCTGGCTGGGTTACCAATAATTTTTCAAAATCGCCATCCCCTTTCGGCGGGCAATGGCAAACTCCCGAAAGTAAAATTGCCTACGAAAAAGCTTCTAAAGAGTGCCGTTCGGACTCGGCGATAAACCGTAGGCCCCGCTCAGATGTGACAAAAATAACAACATGAGCAACACAAATGAGTGTCAAGAAGCTAGGCCACGGCCCATACCGGGCTGCCAGCGCCACAGTGTTTTTTTTTTTGTTTTTTGTTTTTTTTGACTCAAACCATTGTGACAAATTTTTTTCCATCCCATACTGCTGTTAAATTTTCACTGTACATATTTTGTACGACCTTGAGGATTTTTGTTAACACACCTAAGTTGCTTAGTTTGTAGAACAGCGATCTTCTATCAATGAAGTCGAAAGCCGCCTTAAAGTCCACAAAAAACGCGTTCAACTTTTTTCCTTTTTCCACGTAGTACTCCGCGATACTAGTGAGCGAGAATAAATTGTATGTCGTTGAGTATTTACTTCGGAAGTCCGCTTGAAATTCCCTCAAAATGTTGTTTGCTTCAACCCATGTGGACAATCGATGCAGAACAACTCCGGTAAAAATTGTCATTATAGAGTTTAAAAAGGATATGCCCCTATAATTCCGAGGATCTTCATTGTCACCTTTCTTTAAAAGAGGGAAAACCATGTTTTTCATAAAACTTGATGGCAGCTCCCCTACCTCAAGGATGTAATTGTACACTGCCGTAAGCTTCTCCAAAAATTCCTCCGAGGCATTCATGAAAAACTCATAAAGTACTCGGTCTTCTCCGGGAGCCTTGTTAGGTTTACATCGTAGAACGACATTACTTGCACACTTTGGAATGGTAACGCGTAGTGCAATTGCGTAGCACTGGTAATTGTTTAAAATGTTCTGCTAGGATGCCCACCTCAACATGGATACCTCGCGCGAATGACGTGCCATTGAAAAGCGACTGACGGTAATTTCCGAAAGAGTTTTGGCCAGTTGATTCGAAAACCTTTTTTGTGTTTCTGAGCATATTTTACTATATTCTTAATTGGCATGTTTGTAAAGGCTCTTCGTACAACTGCTGCCGGTTTCCCTCAAAAATCGCAAATTGGCAGAAGACCCTTTGTTATACCGCATTCCATCAAAGACTGAGTTAAAAACTCTGGTTCTACTTCCAGTAGCTGCGCACTACCTACCCTTGCGTTACAATCTCCTATTACCATTATATGGTCTTTTCCAAATTCCAGAATGAAGTTGTACAGCTGTGCAAAATCATCAGACCATCTGTTGCAGTTGATATAAACTGGAATGATGAAAAGTGAATGATCATTTTGCCCGACTTCTAGGATATCTCTACCGAGTTCTCTTCTAAAATGACATTTTAACCACTTGTTCAAATAACTCCTTATACCCCCACTAGCTCTACCGTAAGCAGAAATTCTTGTTGCTGAAATCCATTTGAGCATGTAATTGCGAAAGAAATATTCGAATTTGCCTGTATTTTTTTCTTCAACAAAAGTTTCGAAAATCATAAAAATATCAAATTTTTCGATGTATTCAAAAGATTCGCTAAACATTTCTTTGTTGCTAAGACCTGCTACGTTGTGGGATAATATGTTATACAGAGATTCACTTAATCTAGGACATTTGTTTCATTTAACTGACTGACGGCATTACATCGTCGGGCTACTGTAAGCGTCTGCGTGGGATTGTTGCGAATTAGCATTGTGTGAACTTATAAATAAGTGTAGAGTGGGAAGGCGTTTAGATAGGACATTAGGTGTCCCTGTAAAGACCTTGAGAGGCATTGCTACGAATCAAAGTGAAACAATAAAAATATTCGTCGAAACATATGTAAAAATCGGTATTAAATACGAAATTGCAAACAATTGTTGTCGTCACACATGAATCGTAAATATGCACCGAATTATAGAAAATGCAAATCAGAGGAAAGCGAAAACTAACGTGGCTCGTCGGCCGTACAGCGGTCATCGACTGTCCAAACATTACGGATCATATGTCCAGAGGTCGTTGGAAGGCAATACAGAAAACAGTGATAATAAAGAGATCAATGGCAACGGAATAGCGTCACCAAATATTGTCGTCTTGTCAACGTCGGGCATCAATGCGGCTGCGTCGATGGCGGGTACTACGGTAGATTGTGATGTTATTTAAGAATCCACCGAGATCTTAAATGGATAATCGTTGGAGAATGGCACTTGCTCATTTTGTCAAGACTTTTAGCGCAAACGACTTTGGGTATGCGTGCAGTGTGTTCGATCGCGTCGTCAAGTGGTTCCACAGAAATTTATCCGCGGGCGCGTATAGCCAAGCTATACTGACCGATATCAAGAGTACAGCTAAGGATGTGAACAGCGGCTACCGCACTACCAAGGATCTGTGAAACGCACCCCTCGCTATGCACAAGATGAACACGACCGCGATCGGAGGTATGCCGTATGTGCTGCACTTAGTGGTTGGTCATCCTTGCATGATTACGATCACTGTAAACGCTGAACATGGACTAGTAAACGTCGGCATCGGAATAGTTCGGTACATAGAACAAGACTAAAATGAGGGCACCAGAGTACAGGGAGAAGATATTGCTGCAGACTGCAGGCTTGATGTGCTACAGCTCTGGTAGACTCCCATTGCAAAACGCACCGCAACCATACATATTGAGTGTGGCTCACCGAAGTTTAAGCGAACGCACTTTCCAGGTCCTTCAGCCTGTGCTCTGATTATTCATAAATCTCAAGGCGCGACATTTGATCAAGTAGTTGTAGAGTACGAATCCAAGTAAGCAGCTCAACTAGTGTACGTAGAGCTGATTCGAGTTACCTCAATAGAATGATTATACTTACTTAACGCGTGGCGATCATCAGTTCTATCATGGATTAAAGGAGGACGGTAGTCAAATATCTCGTGAAATTCGACAAAAATATACTTTTTTAGATCGACATCAAGTTTACAGCTGCGAAAATTGCTCGGTGCATCGATGAGCAACAATAGTTAGATGAGTGACACACATGTACGAATAATAGTGGGGTTTCGTCGATCATTTGACATTTGGACTATCTCACGTTCTCGGAGGCGTGGATGGGTGATAAATGCAACTCTGTGCCGATTTTTGGCTTCAGTTCCTGGTTGGCGACAGCAAATCGGTCAATCAACTCGGTGGTGGCAAAGGATTTCCTGGTGGCGTTGGTATCTACAAAGATGCCAAATAGGTGACCGACAGTCAAATCGTGCATCGATTAGCCGGGTCAGCACTCGCATTCGGCATTCGACTTATAGAGCCACATTTCCGCCATATCTGCATGATCACCGTGACCCTGGGAGAAGAACTCAAATCTACGTTCACCCTGGCCAGAGAATACAAGATATACAGTTGCTAACCCCTTCCATCGCTAACTCGATGCTCGGTCAGTATTCAAAATATCATTCCGATATTCGAAGGTTTCATGTACCCCTCATTTTCAAAAGAGACTGATTGACTTCATGTTTACGCAATTTGGTATGATACCCGTGACGATTCCTACCCCTACAACACTCGGCAAAACCAACATCGATATGACTTTCACTAGACACTTGTTTGTTTTCTCAAAACTCTTATAAATATTCAACGTGTTGTGATATGAGAAGGTATTCTTCTGTGACTAGATAGAAACGCTTCCTCAAACATTCTCCAATCTCAGTGTCGTCCAAAAGCCAAGTTAGTTAGTCCACGACTTAACGTAGCTCTAGAGAAAATAATCGAGTGGTGTCAAATCAAATGATCGCGGCTGCTAATTGATGAGCGCTCGCCGTCAGATGAAACAGTCGGCAAATTTCTCTTTCACACCTTCGAGTGTTGTGTCGCTTGTATGGCATGTGGCGTCGTCTTGCTGGAACCACAACTTACTGCAGAATGTCGATTAACATACCTCTATACCTGATACCATTGACACTAACTGTGTCGTCTTCCCCAATTAGAAAGAAATTAGGTCCGATAAAACCGCCTTGCCATAAATCGAACTAAATAGTCAATCTTTGTGTCACTAATGCTTGGCCAAACACTTGTGAATTGTGTTTGCTCCAATAATGGCAATTTTGCTTGTTGACACAGCCGCTGAGCCAAAAAATGGGCCTCGGCTGAGAACATAATTTTTTGGCCTAAATCTGCATCTCCGGCCAACATTTCCAACGCCCAATTAATAAACTCACGGGATGGTCTATAGTCGTCCGGCTTCAATTCTTGCGTCAGCACAATCTTATGCGGATGCAGCCCCAAATCCAACCGCAAAATTAGCCGGGTTGACTCTCTTGCGATGCCCAATTCAGGTGATAAGCGCCGAATCTACATTTCTGGGTATTCTTCTATCTGAAAGCTATGATAAAATATAGCTACTCTAGGACGATAACATGTGTGCGGATTTCAGAAGTGGTGTCGTGTTTAACAGCTTTGGCGCCAAAATGCTCTTCTTTAGAAACTTGCCATTAAAGGGCAAGGACAATTTTTATACTGAGAAAGTGCGTTTGGTTGCATAGTTCGTGGAAGCAATCTTTAGCAAAGTAATTTTAACCTGTGGAGGGTCACCTAAGTATGCTCCCGCACCATCAAAAGATGCAACGACGTACGACAAACTTGGTGAGTTCATACAACTGGTTTAGAGGATACTCCAGTTAAAAAAAGAGTCAAAAAACTTGGTCAGTGTCTTGGTCGACTTGCGACTTCTCTATTAGTTACCAACTATCGAAAAACATATAACAAGCTCAAAAATGTTTCAAACAATGGAAAGGTTGTTACCCTTATAGAATCCTCAACTTTTACTACACAAAATTCAGGGCACCAGAGCTCTTCAAGCTTCTTCCAACCGAGTTATTGACTCGAAAATAATTTATTCAAGGCTTGACACCTTTCCAAGTAATCGGTGTATCAATCGGTTGTCAAGTAAAATGCAACCCTCCAACACTTATTCGTATGTTCAGCAGAAGAGTTGACTGCCTTACCGATTCGGTGCAATATGCTAATGTTTTCAAAATAGATTTCCAATCCACACACTGTTAGGCCTGCAAAACTAATTATGTCCATGTTACTCCTCTAAACCAGGCAGAGCTCCTTTAGCAAAACATCTATGCTTACTTGGAGCACTGCGATGAATTAATTCCGCCTCCGCACAAAGTAAATTTACCCGTTGGCTGCATTTTTAATTAAAATAATTTCGATTGTAGGGCTAAAATAAATATTTGGTTCCATCCCTTTTGGAAAAGAAAAAAAATTAAAAATAAAATTCTAAAATCCTCATCCTTTCCACTCGATCGAAGTCGAGGTTTCATCCCTTCACCATTGAACTGGAATAGCTCCAATAGGATGTGGGCAGAATAGTTCTGTTCTGTGGAAGTCTCGCTAGGATTCACATTGCACTTTTTATTCATTGCCCAAAGGGGGGTGGTTGGTACTTTTTTGTTATAAAATAATTCTACCTTCTCCGATAGTAATGACTGAGCTGGCAAATGCCATTTGGTAAGCTCATCCTTTCACAGGCTCATCCAGAATAGACCAACTTGCATCGTACATACCTATTACTGTGTACCTATCATTTGCAATAAATACTACCATGCTTGACATGATTGCTAAGGGATTGGATTTGAGTGAGATTGTCAGCCCTATTGCACCCTAACATCAACTATGCATACCCAAACTACTTTGCATACCAAAGTACGGGCTTATCGCTACGAATCGACAGAAGGACCCATTTAAGCCGTAATGTACCGGAAATAGCAGTGTTATGAAGTCGTCAGTCCTGGGTGTATCGATAAATCTCCTGAGATTTTGAAATGCTCGCCTGGACGGGAGTGAAAAACGACCATAGAGGTTTCTTGAGAGGAATTTCATTGCAAAAGGACCGCAACCCATTCACAGGTTCACAGGAATTCTCATAAATATTTCGAATGATGAAATTGAAATACGAGCGAGTATTGTGGAAATGCATTTCGTAGGAGAAAAATAAGTGAGCATAATGATATCTAGAGCGGAAGGGGTTTGGAATACACGAGAAAGAACCTTAACAGGCAATGAATCAGTGACAAGGAACGTGTAAATGGGACACAGATACTGGTATTTTCTTACATTGCATAGGAAGGGTTAGTGCTACCTTTTTGATTGCTCTTGGAGAGCACTGCTTAATAAAAGAGTCCCGGAATTATGAGGGATATAAACATGGTTTATTTCATGCAAAGCATTGGAATGGTGAAAACACATGACAAACCGTGACAGAACCATTGTAGATGAATTTAGATGTTACGACATCGTATCTAGGACAACAAATCCTTCTAGTTTGAACAAACCGAATGATATGGAAAAATGCTGTCGGCGAAATTTTATAACAACTAATGTTGTACGGCGTTTAGAAAACATTATTTTTTCCAGCATCCACCTCGAACAAAACACAAAACTGGTTCGCATCCATCAACTGTCGTAAGTCTGCTATACCTATACCAAAGAGACAAAAACAAAAGTGAGCTGTCTTCACAATGCCGGCATAAACTCAGATGACAGTTGTTATTTTAGTGAAACCTCAACTGATCACAATCGTGCTACCTACTCTTCGCAAAGCAGGTGCTCTCAAAAGAAAAAAACGATTGTCTGCTGCAAGCATTCACCAAACGCGGTTCGATTTTTATCAAGCTGTCCATGAGCGGGAGGAGACTTTTAGTTGAAAGTTTGAATGAACACATGCCACTGTCAGGAGTCAACCAAATGATGGCACTACCACTACCGATAAAGCAGGGTTGCCATAGTGTAAAAATGGTAGTAAGGTTGATGTACCGGGTTCATCATCGTTCCCACTTGTTATACTTTGTAACTTACTCTTCAACTGGCAAAGTCATGTTGTTTTACGAATAACTTTCAATCCATTTCAGAGAATGATTGCGTTTTTTGGTTCTTTGAACATCGCTTGCATCTGTATGGCCAATAATGCCCAGAATATAATTACTAACAGTGGAGAGCCCTCTGTCGGCGGCTTGTGAGAAAGTTTTCTGTGATGATAAGGTTACTATGAGCGCAACAACATAGCCTTCATTACGTCAAATAAGCGCACAAAATAAGTTTGGCATGTTTTTGCTAGTTCAAGAGTGAATGTAGTGTGCATTTCGGAAACTTGGTTCCATACCGACGTATCGGAGGCAATCTATGGGGGGCATTGTAATCTTTCGTAGTGACATGCTAAGGCAAATCTAGGGCGGCCTTGGGATATATGACCGTGATAGGCTAAAGAAAAAAACCACTCTGCAAATTTTACAGGGAAAGCTCTAGAGATGGACGCATTATAAGAGGTCTCAAGATCGAGAAGAGCACGGTAGAGGAAATTGAGAGATGCTATTCCAGGAATGAGATTCGGAAGTTCAACCAAAAGTTAAAAAAACATGCCACGTATAAACGCCCGGAGCCGAAGCATGTAGAGACAAACAAGGGTATATCGTAGTAGAGTCGCAGTCGATTCAAAGGATTTAAAATGAGCTTAACTGTAGACTGTAGTGGAAGAACGAACCTTTCAACTTGTGTAGACCAACAATTTCGTCCACGCGGACTAAATGAAGTGAAGCTTAAATCCAACAAAACTGCTGGACCGGACTAATTGACAGCTGAGCTCTTTAAAGCCGCAGGCTTAAATCTGTAAGGTACTGTTGGATGAAAATATGCCAGGTCTAGCCGGCTGAGAATATCGCAACTATGGTAGAAGATCTCACAGGGTACCCCGGAGTATCGACCAGCCGACGTGCTTCACAATTGGCATCAATTGGCGGCCTTTACAGAGAATTTTGGTGAGAGACCTGCAAGGTGTTCCCTTACAAAGTGCGTATAGTACATCGGCTGTTAGCTGTTGACCGCCAAGCGCGTGTAACCTAGGCTCAAGCCATCTTTCATCTCGACCACGAGCGAAACAACTTTTCATCAAAAATATTCATAAGCGACGACGACCATTTGCATCTCTGTGGATATGTGAATTAACAAACTTATCGCTTCTGAGGCACCGAAAATCCGCATTTAAACCCAGGGAAAATTATTCTGATGATTTTCGGTACCAACCGGCATAGAGCGGATGGGTGGAGTAGGATATACAAAGACGAATTGTACGAACTGTACAGCGACATCAACTTAGCCAGAAGAGTGGAGGACCAACGGCTTAGATGGTTGGGGCATGTAAGGCCGATAAACACCAACGTTCCGGACCGTGCAATTTCCCAGCGCAGCGCAGTAAAGAAAGACCGCGTTTCATGTAGTGCATGCAAGTGGAAGGGGATCTCAGTCAACTAAAGGCAGCTAGTGAGAGATTGAGTGAAACGTCACAATTGAATGGCATAACTTAGAAGTAGTTAAGGAATTTGTATTACGTAACAGAGCCGTCTCTCGGACAATCAAAATTGTGGTCAATAGACTATTGAGTGACCAGTTTTTTCTATGGCGGAGGGCTATGGCCTTTATCAAATGCGGATGAGGGTGATGGTTGTTTCGAGAAAAAAGTGCTTCTTGTGACATTCGGCCTTGTTTGCATTGAACCAAATGAAGTAGGAATTCTTACCAAGGACTGTAGCATGATATGTGGACATAGATAACTAATAAGCGTCAGTCAGAATTTGTCGGCTTAGATGACTGTGATATATTGATCGGGTGTACGCAAGCTCGGAAAGTCTTCGGATCTATCATCAAGGAAAAATGCAACAGAGGAAGTCCGTGCGATTAGAAGCGACACGGGCTTGCTGGAGAAGCATGCTAATTAAGGTCGAGGTCCACCTCGCATAAATATGTACTAATAGACACCTCAATAGAAGTTAGGATTACAGAAGCGATGTGGTATCTCTGTGCCAAATGAACACACTATTGTAAACGAGGTCATAACAGGAGACGTTAGGGTTGAAAGGCGTATTAAAACATTCTGCCGCTGAGGTGGAATGGTTTCCGTATGGTGACATTTCATCTATTAACTTGGGAAAAATGCTGAATTTTATTCGAAAATTCAGTATAAATCGCTGCAGCGATTCAAAAACACGTGAGCGCATCGAAAAATTTCAAGAAACGGGCTCAAAACAAGATATAAATCTGACAGAATGTGTTCAGGTCCCGAAGTTCTATAGAAAATATGACCGCCAGTTAAGGAAGATATCGAAACCAATTCGAAACACGTCCATTCTCTACCGCTCTCAAGAGTTTAACCTCTCCACAGCCAAACTGCGCCAAATGTTGACGATAAACCTGGATCACCATGCGGACAAGGTTCACCTAATGGAGAAATTGACGCCGAACATCAGCAGAGCTGTACCGATTTCAGAATGGGTCCAGGAAATATGTATTTTAAATGCTGATTTTTGCAACAAAATCCTGTTTTTAGGTGAGGCCAGTTTTCATATGGGCGGCTACGTTCATAAGCAAAATTGGTGCATATGGGTCGCCGAAAATCCACGGATGATTCCGGAGATGCCAATTCACTCAGAAATAGTAATTTTTTGGTCGATAAAACCACCGAAGGCCGTACTTTTTCGAAAAAAAGCCGGAAAAGCCATTACGATCGTTACAGCTCGCTTCTCAGACCATGATAAGCAATTTTTTGATACGAACGTTCTTCATTTTTAACTGAAAAGTTTTCGGTGGTTGGGTGTTGTAGAAATAGGGTAGGTACTGAGAGTTGTCAACCTGGCGATATCCAGTGTTTGCAATTTTCTTCTACCTCCGGGTACTGGTCAATGTCCAACCGGACTGGACCTACTAAACTAATGGGTGCGAGTGCTGACCAGCTGACAAAAACAGCAGCACTATCAGTGATGTAGATGAATTCCCCAGAAGGAATCAACGGGGGAGACAATCCCGAAACAAATGAAGCAAAAACAAGCCTCGGATATGGACGAATGTACTGTTGACAACGCATGTAAACGAATTAAGGACAAAGAACTTCCAATATGCACGTGGAATGTTAGGTTCCTTAACAGGCCACGAGCACACGAACAACAAACGGATGCACTAGGCTGCTGTAAAACAGACATGAGTAAAAAAGTAAGAAAAACTGCGACATCTATTACGGTGATTGCTATCGACGGCCAAAACCAAGCGGACTATTTGAATGCAACTTTGTTGTTGGAGGCAGACTTGGGCAAGAAGTCGTAAGTTGCGGGCATGTGGACGGGCGCCTCGTAGCAATACGTATTAAGTCTAAATTTCCCAACATTAGCCTTATATGCGCTCACGCCTCCACGGAGAAGAAAGATGACGACAGCAAAGATGCCTTCCATGAGCTCTTGAAAAAGACCTACGAGCAATGCCCTAGCTATGACATTAAAATTGTCCTCGGTGATCTTAATGCAAAGCTAGAAAGAGAGGGTATCTTTGGTGGAACGGTATAGCACGACACCATCTCCGATAACGGATTTAGGCTTATCGACTTTGCGGCGGGATGAAACATTGTCGTTGCTAGCACTCGGTTCCCCCATCTCGATATTGACAAGGGGACTCCTGATAAATCAACCGTCAACCAGATTGTTCACATTGCAATCGACGCAAGGACACTCCTCCAGTATTATGGATATACGTTTCGAGGAGCCCAACATCGACTCGGGACCACTGCCTTGTTGTAGCTAAGGTACGGTTGCGGATATCCCGAACAATGCAAAGACCAGTTATTATTGTAAGGAATTTCGACGTCAGATGGCTACAATCGCAAGAGATCGCCAAGTTCTCTTCCGATCGAGTCTCCCTTAATCTCTTATGAGGTCCCTTGCCGCCAGCACCAACATCGAAGACCTGTGGCAGTACTGAAAGAACACAAACACCGGCCTCTCAGAAGGAAAAAGAAAGAGCATGAGAAGCGCGCGGACGAGGAAATTGAGAGTCCTACACCAGGAATAAGATTCGGAAGTTTTACCAATAAAACATGCAACGCAATCACGCTATGGCAGATCTTGAGCTTCCGATCAATACCCACCACCTATTTATCGATTTTAATGCCGCGTATGACAGCATCTATAGAGACGAGCTGTGCAGAGCAATGTCTGGTTTCGGCTTCCCTGCGAAACTCGTCCGTCTGTGCAGGATGACGATGGAGAATACACGCTGTTCCATCAATGTCGGTAAAGATCTAACCGAATGTGGTCTTGCTATTTCACACCGTAGGACTTCGTTTTTTGGGGTTATGTTGGAAGTAACATACGCCAACCATCTGGAAACATTTGCATTTCTGAAAGCAAACATTGAAGCCACTATTGTAGAGATGGAGCCGCAAGTAAAGGCTTTCCAACGATTGTTACTTTATTGAAAGAGTAAACCTTTCGACTAAGTTTGGAACATTATTTTCATCGACAGGCTCGGCTGGCTTTCCGGTAGGACATCCTCTCATTCAATCAAGTACAGTAATTTTGGTAGTTTACGTAGCCGCCAAGACGGAAATGCGTCTCATCTCAAAAGATAACTTTTTCATCCGACAATTCGAGCTGCTCTTAAGCTCAAAGAAGCGATAACGAAGCGGATGGTCATTTTGCTTGAATCCCTTGAGTGAATTGGACCATGTAAGTGAATTGTGCTCAAGCTATTGCGACTGACGTTCAGTTGCTCAAATCTTTGGCGCGTTTTGGTTCTCGGGTTTAGGCGTACAATTTCGGCAACAGCTGCAATATTTTATTTAAAGCGCACAGTGAACACGGGAATATAGGTACTCAGTTAACAATTAGCAAACAAGTCTCACATTATTTCTACCGAAATTTATTTTAAAAATTCGCACTGTTTCAGCAACACAGCTTTCACTTTAGAAGTAACTTTGTAATATTTTCCAACATTGTGCAGGCGTAATTCGATAAATTTTGTAAGGCAAAAATACAACACCAAGTTCCTATAAATTGTTTGAGCACATCAGAGCTGTCAGTTTCGAAATAACACGTGATGCAAAGGAATCCAAGAGATGACCAACCCTTAATCGGAATTATTGAGTAAAAGGTGCAGAAAAGGGATGAGCAAAGCCGAGACAGTGAAACAAATTGTATTCCATAAATAATCCACATGTATCTACTTTCCAAACTAATAACAGTTCAAGAGATATCTCAACAATTGTTTATTTTCTTCGGACAGCAAATCCTACACCTTCTGTATACTTGATAACTATCCAACAGTCATAGTACGGAAGAATTATGTAATTTTATTCGCCATACAAATATTGAATATTCCTCGGATTTGCGTCAATGTTTTCTTCTTTTTTTTTTTTGGTTTCCCCAATTCGAAGCCCAAACTTATTTTTCATTTCACAAAGTTGAAAACAAGATACAAAAACCAGAAAAAACTTTTACACAAATCCAGTTGATGAGAACGAAAGATTGTTTAAATCGGAAACAACCGCGGGCAATGAAGGTCTGCTCTGCGTCAGATTTTTTTTTATATTGTTTGCCTTTTTGTTGTCAAGAATTACACGAATAAGTAGCCGAACAAATGAGACACATGTTTCTGTCAGATTATGAATGCTGTCCACCGGAGGACAGTAATCAGAATAAAAAATTGTCTTAACCTTGTACAAATGTTGAAACTAAAAATATTTACTTACGAATGAGTCACGGTTATTTTGAAAATAACACTGATTTCCATATTTATCTGATGGTCAGCCTCAGGAGCGTGTTTGTTCTGAAATTATTAGCAATCAACCTAATTCAAGTCTTGATTGTGATCGGGGCAAAGTTATTCCTAAAAAATAGTCTGAGAAGTGTTTCAAGATTAAGGCAATATCAGGCGATTTTTCATTAAACGCGTCACAAATTGCTTCTTGAAATGAAAGGAAGTCGGCTTGAGGTACCGATGAAAGTATTTTTTATTCAAGACAATGCTTTTCCAATAGAAGCATAACAATTATGTTTTGTAGTACATCATAACATATGCTTCTTAGTATGGTGCACTAAGACCACGCAAAAGACCACCGTTTCAAATCTAAAACAAGTACAGCGTCTTGCATGTCTCAGCATTACCGTAATCTTTTAGACCTGCCCCACAGCTGCTTCTTCTTTTTTAGGTGGCGCAAAAGTTTGGGGTGGACCTAAGCTTCAAACAATATTCCAGTTAGCCCCGTCTTTTGCTAACTGTCTCCAGTTTCGCACGCCAAGTTTTTTGAGGTCATCTTTCATCTGCGAGCGATACCTAAGGCGAGGTCTTCTTCCACAGGATTGGATTCAAAGACTTGGCGGGCCGGGGCGTCGGTGTCTATTCGCTCTACATGTCCTAGCCACCTTAGACGTGCGAAGCCTCCTGATTAGGTCTATGCCGCTGTACAGCTCGTATAATTCGTCGTTGAATTAATTTTCTCCTCCAAAGTCCGTCAATGCAAACGGGACCGATAATCTTGCGAAGGACTTTCCTCTCGAATCGACCAAGGATGTCTTCGTCTGCAATTGATAAAGTCCATGCTTCCGCTCCATACAGCAGGACTGGGACGAAAAGTGTATTATAGAGTGTCTCCTTAGATACTAGGGAGAGTGCCTTACTACTCAATTACCTTCCAAGCCTAAATAAACAGCGATTAGCAAGAGTAATTCTTCGTTTGATCTCCGATCAGAGTTAATAGCAGAGCTGAGGTAAGTAAAGCCCCTCACCACTTTAAAGTTATAGCTGTCTATTGTGGCGTTCTATCCAATTCGTCGGTGTTGTGTGTCCTCTTTTGTTGATAACAAATACTTGGTTTTGCCTTCGTTATTACCAGACCCATTTTGGCCCCTTCCCTTTCTATACCCGCAAAAGAACACGTGACAACTCGCTGTCTTGTTTCAATAATATCTACGTCGTCTGCATATGTCAGTAGTTGAACGTAGTCGTACCTCTTGTGTTGGCTTGGGAGTTTCGCACGATTCTTTTAAGAATGATGTTAAAGAAATCGCAAAACAAAGCATCACCTTGTCCCACAGCAGCTATGGATGCAATAATAGAACTAACGCCCTTACACATATTTATCTACAAAGTGCCATTACGCAGCTTAGCAAGTATTGATCAAACCAAAGAGTAAGATCTTTGCGATCACCCGGACCTAAGGACCCTGCTATCAGGAATACCAGAACGAAGAGGAATGCGCCAACCATATTTAGATCTCTGGTGTCATCCATATACCTACGGATGCCCTTAGATCGCACATCCTTGACTCCATAGTTTAAGGAGCAAAACCAAAATATGGTATGCTCCTAGTCATAAGAGCATTGACGATAATGGGGAAGCCGACGAACTGGCCAGAAAGGGACCTCACAGAACGTCACGGTTTAACACATCACCTCGAAAAAGTGGAACTAGTGAACTCTACGACGGCTTGCCGACTGACGAAAGAGTTGAATACATTTTATGTGAATGTCCGGCCCTCAACAGAATAAGACGGAATATTTTCTTTAGGGAACAACACGACACCATTGAACTAATAAATTGCTGTGCTGGTGGAGCTGTCAACTTCATTCAGAATGTAGAAAACGTTTAGTCTAACCACAGTTCTGACAAACCGGCACAAAAGATCTTTTATATCGAAGTGATGAAGTTCATTCACGGCTTTATGGCTTTTTCAATAAGCAAAATAATGTGTAATTGGACAGCAACAAACCCACATTTACTTCAAGACACTGCATGGCATAAAATGACCATGTTGTGTGGATACCATGCCGGAGGTGTGATTGGGCCGTATTTTCCGTCAGTAAAAATGATTTCCCTGTTCAGGTCAATGGAGTCCGCTATCTAGCCATGCTGGGAAACTATTTTTGCCCAAGTATGGATGGGCTTGACACCCGTGATATATAGTTTCAACAAGATCATCTAACATCGCACAAAGTTGGTCAAACAATTGATCTATAGAAGGGGAAGTTCGGTAATCGTGTAATCTCAAGAAATTGTCACCTCACTCATGCGATTTAACGCAGTTAGATTAATTTTTTTTAATTTTTAGAGGGTTACGCTAAGTCATTGGATTATGCTTACAACGTTAGAGGACCTCAAGGATAGTATCGAAAGCGAAGCCACCAACGTTTCAGCCGATGTATGGGGAAGAGTGGTATTCCTCTACGGAACCGCTTGAATTTGGCATAATTCAACCGATATCTCAGCAATTTCTTATCCAATAGAATGTTTGCTTAACATTTTTTGGAAGACTTATTGAAGCCAAAAAACGAGTCTGAAGGTGATAAATCCCACGATCGATGCAGCCACTTGGTTGGCAGCTTCTGTCAATAAGACCGCCATCGAATTTAGTCTTCAATAATTCGACTATGGCAAGCACACCTTCTCGTTGTGCTAAGATTAAGCAACGGTGGTCTACCTTTAACCGACTCGCTGTAACTGCATAGCTTGACCAAATGCAAAATTTTCGCTCACTAAAAACCCATTCGACTAAAAATGTGACACGTCACGGATACGCCTGCCCATTTCTTATCCACATTAGTGAAATAATACTAATGCGAAACCTGTGTTGAGGGCATACGCTGCACCCTTGTTAGAGGTCTAAGCCGACCTAAAATCTCATGGCAATGTTAGGGTCGCGCCACACAGTACCTGCAACTCTATATCGGCTTAAAAACAACAACCCGAAAGCCCTTCCATAGGTGGAGGTGTAAACTACAGCCACCATGAGGCTAGGAGGCTAGCAATAACAATTCAGGCACTGACCCCTACGTTAGCGTGTTTTAAGTCCTGGTTTAGAGGACTGGTTGTGCTGCTGCTCAATATGATCTTAGATAGCTTGCAACTGGTCAAATCATAGCAACATTTAGTAGCATCAGTCTGAAAGTGTTTATTATAAAACTTGTGTTTGTTATGCCCCTGTTCGTTGGCGAAGCTTTGTTAATTAGACGGGGGCAGGATCGTATGTATAGTGCTTGGATTCACACTAATGAGTGATTCATGTAAGAAGATGCTAGAAAGTCATACCCACGTATTGAACATTCTGTGCCATAAGTCCGATCAACCTTTCCGTTGTCGGAACTTCGACTAGCAAAGACTGCTTAGAAACCGAGCTTGAATGAAAATCATGTTAAAGAACAGATTTTGTTATAAGCGCTTACTTTTGCTCACTAAGCAAAAATACTTCAACAATGCTGTATTCAGAAGCATTGCAAACGATACACTGCAATTGCAAAATGACTGTTTGTCCAAAGCAATTGCAGATCTGTAAACGAAAGTTGATGATCTATCAATATTTCAACTCATTTTATGGTGAGAAAAATGAATCTACTCGTAGAATACAGCAGTTACTTAGAATGCATAAAAAAAAAAAGAGGACATTCCATAAACAAGTTGGATGTTGATAGCATAGTATTGGCCAACGCTGTCATAAGGCCTACAACCGTATTCAATGAACTAGTTTTAGGACTGGGATTTACTTTTTACGACTCTGGCAAACGATTAATGGACAAGGATCTTCGGATCTTCTAATGTAGGTGAAATGTTTGAACGATATATAGCATCTGAGGCACACAAGAAGTGCAATGAAACGTATCGGATAATAGGAGAGTAAAAAACTGTGATATCTACAATGGAGAAAACTACAGACAACCGGCACGAGAGGGAAAGTACCGGGTGAGAAAGTTATTTTTTAAACCACTACAATTACAGCAGGCAGCCAGGGTGGTTTCCAATCGAGTTCCTCTTAATGTCTCGGGAAATCCACTAGCATCAGGACCAGAGAACAACTTGCTTTTTACACGATACAAAAATGAAACCTCTGACTCCTCAGAAGAATGGACAAAAAGCACAAGAAGCGCTCAATCAAAGCGTACTACTAGAAGAATGACGTTTGGAAATCTTCCCAATATATAAATCGAATATGCCAGAATTGTAAAGCCCTGGTATAAATCTGTAAGGATTTAGAGGGAAACGTCATAAAAGAACCACAGTCAGTGAGATGAATCTGAAAAAGTTATTTCTGCGGACGGTGATAACGAACGACATCCCACCGTCATGACGACTCCACCGTACCTGACTGACGACAGACAACATTTCCTTTTATCTGAACTGGATGAAGTCAGGATAGTCATTTTCAAGCTCATATCGAACAAATCAGCTAGATTCGATGGCTTAACTGCAGATCCGCTAAAATCTGCATATTATGATTGCCTAGGTAGCATACATCAACTTATCTCTAGAACCTGGGTCATCGAAGGCATGTCCGACGATGCTTCACTGAAGTGTGCCAAGAAAATAGGAAAATAAGTATTTAAAATCCTGTCGGCGGTATTATGTAAATGCTTAAGACAATATATTTAAGTCTGCCCGACCGCCAACGATTACATTTGCCCATTACAACAGGTCTTGGAATAAACCCAGGAGATGCAAATCGACGCGCACCACCTCCCATGCTGCTTCGTGTTTCTAGGGGCTTAGAAAATATTTGAGTAAGGACGCATTCTCTCAATCAATTAAGATATAATAGTCCTGATTCTGCTCAAGGATAAGGAGTAGTGGACAGTGACGAAAATAGATGGAAATGCTCCTCGGCTTTTCAAGTGAAAAGTTCTTGTGGTAATTATTCGTCCCATTTGCATCAAATGAAAATGCAGACTCGTCAGAAAAGCTCCGATATTCCGGATTAGATGGCTTGATCGGGCATGGGCGGCATCGTCTCAGACCGGAAGATCTTTGAATCGAACTCGGAGCGACAACTCAGTAGAACGCCAACATCTGTCAATATTGACTAAATTTCACAGGTTTCCCTTACATTCATGGCAGCAAGGATACGCATTGCCATTGTTCTCCGTCAATTCCTTTGATATAAATTCGGTACACATGTTAAGAGAAAAGGTTCCATCTTTTATATGAGTCGAGGCCCATTTATTCTTATCTCACAGCACAAGGGGATCTAAGTCTTCAAGTACAGGGCCGGGCCGAATGTGGAGAGATCCAAACTCCCAAGGTACAGTGTTAAAAGCCCTGGTTTAACTAACCGTTGTCTTGTCACTCAAAAAGACCGGCAGCTTGTAAATGGAAAAATCATAGCAACCCTCAGTGGTGTAAAGGTCTGGTATTAATAAGTCCACTTTTGCCCTATCTGCCTTTAATTAGACAGCTTTATTAATGGGCGAAGCCTTGATAATCGGCCCACAATGCCCACAATGCAACAGAGAATGACCTTGCTGTGGCACATACAAATCATAGTGGGCCCAGAAAACTTCGTATGCCCAATTAGAGAATGCGGAAAAAATATCGTTCTAGCTAGAGAGGTGGGGTGCTGTCGAAATAGGTAGATTTGTAGAGAAAGGTCAATCTGGCGATATCCAGGGTTACAACTGTTCTCTACACATTAACTAAACTAAACTGCGAGTGCAGACCAAGAGACAAAACTAGCAGCACTGTAAAAGGGAGAGGGAATCCGGGCTACTCCGACAGTCAACCCGGTAAGGATTTCCGAGACTAAGGCAGGGACTTAGAAAAGAGAGAGCGGAAGGGCCCTTAATGGATCAACGCCTGCACTTATATCCCCGAATGGGTTACTGATTTTCAGTCTTACTGACCCCTCGTCCAAATGGATAATGGTCATCAAATATGGAACTGGATCTCAAGGTTGGGGGTTGTGCTGCCAAAGTAACTGCCCGGCTATGGAAAAACAAAAAAAAAGATCCGAAAAATAAACAAGCCTCAAATACGGTCGGATCTACTGTTGATAACCCATGCAAACGATTTAAGGATGACGAACGTCGGAAATGCAAAAGCATCAAAAATCACACAACTACAAGTGAGCTAAGTTATAGCTTATATAGGTTTCTGTAGTGCATTAGATCAATTAATACACCACTGTGATGCTTGTTACACCCTGACCGACCCGAACTGCAACCAACTTCAGACTGCTATAATTTTCAAACCGTTTATGACAGTGAGCAAAAATTTTGACACATTACAGATAATTTCATTATTTACAAGCCTTTTAAACGATTTGCGTCTCAGTTGGGTTGAAAAATTTTTATCCGCGATGGAATTCAAACGTGATAGCGTGATTGCTTTATATTTGCCTGGAAAACCGCAAGTAGCTATCGTTAGAGCCCTCCAGCACCTCAACGTGAATAAATCATTTGTGTCTCCAACCATAGCTCGTAACCGTGATACTGGCAGCGTTGCAAAACGCCATAGAGATGGTCATAAAAAAACGGCAGAAGTGGTTCGGAAAGTGAAGGTTCGATTTTGGCGAAATCCGCGTCGAACGGAAGAAAAATGGCTCATGAGCTCAACATATCATTGGAATGGATGCAACACATACTGTAATGTAATACATAAATGAGCTTGAGCTCAAGCCATCGAAGTTCCAAAAGGCACACGATCTTACACCACAACAGAAAAAAATTAGAATCGAAAGAGCGAAGGAGTTGCTACGCTTGCACGAAAGTGGTGAGTTGCCGAATTTGGTTTTTTCCTATGATTTGCCATTTGTTATCGAGAAATATGTGAACAAACAAAATGACCGAGTTTACCTGCCAGAGAGGTCGTTCGAAAATTTACACCTTCGGACGGCCACCAGAAAGCAGGCAGCACCGGTGGTGATAGTTTGGGCCGCCATAACTGCCGATGGTCACTCTCCGCTCGTAGTTTTGGACCGTGGCGTCAAAATTAATGCGATCATATACCGTGAAACTGTCTTAGAGGCAGTATTGAAGCCTTGGGCAAACAATCATTTCGGTCGACATTTCAACAAGACTCGGCACCGTCACACAAAGAACTCGTCAACCAAGATTGGTTTAAAAACAATTTTTCACACTTCATTTCTTCGACACAATGGATTGCAAATTCTCCGAATGCAAATCCGTTGGATTTCTCTGTCGGAGGTATTTTGAAGGAGAAGGTTGGCACTAAAAAATACCAAACAAGCACTTCGCCGGGAATGGGCCAAGATACCCCAGATCCACTTGCATGCAGCGTGCGATGCTTTCTTCTGCCGTCTCAAGACCATTATTCGCGCCAAAGGTGGACATATTGAAAACTTTTGATACAATTTGAGAATCGATGTATTTTCCAACACTTTTTGCTTTAGCACAATAAAATTTATCAAAAAATAAAAAAATTATAGCATTTTAAAAAGTCGGAGTTCGAGTCAGCCACCATGTAGGTTCAAGTCATCTGACACTAATGACGTATTTTCTGTTTATGGTACCATTAGATTAGATGGTGGTTGGGTGCAATAGAAAAAGGTTAGGCGCTAAGAAGTGTCAACTTGCCAATTACAGGTGTTGAAACTGTTTCTACATATCAACTCTGGTTATTTTACCTACAAATGGTAGCCCCCAAGTACTAATCGATGTTTATTTGAGCTCAACTTGCAAATGCTATAGGCGCGAGTGCTGGCCGGCAGGCAAAGATAGCAGCACTTTGAACTGAATTTCTCAGTGAAGTAAAATCCCGTATAAAACAAAGAAGTCCTTATGCGGGCTACAGCGACCTGAACCTCAAGGATTTCTGAGCAAGGATTTCTGAGACTAAATCAGGGTCTTCGAAAGGAGTCAAAAGCAGCGCTGACATCCCCGATCAGGACACTGGCTTCGGTCCAACAGACTAGCCTTCCAAGCGGAAGACTATGCCCCCGGGGTAGCTTCCCGACAATTGAAAGACAAAAAAAGCAACAACAAACCTCGATTACTAACAAATATACTGTTGCCAATTCCTGCAAACGAAAGGACATCGAGCTTCGGATATGCACGTGGAATGTTAGGCCTCTTAATAGGCCATATGCAACCGAACAACAATCGGAGGCACAAAACCGCTGCGAAGCAGACATTATGGCCATCCAAGAACTGCGATGGGATGGGAAAACAAAAAGAGGATGAAAATCTACGTCATCTACTACGGCGATTGTTATCGACGGAAAAGGCAGCGTCTGTTTGGATGCGGATTTGTTGTTGGAGGGAGACTCAGGCAAGAAGTCTTGAGTTTCCGGCATGTGAACGAGCCCCTCGTAGCAATTCGCATCTTAAGCAAGACCTACGAGCAGTGACCTACCTATATCTCTCGAACAACAAAAGTTAACCCATATAAGACCTTAATAATCCCAGTCCCGCTCTATGGCGCAGAGGCATGGACATTATCAAAAATGGATGAGGATGCTCTTGGCTACTGTGAGAGGAATATTCTTCGAGTGATCTTCATTTCCGTTGGACACTGACATAGCCTGAAAGGTGAAGATCCAACAACTGAGTTAGTTGGGTCATGTAGAGCGTATGGATATCGATGCCCGGTCTGAAAAGTAGAAGAAGAACAAGGCTCAGGTGGCGCGCTCAATTTAAAGGGAAACTTAGTCAGCTGAGCGTGTGAAACTGAAGGAAGCTAACAAAAAAATGAGCTAACAACAGACGCTTTTTGGCATAGGTCCATGTCCACCCCGGACTGTAGCGCCACCTTTAGTTAGTAACTAAGCTGTAGAGGCTTGGAAAATAGACACTATTGCCCACTTCATCTAGGAATGCTTTATGATATCCAGCCTAAGACAGGTAAATGCCTTCCTCCGCTGGCTTAGATCCTGTCGGTCCAATTCTAAGCAACTCTGTTTAGCTTTCAGATCTCAAGAGAACTGTGGTCAATATTGGCTTACAAGAGCTTAATAGTTTGTGGTTTATTAATAAACATCAAATACTTTAGATATTTCCACAAGAACTGATGTAGTATTAGCTAGGTATTGCACGATATGGGCGGCCAATCAACTGGATCATTTCTGTCAATATTTCCCCGTGCCACGAAACCATCCCTACCGAAACAGATATCAAACTGGAACGTCATCTCGTTGTGTATTTCGCAAATGACATTTATTTCAAATTACATTACTTAGTAGCCTTCCTTATTCAATTTTATTACCAGGATCCTCAATTTTACAAGTGAAGAATATGAAGCTATTATTTATCACCCTCATTGTCTACCAAACATATAAAGGTAATCCATGCTTGCGGCAGGGAAAATCACCAACATTAAATCAGCGCGTGTACCTATATAGGTATATCTAGCACAATTGCAGGCTCCCTTGTCTATCTTTATGTTGTCGTGGTTCAAAGCATAATTCGCATCTGGAATTTTACCCACCGCAGCCAATACGAGCACATTAGGCATATTAATTTCAGCAACCAAATCATTCAAATCTACTCGTATCAGCGACAGAAGGAGTGATTATCTAACCTGCATACGAGTACCTACATACATCTCCCCCGAGAAAATCGCTTCAACGGATGACGAATCGTGAGTTGTTTGTTATGTCATCTTGTCACGTGAAGGTCCCCTTTAGCAGCTTCAACTAGTAATCGTAATCGTAATCGTAATTGTTTTTCTTCATCCCCAAAAGATTTACCCTAAAACAAACACTAAACCCATACACTGGTAGTTTGATCAAAATCACATAAATTCTATGCCACCCCTTACATCGAAATTAATCACTGTCACTGATTTGGAATTCGATGTTTTCAAACAGCTGTGTTCCTAAGGGAGGCAGAAACTTGACTTCCCCATCACCACTGACATGCTAATACAACACGACTCCTAGATCAAAGGCCATATACTATATCCCCCGCTGAATATGCCTAACTCTACTTAACTCAACGAAAGCTCATATTTGTACCTGTATGTATTCGTATGATGGTGTATCTATTGTATCTACAATATGTTAAATGCGCACATGTTCCATTCCGCTCCCTTACGACTAATCCAAACGAAATATTAGTCGCTTCGAAAAAATCACTCATTTTGCCAAGGGAAAATTAAATCAATCACTTTTCCTCACCTTCCGCACGCGGTTGATGGCGTTTTTTGCTGAATTTATTGCACACATTTGGTATTAACAGTTCTTTATTTGTTCTTTACCACGAAAAGGTCCAAGATAAAGCCTTCGTGCGGCAATCAATTTGAAATAAGCCAACGTAGATACAAAGAGATCTTAATTTACTTTTTAGGGCAGCCATTAAAAATCATTTTGCAAGTCATAGAGGTGTATACCCATGTTATCCTGTGGACGCCTAGCCATCATCATCTTAAACCGAAGTCTGCAGAATAAGAAAAAAGGGTGCCCTGTTTGTGGTATGGCCATAAACTATTTATCAAACAAAAAACAACGTTCTTTTCTCAAATGAACTCGTAAGCTGTTATGTGGAAGTCGAGAGATGGGGTGAACAAATGTTTTCATTGAGGTAATTGCCATAGGGAGGCCGTGAACCCTGGAGTCATTGAGTTTCAAGGTGAATTGAGTCCTACAAATATACTTGTTGTTCGTCTAGAATTTTAATGGATTTCTACTTGTTTCGAAATTTGCCAGGTAACGTGAATCATATCTGAATGTTGTGTTAGGCCGATTTCATGTAATAAATCACTTTGGTGTTTAAGTCAAGTTATTTATTAGGTCAACACTAGGACAACAGGCTCACCAAGGGGCCAAACATGAACGCTTGTCTTAATTTCTTCAGGGAAAATACCAGTAATTTATGATGTTTCTGCAAATTTTTGAATATCTTAAATGTTTTGCAGACTTTGAACGGATTTAGATGAATTCTGAATATAATTTGAAGCAATCAATACAGACGATTTCTTCTTTTCGATACTCTGCTCATGAATAATTGGCCTTTAGAATGTGTGGAACCTTTTTCTGGTAACCTTGATCCCGTAAATATTTTTAATTTTATATCAACCATTACATTGTCTGTACCGTATACAATTATAGGTCATAGGTCTGTCTGTGAATTGGATACTATGTTATCTACATTTGTTTTCGAATGAAGTGCTTTCACCATATTCAAATAGTAGGCAACGCTATGTTAGGCTTATAGTAAAGGGTTTTCCAATAAGGACTTGACACCACTTTTTTTAAATTAAACGCAAACCATTTGAGATATTTCAAAAACTTTATTATCGGATTGAAGTACAATCAAAACATTTATGAATGGAACTCGACTTCGTTCATATGGCCGCCGCGGGCAGGTTTGCAGCGGTCGATTCGTTGGACCCAACTTTCAACGACTCGGCCGAAACGGCCGCTATTTCGCGTTCAATGTTGGCTCTGAGCTCTTCCAATGTCGTCGGCTTGTTGGCATAAATCAATGACTTAACGTAGCCCCACAGAAAATAGTCAAGCGGCGTTAAATCGCACGAACAAGGCGGCCAATCGACTGGCCCATTTCTTGAGATAACACGCTCACCATACTTACTCTTCAATAAATCGATAACGTGTGCTGTGTGGCTTGTGGCACCATCCTGTTGCAACCACATGTCGCCCAAGTCCATATCTTCCAATTCGGGCCAAAAATAATCGGTGATCATGGCGCAATAAGGCTGACCATTCACAGTAACGTGACGATCGTTATCGTCGACGAAAAAATATGGCCCAAAAACGCACCAAACAGTTATTTTTTGTAGATGAAGTGGTGATTGATAAAGCATATGTGGATTTTCACCCGACCAATAACGCATATTTTGCTTATTGACGAACCCATTGGGCCAAAAATGAGCTTCGTCACTGAAGATGATTTTGCGATGAAAAATTGGAATTAAAGCTCTTAAAGTTGCATTTCGATTGAAAGTTTTTATAATTTGCAGACGTTGCTCGTTCGTGTACTTTACCACGACGAAAATGTTGAGTTTACTGAATAAATTGACAATGACAGTTTGATGATTAGTGGAAGAGTGCGTTCACAAATTAAATTCAAAGTTGTCCTTTCCCTATTGGAAAACCCGATATTAAGATGTTTTCCCGAGAGGGCTTTAGCAAAGTCACCTTTATCCGCAGCCACCCTACCTAGTTCCAGGTATATCAGCAGTATAGTTGACCACTAAGTTCCAGAAAAGAGTAGAAGGATACCGCCTTGTGGCGTACATGCTCTTAAGCATAAGATTGATCAACTCCCCAAGTAAGTCATCTTCCTTCAGAGCTGACAGCGCTGTCGTGATTGCGGATGTGTTGACGTTATTAAAGGCGCCTCCTTTGTCTTAGAAAGCGATCATTGTGCCACTGGCTAATGAATGTAGAGCCGTGTTCACCGACTTTCCTTTAAAGTAGGCATGCTGTGCCGTGACTTAAAGTCTAGGGTTAAGACAAGTCGTATATGGACATCAATCAATCGTTCTTGAGTTTTCAGAAGGAAAGATGATAGACTTATAGGTCTGAGGTCCTTTGGGGTGACATGATAACTTTTCTGATTTAGGGAATAAAGACTCCAAAACTCCATGACAGTGGAATGTGAGTTAGTTCTACGCAGTACCTCATGATATTGTCAACCGATGGAAGGATTTTATCAGATGACCATTGTAGCTTGGCAGGTATTATACCGTTCGGCCTAGCAGACTTGTATGGTTTGAAGTTGTGCAGTGCCCAAAGCAGTTTGTCTCTTGTGATAAGACCATACATTTCTGTCGCGATTAGAGAGAGAGAGAAAGATCTTTGAGCTCAATGGTTATTTCGCTCCATGGGATGGCAACGATTAATATTAGGCTTCGTAGAAGTAGCATCTTCCGACAGGTGCTGGTTCTTAAAATAACGAGAATGAGCCTCTGCAACACAACATCTTGCAGCTCTGCTAATAAGCCCTCGACCTAGGGGCATTAAAAATGGAACTGGTTCTCCAGGTTGGGGGTTGTGCCGCCGGGGTAACTGCCCGGCCATTGAAAAAAATAAGAAGTCACGAAACATCAACAAGCCTTGGATATGGACGGATCTACTGTTGACAGCCGGACAAAAAGAAAATGAAAAACTACGACATCGACTACGGCAATTGCTATCGACGGCAAAAGCAGCGCTTATTTGGATGAGGATTTGTTGTCGGAGGCAGACTTAGACAAGAAGTCCTTAGCTTCCGGAATGTGAGCGAGCGCCTCGTAGCAATCCGCATCAAGGCTAAATTGGCCAACATTACCCTTATATGCGCGCATGCCCCCACAGAGGAGAAAGATGACGACACCAAGGATGCCCTCTATGAGCTCCTTAACTGGACCTACGAACAATGCCCTAGCTATGACATTAAAGTTGTCCTCGGTGATTTTAATGCAAAGCTAGGAAGAGAGGGTATCTTTGGTGGAACAATCGGAAAACATAGCCTGCACAACACCACCTCCGATAACGGATTCAGGCTAATCGACTTTGCGACGGGGTCGAACATGGCTGTAGCTAGCACGAGATTCCTACATCTCAATATTCACAATGAGACTTGAAGAACTCCTGATCAATCAACAGTCAACCAGATTAATCACATTGTGATCGACGCAAAACACTCCTCCAGTATTATGGATGTCCGAACGTTCCGAGGAGCCAACATTGACCCAGACCATTACTTTGTTGTAACCGAGATGCGGTTGTTGATTTCCTCAATATCAAAAAGAAAAGCTCATAATGTGAGGAAGTTTAACGTCGAATAACTATAGGTATAATAGTGAAAGGTAGCCAAATCGTTTTCTGGGTCAGTTTCCCTTAATCGCTCAAAAAGTTCTCTGCCGTCAGCAACAAGTATTGAAGACTAGTGGCAACACTGCCAAAATCCATCGGAGATGCCGCTTCTGATTTGCTGATTTCACTCAACCACTCGACTTCAAATGATGAATAACTCTAAGAAGACAATCGACTACCAAAGACCACTGACCCGACCCGTGACCCAATATGAGACCTTACTTATTCCATGCCTGCTCTATGGCAAGGACATTACCAAAAATTGGTGAGGCTGGTCATGACTGTTTTGAGAGACTGTTTCAGGTGATTTTCCGTTCGATTTGCAGAGACGGTGTGTGGATGATGAGAAACACTGACGTACAGTGTTTACAGTATACAGCTCAATGACATCAATGGAATGTTTTCAAATCTGCCTCCCAGGGAGAGCGCAGTAGAGGAAGAGCGCAACTTAAGTGGCGTACGCAAGTAAAAGGGTATCGCAGCCAAATAAGCCAACGAAACTGTAGGCTGAGATGGGCTGAGTCCCAAATCCACCACGAACTGTAGCGCCACTTAAGTAAGAAGATTCTTCAGAAACCGAAAGCGCCCTTGCACATCGCAGCCATGTACTCGAACGAAAATATTTCTCGGCTTCTTTGTTTGCAGCAATCGTCTGTGCTATTCTTTACACTTCAAAGCAGCACAAAAAAACCTAAAGCATTTCGGATTTTCGTTTTTGAGGTTCATTTTGGCGTGACTCTGAATCTCGTTCATATAAACAGCAATCTTTGCTGGGTGGAGTACCACAGTTCAAAATGGGCTTTGTATTCGATTTGGGCCGGAATTCAAGAACTTTTCTTTCTCTTAGAAGTTGTACCTGTGAGACAAATGGGGCTCGATACTTAAATAGCATTTGTCTTTTGGGACACCTTATATTCAGTTCCCGGGGCAAGCAAAGAAAGATCCAGCAACTCCTGGCTCAGCACGTCTATCGGCGTCGGTTTGTTGTTTGGGGCTTCCTGAGTCTGTGATTCGGCCACAGTTAGGAAATCCCCAGGTGCTTTGTTCGGCTGTGTTCTCAATTGTAGGGAAACGCTTAGATCGGAAAGTTATATGGCTAGAATACACCAACTGCATTGGATGAGTAGACAGCGACATAAAGGTACACCGAGCCCTGGGGTCAAGAACCATTCATTACCGGGCTACTAGTCTGTATGATATCAGCTATTGATGATGGGATTGATCGTGTTTACGTGACCGTGTCTATGACTATGTTATTGAAGAATGCGCTATCTACCACATAGAAACCAGTTTGCACTTCGAAATAACTAAAATGAAATACTCTCAAAAATGTTAACAAAAACTAACCATGTAACTACGTGACGTATGTATTCAAATTCCTAGGAACTTTTCCTACAATTCTCCAAGCTCTGATATTCAAAACCACATTGTTTGAAACAAAGTTTTTCACTCCAATTTTACGAAAACTATTCCTATTCACGCAGTCCCATTTCGGAATACTTGTTTACCTCTGTCTGAGGCCAATAGAGTGGAAATTCGAAGTATATGTGCACGTGTGTATATAGTCGTAGAAATTGGAGTTTGTATACAAATTTTGAATAAAACAATGCCATGGTACAATTTATGAGAAACTCAAAAACCACTAATTTGTGGTGGTGTCGGTTTTAATAAAATAAAATTGTTAACTGCGTTGGTTAGGCCAAAGGATTGGGTTACGAAATTTTCCACAAATTATTGTTAATTACACTGGCTGGTGGCGTACAGAAAGGATATTCGAATCTACAAATAGTAATTTTACAAATTAGCGGATATTCAATGAATTTCCAAACTGAAACTCTAAATTTAGTTATGGTGGGCTGAATTGTGATTGTCCAAATTGCCTCTGCTACACGTGTTGATTGAGTGATTTTAAGGATTTCAATGAACAGCAAATATTTACGGATTTCTAATACTAATCATAGAACGTAATAATTTTGTCAAAAAAGGCACGTATACGCCACCGAATTTACTTCTTATTTGGCTTGGAGCAGTGACATGAAGCTGTCTGGATTTTTTTAACGATAGTCACACTGTAATTTTTTTGGACTTTGTGGTGTTCATTATGATAAATATAGTAGAATCCTGAGGACTCTTTATCTCCGAAATTACTCTTCTACTCAGGACATTTAAAGTAGGAAATTCTACGAGTATGTACGTATTCAAATGGTCTTTGGCGACCTATAAACGTGGGTTATAGAAACACATTCTTTTCAACAATTCAGTAAATATGGAAGAGTTCTGACAGATCAACTCGACAGGTAGATTGGAAAAAAACACGCACTTGCGGCATGATTGGAAAAGTTAACACTTATTTCTGATAATTTTCGATTGTATCAAATGGTTACAAGAATAATGAAAGCAAGTTTTGAGGGCAGGTAAAAAGAGGTTGTCACGGGAGGAAGACCTATAGAGAAACCTCCGGAGATGAAGAACGAAACGTTGAAGTACAGTCACAGTCAGTGCTAAGAATATTGAAAAAAAGTTTCTGAACATTATATAACATTGACGATACCACGTCATCAGGCAGAAAAGACCATTTAATTGAGATGATTGCAAACCAAAATGAGCTCAAAACACTTTTCATAGCCTGATTTTGGAATCGTCTTCAACTCCTTCTGCGAATTCTCCTTTATCGCCCCAATTGTCTCAAAAAGCTTTCCGCGAATAGGTAACTTGAGTCGTGGGAATATGATAAAGTCACAAGGAGCCATGTCAGGTGAATACGGCGTTTGCGGAACAGTAAGAACTTTGTTTTTGACCGCACACCCCGTAGATGATGAAATGTGTGAACTGGTTTGCTGTCGTGGTGAAGAACCACGAGTTCTTTCTCCACAATCCTGGCCTCTTGCGACAAACATTTTCCTCCAAATGCTGTAATATGCTCATGTAATACACGTACCCCTTACTAACTTATTGACTGACGTTTTGCGATCTGTCAAAGTGGTTTAGTATTTTATTACCACCGCGAATACGAAAAAATGATTTTAATCGCATTCTTAAAGTGCAATCTACATATGTGTTATAAAATCTGAGTAGGCCATAGTAAATATAATTAGTTTATGGTCACAATATTTCATGAAGAAAAGATGAATCAAGAAGACTTCACCTGACCAATATAATAGAGAAAAACGCCGCCCCAGCGCAACTTCGTGTAACGTGGAAAAGGAGCGTATAACAGGCATTTGTATCGAGAAACTCAAAGAGATTCTGGATGAAAAGAATGCAGGGCTTACTAAGGGTCTCGCTTCATAAACAGATTTTCAGTTGCTTTGTTCAGAGATGACGAAATTAAAGGCAAAACATGAAGAGATTTCGGCAAAAGTGGTTGTACTAGAGAATCATAACAAACTGCTTGAGGCTCAAATGGAAAGGCTAATGCAGAAAAGCACTGCAAAAACTTAATTGTACACTTGCCAATAGAGAACAACAAAGATCCGATGGAAAGTGCAAAGTCAATTTGCGATTGACTGTTAGAGAAGTCTGCTATAAACACCGACATCGAAGATGCTTACAAAGTGCGTGACCATGATTCAAGTAGTGCAACAGTTCTCTTAAAAATGAAATCTCGCCTTAGTGCTATAAGCGTGCTTTGTAATGCAAATAAGCTAAAAGGCACAAAAGTCAGTATCCGCAGGGACTTGCCGCAAAATGTTCGCCAAAGGAGGTCTAAATTGGTTGCAGTCATGAAAGTCCTACGCGAGTTCCGACCGTCAGTAAAACTTACTTCAAAGGACGACAAGCATTACATGGACGAGAAAGTGTTTTACTGGGATCTATCCGATGGACTGAGATGTGGCGATAAAGAAAGTAATTCAAAAAACATTCTGAGAACTACCAGCATCTCTAACAAATTTAATACAAGAAATACAAAAACACAACAACGAAACGTTGTATTGTGGAAAAACTTACGGGATTTGGGCATGGGAAAGCAAAATCCAGGTTTTTCTTGTTACATAGACGTTAACGATCTAAACTGCAAATTTTTATCGCATCCTCGGCCTGAACTTACGAGAGTAAATTACTCTTTCCATTGCGCTGCACCCTCAAGAGATACGGGTCTTGGTTTTGTAAATGTTGACAGTCGAGATGTTCTTGAAAGCTTTCTTTCTTTAAAATCTAATGCAGTGGGAATTGACGGAGTACATCCAGTGTTTATAAAAGCTATACTCCCATTGCTCTTGCCATACATAACGCATACGATGAACACGATATTGACAACAACTGGAGTGGAAAATGGCAAAAATAATCCCAATTCCAAAAAACTCCATAGCTGATGAGCATAGACCTATTTCTATATTGCCATATCTCGCAAAAATCTGCGAACGTATAATACAAAAGCAACTGAGTGAACATTTAAGCCGTAACAACTTGTTGACTCCTGTCCAATCTAGTTTTCGTGTTAAACATAGCTGCACTACTGCTTTGCTTAAGGTCATAGATGACATAATGTCAAATTTAGATGAAGGTCATATTACGTTCTTAGTCCTCTTAGATTTTTCGAAGGCTTTCGATACGGTCGTCCACACAGTCCTGTGTCATAAACTACAACACTACTTTAACGTCTCACAGGTAGCAATAAGATTGATATCTTCCTACCTCTCCGGAAGATCACAGGCGGTGGCCGTTGATAATAATTTATCTGAATTTCTTCCCCTAACGAGAGGTGTTCCTCAGGGGTCAATTCTGGGCCCTCTTCTGTTCATGCTGTATATCAATGAAATCTCTGGTGTCATTAAGCATTCGTCGATGCATATCTACGCTGATGACGTACAAGTTTATATAAGTTGTGCCCTTGGCCTTATCGAAGACTGTGTCTGTAAAATAAATGAAGACCTCAAACTGATTTCAGATTGGTCAGTAACAAATTGTTTGACCCTGAATCTAGTTAAATGCAACTGTCTAGTGATATCTAAGAAAACTTTAGATTTAACATATTTCCCACCCATTAAGGTACGAGTAAATGGCTTGTCAATAAATTTTGTCAATTCCTCAAAGAATTTAGGCGTGGTGTTCAACAGAACGCTTACATGGAAAGATCATATTAATGTCATAGTTGGTAGGACATACGGCGTTCTCCGTACTTTATGGACAGCACATCAATTTACTCCCTTGAACACACGCCTATTACTTGCAAAGTCTTTGGCAATTCCAGTTCTCATTTATGGTTGTGAAATCTTTTATAATTGTGATGCTGCCAGCAAAAGAAAGTTACAGGTAGCATTTAATAGCATCATTCGTTATATATATGGTCTGAGAAAGTATGATCACGTTACCCATTTATCTAAAAATCTACTGAGTATGACTTTCGAAAACTACATCAAGTTTCGGACGCTGGTTCTTTTTTTCAATATTTTGAAAACACGTCAGCCATCGTATTTGTTTAATAAGCTCCGATTATCAGATCTTCTTGTTTAATTCTACCGCGGTTCTATTGCCTAACATCTGAGAGACAATTTTTCATTGCCGCTACTCGTCTGTGGACCTCGCTCCCTCTTCAATTACAGGGAATAGACGACGCACTACATTTCAGAAAACAGTTAACTATATATTTATCAAATCTTAGCAGTTAAATTCTCTCTTTAAAAGTAAGCTTCTTTTTCTTTATCTTCTCCTTTCCTTCCTCTTCTTTTCCTTAAATTTGTATGTTCAATATTTTTTAAGTTAAATTCATATTTATATTTTTATTAATTGTAACAATATCATTTTGAATTCTGTATCATTATTTTTACTAACTCTTATAGTACTTCCATTTTTGCTTTTTAACTTTGATATTGTGAACTATCTATGTAATTGTGAATCTTCCACAACCTTATAAGCTCTGAGCTTACTGTGTAAGAGGTTTATTGAAATAATAATAAATAAATAAATAAATAAATAAATAAACGTCAATGTCAACAAGAACTGTCAGCGAGCTAACGTCAAAAGAAGCGGTCAAAAATTCAACCACAGTACACAAGTTGCGTGGAAGCCCAAACTAATTGATCAGTACCCGTCTACCAGAACACCGCGAACCAAAACAACAATAAAAGTACTAAATTATAATATAGCAGGGCTTAAAAATAAATTATTATTTGTAGATGTTTTAAATTACAATATATTAATGAATTCGATATTTTTGTACGTTTTGAAATGCATTTAGTAGATTACACAAAATTTTATTTTATTCGTAATATGAATTAAAAAGCAGACCTGCAGTAAAAACCAATTTGTATTTGGATACAGAAAGCAGTTACTTACTTACTTACTTTAGGTGGCGCTACAGTCCCGGGTGGACCTGGGCCTCAGTCAACAAGCTTCTCCAGCCAGCTCGATCCCTGGCTAGCTGTCTCCAGTTTCGCACGCTAAGTTGGCTGAGGTCCTCTTCCACTTGCGTGCGCCACCTGAGTCTTGGCCTTCCTCTACTGCGCTGTCCCTCGGGGGCGGATTCGAAGACTTCTCGGACCGGAGCATTGGTGTCCATGCGCTCTACATGACCCAGCCATCTCAGTCTTTGGATCTTCACTCTTCTGGTTAGGTCCATGTCGCTGTACAGTCCATACAGTTCGTCGTTGTATCTCCTCCTTCACTCACCGTCAATGCAGACGGGACCGAAGATCGCCCGAAGAATTTTTCTCTCGAAGCAACCAAGAACACCCTCATCCATTTTTGATAATGTCCATGCCTCTGCGCCATAGAGCAGGACCGGGATTATTAAAGTCTTATAAAGGGTGACTTTTGTTGTCCGAGAGAGGGCTTTGCTACTCAATTGCCTTCTTAACCCAAAGAAACAGCGGTTGGCAAGAGTTATTCTTCGCTTGATCTCAGCGCTGGTGTCGTTGTCTCTATTTATAGCGGAGCCTAGGTAGACAAAGTCCTGAACTACCTCAAAGTTATATCTGTCGAGGGTGACGTTCTGTCCGAGACGTCGGTGTTGGTTGTCCTTTTTGCTTGACAGCATATACTTGGTATTGCCCTCATTGACCGCTAAACCCATTTTCGCCGCTTCCGTCTCAATACTCGCGAAAGCGCCACTGACATGACGCTGCTTTCTCCCGATTATGTCAATATCGTCGGCGTATGCGAGTAGTTGGACGGACTTTTGAAAGATAGTGCCTCTTGTGTTTACTCGTGAGTTTGCACTATTCTTTCACGTACGATGTTGAAAAAATCGCATGACAGCGCATCGCCTTGTCTAAATCCTTTCTGGACATCAAAGGTCTCGGTGATATCTTTACCGACCTTGATGGAGCAGCGTGCATTCTCCATCGTCATCCTGCACAGACGGACGAGTTTGGCAGGGATGCCAAAACTAGGCATTGCTCTATATAGCTCGTCTCTATAGATGCTGTCATACGCGGCCTTAAAATCGATGAATAGGTGGTGGGTATCGATCTGAAGCTCATGGGTCTTCTCCAAGATCTGCCGTAGTGTGAATATCTGGTCGATGGTGGACTTTGTTGGCCTGAAGCCACACTGATATGGACCTATCAGGTTGTTGACAAACGGCTTCAGGCGTTCACACAATACGGCGGATAAGACTTATATTCGATGTTAAGGAGACTGATGCCTCTGTAGTTGGCGCAGTTCATAGGGTCTCCTTTCTTGAGAATTGGACAAACAATGCTGAGGTTCCATTTATCGGGCATACTTTCGTCCGACCATATTTTACAGATGAGTTGCTGTATGCTCCTTACCAAGTCATCGCCTGCCGCTTTGAAGAGCTCGGCAGTCAGGCCATCCGCTCCAGCAGCTTTGTTGGACTTAAGCTTCGATATGGCTATCTTCACTTCATCCAGGTCGGGTGGACGGAATTGTTGGTCATCATCGTCCAGGTTGAAAGGTTGATTCTGCCTGACAGCGGTATTTGGTCCGTCATCGCCGTTATACAGTCTGCAGAAATGATCTTTCCAAATCCTCAGCATCGACTGCGATTCTACTACGATGTTCCCTTGTTCATCTCTACATGCTTCGGTTCGGGGTTTGTTTCCGCGGCATGTTATTTTTACCTTTTCGTAAAACTTCCGAACCTCATTCCTGGAGTAGCATCTCTCAATTTCCTCGATCGCGCGCTTCTCTTGCTCTTTCTTCTTCCTCCTGAGAAGCCGGTGCTCGTCTCTCCTCTTCCGCTCATAGAGCTAATGAGCAGCTCTGGTCTTTCTAAGCAGCGCCGCGTTATATGCATCTTGCTTAGCTGCATGTGCTTGCCGGCATTCATCATCGAACCAGGGGTTTCGTTGTGGTGGACGAGTGAAACCCCGCACATCAGAAGCGGCATCTCTGATGACGTTTTGGCAGTGTTTCCAATGGTCTTCGATGCTTGATGCTGGCGGCATTGGACCTCTTAAGAGATTAAGAGACACTAGATCGGAAAAGGACTTGGCGATCTCTTGCGATTGTAGCCGTCTGACGTCGAATTTTCTCACAGCATTAGTTTGTCTTGGCGTAGTTTGGGTATCCGCAACCGTACCTTGGCTACAACAAGGTAATGATCCGAGTCGATGTTGGCTCCTCGGAACGTACGGACATCCATAATGCTGGAGGAGTGTCTTGCGTCGATCGCAATGTGATCAATCTGGTTGACTGTTGATTGATCAGGATTTCTCCAACTCCCTTGTGTATGTCGAGATTTGGGAACCGCGTGCTAGCCACGACAATGTTTCGCCCCGCCGCAAAGTCGATTAGCCTGAATCCGTTATCGGAGGTGGTGTTGTGCAGGCTATATTTTTCGATTGTTCCACCAAAGATACCTTCTCTTCCTAGCTTTGTATTAAAATCACCGAGGACAATTTTAATGTCATAGCTAGGGCATTGCTCGTAGGTCTTGTTGAGGAGCTCGTAGAAGGCATCCTTGGTGTCGTCATCTTTCTCCGCTGTGGGGGCATGCGCGCATATGAGGCAGAAAGCAGTTAAAAGAGGTAAATATAACGTTTAAACAAGTAGAAGAAGCTATTGAGCTGGAACTAAAAATGGACTCCAAAAGTTATCAGATAGTCCCAATATATTTAAATTGTAGTCATTGACAGCATGACTTTGATAAAGCAAGTGATCAGCAGATCTTATGTTAATGGGCGACTTAAATGGTAGAATTTTGTGATAAATAATTTTGCAGTTATGCCTTTCGAAAAAAAAGTATAAGATCAGCAAACGGTAGATATAATTAATAGATCGAAATTATAAGCAGAGTTCTGGAAGGACGTGAAGGTTGTAACCGGAAAGAAAAATGTTATCGCTCCAGGCCTGCAAGCAAATGTGCTTAAAAACCCGTTTGCACTGCTCCTAAACACACCGCAAATCTCTGCATCTTTTCATTATGCAGCACCTTCAATAATGGACGAATTCCTGGGTACCACAATTATAAAAAAAAAGAAGTACGAAGTGCAATTAGCAAACCAAAAATGAAAAAAAAGCACCGAGAGACTACGAGGACCGGGCTAGTTATAGAGGAATATCATTTCTGAAGGCTAACCACGTGGGTTGAAAACAAGAAGATCTTGCATGAATTTCAAGCAGGCTTTAGATCTAAGTATTCAACAATTGACCAAATGTTTTCACTTGTGAACATAGCTGAAATCTACAAGAAGAGGCGCAAACAGCTGTATGTTCTCCAACTCGTCTCATGCCCAATACATCATGCCAAGGATCCGCTGCTTTCTCCCTGATGCTCACACGACGATCTGCAAGGACAATTTTCATAACATTTTTGATGTTCACGTCGGTCATACTTATGGATGGGTGACCAGAACGAGGCAAATCATCAACCAAAGTACGGCCCTCTTTAAAGCCTGTACTTCTCGTTCGCTTGTGTTTTTGTCGAGTCCCCGTAGGCTGTCGTGCCTCATTTGACATTTCGAAATTCGTAGAGCACAACAAATGCGTCGGCAGAGGGATAGGGCAATAGAGAATGACCCCACTTGGAGTCAGCGAAGGATCGGGTGAACTGGAAAGACTTTTTAATTGAGGCCAGGTTCGCCCCGAATGCCATCTTAGTTAGTTAGTAGTGGATAAGTGTTTGCATATATATTAGAAGCATGGTACCAAACTCAAGTCTAGGCTCTGTTGAGTAGTATCAGGTTCCAGGACAATCGTTATGCGTTTTACTCTAATAATTTTGCTTGTTAAGCCTTTGAATATGGTATATCTGGTCAATAAACTTGGTTTTTCAATAAAAATAAGTCTTGACCTTAGGTTACTTAAGCGACTCATCTGTCAAGTCACAAGCCATGGTCTCGTGGCGTTTGTTCTTGAATCAGTTTCGTCTTATACATTATTGTGAAGACTGCGATCTTTCCATAAATTTGTCCACATAGTGAACGGAACTACGATATACTTCTGATATACTCAAAGAGGCTACAATTCCTTCCATGCGAACTTTATGCTGTGGTGTTTCTGGTTTTCCTCATGTAGAATGCTCTCCAATGCTATGATTCATGCTATTTGACTTAGTTATGTTCTAAATGATTTCTCAATGATTGACTGTAGAGTTATCCCCAGCGACTATCCTGAAATACATTCAGTCCTAGACGTGATTCAAGATTGTTTCACTACAAATTAGTTTTCAGTCTTACTTACTCAATAAGAAGATGTCAAGGCCTCAGCTGTCTCTTATGAAAACACTGTCTGTTTTCAGTTGTCCACACATGGTTGAATGCACCAGCGTAAGTGAAGGGTCCCTCTGGTTTGGAGTTGAAAACTTTCTGGCCGGGACACACGAATTCAAAATGACTTAGTCAACGAACCACCAATTGAAAAAGTGGTAAGGAAAGTGATTCATTGCATTATAACCTCTCTGGGGTCTTTGTCGGAGTTGATAGCGGAGCCGACGTAGATGAGTTCCTAACTACCCAAAAGTGATGGCTTTCCATAGTGACAATATAGCCTGCGCATGCGAGTTGCTTATAAAACTAACGCCGCTTGAGTTGTCTTGTGAGTATATTTGACAACACGAAGCGTTTTTTAAATCCTTTTCTGACAGGAATTTGTCCTCAGGCTCTGTCATTACCAAACTTCCTGAAACTCGTTAAACTATCGTCCGAGCTTGTCAGTTCATCTCCATTTCATATATATACTTGGTATGCCTGTAATGTGTACGAGTACATTTTTAGGCTAAAATCACACTTATAGGGGGCGATTAGGCTGTATTCGAAGGTTCTTTGACATTCGACAAACAGGACTCCCTTCTTAAAGGCCTGACTAACAAAGATGGGGTTCTATTTCTCATGCTTTTTCTTTGTTGTTCTAAGGAGACTATGCCCTCTGTCTCTTCCGTTCATAGAGGACGTGAGCCTTTCTTGTTCTTTTCTGCAAGGTCGCTATGTACATCCATCCATTCCATTAGCTTTCTAAACTTGCCCTTCTGCATTCATCATCGAACCATAGTTTTCAGTGTTATATTTTTGCTCTTTTGGGAGTGATGCCACTGGTATTATTATGTCGGTACCAGCAGCATCGAACTCATCGAAGGTTAAGGAAACCTCGATCGAAAAGTCTCGGGAGCGATTGTAGCCATTTGGCGGCTTTGGGCTGTCAAGAACCGCATACATGTCTTCGCTACAACAAGACAATAGTCCGAGTCGATATACATAGACTGCTCGGAATGTTCGGATGCTCATAAATAACTACAATACATACTCCAATCGCAATATGATCAATTTGGTTGACGGCTTATTGATCAGGAGTCACAGAGGTCCCTTAATGAATTTTAGCATGTGAAGGCCAATGGTTGGTTTTAGTAACACATTGTCCCACTTTAATCGCCAACGACGAGTTGTCATCATCTCCAAATCCGAATTAATCTTTGTCCTTGCCTTGCCGGTTATACCCATGTAGCGGTCTACATAGTATTGTCTATATCATAGTTATTTGGTTCCGTTTGGTCCTTTTTATTTTTAAACGCTCGCGGAATTGGGTAAGCACTACTCTACGAACTTGATTATATTGATGTTGGCCCAATTCAGCTCATAGCACTTTCCGATAGTATTTCGGTGATAATGTGCCACACACTGGCACAGATCCTAAGGAACTCACATCCCATTCTCCCAAAACTGAGATTGTTCTCTTTGAAAGTTAGATTGGTTTGACTCATTTATCGTATCACCATCCTTGGTGCCTTTTAACGAGTGTATGTATTTCAGTCCACAACTCCAAGGCACTGTCGGATTCTGCTAGTAGTATTTGACAAGACATAAGACTTCTTACTAAGAAGAGTCACCCAAATGTATCCGGCTTTGATAATACCAAATATATCGAATGCATCGGTTGTTTGGTGGTCAAATATCAATTTCGAGCAAACTAAATAATTAGAGTGCGTTGTACATCCGCTCCCAGGATCACCTTCGCAAATCTTTAAGTTTCCTAATTGCTATAATGGGGTCACACAATGCATGTTCCCCAATATCAGCAAATGACACCATAAGCAATAGCGCAGACTCAACAATTAACGACTATAAAAGCGATCAACCAATTATGGACAAGAGACCAATATTTCGTTTATAGCCAATGTTAATCACAGCGACGCTGAAAACGGCGGGTCATCATAGGCTAGATTAAATTAAGATTTTTTGTTTCTAATAACAAACGAACGGTCCCCGTTAACCGATTAGAAATTGATTAATTTTTGTTTTTTCTTTCGGTTCTCAACGCGAAATATAACACACGCGAGTTGTGATTGGGGCGTATTTTTTTGAGGACGCCATCGGCAATAGGTCACTGTTACTGGCGAATGCTACAGAGCCATGATAAACGACTTCTTACTGCCGTTTACATATGGTTTCAACAAGACGGTGCAACCGCAAACACAGCACGAGCCACAATGGATATTGTGAAGGAAACGTTTCCTGGTCACGTTATTTCCCTCTTTGGCGATTTGGCATGCCTAGCAATATCGGATGGCAACGATTAGTATAAGGCCTCGTAGAAGTAGCATCTTCCGACAGGTGCTGGTTCCTTAAATGACGAGAATGAGCCTCTGCAGCCGAACATCTTGCAGCTCTGCTAATAAGTCCTACTTCACGCCTCCCCGTGGCGCCATCTGGGAATCTCACTAGAGGTTGCGAAGTGAAGGGGGCAAATGGCGAGTTTCCTGAGCCATTAACCAGGGCTACTCCGACATATTTGGAGCTCCGGCGGGAAAGGATTTCCAGGACTTAGCCAGGGTCTTGGGAAAGAGATGGTGCCGGACGAGCCCTATAAGGGTCAACGGCAGCGCTCACATCCCGGAACGGGTTACTGGCTTCGGTGTAACCGACCCCTCGTCCTAGGGGCATTCAAAATGGAACAGGTGCTCCAGGTTGGGGGTTACTGCCCGGCCATTTAAAAAAAGATTAAGTTACGAAGCATCAACAAGCCTCGGATATGGACGGATCTACTGTTGACAACCCACGCAAACGATTTAAGGATAATGAGCTTCGGATATGCACGTGGAATGTTAGATCCCTTAATAGACCACCTGCAGCCGAGCAACTAGCGGAGGCCCTAGACTGCTGCAAAGGGAAGGGCCGGACAAAAAGAAGATGAAAAACTGCGATACGAGTATCTATTACGGCAATTGCTATCGACGGTAAAAGCAGAGCTTATTTCGATGAGGATTTGTTGTCAGAGGCAGACTAACACAAGAAGTCCTCAGCTTCCGGCATGTGAGCGAGCGCCTCGTAGCAATCCGCATAAAGGCTAAATTCGCCAACATAAGCCTCATATGTGCGCATGCCCCCACAGAGGAGAAAGATGACGACACCAAGGATGCCTTCTACGAGCTCCTTAACAAGACCTACGAGCAATGCCCAACTATGACATTAAAATTGCCCTCGGTGATTTTAATGCAAAGCTAGGAAGAGAGGGTATCTTTGGTGGAACAATCGGAAAATATAGCCTGCACAACACCACCTCCTATAACGGATTCAGGCTAATCGACTTTGCGGCGGGGCGAAACATTGTCGTGGCTTGCACGCAGTTCCCAAATCTCGACATACACAAGGGGACTTGGAGAACTCCTGATCAATCAACAGTCAACCAGATTGATCACATTGCGATCGACGCAAGACACTCCTCCAGCATTATGGATGTCCGTACGTTCCGAGGAGCCAACATCGACTCGGACCATTACCTTGTTGTAGCCAAGGTACGGTTGCGGATATCCCAAAATACGCCAAGACAAACTAGTGCTGTGAGAAAATTCGACGTCAGACGGCTACAATCGCAAGAGATCGCCAAGTCCTTTTCCGATCTAGTGTCTCTTAATCTCTTAAGAGGTCCAATGCCGCCAGCATCAAGCATCGAAGACCATTGGAAACACTGCCAAAACGCCATCAGAGATGCCGCTTCTGATGTGCTGGGTTTCACTCGTCCACCACAACGAAACCCCTGGTTCGATGATGAATGCCGGCAAGCACATGCAGCTAAGCAAGATGCATATAACGCGGCGCTGCTTAGAAAGACCAGAGCTGCTCATGAGCTCTATGAGCGGAAGAGGAGAGACGAGCACCGGCTTCTCAGGAGGAAGAAGAAAGAGCATGAGAAGCGCGCGGGCGAGGAAATTGAGAGATGCTACTCCAGGAATGAGGTTCAGAATTTTTACCAAAAGGTAAAAATAACATGCCGCGGAAACAAACCCCGAACCGAAGCCTGTAGAGATGAACAAGGGAACATCGTAGTAGAATCGCAGTCGATGCTGAGGATTTGGAAAGATCATTTCTGCAGACTGTATAACGGCGATGACGGACCAAATACCGCTGTCAGGCACAATCAACCTTTCAACCTGGACGATGATGACCAACAATTCCGTCCACCCGACCTGGATGAAGTGAAGATAGCCATATCGAAGCTTAAGTCCAACAAAGCTGCTGGAGCTCTTCAAAGCGGCAGGCGATGACTTGGTAAGGAGCATACACCAACTCATCTGTAAAATATGGTCGGACGAAAGTATGCCCGATGAATGGAACCTCAGCATTGTTTGTCCAATTGTCAAGAAAGGAGACCCTCTGAACTGCCCCCACTACAGAGGTATCAGTCTCCTTAACATCACATATAAGATCTTATCCGCCGTATTATGTGAACGCCTGAAGCCGTTTGTCAACAACCTGATAGGTCCATATCAGTGTGGCTTCAGGCCAACAAAGTCCACCATCGACCAGATATTCACACTACGGCAGATCTTGGAGAAGACCCATGAGCTTCAGATCGATACCCACCACCTATTCATCGATTTTAAGGCCGCGTATGACAGCATCTTCAGAGACGAGCTATACAGAGCAATGTCTAGTTTTGGCATCCCTGCCAAACTCGTCCGTCTGTGCAGGATGACGATGGAGAATGCACGCTGCTCCATCAAGGTCGGTAAAGATCTCACCGAGACATTTGATGTCCAGAAAGGATTTGGACGAGGCGATGCCCTGTGATGCGATTTTTTCAACAGCGTACTTGAAAGAATAGTGCAAAACTCAAGAGCAAACACAAGAAGCACTATCTTTCAAAAGTCCGTCCAATTACTCGCATACGTCGACGATATTGACATAATCGGGAGAAAGCAGCGTGATGTCAGTGGCGCTTTCGCGAGTATTGAGACGGAAGCGGCGAAAATGGGTTTAGCGGTCAATGAGGGCAAGACCAAGTGTATGCCGTCACGCAAAAAGGACAACCAACACCGATGTCTCGGGCAGAACGTCACCCTCGACTGATATAAATTTGAGGTAGTTAAGGACTTTGTCTACCTAGGCTCAGCTATAAATACAGACAACGACACCAGCGCTGAGATCAAGCGAAGAATAACTCTTGCCAACCGCTGTTTCTTTGGGTTAGGAAGGCAATTGAGTAGCAAAGCCCTCTCTCGGACAACAAAAGTCACCCTTTATAAGACTTTAATAATCCCGGTCCTGCTCTATTGCGCAGAGGCATGGACTTTATCAAAAATGGATAAAGGTGTTCTTGGTTGCTTCGAGAGAAAAATTCTTCGGGCGATCTTCGGTCCCGTCTGCATTGACGGTGAGTGGAGGAGGAGATACAACGACGAACTGTATGAACTGTACAGCGCCATGGACCTAGCCAGAAGAGTGAAGATCCAAAGATTGAAATGGCTGGGTCATGTAGAGCGTATGGATACCAATGCTTCGGTCCGAAAAGTCTTCGAATCCGCCCCCGAGGGACAGCGCAGTAGAGGAAGGCCAAGACTCAGGTGGCGCACGCAACTGGAAGAGGACCTCAGCCAACTTAGCGTGCGAAACTGGAGGCAGCTAGCCAGGGATCGAGCTGGCTGGAGAAGCTTGTTGACTGAGGCCCAGGTCCACCCCGGACTGTAGCGCCACCTTAAGTAAGTAAAGTAAGCAATATCGCCCGATTACACCATCACAGACTTCTTTCTTTGGGGCTACTTGATGTCGTGGGCTTATGCCAACAAGTCTCAGACAGTCGGAACCCTTAAGAAGAATATTCGACAGGAATGCGAACAGTTATCACCGAAAAGTCATGGAAAAAGCGATAAAATGGGCACAAATGTGTATCAACACTGGAGACAGCCACTTGGCGGATATCATCTTTTCCACTTAACAGAAAAAATTGTAAAAGTCCAAATAAAGATTTCCGTCACTTATAATAACTTTTTTTATTTAGTAGAAAAGTAATTCAAAAACAAAATTGGATGATTGATTTTGTGCCACATTATATAAGTATTGTATATTCTTCTTCCTCTTATCCTTTTATTTACCCTTTCCTCGTTTATACGAATTTATGCGTAACGAGTTTCCCATTTTTACTGTATCGCTGCTGCTCCGCTTATGAGGTTGGCTAATGTCGCAGATCCCAGACCTAATGCAATCGCGTTTAGTGATTTCAAAGTCAAATCAACGGTGAATTGGATTTTAAGAAAAAAAGATCAAATTCGTGAGGTTGCGTGGGGAAATAACAACTTGGAATCAAAACGCCAAAGGTACGCATGAAGATGTGGAAAATACTTTAACAAAATGGTTTGATCAAGCTCGAGCTGAAAAACGCAGTGAAAAAGAGTTGGCCCTTAAGCTTAACTCCGATTTTGAGCCTAATAATGGGTGGTTATGGAAATGGAAACATCGAGAGAATATCCAAATTATTAAAATACATGGTGAGTCCAATGAAAGTGATCAAAGCGGTGTAAAAAACTACGTAAGCCTTGTTTTAGGTCCCATTTTAAAAAAAAAAAAACTATTCGCCTGAAAATGTGTTTAACGCCGACGAAAGTGGTCTGATGTACCGAGCACTGCAGAATGGCACACTTGCTCGACATGGAAGAACAATAAAAGGCAGTAAATCGCAGAAAATCCGAATAACTTAACTATTTTTATGCAACGCTGCTGGAACCTATAAAAAGGTCTTCGTTATCTGAAAATCGAAGAATCCTCGTGGCGACTGGAACAAAGAAAAACAGTTTCACACGGCGCAAAGAAGGAGTGCTCAAAGAGAACGAGCTGATATCATTCGATATCCTTCCGTGATCCATTATGTATATGAATATAACGGGACCTACGACCGAGATCCTTGAAACGAAGTGTCACGTTGTGCGCAAACATGCACAAGAGGATTGACTTATTGTTGATTTGGGAACTAAACTACCCTCGAGTTTGGGGACCCCCTGAGCTTGGGGGCCCCGGTGATTGCCACCTGTAACTGGAAATTATCCTATGCAATAACAATTTCTTATCATTTTTCGTTTTCACTCCATCAATTCTAGGTGATCTCTATCCTTTAGACAACATCTGAAAGGTTGGTATGTTACTCCACAAACCATTAACATAAACAAAATCACCATTTAACCCACAACTTGATATTAAAACTGCTCATCCTCAATCAGAAATGACTGGGGTTGGCCTTGGATCTTTGTCCAAAATGTCAATCCAAACAACCACAGGTGCATTTCTTTATCCACAATAGCTCTGGTGTATCAATTTTAACGAAATTTCTTTCTTTATTTACCCTTACGCGAAAATAAGTTCTCTGACATAAAATATTCAAGCAGGAAGCTCAATATCGATGGCATTCTATATTCCGAAAGTTTCATCTCCCTAGTCCTTGCCGAGTCGCTGTTTTCCAACGACGATTTCATCACTACCATATTTCGCAGAACTTCGCACTTGCCATAAAGGTAACTGATCAATATTCAATAACTATCTTTTGCTGGCTTTATGGACTAATAAAGTCTTCAACCAGAAGGTACAGAAGGTTCACACTCTTCACCCACAAGGAATGTGTCCTATGCAAACACCGTTTAATCCTCAAGTTCCGCTTGTGCGAGCACATGCCACACACATGGATACGACGTTTATTGCGAATAAAAACCTCACGAATTACCATAAAAATGATAATCACGCTCTACTGAATAGGAACCCACTCAATTAGTAATAGCAGTCCTCACGGTCTTCCCAGCTTCAGCACATGTTAGTAAATTTCTTTTAATGTTTCACTCCAGGCCATGTTCAAGTGCAACCTTCAAGCCTGTTTTACTCTGACTTTACCCTGGTGCTTATGCATATCCCCTCCCATGAGCCGGATAAATACAATTCGCAAACGTGACACAGAAAAAGTCAGAAATCATCATCCTTATCCTCCAGTGAGTCCTTCTCGTAATCCTGAATGCTTAGATTCTACCGACTTCTTGGATTTTGTTTTTCGTTTGAAATTTCCGTACTGTTAAATCGATTGAAAATTACGAGTATAGCTGCAAGGAGGAACGTAACAGAAGCACAACGTATCCAACCAAGCAAACCTACAGGAGCAATGTTTACGTCCTCATCATCGTAAGTTGCGCTCGAGTGTGCACTTAAAGATACTACAGGGTGGTAGCTCCCCTCAGAATCGCTGCGATCCGAAAGGATGAAGTGAAATTAAGCATTTTTATGACTGACTGAAGCTGCATACAAATTAAGCGACACATCCAAGGAGACAATGCACATACAGATGTTCATTCCTAGTTTTGTTAGTTTGCGTCGTTATAAGAAAAGAAAGGAAATGCAAGGATCTACGAGTACTATATGTGCCTGGGATGTTTTTAATTTAACAAATTCATTAGACGTTCTCTCGAAAGTGCTGCTAGAGGGGATGTTTCTCTTAAACGTAGTCTTTTCTTAATTCTGTTTGTAGCTTGGATTTTAAACGAAACAATATAAGGATCCTTGAGGATGTTCCAAAGGGAGGAGAAGGTTGCAAACTCAGAAATAGGGTTCGTAAGTGGGAGATGCTGCAGAATAAGCGCAATTTGAGCATTCTCATAAATTCTGTTCTTTGCAATCACAATCTGACATAAGATAAAGCAACGAAAAGTTTAATCTAATACAAGCATGGCTGTTTCTAATTTTAAGCTCCAAAAAGAAAACACTACAGATGCGGGATTAAATGCAATTTCATCGTCGACACTTTCCATTACTTACAAATTGGAAGATATACAATGAGATGAATCAAAAGATGCTTAATTTTAAGCCGGAGTTTCACAAGATTTGCTATATTGTGCTTTTGGGTTGGTGGTGTTAAATTGAAGATTAACCACACGTATTATACCGTCTGATCCAAGACTCCATCTAGCTAGTGAAAATCAGTTTATCTTTCAGCAATACAGCAATTGGTCTTTAATAAAGAGTTGCAGAGCTCGTTCCGTGCAGCATCGGATAAAGAATAGTGCCGCAGTGCGTCCCAGCTTGTCGTAAGAGGCGACTAAATGGGACACCAATCATATACAGGCAACTATGACACCAAAAATGAGCCTGTGACACTTTAACACCTTAAAACTTTCCCACAAGTTTGTATGCAATCAGTGAGTTCCCGGGTCTGGAGACTACCGGTGGGGTAAAAGAACAGTCAATCAATTCGAAATGAGCATACAAGTGTCAAACCACTCAAACTTTAGATACACTTCATGGAAATGATCGCAATTAATAGCACTACGCCGCTGGGCACCACGATTGCAACGCACTCGAGTGATCCCAGAGCAAGCAGAAGTGCTTGTGTCAGAACCCGACGGATTCCGGGGGCGGGCAAAATGAAGTTTCCAAAATATTTTCATAAACTTCGGTTTGCAAGTTGGAACGTCGGATCGACGACCTCAAAAAGTTTAGAACTGGAAGCAATTATGCGTCGCAGAACTCTACAAATCCAGGTGTAATACAGGAAATAAAGCGCGTTTCCTAGATTTAAAAACTAAGGCATTAAAGATGTTCTACCATGGAACGGTCAATGGACGAAACGGTGTTGGAATCGTTGTTGCAGCGGATCTTCTAAACAACATCGTTGGTATCTTGAAAATAAGCGACCGCTTAATGAGTGTTAAACTCGTCATACACAATGAAACGTGGAACATTGTTAGCGCGTACGCCCCACAAAATGGATGCGACCAATCGGAAAAAGATACATTTTGGTCAGAGTTCGGTAATTTGCTTAGAAATACACCTATCGATGAGATGCTCTTCGTAGGCGGAGATTTAAATGGCCACGTCGGAGAAACAAATGTTGATTATGAGGACTGCCACGGCGGTAAAGGCTTTGGAACCAGAAATTCAGCTGGAGAAGACATCCTTGTAGCATGTAGGGCTTACGGCTTAACCATCTTAAATACAATGTTTATTAAACATCAACGACATCTTATCACCTATAGCAGCGGAGGCCACGAAACGCAAATAGATTATCACCTCTGCAAAATGTCGATGAGAAACCGTGTTAAGGACTGTAAAGTAATACTTGTAGAATCGCTAGTAAGCCAACACCATCTGCTCATTACAGAATTTTTCACGGCGGAACCACCGAAAACACGGCCATCGTTTGGGAAGCCAAAAATCCGGTGGTATAATCTATGGAAGGAACGAAGCGCAAGATTTATCGCACTGGCTAAAGAGGTACTTCACAATATAAACGGTATCGCAGACTCACTTAGCCCGCAAAAAATGTGGAACAGCATGCACAAGGAATGCATAACACTCGCAAAGTCCCATCTGGGGACAATATCGAGATACGAGTACCATCACGTCGGCAAAGAAACATGGTAGTGGAATGACGAAACCAAACGAGCTGTGGCCGACAAGAAGAGTGCATTCCAAGCGTGGACAAAATGCGATCGGAGCGACGATATCGAAAGAGCTCGACTGGCTCTTGAATACGAGCGTCTTAAAAAGATCGCAAAGAAAGTCCTGGAGTTGGAACAAATATCCTCACGATCGGCAGATAGAAGACAAGCTATACAAGAAGTTCAAACGTCGTACAATACAAAAATGCCAAATATTTTTAAGCTCGCTGCACAGAGGCGAACAAATTCAATGGAAATAACCTCGCCGAAATAAATCAAAAATGCAGACCGTCGCTTACTAACAAATGAAAAGGAAATTTTTGACCGGTGGCTTGAATACTGCAAGGAGTTGCTTAACAAACAGTTTCCACGTGATATCGTGCCGACAGTTGCTCTATTCGAGGAGGAAGTTTCGGACTTTTCAATCGAAGAAATAAGTAAAGCAATTGGAAAAATGAAGCGGGGGAAAGCGACGGGACCAGACAGCATTCCATCAGAGTTTTGGTCGCAGATGGAGGGAATCGGCAGCGAATGGCTATCGAAATATCGAAAATAAATTAAAATGTGGACAACCTATGCCAAATCAATGGAGAAATAGCTTCTTGGTTCCAATATACAAAGCAAAAGGCGACACTAGAGAATGCAGCAACTACCGTCCAATCAAGCCTATGTCACACACGATGAGAATAGTCGAAAGAGTCTTAAACGAACGTCTTCGGCAAAATAAAAAAAATAAAGCTCGATAATTGCCAGTGTGGATTTGTTGAAGGAAGATCGACGGTGGACGCTATCCAAAGCCTACGAATAATAATGGAAAAGCACCGAGATTCGTCTAAGGATTTACACATGGTATTTATCGACGTCGAGAAAGCATTCGAACGAGTGCCTAGGGATCTCATATGGGTCGCGCTGAGGTCTCAAAACGTACCGGAAACGTATGTACCGGAATAATACAAGACATGTACGGAAACGTGAAAACTGCGGTTAAAAGCTCTGCCGGACTAACGAGAGAATTTCCGGTTAATGTCGGAGTGCATCAAGGAAGCGTACTTAGCCCTTTTCTCTTTAACGTAGTATTCGACTATCTTTTAAAAGACTGCATGCGCGAAGTAAATGTAACGCCAATTCTCTTCGCTGACGATGCAGTTATACTTAGCGATAACGTTGAAGATTTACAGAACACCTTAGATTCATGGAGAAATGCGCTAGAGAGAAACGGGATTAAAATAAGTCGTTCAAAGACGGAGCATTTGACGTGCTCATTTGCGCATCCGTTGCGACCTATTCCGGATATAATGTAAGACGGAATAGTTCTTCCGAAAAGCATCTTTAAGTACTTAAGATCAATCGTTAACATGGAAGCGAAATGTGACGACGACGTAAACTACAGAGTGAGTGTGGGATGGATGAAATGGCGGGAAATTTCGGAAATCTTTTGCGACCGAAAATTTCCACTTAAATTTAAGGGGAAACTCTACACCACGGTTGTTAGACAAGCTCTTATATACGGTTCACAGTGCTTGACCTCGTTTCCTTACAGTTGGAGTGACCGTAGTTGATAGTGCCTTTTTAACCGGATTTTCCGTAGATCTTCTTTGAACGTGGCAATACCAGCTTATTCTATTCACCTCAACTGTTCGGTTACCGAATTCTTTATATGTAGACTTCCTCTTATACGCGTAGATCTAATGCAATCGCGTTTAGTGACTCCACTAGACATCCTTAACATTTTCAATTCTGCTGCCGTCATTTTGTTTTTTAACGCTTCATACATTGTCCAGCACTGTGAACCGTATATAAGAGCTGGTCTAACAACCGTGGTGTAGAGTTTCCCCTTCAATTTAAGCGGAAATTTTCGGTCGCAAAAGATTCCCGAATTTTCCCGCCATTTCATCCATCCCACACTCACTCTGTAGTTTACGTCGTCGTCACATTTCGCTTCGATGTTAACGATTGATCCTAAGTACTTAAAGATAGTGCTTTTCGGAAGATCTATTCCGTCTAACATTATATCCGGAATAGGTCGCAACGGATGCGCAAATGAGCACGTCAAATGCTCCGTCTTTGAACGACTTATTTTAATCCCGTTTCTCTCTAGCGCATTTCTCCATGAATCTAAGGTGTTCTGTAAATCTTCAACGTTATCGCTAAGTATAACTGCATCGTCAGCGAAGAGAATTGGCGTTACATTTACTTCGCGCATGCAATCTTTTGAAAGATTGTCGAATACTACGATAAAGAGGAAAGGTCTGAGGACGCCAGTCGTTTGCTAGCTCTTATCGAGAACGGTCGACTTGTTAGTAGTGTGCATAAAGGTGCAAAACTAGTAGTGCAAAAGTATAAGCAAACTTGTGGCAAAAGGCAGTTTAGCTCAGTGGTGGAGTGGTTGACTCGAGACGTGGAGGATCCTGGGTTCGAGTCCAGTACAAAATTCGAGTGGATCTTCTTTTCGTTTTTTCACTAAATTGATCACAACATTGATTAACAAAAGTGGTAGAAGTGCAGAGGAGTGATGGATACCGGTCAGCCGGAGGTCCCGCATGTTGAACCATTGACAAAACGCATGACAACAAGGGCATGTGAAATGCAGCAACAGCAAGCAACAACAACAAAAGCAGCAGCAGAAATGCAAAAGTCGGACGATGGTTCGAAAATAGAGAAGCGGCGGAGAAAAACAAGGTGTCATCGAACCTGTCCGCAACAAAAAAAAGTAAAGATGATGAAAGCATCGAAGCGGCCGGAAAGGAGTTTTCGTACGAGTCTGAAGGGGGTGAATGCCGGTACATCGGAGAGGGGAACTCCTTCAAAGTATTGTCAGACACGGATACCTCTGCAGAAGAGGAAGAAGACGAAGAGGCTCAGCTTGACAAACTTATAAAAGAGCTTCTGGAAAAAAGAGAAAAGTTGCGTCGGCAAAAGCAACAACAGAAACAACAGCAGCAGCAAATACGAGTACAAACAATGAAAGAGTTGCCGATGGAGAAAAAACAAAAATCGCCGACAAGACAAAATCATCAGCAGCAACTACAACAGCAACAAGAACAACGATTACAACAAAAGAAACAAACGCAAAGAGGTCAAAGACAATCACAACAACAACAACAGTTACCGCAGCAGTTACAAAAACAACAACAAATTAAGCAGCAGCAACAGCAGCCACAGCAACAACAACAGCAGCAACAAAAACAACATCCTGGCAACAAGGGGAGAAAAAAAGTGCCCCCAATTAATGTAAGTATTTTCGAAATTCATGATAGTACGTACGATATTAGGTTATGTAAGTTAGGAACTAAGAATTTCTATGTGAAAAGATTAAGTGCAAATAAGCATATTATTATGTGTAGTAACATGGAAGAATATAAAAAAGTACGTAAAAAGCTGACACTGAGTTTTATACGTATACCCCTAAAAGTGAAAAACTTCAGTCGGTGCTGTTAAAAGGCATCAATCCAGCAGTTAAAACGGATGAGCTCGAAGAAGAGCTTAAAAGGTTTGAAAGCGACGACCTCAAGTTCGTAGGTGTCAAGCCGTTTACTACGGCCGCGGCAAGGGATGGCAACCCCAATTTACATTCTTCTTAGTGCAACTAGCCCCCAACAGCAAAATCGATAGTCTGCGAAAAATCAAATTCCTGTACTATCATGCTGTAAGTTGGGAAAAACTAAAGATGTAGATGTACTGCAATGTATGCGCTGCCAGAGGTTCGGGCGCGCCGCAGCTAATTGCAATATGCAATTTAGGTGCGTGAAGTGCGATAAGGACCACAAATATGGAGAATGTCCTTTAGGTAGCAATAGAGTAGTGGATAGGGATAAACTCTTCTGTGTACTCTGTAGGAACTCAGGGCATCCTGCCAATTTCAGAGGTTGTCCTAGGTTTCAAGAGTTGAAAAAGAAAGTCCAGGCTCGAAGACAGCTCATCGAAGAAGAGAAGAAAAAATATGCCAAAGGTAGCCGAAAAGGCGCCGGAAACAGATTTGGATTTGAAAGCGATCCTTCTGTCCCTACACGGAAAAATCTATCACTTCCAGAAACAATTAAATGAACAAGCGGCTCGAATTGACGTCATCTATTCGACACTGTTGGACAAGTCTGGCACGCCGATATAATGTCTGCTACGTTGAATGAGGTCAACTTAAAGATCCTTGCGTTAAATGTTAATTCACTAATCAGAATCGAACGGAGAACCAATCTGCAAAACCTGTTGTTAAGTGAACGGCCAGATGTGCTTTTGGTAAGCGAAACTAAGCTTAACCAGAATCACAAAATTGGCTACAGTGGCTACAATACATAGAGAAGGGACCGACCTCACTCCTTACAAGGGGGTGGAGTTGGTATCTTATTACGCAAGGGCATACGCCATAGGGTCATATACAGCGGAGATTTACTGAGGTTCCGGGTGTTGGAAGCCTGCATCATATGCATTCCTCTTCATAGTCGAAGGCGACTGTATGTGGTGTCGCTTTACGCACCTGAAGTACCAAATCCCATTCAATTTATAACTGAGCTCGAAATACTTTTTCGATGCCTTCAGCTTCAATCGGAAGAAAATTATTACTGTCTGGCCGGAGATCTGAACGCTAGACATGCGGCATGGGGAAATAATCCGCCGAACACTAGGGGTAACCAGTTACACTACTGGTGGAGTCAATATATGATTGAGTACAAACTTGAGTTGTACGCGACGAATATTCCATCCTTTCCATCAGCTGGTTCCTTTTTGGACTTGGCTCTTATAGACAATAGACTAGAACTGACAGACGTGGATCTAAACACACGGAACTGTTTGCGAGCGTTCGAGTACGATAGTGATCACTACGGACTCGCAGCCACAATACGGATCCCAAATGAACAAACGCTGCTGGAGCAGTACGATCAGGTGTACTCGTACGACTATCGTAGGGTACGGTGGTCGCGCTTCTCCAGAATGTTAAAGCGGAATTTACATTTGAATGGGATTGATCCTCCGACTAACAGAAACTTGACCAACGACGAAATCGATTGTGATTTACTGACTATGCAAGACATTATTAAACGCACAGTGGAGCAGACTATTCCTCGGGTAGAATGCTCCGACGAAGACCAGACCAAAAAGTACAGAACTCCAACAATAAACGCACTGTACGCATACAAAAGTAGACTGCTCACGAGACTGAAGGAACTGTACAGACAGTTTACTGACAGACAAAACCCGGAAATAAGAACATTGAAGTCAGTGATCAAAAACCTTAAACAATTAATAAAACAAAATTACAGTAAAGCTGTAAGTCTGTACTGGGGCAATAAGATTCGGGCTATAAAATCTAGTAGTCCGAATATGTTCCCGCAGATAAATAAATTGTTCAGGCGGAAAGATCACAACAACATTCAATGTGTTCGAATTCCACAGACGACAGAGAACAGACAGACACTACTAACTGTTGGTATAAGTCCAGAAAATGCCGACTCAGGCGATGGTTTTTTCGTGGTCGAAGACCCACAGGAGAAAGTGGATTTGCTGGGCGCTTTTTTCGAAGCCGTGTATACGGTGAACAATCCGGTTCACCGTAATCACGACATTGATAACAGGGCCTACGTAAGTCACTATTATTTACGCAACGAGCTTCAAAATTGGCGATCCGAGAACCACGGTTTTATCGTATTCAGTGAAGAAAACGCTGCAAATATCATCGTCGCCAATGAGCGAGCTTCCTCGAATTTGTTCGTGTGAAAAGGTGAACTTCTGTGCATCTTCGAGTCTATGAAAAACAAAAAGTCGTCAGGAGTAGACGGTATTCCAAACGTCGTATTAAGACACCTACCCTTGGAAGCAGTGGATATTTTTACTACGCTATTTAACAATGCGCTGAATAATGCATATTATCCGACACATTGGAAAATAGCAGTGGTACATCCTGTCCCGAAAAGGGATAAAGTTAGAACAAACCCTGCCAATCTTCGGTCAATCAGTTTACTTCCGAATATAAGCAAGGTATTCGAGAAAGTGGTTAATAGAGCGCTGTTAAGGTGGGTTGAGGAAAATAATATAATTCCGGAAAATCAGTTTGGTTTTAGGGCGAGGCATGACACTATTCATGCTGCGTCAAAGCTGATCTCCGACATACAATGGAATAAGTGTAAGAACCAGTGTACGGGTGCCTGCCTGGTTGACTTTGAAAAGGCTTTCGACACCGTATGGCTAGAGGGGCTTTTCTATAAGTTGACAAGGAGGAGTATGCCGAAACCTCTGCTGTATATGATTTATAACATGCTTATGGGAAAGAAGTGCGTTGTCAAATGTGGTAACGTCACTTCGAGCATAGCCTTTGATATTAAAAACGGCTTACAACAGGGGGCGGTGATTTCTCCCATCCTGTTTAACATTTACACAAGTGATCTAGTAGGTTCCCTCAATCACTCTATAGCATACGCAGACGATTTAGTGGCGTACAGATCAGGTCCAAAAATCGAAGTCATCAATGCTCTTCTGCAGCGTGATTTCGATCATATTAAGGCGTATTGCGATGATTGGAAATTGAAAATCAATTTCCAAAAGTCAGAAACAATCTTGTTTAGGACTCCATTGCGATGGGCTTCTAGGGATACCAGACATAACTGGCGAAATTTGGCCATCATTGGACAACACGGGATGCCATTAGCGGTGAGAAGCGTAGTTAGATACCTTGGTATCTGGCTCGATAAATATCTGTATTTTGACAAACATATAGATGTTTGTCTAGCTGGGGCCAAGAAGGCCTTAGCCCTAACAAGAAGGCTGTTTTACAGCAGTCAACTTGTATCCAGGGTGAAGGTCATATGCTATGTGGCCCTAATCAGGCCAGTCATCGTATGGTTGCCCTGTGTGGTTTAACGTAGCGCCGTCTCAGATGGAAAAGATTCGGGTGTTTGAAAGGCAGTGTCTTAGGACCTGTCTGGGCTTGTATAGAACACCAGAATCAGAGTACAAGAAATAATATCCCAACAAAGCCCTTTACGATGGGGCTCATCTGAATAGGATTGACAATTTCCTGATTAAGGTGATTCGAAGGCACGTTGCAAGGGCAATGACCAGCGACAACAGCCTGATCTTTGGGGCTTATTACCCCAATGAAATGTACCACGAGAGCTCACTTCTATCGGGCTTCATCCCGCCGGAGGCTTTTCTTTATATAGATGCTAAAGGTTTAGTGCAAAGTAGGGATGGTATCCCGGTAATATACCACCGCCACCGCGGTGCGAAGGACAAGCGGCTCATCTACGAAGGGTATGTCGCTAATGCTCAGGAGCTCCTCCGTTTTAGACCCGCGATTGCGGAAAGGGATCGGGTCGATGCCGAAAAACAGTTCACCGAATTCTGGTGGCTTAAGGAAGTAGGGAGGGTAGTCATGCTTTCCTAGGTCGGTACGTTACTGAGGTAACACACTTCTCCTAGTTTTAAGTTAGATTTAGGATAGTTAGGGGGATCTCGTGGAAAGGCCGGGCTCGTTAACATGGGGCGGAACTTCTAAGAAGTGACTGATGCTTCATGGAATCAGTTAAGTCTGGGCGGTGCATGTGCACGATGTTAAGGACTGCCAGCGCCCGAAATCGCAATCGAGATGGTGACCACCCGGAGTGAGAGTCTACGAGTGCTACGAGTATTTAAGTTAGACTAAGGTAGGTAGCTTAGGTAGGTTAAGTAGAATAGGGAAAAGCTTTAAGTTTTATACTAAAATTTAAAAAAAAGATATAGTATCTAAGTTGTTTCCAGAACTTTTCTTAGAAATATTTCGATTGTATTGATAGATAAAACCATTAGTCGTAAGATAGTTTTAAGGCCGAAAGGCAAAATATATTGACATTGTTAGGTTTAGAGAGTTCGGTAAGAGCCAGTAAGCTAGAATAAGTAACAGTCATTGTGAAATTAGATTTAAGCATTTTTGTCTAGAATATAAGCTTATATTGAAAGAGTAATAAAAATGAATTTAAAAGTAAAAAAAAAAAGGGTTAAGGACGCTTCCTTGATGCACTCTGACATTTACTGGAAATTCTCTCGTTAGTCCGGCAGAGCTTTTAACCGCAGTTTTCACGTTTCCGTACATGTCTTGTATTATTCTAACATACGTTTCCGGTACGTTTTGAGACCTCAGCGCGGCCCATATGAGATCCCTAGGCACTCGATCGAATGCTTTCTCGAGGTCGATAAATACCATGTGTAAATCCTTAGACGAATCTCGGTGCTTTTCCATTATTATTCGTAGGCTTTGGAAAGCGTCCACCGTCGATCTTCGTTCAACAAATCCACACTGGCTATTATCGAGCTTTATTATTTGCCGAAGACGTTCGTTGGTCCCGTCACTTTCCCACGGTTCATTTTTCCGATGGCTTTACGTATTTCTTCGATTGAAAAGTCCGAAACTTCCTCCTCGGACAGACCAGCTGTCGACATGATATCAGGTGGAAACTGTTTCACTGTACTCAAGCCACAGGTCAAAAATTTCCTTTTCATTTCTTAGTAAGCGACCGTCTGCGTTTTTGATGTATTTCGGCGAGGTTATTTCCATTGAATTTTTTCTCCTCTGTGCAGCGAGCTTAAAAATATTTGGCATTTTAGTATTGTACGACGATTGAACTTCTTGGATAGCTTGTCTTCTATCTGCCGATCGTGAGGATATTTGTTCCAACTCCTGGTACAGGTTTTCCGCTGCTGCCGCTCAAGTTCGAGCCAGGACTTTCTTTGCGATCTTTTTAAGACGCTCGTATTCAAGAGCCAGTCGAGTTTTTTCGATATCGTCGCTCCAATCGCATTTTGTCCACGCTTGGAATGCACTCTTCTTGTCGGCCACAGAAAATATATTCACTTAAAGCCGTTTCTTAGAAAAATATCTTTATGAGCAACTTGTTAGAAGAGCAATAAAAAGTCTCTCATACTAGAACTTTGTACTTAATTTTCGATTGCTTCTGCCACGTCAATCATGACTAGGGAGTAGCCATCGTCTTAAGCTGCTCAACTATTCACCTGTCATTTTTGTAATATTACGAAAATCCACAATTATCCACATTTCCTCTCAATTTATTTACCATGAAATTGTCTTTCAATTAAACGAAGCATCGACTGGAGTATATGACAAGGTTATCACCAAGGGTCAAGGTCTGCCTGACATTCCATACTCGTACTCGTATATTGCCATCTATCTCACACTGTGATTTCCGAACTAGCCACTTCCAGCCACAGCCACTTATGCCATCCCATAGATGAAGAGAACATCGTGCACTCCTAGTCATGGCAACAAAAGAAAACCAATCAGTCTGAGATAAGCCATCAGGAAAATCAATTTCCGTCCAACAGGAGAAGTAAGTAATGAGTAAACAATCGCTTTCCTGTGTAGTACTCGTCCGCATTGAACGTGAGCTCCATACATAATAAGCATAAATGTCAGCTTGACAGTCATTTGCTCCAAATGAAAACCACATTATCTTAAGCGCCACGAAGACATCATCATCATTATCATCCCCTTACATCGAATGTCATACGGGTAGATGGGCCGAGAAGGATGTACCCGAGCAACATCCATTTCATCTTAGGAAATTCAAAACAAATTCATTTGCACACCCGACACCGGCACCAATCTACATAACCCACCCACTTACAACCCCTCCAATGCCGAATGCCGAGGTTAATAAAAGAAGAAAGTAAAACCCTAAACAGCAGAAAGAAATTGAAGCACAAGTTCCGGAAAACAGAGCGCACAGAACACAAGAGAAAAAAAACGCAAAAGTATCCGTAAAACAGAAGGAGAAAGTTTGAGCAATTTCTCACTTTGTTCTGGGCCACAGACTTCTTGGCACCGTGTCCTCGTATTTACACCAAAATTGGGTAAGGCGTCCTCGTCGTCGGTGAATTTCTTCAAAAGAATACGACAACGACCACCTGACTTGGAGCTTGGTGACATGACTCTGTTGCGCCACATTTCATACTCGTACACTACATCCGGAGGTAAAGAATATAATTTTTCCTTCAAGATTTTCCAAGTTTGTGGTGTTTCCTGGTATGGTTGTTTTGTTTTGTGCGAAATACTAGTAATATGAAAAATTATTTCCACGGCGGATGGTCGTATCATTTTTTTTCGGTTATCCGCCAGGATGTACCGAGTACGATATCAAATGGCCGCTGGGGAAAAAGTTTCGAAGGAATTTTTCAAAACTCTGATGTCGAAGGGAGTGAGATGAAATGGAAGAAGAAGGCCGACGGCATGAGAAGTGTTAAATAGCTAAGGATGACTGATTTAAAGTTAAACTTTATAATTGAAGGCATTTTCGGGGATGTTGCTGGCATAATCGGAGGACTGTGAATGGTGTGGCAGTTTAAGATGAATAGGGTCTTCTTAAAGGATTTATGGGAAAGCTAATGACTCCAAATGGGCAAGCCTTATTAATGGTTATTCGGAAGTTATTCTTTTGAATCTTGTTTAAAGGGGATGTAAACTTTAATACGAGGTCTCATGCATCTCTATGTTCACTGCCATATGGTGTTTTGTTTTTCATGCTCGATATCTGACGTATTACTCTACGGTGGTTCCTTTATTTTTGTCGCCCAGAATTTCACAAGCTGCACCCGATCATGCACGCGGTTGTAGTCGTCGCGCTCTTTCCTACTGTTCTTGTCTTTGGCAAAGAGGTCCTTCCGACAAGTAGCATTAGGAATGCACGAAACATGGTCCCCTTCATAAGAGAAATCGAAAAAGAGAAAATTCTTCGAAAAATCTGTGTTGTATCACTTAGGTACTTTGCAGAAGTGTACTGTCCTATTGCGATGCCAGCAGGCAGTCCATAGATTTTCCAACTAACGGCAAACCGAAAGTTGCTGACCTCTTGAAAGCATTCACTTGGTCCGGCGGCTTCCTGCAGACACATTTGACCTCCAGTTATACTAACATGAAACCCAACAGTTTCTTTTTTAAGCCCTGCCTTGTTAGTTAATTGGGGATCTCATTACGACCTCGGACCAAAACAGAACTCAGTAAATTCAGCATGCCGACTTAAATGAGAGAGGCCGAGCATCCAAGAAATATCTTGAAAGTAGAAAGCGAACCTATGTAGTGAGGCCTTAAGTAAGCAACTGGACTGTCACTACAGACGTAGGAGGAGGAATGGAGGAGTGGAGGAGTGGAGGATGGAGGATGATGATGATGACCTCTGCTATTCTCTACATACCAGTAAGGTTGTTAGGCTGTAGCTCCAAGCGATGTTACCTAGCCATTCTACCGTATAAAATGTGTACAATGATATTTAGCAGGTCTTTGAAAAGAATCTTCGTTACTAGCCTGGTAATGATACAAACTCCACATATCCATAACTTTTTAAGGCATCATTGAAAATTGGAGAGACTGAAAGTCTGCTTTTAATGTAGTGCGGGTGTCACTGGATTTACTGAGTGCGATGGTCTTTTCGTAAATCTGAATTAGCTTTTTGTTTCAGAGTCTCAGACCTCCCACGAATAGTTTTTAAGTGAAGGGCTAGGAAGTTCTCGGGTTTATTTACATGGTCACTCCAAAACTACACTCCCTCATGGAATTTCAATGCAGAAATTCTCAGCTTTAGATCCCTCAGCTTGAATCATTTGGTCAGGGCACTCTTCTAGTGTTCTTTTAAGGATTCCTGCTTTCAACAATGCCGAGGCCTCACATTCGACTCTGGATTCGATGTCAGACATCGACATGGAAGCTACGTAAAAAATCATGTTAGATACGAGGGCGGGTCAATAAGTCCGTGACTTTTTGAATTTCTGACCTCTTTACTGAAACAGCAACACTGCTCCTGTCAACAGGCATCTGTCAGTTGATTCCTGTCAAAATTTAAACTTGCTGCGTCAGTTAGTTTGTGTTTGACAGCTATTTTTATCAGACTACTCACTAATTTGAGGAGAAAATGGAAAAAAGTGAATTTCGTGTGCTTATTAAGCATTATTTCTTGCGAAAAAAAACCATTACCGAGACCAAGGCTAAGCTTGATAAATACTATGGGGACTCTGCACCATCGATTTCAATGGTAAAAAAGTGGTTTACTGAATTTCGTTGTGGCCGTACAAGCACTGAAGATGCCGAACGTCCTGGACGCCCAGTTGAGGTCTCTACACCCGAAACAATCGAAAAAATTCACGATATGGTGTTGGCCGACCGAAGATTGAAAGTACGAGAGATTGTGGAAACCGTAGGGATCTCGCATGGCTCAGTGGTTTCAATTTTGAATGATCACTTGGGCATGAGCTTTCCGCAAGATGGGTGCGCGTTTGCTCACAGTCGACCACAAACGCAATCGTGTCACAACTTCACAGGAAGGTTTGGCGTTGTTTAATCGCAATATGGAGGAGTTTTTGCGCCGTTTTGTAACCGTGGACGAAACATGGATCAGAGAACACACCAGAGAACAAACAACAGTCAAAACAGTGGGTTTCTAAGGGTGAATCGGCGCCAAAGAAGGCCAAGGTGGGTTTGTCAGCCAATAAAGTTATGGCGACTGTTTTTTGGGATGCACGCGGGATAATCCACATTGACTACCTTCAAAAGGGAAGAACAATCAATGGGAATATTATGTCAACTTATTGGACCGATTCAATGACGATTTGAAAAAAAACGACCTCATTTGGCCAAGAAAAAAGTTCTTTTCCACCAAGACAATGCAAGGGTGCACACATGTGCAGTTGCCATGGCAAAAATCCATGAATTGGGCTATGAATTGCTCCCTCATCCACCCTATTCTCCAGATTTGGCTCCGAGCGACTACTTCTTGTTCCCAAACCTGAAGAAATGATGAAGTCATCTCGCAAACAAAGGCCTATTTTGAGGACCTCGACAAATCATTTTTTTTGGAAGGGATAAAAAAATTGGAGAAGCATTGGACAAAGTGTATAGAGCTCAAGGGAGACTACGTTGAAAAATAAAATTATTTTTTTATCAAAAAATCTGTGTTTTAATCCAAAAGTCACGGACTTATTGACCCGCCCTCGTATCTTAAGTTAAATACTTGCGTCTTACTTTTGCAAAAAATATTGGGTGAAAGCCATCATTTCGACAATTAGATCAAACGATAGTACAGTTGTACGCCTCACGAACATGAGCCAGATGAAACTTGTTCTTTTCTCGAGAAAATCTTGGCCTTCATTCATTCATTATATGGAAAAGTCAAGTGGACTTGCATCTGGTGACTGTGAAGGCTATTGTTTCGACGGCATGAAAGGTGTTTTTTTTTTAACCACTCGTTGGTGGAAGCATGCTTTGTGTGCAGAATCTTGTTGGAACTCTTAGTCTTCCTCCAAAAAATGTTTTGCTGACGGATTCTTCAAAACAGTTTCGCAGTAAACACTCACATTGACCTTGACGCCATGGTTCAAAAACTGAAGCGGAAAAAGTCCATCGGCCATCACAGCCGCTCAAACCATGACAAACGACGCGACTTGACCCCTGTTACCAAATCAAAAGTTCAAACTTTCGTTTAAACCTTCCAAAAATAAACGCAATCCTTTTGTTTTTTCACGAATTGTCTGATTGCAAAATTATTTTCATTCAAAATTCAATACACGGTATTGGGTAACTGGCCACGTCCATGTAATCCTTTTCTCTATCGAATTTTCCTTCTTCAGAGTGTCGTTAAGATTTTGGGGCTTCAGTTTGTGCTCATCTTTCAATATCCGTGGTATGGTTGTCTATAATATCTTTAGCTCAGCAGGTATTTTCTGCCACTTTGTCGTGCTCTTTTACGTTCTTTACCATTTCTGTCAGAGTCGCCAATTTTTTCAGACTACCGCCATATCGCCAGTATTGTTGTAACTTGCTATGGTTCGTGGCACGAAAGACTAATTAACATTGAGCTGTTGGAAGGCTCTAACTATAGCCACTTCTGACTTTTTCAAATAAAACAAGATCCACGAAACTGAGACGCAAATACTTCCACGCGCTTGTAAACAATAAAACCGACTATTATCAGTCGAAAAATTACGCATTTTTGCCAACTGTTTTCGAAAATATAGTCCAATTAGGTACCCCTATATGTGTAATGTCCAGAAAAAGATTTTTTTCCACGTGGACCTCCTATTTCAATTTAACTGAATTCCAAATTCTCCTACAACAAATCGTAGTTCAAACGGTTGACAATCATTCTACATGTAATGATTCCACAGATTCCTATAAGTACCCGTAAGTTGCCCTCCCCTGTGCATCAACGTCTTCGATGAACTCATAAAGAAGCCACTTCCTCAAATAAGTACCCTAAGTCCAGCAAAACTGGACTTTGCAATATTATTTTCAGACTTTTACGTCACTGGAGGTCGCTATGATTTGTTCAATTACAAGCTGCCGGTCATAGGCCTTGTTAAGTGGCAAGTCTACGGGTAGTCCATACAAGGACTTAAAACACGGTAGCGTTGGAGTCAGCAGCCCTCCGGATTTCGGTTCGCGACTGAACTTGTAGAGGTAGGCCCTTTTATGGTAGCGTCATGGTGACTGTTGTTTAAACCTAAGATGAAAGGAGGGTGCACCCGATATAGAATTGCAACATACTGGATGTTAAGATTCTAAGATCAGTAGGAGGTTTTAGATGGACCTCTTCCAATAGTGGACCCTGTACCCTCAACACGGGTTCCGAATTGGTATGGAGCGAGGGCAAGGCATATCCTTGCTCGCATGGATGTATGGGCATCGTGCTGTTGCGAGCAAATCATGCCCCAAAAATCCTCCACTCCCTCTGGTCCTTTGTCTTCTGTTCACTCCTTTGCCCTCCTGTCTTTTCTTGTGTTGTCCGCGTTCTCTTCTTCCCGTCATGCCCTGGATGCCATGGAACAGGTGGGATTCACTGGATTCTTTGGGTCCAGTTCCCTCGCTCTGCCTACCGCTCCAGAGATGACCATCTAGGTACCCCGGATAAAGCCAGGCGGACGGCCTGGAGATTTGCAGATGGACGGTCTGCCCCCTCGATGCCCTTTACCGATGCCCCGAAACGTCGATACCACCAGCAATGGCCGAGAGCCCACCATAAATAATTATATTGTTTGTTCAACGACTTAAAGTGTAAAACCCCTAAAACACAAGTTATACGGCTAAGGAATGAATCATATTTCAGGGTATTCCCGAAAGGTTTTTGAAGCACATAACAATATGAGTTTGTTCTACTTCAATTCTGAATGCGTTCATACCTTATTAATATATTGCGGCCAGATCAAAACAGGAAACCTTGAAATTTAGCAGCATTTTTAGCGTTTTAGCGTTTTGATGCCATTTTAGCGCAAATTGTCTTTGACCGTATACCGAAAAAAAAAAAACAATTTTGCGGCTTCGACGATGCAAGTGCCATTCACTGAATGTTTCAATTTCACTGCAACGACACCAGATAGCATTTTGTCTTGGAAGCACTAAATTCTACTCTCTTAGTGATTTCCAAATTAGTTATGCTGTTAATGTCAGAATTTGATGTGCCTAACTTGTAAAGCTGAAACGTAAGTCCGAGAGTGATTATGGGAAGCAGAGAGTACTGTTGTCAGCGAACTTATTTATTGGATTTGAGGTAGCAGGCAAGCCACCATTAATTAAAATTCAGGAAAGTGTCGGAGACAGAACAGAGCCCTAGGGCACACCAGCATTTGTTTCATAAATATCGAACTTAAAACTGTCAAATATCAAGTGCAACTATTTCGATTGAGCTTGATTTATGTACGTGTACGCTTCGGTTCAACTTTAGGTAAGACATGGAATCAGCAGTTGACCCGCTTGTATGAAGACAACAAAGAAGTTTTCATAATTCTGGGAAGGAGTCCTTAAGAGTAGAATTTACGTAAAAGTTTACGCAGTAGTTTTATCAACGTGGAAAAACACATCCTTAAAAAAATGTGTTTTTTTTTGTTGTCGATCGAACTGGAAGGTTGCATATCCGCATACCGTTATAGCACCATGGTGATACTCCTGTTCACTGAAAATTAACTCCGCATAAAAAATCATGGTCCCTGTCTTCTCCCTACGGAACAGCCACAAGGCATAACTTCGTAGGGCAGTAGGTAGCCCTCGGCTAGAAATCCTAAACTAGTAAGTCGGTTTTCGTATTTTCGTTGCTAGGCCGCCAGGAGTCTCCTGTTTTATGTGGGTATGTTGCGAATGGTATGGTGGACCTGCGTGTCCTGACGGATAAGTTATGATGTAAGCCTGTAAGCATATGTACGTCAGGAGAAAGGGAAGGAAGAGTTGTGAGTGTGTGTATGTTGCACATAGCTGTAATTTCTACTCGTGTATGGGTTTTTGTATGTCTATATTTACGTATGATCACGTTGCTGCCGAATTCCTGATTGTTACCACCAACAAACCTTCCTTATTATTCCTTACTACCTGATCTTCTGAGAATGGGCAATGAAAAATTTCGTGCTCCGCATCCTCTTCATAGTTCGGACTGGAAGGATAATTTGGGGAGAGATCGTGTCCGAACACACCATTCCCGCTTAGTAAAAATTTGGTTCTCTAGTTCTTCCTTTCCACCACGGTTCTATGTTGGAAATAAGTTGGTATGCCCATCTTCTTTTGGTGGTATTATCTCTTCGATTCTGCCATTTAAGTACTGATTTGTTTCTTTGCTCCTTATCAGCCCTGCCAATTGATCCGTTGGGTGGACAAATGCATATCCCTGTATACGCGTCTCATTTCTTCCGCCATCATATCCATATGTCCAGTGTTTTCCTGTCGCCAATCGTTTTGTGTGGCAGCAGCATTGTCTGGAGTCTCTTCGTTGCAGTTTCTACGGCTTTCCGCGAACGATTCAGGAATTGTTCTGGAAACATATTCTTGATAATATTTTCCAACATTGCCCGGCATATTAGTTGGGGCGTTCTATGTCCTTGGACCTTTGTCGTGACTATCCTGTAGGCGGTTCACTAGGGGTTTTTATCTGATTCATCAACATCTTTTCGAATCTCCTGATTTTGCTGCCCCTAATGGCAATTTTAAAGTATCTTCACGCTTTCTTAAGGCTAACTAGGTTCGACTGGGCTTTCCTCTTGGCATAGAAACATCACATACTGATGGTGGTAAAATTTTTGTTTCATTTTAAGAAAGACGTTGCAGTTATTTCTGGATCGTTTGAATCGTCTTCCTCTATCGGGTTGGTCCTATACGAACAGAACAGTTGATGTGACACAATGGTAGGACGATATACAAACTGAATCAAGTTATTTTCGGCAACAAAAATCTCGGCACTTTGTTCTTCGGGTGTTTTCTGTCCAGAATATCGAAGCCATCTAGAAATTTGTATACTGAACTCGTCCACATTATGTTGTCACGTAAACAGCGAAATCGTGGTGAGAAAAGAATGGTGACACTTGTCAGATAGACAGGTAGACAGAAATTTGGGAGGAGTTCTCTGGTTTACTAAGAGCCAAAACAACGCTATTTACAGATGCGGATGTACTCAGAAACGTGATTACATTCCAGCCCGCGTATATTTGCTCTATACACTTTGTGTATAAGATGCGCTACTTCTCCCCTCTCTATAGCAAAAATTCTTCTTGTTTAAATACCATTTCAATCTTATCATTCAATACAAATAAGATGGCTGTCTCTGAGCGCACGACCCTATGTTTTAGGATCCAAGGTACAACTCGCACACACAAAGTTTCCCTATGCGAATTGATTTGCTTTCCCCGCATCATGTAGGTCTTTAAATAACATGATGACATTGCTTCAACAGCCTGTAGTCAGCGTCATTTCAAAACGAAGAAAGAATTACTAGCTCCTGCAATAATCAGTTACTCCGGCATTACTACAATGTTACCATTAGGCGCATTTAAATATGTAAGCCTTTCAAACCCCTATATTGCCAGGCAAATGACCTGCTTTGATTGTAAATCTCCCTAAACTCATCGTTCTAAGTGCCAACAAGTATTCAACTCCTGCAGGTTCCTGAAAGATACATTTCACTGATGAAAACGTGTAGGCAACATGTGTAAAACGATACCACGGACTCATGGCTTACTTAACACAAGTCATCCACCCTCTCTAAAACATGTGTAGTGTACGAAGCTGATGGCGCCAACGATAAGCCGAACACACGAACACATTACGACTACATCCCCCACCTACAGGGTGGCACATTTATTGAACAAACATTAGGAAGTTAAGTTCACGCGCAGTTTCTCTTGCCCCTTATCTAAAGAAAATCAGAAAATAAGCTGCGATACTCGTACATTAACAACTCCAACACTTCCTCATACCATCATAATCCTTCAGAAGCTTCACAACCTCTTGTGCATACAAATGATTATTTTTGAAGGCAAAACGAAACACTACAACAAAAAGAGAAAAACTTATTAATTCAAATAATTTGATGTTTCCCAAACAATGAGGGGTTACTACGTGTTTCGTGCTTCCAACCACTATCCTCAAGAAGTTACTTTTAAGTGCGTATGATGGATCAAAAGGTGCCAAATACGAGTATACGAGTATTGTATAATTCAACTTCACGTGGAAAAGGATTTTGTGAGAAAATTTCATTAAAATTGCGCCGTTGACGATGTGTGTAGCGGTGCCCGCAGGTAACTGTAGGTGACAAATACATATCCGACCCTTCGAAGGACAAAAAAAAATTACCAAAAAAGGGAACAAAGAGGTGAGAAAAACCCATCTTTACTCATGTCAATGGAAAACACGTTTTTCATTCATCGAGGATATGAAAGGAGTCCTGTTCCTTGGTGACTTTATTTTTTTTATGGAACAGCGGCAAGTGTGGTTCGTTTCATCTAAATGACTTTGAGTTTGTCGAGCTATAGCATCTTCGGCCAAAGTTTGCGATATTTTGGTTTTATAGTTCAATGTGCACTTCCGGTCTAAGTTTCCAATGAACTTTTCGATTGTTACTCTGGCAAACCAGTTCGAGACAGTTGTCCTTTAAAATATATGAAGCATGTGGTATTTGGGTTCATGCCAAGGAAACTTTCCATTATACTCCTGCGTTTAGAATGAGTTCATTGAGCCAAATATTTTATGAAGCATGAGGGGATTGGGTATATTAAAAACTCGTAGTTCATTGCAGTCAATGATTCCAAAGATTTGTCTTTAACTCTGAACGGAGAAGATGATGAAATGATTTTGTCAGTTTTAGTGAATTGTAATGTAGAGTGCAAGAGATGGATCTTTGTCTCGAAAATTGACTTAAAGTGCAAAAATTGTACACATTGAATCTCTTAAGTATATTTTAGGTAACATCGTTTCGATTCCTAAATCTACGACTCGATCTACTGTAGTTAAGACCAGTTCAGGCAAAGTAAAATACAGAGTCTACGGGGCCCGTGTGGAGTTTTGCCAGGCTAACATTGGGCGCATCTTCAGGTGGTGGATAGGGGAGCCCTCAGTCGTTCATTGATCTCGGCGGAGAATAGACGTGTTTCGGCTTTTTTTTTGTGTGAAATAGCGAATTAAAGACAATTTTTTCAAGTCATTCGGTAGCCTGGTGGTAGTGGCAGTGAGCCGAGAGAGCCAGGGTCGTGGGTTCGAGTCCCCGAAAAAACATTGTCCATTTTTATTTCTTAAGTGTTTAAAAAGACAAAACAAGATTATTGTGAACATAAATAAAAAAGTGTGTTCAAACGATGAGTGGCAGTGGAACGGTCCGCTATGCCAATAGCGGGATTTAAAGGATGGCGCGACGTCATCTGATAATCAGGCCGGTTAAGCCTGAAAAGAAGACGTCAACAACAACAACAAAAACAGCAACATCGGCAATGACGATAAAGAGGAGGAGGATTTTAAAACCAACTCCGAACTCAGCAAAGCGCCCTTCCCTTTCAACCTCTCCCAAAAAGCTGCCTGGTAGAGCAAGGGAAGAGGCGCCAACAACGACAAAAAGGGCGGCAGCTGATAAAAACGATCTCCCCATATGTTGGTGAAGAAGGCCACAATATAAGCAAAAATACCTTCGCATCTCTGGCGGCTTCCGAGTCAGAGGACGAAGAGGACGAAGTTGAAGCGCTGAACAGTAGTAGCATCAGGCAGCTACAACAAAAAGTACTTGCAATAAAAGCTAAGCAAGTTGCAAGGCGAGAGAGGGAACTTCAACAGCAACTACAGTGCTCTCAACGGGAGCCCAAGGGGAGTGAAACCATACCCCAACAACAACCACAGAAACATCAGCTACAACAGCAAAAAAATAAAAAAATTGCGCAAGAACCAACAATGAAATAGGCACAACCCCAGCAAAAAAGTAAAATACAACAAAAACAACAACAAAAAACAGAAAAGAAACAGCAGCAGCAACAACAGCGAGAGCAGCAGCGTCAACAGCCACAGCAACAACAACAACAACCAGCTAAACAAAGGATACCCCCGATCAATACTAACAAACTGGAGTTAAAAGAAACCATTGATCTATGTAAGTCGGCCATAGGCAATAATTTCTTTATCAAAAGATTAAGTAATGATAGACATGCGATTCACTGCAACACAGTGGAGCGCTATAATAAAATAAAAAGCTTGTTAAAGGATTCGACGACGGAGTTCTTCTCCTTCACCCCGAAGGGGGAAAAACTGCAAACAATGCTGCTGAGGGGGATTGAACCGTCAACTGATCCGGAGGAGCTCCTCGCACTGCTCAAAGAGAAAGAGTGCGAAGAGCTCAAGTTCGTAGGGGTCAAGCCGTTCACCACAGCCAGAGCCAAAAGGGAGAAACGGAAACCACCGTTCTTCCTGGTTCAGCTTACTCCCGAAAGCAAACTGGATGGTCTAAGGAATATCAAAGTCCTAGACTACCAGGTTGTACACTGGGAAAAAGTAAAACGTAGCGATAACATTTTGCAATGTGTTCGCTGCCAAAGGTTCGGGCACGCCGCGTCTAACTGCGAAATGCAGCCTCGATGCGTCAAGTGCGGTAAGAACCACAAATCAGAAGAATGCCCTCTGAGTGTGGATGGAGCGTCGGAAAAAAGTCAACTCTCTTGCGTTTTATGTAAGAATACGGAACACACCGCAAATTATCGGGGTTGTCCTAAATTCCAGTACATAAAAAGAGTAAATCTGGCTCGGCAGCAAAAGGTGGAAGTTAAGCGTCCACCAGTTCAAATACAAACACCAACCGTTACTCCCCAAGTTACCTACGCCCAAATGGCGGCAGGTAGGGGGAATACGGCACAGCAAGCGAAGGTTGCTTCTCAGGCCCCAGCGCCTAGAGCACCGGAACCGGCAACTGACATTCTAGCTATCTTGCTCTCTATCCAGGGGCAGATGGCTCAGTTTCAACGTCAGATTACTGAACAAGCTGCGCGCGTGGATCAAATCTACGCGCTTCTGCCGAGCCTAACGCGCCTCCAGTCGTAATGGGTACGTACATGGCGGAGCAAACCCTGAAGGTCCTTGCAGTGAATGTTAATTCACTGATAAGGATTGAGCGAAGAGCCACACTGTTCAAGTTGCTTAAAGACCAAGCCCCTGATGTGCTTTTGGTTAGCGAAACTAAGCTAAGCAAAAGACACAAAATGAGGCACAAAAGGTACAAAATTATGCGAAGAAATCGACCCAACTCCATACAAGGAGGAGGCGTTGCAATCTTCGTAAGGAAAGGCATACGTTTTAAAAGAATATACAGTCGTGTAGTGCGTAGGTTTCAGGTGCTAGAAGCATGCATCATGTATATCCCTCTCCGCGGTGGAAAGCGGTTATACATGGTGTCTGTTTATGCGCCTAAGGCTACTCAATCCACCCAATTCATCTCAGAGCTCGAGACACTTCTTCGATTCCTGAGACTGGAATTGGAGGAAAACTATTTCATTATCGGCGGAGATTTCAACGCTAAACACAGCTATTGGGGAAATAATACACCAAACACTAGAGGGAACCTGCTATTCAATTGGTGGGGTCAGCACAGTGTGATGTACCGACTCGGCCTAAAGGCGACGGATAGTCCGTCGTTTCCTAGACACGGCTCCTATTTGGATCTCCTGCTGTTTGACACACGAATACAACTGACAGGTACGAACCAACAAACTGTAAACTGTCTTCGCACTTTTGTGTATGACAGTGACCATTGCGGTCTTAGTACCGAAATAACCGTTCTGAACGAAAATGCGGAATTGGATGAGTATGTTCAAAGGCATTCCTACAACTATAGTAGAGTGCGTTGGACACACTTCTCCAGGACACTGACAAGAGCACTCTCCTCGAATTCGCTCTATCCACCGTCCAACAGAAATCTGTCAAACGAGCAGATTGACAGGTATCTAAAACTAATGGACGAGACAATTAAACGAACAATGGACAAAACAATACCTCGGTATCAATACACTGACAACGAAGACTTGTTCCGCAATTCAACTATAGATGCACTGCATCGACATAAAAGTAGACTACTGTCCAGACTGAAGACCTTATACAGACAGTTTACAGACAGACATAGCCCGGAGATTTTGACATTGAAGTCGTCGATCAAAAACCTCCAAACATTAATAAAAGGAAATTACAGGTCTTCTGTAAGTTTGTATTGGAACAATAAAATTCGGGCTGTAAACACCAACAACCCGAATATGTCCCCGCAAATAAATAAAATATTTCGGAGGAAAGATCAAGACGACCTTTCATGTCTTAAAATCGCCCGAACCACAGACAATGAACGCATACTTTCAACAGCAGGCATAGATCCAAATGAGGCTGTTGATGATGACAACTTCTTTGTGATCGAAGATCCGCAGGAGAAGGTAGAGGCTATAGGAGCGACTTTCCAGGAAGTGTACAAGACAAATGACATCATTGGTCCTAACCACGACCTGGAAAATCGAGTCCTTGTCCACAATTTCTACCTTCGAAATGAAATAGTAAATTGGCGAATCGAGAACACGGGTTTCACCCAGTTCAGTGACGAGAATATGGCAAATAATGTCATCGCCAATGAAAGGGAACTACCCCCGATCATCTCGAAGGAAGAACTCCAAACGATCTTCGACACAATTAGAAGTAAGAAATCTGTGGGAACCGGTGGAATACCGAACATTGTCCTTCGACATCTCCCACTAGAAGCGGTGGACATTTATACCACCCTGTTTAACAATGCAATGAATAATGCACATTATCCAGCGCATTGGAAAACTGCGGTGGTACATCCTATCCCCAAAAGGGGTAAAGACACCTCCAATCCGGCGAATCTCAGGTCGATCAGTCTCCTTCCAAATATAAGTAAATTCGAAAAAGTTATCAATAGAGTCCTGACAAAGTGGGTTGAGGACAGAAATATAGTTTTGGATAATCAATTCGGTTTCATTCAACATTCATGCCGCGTCTAAGCTGGTTTCTGATGTCCAATGGAACAAAGCCAAGAAACAGTGCACGGGTGCCTGCCTGATTGACTTGGAGAAGGCTTTCGATACCGTATGGTTAGAGGGACTCTTCTACAAGTTGGACAGACTGGGCATTAGTAAACCACTGCTGTATATTCTTTTCAATATGTTCACAGATAGACAGTTCATCGTGAAAAATGGCGATGTGACTTCTACTGGTACATTCAACATTAAAAACGGTCTGCAACAAGGTGCGGTCAATTCGCCAATCCTTTTCAACATTTACACAAGTGATCTGATAGGTTCACTTCACCATGCCATAGCGTACGCAGACGACTTAATCGCGTACAGATCAAGTCCAAAGATTGAGGTTATAAACATTCTTATGCAACGTGACTTCGATAAAATTAAGCAATATTGCGACGACTGGAAGTTGAAGATAAACTTTCAGAAGTCGAAACCATTCTTTTTAGGACGCCTTTGTCTGAGGCCTCTGCGGATACCAGGAAGAATTGGCGAAAGTCTCAGATCGTTGGACAACACGGACAACCACTTGCTTGTCGAAATGTAGTCAGATACCTTGGGATCTGGCTAGATCAATATCTATATTTTAACAAACATATAGATGTTGCTCTGGCCAGAGCCAAAGGTGCTTTTGCCCTTACAAAGAGACTGTTTTATAACAGGCAACTCGATGCAAGGGTAAAGGTGATCTGCTACTTGGCCCTTATCCGGCCTATGCTTGTATTTGGTTGTCCCGTGTGGTTCAACGTGAGAGCAAGTCTTTTGGAAAAGATTCGGGTGTTTGAGAGGGCTTGCCTTAGGGCTTGTCTTCGCCTATACAGAACACCAGAGTCTGAGTACATAAAATTCTATCGCAATGAGGTCTTGTACAATAGGGCTAACCTAATAAGAGTGGACAATTTTGTTATTAAGTTGACTCGAAGGCACATTGCAAGAGCAATGACCTCGTCGAATAACCTGATATCTGGCTTACTACCCCAATTATATGTATCACGAGAGAGCTCGCTTTGACGGCTTTATATCTCCAGAAGCGTTCCTCTATCTCGACATGAAAGGTCTGATCCAGGATAGATTAGCGGTGCCGTTAATCTTCCATGTAGCTCGAACAGCTGCGGAGAGGCGACTTAACTACGATAGAGACGTCGCACACGGCAGTGCGGAGCGTCTCCGGTTCAGTAGAGCGGTAGGAATCGCGACATGAGGGATGTTGCTCAGCAGCACCAACAATTTTGGTGGCTTATTGAAGGAGCGGATTCTACGTCGTCGAATTCCTCTAGCACTAGTTAGCTTCGTTAAGGAGCAGGGTCGGCAGCCTAATTTTCTAGCCGTGGCTGACTTACATAGATTTAGGTAGGATTAGGATAGTTTTAAGGGGGGAAAAAAAAAAAAATAAATAAAAAATAAAAATAAAAAAAATGTATATATACGAGGGCGGGTCAATAAGTCCGTGACTTTTTGAATTTCTGACCTCTTTACTGAAACAGCAACACTGCTCCTGTCAACAGGCATCTGTCAGTTGACTCCTGTCAAAATTTAAACTTGCTGCGTCAGTTAGTTTGTGTTTGACAGCTATTTTTATCAGACTACTCACTAATTTGAGGAGAAAATGGAAAAAAGTGAATTTCGTGTGCTTATTAAGCATTATTTCTTGCAAAAAAAAAACCATTACCGAGACCAAGGCTAAGCTTGATAAATACTATGGGGACTCTGCACCATCGATTTCAATGGTAAAAAAGTGGTTTACTGAATTTCGTTGTGGCCGTACAAGCACTGAAGATGCCGAACGTCCTGGACGCCCAGTTGAGGTCTCTACACCCGAAACAATCGGCCGACCGAAGATTGAAAGTGCGAGAGATTGTGGAAGCCGTAGGGATCTCGCATGGCTCAGTGGTTTCAATTTTGAATGATCACTTGGGCATGAGAAAGCTTTCCGCAAGATGGGTGCCGCGTTTGCTCACAGTCGACCACAAACGCCATGTTTGTTGCCACCCTATTCTCCAGATTTGGCTCCGAGTGACTACTTCTTGTTCCCAAACCTGAAGAAATGGCTTGGTGGAAAAAGATTTGACTCCAATGATGAAGTCATCTCGCAAACAAAGGCCTATTTTGAGGACCTCGACAAATCATTTTTTTTGGAAGGGATAAAAGAATTGGAGAAGCGTTGGACAAAGTGTATAGAGCTCAAGGGAGACTACGTTGAAAAATAAAATTATTTTTTTATCAAAAAATCTGTGTTTTAATCCAAAAGTCACGGACTTATTGACCCGCCCTCGTATATATATATTGTACATATATATATACAAAAAACAAAAATTAAAAAACAACAAAGAGATGGGTAACCTTCGGGTAACTTCTTCCCACAAAAAAAAATATAATACCTAAATGATAAGATAATTTTAAGTATATTAAGAATAATGTTAAGGTAGTTAATAAGTTTTAGTTTTAAGTTTTAAAAGATGATAAAAAAAAATAAGTTAATTTACTAAGTTTTTGTTATAAAATTATTTTCTTAGTTTTAATTTCAATTAATACAACATAATTTAAAAATGAATTGTTCGAAACGTCGAAAGACAAAATTTAATTTTTAAATTTAACTTAGAGTGTCCGCATGGGGCCAGTAAGTTAGAATAAGATAATTTTAAGTTAATTAAGCTATTTTTTAAGCGTTTTTTTGTATAGCATGTAAGAGTTATTGAATTGAGTTGAATAAAAATGCATATTTAATGATAGGGGAGCCCTTATGTGTGATAGTCCACATGGCCTACACACACATAGTGTTGATGGAACACCACATGCGCGCCAAAACTAGCAGGAGGCGGATTCCCTTAAAAATATCTGAATATGAAGGGTGTCCAAGCAGGCTCAAAGTCGTCGATATCCAAATAAAGAAAATAAAGAAAATGGTCAGCCTCATAAAGAAGGTTTTTAGAGAGGCTGAAGCAGAAGTTAAAAGTCCACAGGACAGAGCATCCGAACTGGAAAAAATTTGTTGAGTCAAAATGTGCGCAAGGAAAGTCGGACGATGTTCTCCCAAACAGCGGATAGCAGCGGAAGATTGCAAATGCAAAACACACGTGTCGCATAAACTGTTTCCAGAAATTCAATCGGGTAGTGAAAGTGAAAGCGAGGGACCGGCAAAGCAAAATAGAGAGGGCGACGTTATGAACACCAAACTTGAAGGGCAAACGTCCAAAGCTCCGTCCAGGAAGAAAAAGCGGATGAATCCGCCAAAGTTTGTACCAGCGGAAAACGTCAAAAGTTCTAGCGATGATGGCTAGCGAAATCGGTCACGCTAAGAAACAACAAAACCCGAAACTCAATATGTGGGAGCTAACCATATCCGAAAAACAGCAAGCGGTGATCTCTTGCTCGTAAAGAAATCTACTGACTCTACGACCGCGGAACTCAAAACCAGAATAAAGGAGGCGCTAGGCGAAGACGCTTATGTGTCAACCTTAACCTACCGGATCATGCTCGATGGGGAAAGACATAGACAACGTTACGTTGAAGGAAGAAATCCGTTCCACCCTAATGGATAACCGTGGAGCAGGCCTTCAAGCAGAAACCGCGAACAAGTTGCTGCAAATCGGAAAGGTGCGAATTGGTTGGGTTTATTGCCGTATACGAAGAAAAATTTTCAAATGCCTTAAGTTTAGACACCTGCCAAAGCGTGCAAAAGCACGTGCATTCGATGTAGAGAAAACGGTTAGAGGCTAAAGGACTGCCAATCGATACCTGAATGTTTCCTTTGTACCGGTAAAGGCGGAGAAATAGTGCATGTTGCGAGAAGTATGAGATCCCCAGAATACAGAATACAAAAAGGTGATAGAAATTGCACCCGCGAAAATATGAAAATTTCTGAACTAAACCTAAAGCAATGTGAAGCAGCCCAAGATCTACTGCAACAATTCGTGTGCAAGTTAAAAATTGACGTTGTGATCGTTTGCGAACGGTAAAAAGAAATAAACGGAAACACCTGGATGTCTGACGCGACAAATAAACCCGTGATTTGGGCCTGCGGAAAGTATCTATTCAAAAATACTCAGCTCTGCCCGACGATAACTTTATGCGCGCTAGAAACAACGAAATCCATGTATGCGATTTAAATGCTAGGCAAGATCATCGGCTGTTACATTTACTGCGACTCCATTGTGACTTGGAGCCCCATTCTTACTCAATAAGTTGTGGCATTAGTTCTGGGTACATTGAATCGGTCGGAATGTCCATAAATGGAATAGTAATCACGTAAAATGAACGCGAAACATATATGACCGCTAAATATGAAAAAAAAATATTTCCATTTTGTACATTCATGACTCTCAGTCCGCGGTGGACCTGTGCCCCAGCCAGTAAGCGACTCCGCAGAGATGCCTGGGGTCGCATTCATAGATATTTCTGACCGGAGCATTGGTACCAATCCGCTCTACGTCATCCAGAATCTCAGTCGTTGGACTTTCACTTTTCTGGCCAGGTCGATGTCGCTGTACAGTCCATACAGTTCGTCATTGTATCTCCTTCTCCACTCACCGTCTGTGCAGACGTGACCGAAAATCTCCCAAAGAATTTTCCCACCAAAGCAGCCAAGAGCACCCTCATCTATTTTTGATATTGTTCATGCCTCTGTGCTATAGAACAGGACTGGAATTATTGAAGTCTTAATTAGGGTCACTTTGGGTTGATGGCGATGGCGTGATATTTAGCTCATTGGACTACCAACCAACTACCAACAACTACCATTGTTGGGTCACCAACAATTTTTCAAATCGCAAACTCCCGAAAGTAAAATTGCCTACGAAAAAGCTTCTAAGGAGTGCCGTTCGGACTCGGCGATGAACCGTAGGCCCCACTCAGATGTGTCAAAAATGACAACATCAGCAACACAAATGAGTGTCAAGAAGTTAGGCCATGGCCCATACTGGGCTGCTAGCGCCACAGTGTTTTTTTATTTTTTTTTTGTTCCTGCCCTTACTAAGAGTTATATCTGTTGAGGGTGATGTTCTGTCCGAGACATTATATTGGCTGTCTCTTTTTTTTTTGTTGACAGCTTGGTTTTGACCTCATTGACCGTTAAACCAGGTCCGGGAGACGGAATACCTAATCGACATCATCCAGGTTGAAATGTTAATTCTGCGGGAGAGTAGTATCTACAATAGTTCATCGTCGTCATAAAGCCCGTTGAAATGCTCTTTTCAAATCCTCAGCATAAACTATGATTCTTCTACAATGTTACTGTATTCGTCTCTACAAGCTTCGGTTCGGAGCTCATAGTATATCCATGCTACGTCTTTTTAACCTTTTGGTTAACTTCCGAATCTCATTCCTGGAGTCGTATCGCTCAATTTTCTCGACCACGCGCCTCGCATGCTATTTCTTGTTTCTCCTGAGAAGCCGGTGTTCGTGCTCCCTATTCTGCTTTGTCTTGCTTAGCTGCATGTGCTTGCCGGCACTCGTCGTCAAACCAGGGGTTTCTTTGTGGTGGTCGAGTGAAACTCAGCACATAAAAAGCGGCTTCTCTGATGGCTAGTGTTCGATACTCAGTGGTGGCGATAGTGGACCCCTTAAGAGATTAAGGGAGACTTGACCGGAAAAGAATTTGGCGATCTAGATTGTAGCCGTCCGAGGTCTAAATTCTTCACGGCATAAGTACTTTTGGGCTCGGGATATCCGCAACTGTACCTTGGTTACAACAAAATAATGGCTCGATTCAATCTTGGCTCTTCGGAATATTCGGAAATGAACATGAAGGAGAGTCATGCGTCGCATTGCATTGTGGTCAATCTGGTTTGATCAGGAATTTTCCAAGTCCCCTTGAGAATATCGAGATGTGGGTGCAGCGTGCTAGCTACGACAATGTTTCACTCCTACCCGACAATCCTGAATCCATTTTTGAAGGTTGTATTGCGCAGAGTCTACCTTTCGACAATACTACCAAAAACGTCCTCCCTTCCTAGCTTTGTATTTCAATTGCCGAGCACAATTTTAATGTCATAGCTAGGGTACTGCTCGTAAGTCTTAAAGCTCGCTGAAACTATCTTGTATCTTCATCTTTCTCCCTTGCGACTGTCGCAGTTTTTAATCCTCTTATTGTCTGGCTCATCCCATCATGGTATGTGTCGGATATAGGGACTATGAAAAATGTTAAAAATGCTATGGTGGTTGCTATAGAGATAGGAAACAGTGATTGTTCGGATGCGGATTCGCAATGTGCTGAGATAAGAAGTCTTGAGCTTCCTTCGAGTGGGCGAGGACCAAGGATAAGTTTGCTTACCGTACATGCACCCATGACCCTACGAAAAACAAGGACGACCAAAGAATATTTCTACGTGTTCCTCAACAGGACATGTGAGGAATATCCGAAGTTTGTCGTAAAAAGCGTGCTTATCGATTTTAATTAAGTCTCAACTAAATACCATTTTAAGCACAGTTTGATTCAAAGTTCCAGTACACAAAGGGACATCAACTCATTGAAACAGCATTTTCGACTCAAAGAACAAGTACTCGTTATGGACAACAAATTGAATTTGGATTCAAAGTTCAGACAAAGTTATTTCGTAAAACCGAATTGCTTCGCCTTAACTGCCCAGGGCTTAAAACTTTAAATACATTTTACTCATGTACAACTGTATCCACAAGTTATGTTAAAAGCAATCAAAAACTGCAGAAATATATTTTTACTTTGTCTGCAGTCGAAAAAATCTTTCGAATTAATAAAAGTTAACTTCGAAGTGAAAACGTTTGTGGGTTCAAAAATAAGTCAAGCCCTCTCGTATTTTAAAAGTTTTGTTCTTATAGAAAAAACAAGAGAAATATGAATATCAAGCAGAGGAGGTAATGAAAAAATATTGCCTGAAACAGTTCGGCAAATTGATATCAATTTCGGATGAGATGATTTTTCTTATTTTTATTACTTTTCCCCCGAAAGATCTGTTAAGGACCACTGAACTATTCCTGTACTCTCTACTTGTTGGCAGAAGTTCAAAACACCCTAGAGCGAGGCCATTATTCTCGGTAGTTTTTCTCATGAATTGAAAGCTATCCGGTCAGAGTCTTAGCCTCTATTCCTTTTAATTTCCTTCTTCACATGGACCGAGAGTTTTAAACAATCCTTGCTATGTTTATCCTTGATTCGTTTATGTCCATGCTTTTGCGCGATTAAAGCTGATGTTATGGTAAATAGGAGGATTAAAATGGGTGACTTCGGTACCAGTAAAAAGTGCGACAAGGAGGTTCCCGTGGCCTCTGATAAAAAATGCTTGGATTCGGTCTCGTTTCTGCCCGAGCTCGGTTGTTGTTTTGAAACTTTTCGGGGATTCCCGGGAAGTAATAGGAAGTTACCCCGATGCACAACTTAGAATCTGGAGTGTCGGTCTTTGGTTTTAACCCCTGGTATAAGGGGACAGATGCTTCGATGCCGTTGAACAAGAGATCATCCGTCACTATCCATTTGTCAAAGCCTACTTCAGTGTTAAAAGTTCCTTAGTGAGCAGAACTCAAAACATGTAAAAGTAGCTCGAAAAAGCTTCCTCTTCTGGCTGTGGATATCATCGGTTGTTTTACCGATACGAGTTTATCCATTGCACGTCATCCTTCCGACAACCTCTTGTTAGACATCTTGTCTTTTAGGTGAGCAATGGAGACCTCGTTTGGCTCATGCATGCTAAGTTTTGCTGAAGGTACAGCCCAAGCTAGATTCACTATGAGATAGCTATCATAACATAGTAATGACGGGGTTTAGCCTTCCAAGCTCAGAAACACGAAATTTAACAAAATGATAAAGGCACCTTAGAAACGAGCAACATCCACGGACCAAACTGCACCTGAGGCGTGCGATCTTACCAACTGGAGTCAAGAAAGCAGTTTTGACAAGGTGACCCTGCAAAATATTATATCCAAAACAATCTGCTGGATACAAAACTAGTCTTCTGGACTTTTTTCAGGTTATCTTGTCGTGCCCGATTCCGCATCAGCAAGTCTAACCACTCTTTCGAAGTGCTCTTGCGTTCTTGTTTTTGGTCAGGAGTGAGCATGCACGGCACCTAGCGGCAGGATAACTTTTTCATTTGCAGAATATTGCCCAAAATATGGCATGTGCGCACTTTCCGGTCAGCCAACACCATTTCAAGTATTTTTTTTAACATTGTCCTCTGTAACCGCATCGGAGGGCCTGCCGCTGCAGACTTGTTCGGTAGTGGAGTTGCGGCCACCACGAAACTCTCGAAACCAATATTTGACGTTGTAAGCTGACGGAGTATTAGCCCCATAAGGCACCATAACCTTCTTGCAGTAGCAGCGCATTTTGGAGGTCAAGGAGGTTACTTTTCATCCCACCTAGTAGACCATAAGATTCCTTCGTGAAACAATCCTCTGTCCAAGATGCAATATTCCTTACAAACTGTCAAGATTCTCCAAAAGTGCTCACCACACTGTGGGTGGGTTTTCATTGATATTTAAGCTAAAGATCGACCAGACAAATCGGTATGACCCAGATTGCCCGCAAGTCGGCGTCTTTCTATTGGAGTGCATATTGGTCAACGCACTGCTTAATGCCTTTGATTATATGCTTGGGTAATGCAGTACTAAATTGACTGTTCTTGGGTGAAACAATTGCCTTGACCATAATCTGAGCAAAGAAAGGAATATATAGGTAGTCGGTTCTTTAGAAACGGCTCTAAGATCAGTCTATGATCGAGGCTTTTTTCATTTTGGAAAGTTTGCATCTGTCTCTTAAGAGAAGATTTACGCAATTCTTATAACAATATGGCATGTTATGAAGAAGCGGTGGAGGTGCACCTACATATGTCTATGACCTTTAAGCCCTTTGTAACACCCCTCACCACTGATCGAGAATGCGATATAAAACAAACCGCAAGAAACGAAATCGCCGATAGACTTGTCAGGTTAGACTCAGGATAGAGCCCGTAAGGATCCAAACCTGTGTGATGAGATATCTCTATCAAACCATATGCACATTATGTCAAGATAAAATGCAACACCGAGCACAAGCCAGTACGATATGACAATAAATTCATGAACTGTAGAACATATTGCGAACAATAAGCGGGCAAAGCTGACTTGCTGCCGTCAACATCACTTTCAACAGTGGATGCTAACGAGACACAATCCCTGCTCAATGACATTTTCCTTTGTTCTTTTAAAAATAGCTGTAGAATTAGGCAAACGGTGTATACCATATTGGAATGAAACCTTGAAGCTATTCGAAAAAGAGTGAGAAAACTTTTTACAAAACTAAACGCGTCGGAAACTGGGAAAAACCGAAATCCCTCCTAACCTTCCACAGCCAAGAGTATCGAAGATTAAAGAGAGCCTCCTGGTGAGCTAATTACGAGAAGCTTGAAAAACTTCCGACAGTAGCACAACTCGATAGAGCCCTCTTCAAAAATCCATACGCGACTGCGGAAAAACCCTAAGCAATTTACTTCAGGGTCATTCTCTATTGCCATGTCCAACGGACAGCCAGCAGAGATTTCACCCTCAAAAACACTTAACAGAATTAATAGTTTATCCGGGAAACTTTTCTGCCCGGATAAGGTGAAATAGGCTGTCAGGTCGTTAAAGCCATTTAAGGCACCAGGCACGGACGGATTTTTCCCAGCTTTGTAACAAAATGGTTTGGAATTGCTTGCTGATAGCCTTATTTAGGTTTAGCTTCAACTGGGGTTACATACTACGTACTTGGAGGGCGGTAAACGTAATATTAATCCTCAAGCCAAACAACAAGCCAGTTCACATAAATCATACTCGTACCATCTTATAAACTTGGCATCGTTTTGTTTGAAAACAGTGGAAAGAGTTATTGACGTCCACATCAGAGAAAGCTTAGAAAGTAACTTTCCTCTGCATCCCTGTTAATACGAGTACCAGAAAGGCAAAACTACAGAAGGAGCTCCGCTAAAGCTTACTTACTTTACTTTAGGTGGCGCTACAGTCCCGGGTGGACCTGGGCCTCAGTCAAAAAGCTTCTCCAGCCAGCTCGATTCCTGGCTAGCTGCCTCCAGTTTCGCATGCTAAGTTAGCTGAGGTCTTCTTCCACTTGCGTGCGCCACCTGAGTCTTGGCCTTCCTCTACTGCGCTGTCCCTTGGGGGCGGATTCGAAGATTTTTCAGACCGGAGCATTGGTGTCCATGCGCTCTACAAGACCCAGCCATCTCAGTCTTTGGATCTTAACTCTTCTGGCTAAGTCCATGTCGCTGTACAGTCCATACAGTTCGTCGTTGTATCTCCTCCTCCACTCACCGTGAATGTAGACGGGACCGAAGATCACCCGAAGAATTTTTCTCTCGAAGCAACCAAGAACACCCTCATCCATTTTTGATAATGTCCATGCCTCTGCGCCATAGAGCAGGACCGGGATTATTAAAGTCTTATAAAGGGTGACTTTTGTTGTCCGAGAGAGGGCTTTGCTACTCAATTGCCTTCTTAACCCTAAGAAACAGTGGTTGGCAAGAATTGTTCGTCGCTTGATCTCAGCGCTGGTGTCGTTGTTTTTATTTATAGTAGAGCCTTAGTAGACAAAGTCTTTAACTACCTCAAAGTTAAATCTGTCGAGGGTGACGTTCTGCCCGAGAAGTCGGTGTTGGTTTTCCTCTTTGCTTGACAGCATATACTTGGTCTTGCCCTCATTGACCGCTAAACCCATTTTCGCCGCGTCCGTCTCAACACTCGCGAGAGCGCCACTGACATCACGCTGCTTTCTCCCGATTATGGCAATATCGTCGGCGTATGCTAGTAGTTGGACGGACTCTTGAAAGATAGTGCCTCTTGTGTTTGCTCGTGAGTTTTGCACTATTCTTTCAAGTACGATGTTGAAAAAATCGCACGACAGCACATCGCCTTGTCTAAATCCTTTCTGGACATCAAAGGTCTCGGTGAGATCTTTACCGACCTTGATGGAGCAGCACGCATTCTCCATCATCATCCTGCTCAGACGGACCCGTTTGGCAGGGATGTCAAAACTAGGCATTGCTTTGTATAGATGGTCTCTATAGATGCTGTCATACGCGGCCCTAAAATCGATGAATAGGTGGTGGGTATCGATCTGAAGCTCATGGGTCTTCTCCAAGATCTGCCGAAGTGTGAATATTTGGTCGATGATGGACTTTCCTAGTCTGAAGCCACACTGATATGGACCTATCAGGTTGTTGACGAACGGCTTCAGGCGTTCACACAATACGGCGCAGTTCAGAGGGTCTCCTTTCTTGAGAATTGGACAAACAATGCTGAGGTTCCATTCATCGAGCATACTTTCGTCCGACCATATTTTGGAGATGAGTTGGTGTATGCTCCTTACCAAGTCATCGCCTGTCGCTTTGAAGAGCTCGGCAGTCAGGCCGTCCGCTCCAGCAGCTTTGTTGGACTTAAGCTTCGATATGGCTATCTTCACTTCATCCAGGTCGGGTGGACGGAATTGTTGGTCATCATCGTCCAGGTTGAAAGGTTGATTCTGCCTGACAGCGGTATTTGGTCCGTCATCGCCGTTATACAGTCTGCAGAAATGATCTTTCCAAATCCTCATCACCGACTGCGACTTTACTACGATGTTCCCTTGTTCATCTCTACAGGCTTCGATTCGAGGTTTGTTTCCGTGGCATGTTATATTTACCTTTTGGTAAAACTTCCGAACCTCATTCCTGGAGTAGCATCTCTCAATTTCCTCGATCGCGCGCTTCTCATGCTCTTTCTTCTTCTTCCTGAGAAGCCGGTGCTCGTCTTTCGTCTTCCGCTCATAGAGCTCATGAGCAGCTCTGGTCTTTCTAAGCAGCGCCGCGTGATATGCATCTTGCTTAGCTGCATGTGCTTGCCGGCATTCATCATCGAACCAGGGATTTCGTTGTGGTGGACGAGTGAAACCCAGCACATTAGAAGCGGCATCTCTGATGGCGTTTTGGCAGTGTTTCCAATGGTCTTCGATGCTTGATGCTGGCGGCATTGGACCTCTTAAGAGATTAAGAGGCACTCGATCGGAAAAGGACTTGGCGATCTCTTGTGATTGTAGCCGGCTGACGTCGAATTTTCTCACAGCATTAGTTTGTCTTGGCGTAGTTTGGGATATCCGCAACCGTACCTTGGCTACAACAAGGTAATGGTCCGAGTCGATGTTGGCTCCTCGGAACGTATTGACATCCATAATGCTGGAGGAGTGTCTTGCGTCGATCGCAATGTGATAAATCTGGTTGACTGTTGATTGATCAGGAGTTCTCCAAGTCCCCTTGTGTATGTCGAGATGTGGGAACCGTGTGCTAGTCACGACAATGTTTCGCCCCGCCGCAAAGTCGATTAGCCTAAATCCGCTGTCGGAGGTGGTGTTGTGCAGGCTATATTTTGCGATTTTCCACCAAAGATACCCTCTCTTCCTAGCTTTGCATTAAAATCACCGAGGACAATTTTAATGTCATAGCTAGGGCATTGCTCGTAGGTCTTGTTGAGGAGCTCGTAGAAGGCATCCTTGGTGTCGTCATCTTTCTCCTCTGTGGGGGCATGCGCGCATATAAGGCTTATGTTGGCGAATTTAGCCTTGATGCGGATTGCTACGAGGCGCTCGCTCACATGCCGGAAGCTGAGGACTTCTCGTCTTAGTCTGCCTCCGACAACAATTCCGCATCCAAATAAGCGCTGCTCTTGCCGTCGAAAGCAATTGCCGTAGTAGATGTCGCAGTTTTTCATCTTCTTTTTGTCCGGCCCATCCCATCGCATTTCTTGGATGGCGGTTATGTCTGCTTTGCAGCAGTCTAGGGCCTCCGCTAGTTGCTCGGCTGCACGTGGTCTATTAATGGATCTAATATTCCACGTGCATATCCGAAGCTCATTGCCCTTAAATCGTTTGCGTGGGTTGTCAACAGTAGATCCGTCCATATCCGAGGCTTGTTGATGCTTCGTAACTTAATCTTTTTTAAATGGCCGGGCAGTTACCCCGGCGGCACAACCCCCAACCTGGAGGACCAGTTCCATTTTGAGTGCCCCTATTACCGAAGCCAGTAACCCATTCCGGGATGTGAGCGCTGCCGTTGGCCCTTATAGGGCTCGTCCGCCACCATCTCTTTTCCAAGACCACGGAGAGGCGTGAAATAAGACTTATTAGCAGAGCCGCAAGATGCTCGGCTGCAGAGGCTCAATCTTGTCATTTAAGGGACCAGCACCTGTCGGATAATGCTACTTCTACGAGGCCTTATACTAATCGTTGCCATCTCTCTGCTAAAGCTAACTGCAGAAATAAAAAAGTAAAAGGCTCCTTCTGTAGCAGGAAAGTTTCACTCTGCGCGTTTCTGGACATAAAGGGTGCTTTCGATAATACTGGATTCGACTGCATAGCAAAAGTTTTGCTCTGGAAAAAAATCGACCAAGACTGGATCAAAGCAATACTAGAAAGTCGGGTAATCAGAACCGATTTCGACGTCAGTATCAGCCGTAAGAGGCTGTCCACAAGGAGGCGTACTCTCGTCTCTCCTTGATCATAGACGATCTGCTCAATAGTTTAAGCAACCAAGGCTACAAAACAATTGGATATGCTGATGACCTCGTCGTTATTATGAGGAACTAACGAAGTCACTGTACGCATGCAAAATGCCTTTAAGATAGTCGAAAACTGGTGTACCGGAGAGCATCTCTCCAAACATGGCGATCATAGTCCCCATCTCGAGAAAACTTAACTCTAGGTGTAGTTTCACTTAACTACACAATCGTTGAGTACTCTGACAAGGAGTTATCCTTGACAAAAGGCCGAATTTTAACTGTCACTTAAGCATGCCGTTGCATGTATGGAAGTACATGAAGATCACTCACTGGATATACGAGTAGTATGGTTGACTGAAATCACGCCAAAGGCCGCTACTATAAAGCTCAAATGAGTACAGTGTCTTGAACGTCTGGGTATTTCCGGAAGTGTTCAAAATTTCCCCACAACAGCTATATAAGCAATAATAGGGCTCATGCCCCTACTTACACTCATTCATCAACAAAGTGGTATTACGTAGCTCAACAACAATACAAACCAAAGAGTTAAGCCCTCTGAAATACCAGAACTTGATATGATCTGCGAGGTAACAGACCTCCTTCAGATAACATTATGCTTCGACAAAGGACTCTCCACTGGGATTCCCAGCAGAGAAGCATGGGCTAGCAACAACATACTAAACTGCCAAAACGACATAAAGTCGACAAACTGATGGCTCTAACTGGAAATGAGAGTGGGATCTGGAATTCATGTACCAAATTCTAGCATATCAATCCATTCAAGTCCACCAAACTCCACGATGACATCAATATCGCTATTCGCTCACAGCATGCCTCTTAAGATTTCTGGCAGAATCTAGGAATCTTAACAAAGGTAAAAAAGTCGGTCTATCGCTTAAGACAAAACATTATTCTAGGGAAGATACAACAAAGACTCATCCTAGAAAACCTTTGCTGATTAAGGTTAAGCCAGTGTATCATAGGGATTGGTTAAATAATAATCAGACAAGAATTGCTTATCTATTTGTTATGACTTATTCTAAATCGTCCTCATCAATCAAATTGCAGTCCTTTGTCTTCTCTAAGCTCCTAAATATTGTTAAACCACGCCAAACCCATTAAATCACATTTTATGACTTTCCACTTAAAAATACTTGACGGTTGCAAAGTGCGCAGTTATATAACTCAGAAATACGCCCTAGAACGAGTAACATGTCTAAAATTCTACAGTCTAGGGATACCTACTTACTTCATAGTTCATTGACTTGCACCCCCTGCTTCATAAACCAGGATTTCTTCGTACTCGTACAACCCAACGTCTGACATCGCGCTGATTGTTGTTTCGAAAAGCAGTTCCTAGTCAACCCCTCGACCATACCTCCTGGCCCACCATCAAATCATGATTAAATATTCTTTGTGGGAAATCTCCTTCAAAATCACAGACGTTGTGGAATTCGAAACCACTTGGCGGACTTCTGGAAACAGGACGCCAGGACACCAAGCCAGAAGTGCTGTACACGGTCTAATAAATTATTTCAGATATTTTCTAACCTAAATAACGGCCCACTTATAGTGTTTTTGCTTATAGGAAACGAGGACGAATTATGAAGGGTTTGCCGGGCGGAACGTCATGGGTTGAAGAAGAAAACAGTTCAAGCATTTATGTATACTGAAAAGTATCTGCGACGGGTTTTATGGTCGCTATACATTTCAGTGCATGAATGAATGATAATTATGTCACTTGGAAGTAAATCTGCTTCGGCGGAATGTAAATCTGCCCCGCTAAGCGGAGGTTGTGCTGTGATTGGACATATGTATAAATACTCCAAGCCACAGAGCAATGTTTCATTCCACAAGGGGCATAATCCGACCTCTGAACTGGAGCGCATGCAATCCGCTGATTCACACTAGGCAAGTAGACAATTAAATTTTCTGTTTTGCAATTTGCGAGGGATTTATTTCGCGGCTTTGTTGGCGTAATTAAAAATAGATTTGACGCCGACTGCTTGAAGTATTTATGGGGCTAATAGACGCACAACGTGATTCCAGTCAGAGCTGCTTCATCGAGATTCATGTACGATTCATGTACGAGTGTACACATCTGTAACTCATTTGACATCGGGATAACTTTGTTTAATTCCCTTTTATTTAGTGAAGATACTTCTATTAAAGCTGGTTCAAAGAATATGGTGCTAAATTTTTTTATGTTTTAGAGAAGAGTTAGGATAGAGAAAATGAAGAGACACGAGGTTCGTGTAACACGAACTGAAGACTCTTCTCTCGTTAGCTCCATCGAATGCCAGGCGCTGAAGTTGGTTCAATGGTAACTCACTTGACATGCACAATCTAAGCTTTAGGCTAATATCTCCATGATCTGGTTAGGTCTTTCATAATCCGACTGAAGCTTAGGACGAGCTCGTAATCTCCTTCTTAAGATTGTGAAACCTGAAATCTGGCAAGATTTGAATTAAAATCGTAACTGGTTTCCATTCACCGCGCATTGGCGGGCGTCCTAACAGTAGATCTTGAGAAAGTCGTATTTTTCTGCTACACACGTTGCATAACAAGTGAAGTCTCTTTGATTGATTCTTGCTGCGAAGAGCGATAAGGCATGGCAAACAAGGTGAGAAGATCATCCCAGTCGTCTTGTTCATCACGAACAAATTTGGCTAGATACCGTAGTACCTTTTAATTCATCTGCTCTACAAGTCTATCGGACTGAGGGTGTAATGGTGTAGTACACGTTTTTCATATCCTCATAAACTGCATTACATTCTGATAGTGGACTCAAATCTTGGTCTGAGTGCAGCTCCAGTGGAGCTCCATAGTAGCAGAAAACCTCGTTTACTAATGTCTTAGCAATGGTATCGGCACTTTGGCCTTGCAGACTTCAAGACATCAACCCATTTTAAGAGATAATATATTAATACGAGTACGTATTTGCACTCGTTTAGTTGGTGGCAATAGCCCTAGAACTTCAACAGCAATGTGTTGGAAGGACTCACCCGCCAAATTAAGCTCCCCTCGGGTTCTGCTTTTGTGGACCTCGCTTTTGGGCACAAACGTCCAATTCCGCACAGAAATGCTCAACGTCCTTCCTCGCTCCTACCCAATAGAACCGGGATCTTAATTTGACAAACGTCTTATTGGATCTAAAGTGTCCACCGATTGATGTGTCGTGATACATTTGAATTAACTCGCTGGCAAGAGACTTAGGTATGATGGGTAGTAAGCGCTCTCGATGCTGATGACTTTTTGGTTCCCGTTTGTTGCACAAAAGATTATTTTGCTGCTCCTCCTAGGTGAAATAGGCGATAATCCCATTGTATTCCTCCCTGTAGCTGAGACAAACATAGTCGCATGCATCGATGTCTAGCACAAATTCCCCTTCCGGTTGTACATGCAACAATATAGAAAAAGATGCGAAGTATATCTTTATTTGTTCCAAGGCTTTTGAACATTCGTCGGTCCGCTCAAAAATCACGTTATTCTCCGTCAGCTTGTGTAGAGGGCGAGCGATTGTCGGAAATTACGGAACAAATTGGTGGTAGTATGTGCAGAGTTCATCCAAGCTGCGTACTTCGGTCAGATGGCCAGTTGTGGCCAATACCGATTTTACTAGAGTCGGGTTATACGACACCGAAATTCATCACAGTCACAGTCGGATTGGGAAACATTTTTAAAAGCACATTGCTATTTAGAAAAAAAAATGTAAATGGCCTTCCTGTATCATCACTTTCAGGCCCAAAACAAAACTCACTGGACCTTCCGTTGCTACAATACATCTTTGAGGTCTTTTAGCGACACATTAAAGGTAGAAATAACAATCGCGATGGTCGAAAGAAGCGACGCCGATGAATCCATATCTACCGATCGGTGGCAGTTCGTCAAGCTGAGGCCTTCGAGCAAATTGTTGGTCAACATGTGGGAAAACCCCGGACCAAGGCCATGCCAAATTGATCACTTGCACCAATCAGAGATCTCTGGATTTCTACAAAAAAAAAGCCATAAGTGGTCTACCAAGAATCCGCACCTGGATCGCAGCCGAATCCTCCTTCCCAGAAGACATTCTGGAGATCGTTACACTCAGTAACTCCACACTTCCGATTCATGACCATTGATTGCTGAAGGCATGGTTCGTGGACTTAGGATACCTTTCTATATACTAAAGACAAAGGTAAGATCGAAACTTTTATGTTACCCCCCAACCTGTATCGTCTGAACACTCCTTTTTAGATCACAGATCCATCCAATTCAAATTAATTAATGAATGAAGCGACGGCTCTTGGACGACCTCAAGCGACTAATCACTCAACCTGCTACTGGATACTCATTTTTCAGGTAGCTCCTTTAATGCTGGCAACAAGCACAATAGAACTGCTGTAGCCGCAACAAAGTTTGATGGTCTTATGAAAAGAGATAAACTGCTTTGGGTACTGCACGATTTCAAGCCATACAAGTCTGCTGAGCCGGACGGTATAATTCTAGCTACAAAGATCCTCTGATATAATCTTGCCATCGCTTTAAAATATCATGAGGAACTGCGTAGAACTAACTGACATTCATCTGTCATGGAGAGAAGTAACTGAAGTCTTCCTTCCCAAAAATGTTCTCATGTTGCCCCAAAGGACCTAGTCTAGCATATTTCCTTCTTAAAACTTAAGAAAGATTGGTTGATATCCAAATACGATCTAGCCTTAATCCTAGACTCCTGTCCGCGGCACATCATGCCTACTGTAAATCAAAGTCGGTAGAAACGGCTCTACATTCATCAGCCAGTGGCACAATGATCGCTTTGGGGACTTGATCAATCTCATGCTAAGGAGCACTATAATTAACTTCAAACTTGGTGGGTCCTTTGTGAAAAGATGTGTCGGCACAGGTACGCTACAAGGCGGTGTCCTTTTACCTCTTCCCTGGACCTAAGTGGTCAACGAACTGCTGACGTACCTGGTAGCTGGTGGTAGCAGGGTGATTGTGTATATGGATGACGTTGCAATAGCCGTCTTAGGATATCTACATACGGATAAACTATAATCTAAACATACTTACACGTTGGGCGCATCATTGTGGATTCGACCATACAACCGAGCCTGTCCTCTTCTCCAGGAAATACAAAATTCCGACTATAGACCCTCCCTCAAACAACGGTACTAGCTTGGTCTTCTCTGACACAGCGAAATATCCGGGTCTTATTTTCACCAGGGAGCTAAGCTTGAATCCTAACACCCCAGAAAGAGTAAAGAAAGTCTCAGTAGCTTTATTCTCTTCCATAAAAGCCATCCGGAACAAATGGGGCCTCCAACCTCGCATCACCTATTGGCTATATATCTCGGTTATAAGACCGATACTCACCTTCGGCGTGTTTGTTTGGTGGACGACCTTAGCTAAATAAAGTCCAAAGAAAAGCATGTCTGGGCACAAGCCTCGACATTTATAGCAGCAAGTAGCCGCCAACGCAGCTATTCGCCTTAAAGCGACTTCACAGAGGGCAAATAAACATTAGACACGCAAGTATTCTTAAGATATTAGGAATCCCACCAGAAAATATCAACTACACCCTACTCAAACCTTAGATTAACCTTAGCCGCTCTCTCCACCTCCCCAATCACTGAAGCGTGTTCCAGGTGGAAATTGTGGAAAATTTGGAAGCCCTGCCCTGGCTAATGAAAAATGTAATATCTGCAATGGATATACCCATCTTTGCCGATAGTTAGGCCGCTATCAAATACCGGGACTCATGTTCTCTGAATTCAAACGCAGTCATGGACTGCCGATCATCTCTCATGAAGATAACAGTTTAACTTTCACCTTTGCTGGGTACCGGCGCATAGGGATATACTAGGGAATTGTAGTGCCAACGACATTACAAAAATTAGAATCACATCTCAAAAGGGTAACAAAGGGATATCTATCGCTACGTGCAAACTAGAACTAAAGCTAGATGCTAATATTGTAGAAGAACAACACATAGGTGGACGGCTGGATCGACAATTGGCGAAACATCTTAGCGCCATTATAGGTATCATCACTGGATATTGCCTTATAGCAAAAACATGCAAGAAGGCTTGGCATGTTTACTAACGACTTTTGCAGAAACTGCATGGACGAGAAGAAGGAGGACAATCCCTCACCTCTTCTTAAGATGTCCTGCTCTCTTCCAAAGAAGAAATCTGCACCTGGGAGCCTTCTTGAACAACGACTTAAGTGACTTAAGAAACACGGGCATCAAAAGTCTCCTACGCCTTATCAAAAGCTCCAAATGGTTTCTGGAGTAGGAGGATCTCCCATTTACGTGGCATCACAATGGGCCCATAGGTCTAAGTGGGTTGGTTTTCTTTTACAACAGCCACTTAAACCTAACCTAACCTATCATCACTTTGCAAACACCACTGGAATTGTTCAATTCTAGCAAGTCGGTCACCAGTTGCTGTAAATTTTTAAAACTGCATCCTTTTTGCTTTAAGCTTACTTTCTTACTTTAAGTGGCGCTACAGTCAGGGGTGGACCTGGGCCTCAGTCAACAAGCTTCTCCAGCCAGCTCTGGATCCCTGGCTAGCTGCCTCCAGTTTCGCATGCTAAGTTGGCTGAGGTCCCCTTCCAGTTGCGTGCGCCACCTGAGTCTTGGCCTTTCTCTACTGCGCTGTCCCTCGGGAGCGGATTCGAAGATTTTTCGGACCGAAGCATTGGTATCCATACGCTCTACATGACCCAGCCATTTCAGTCTTTGGATCTTCACTCTTCTGGTTAGGTTCATGTCGCTGTGCAGTCCGTACAGTTTGTCGTTGTATCTCCTCACCCACTCACCGTCAATGCAGACGGGACCCAAGATCGCTGAAAGAATTTTCCTTTCAAAGCAGCCAAGAGCATCCTCATTCATTTTTGATGACGTCCATGCCACTGCGCATTGAGCTGGACTGGGACTATATAGGGTAACTTTGTTGGTAATTGTTTTTTAGCCCAAAGAAGCAGCGTTTCGCAAGCGTAATTCTTCGCTTGATCTCAGCGCTGGTGTCGTTGTTTTTATTTATAGTAGAGCCTTAGTAGACAAAGTCTTTAACTACCTCAAAGTTAAATCTGTCGAGGGTGACGTTCTGCCCGAGAAGTCGGTGTTGGTTTTCCTCTTTGCTTGACAGCATATACTTGGTCTTGCCCTCATTGACCGCTAAACCCATTTTCGCCGCGTCCGTCTCAACACTCGCGAGAGCGCCACTGACATCACGCTGCTTTCTCCCGATTATGGCAATATCGTCGGCGTATGCTAGTAGTTGGACGGACTCTTGAAAGATAGTGCCTCTTGTGTTTGCTCGTGAGTTTTGCACTATTCTTTCAAGTACGATGTTGAAAAAATCGCACGACAGCACATCGCCTTGTCTAAATCCTTTCTGGACATCAAAGGTCTCGGTGAGATCTTTACCGACCTTGATGGAGCAGCACGCATTCTCCATCATCATCCTGCTCAGACGGACCCGTTTGGCAGGGATGTCAAAACTAGGCATTGCTTTGTATAGATGGTCTCTATAGATGCTGTCATACGCGGCCCTAAAATCGATGAATAGGTGGTGGGTATCGATCTGAAGCTCATGGGTCTTCTCCAAGATCTGCCGAAGTGTGAATATTTGGTCGATGATGGACTTTCCTAGTCTGAAGCCACACTGATATGGACCTATCAGGTTGTTGACGAACGGCTTCAGGCGTTCACACAATACGGCGCAGTTCAGAGGGTCTCCTTTCTTGAGAATTGGACAAACAATGCTGAGGTTCCATTCATCGAGCATACTTTCGTCCGACCATATTTTGGAGATGAGTTGGTGTATGCTCCTTACCAAGTCATCGCCTGTCGCTTTGAAGAGCTCGGCAGTCAGGCCGTCCGCTCCAGCAGCTTTGTTGGACTTAAGCTTCGATATGGCTATCTTCACTTCATCCAGGTCGGGTGGACGGAATTGTTGGTCATCATCGTCCAGGTTGAAAGGTTGATTCTGCCTGACAGCGGTATTTGGTCCGTCATCGCCGTTATACAGTCTGCAGAAATGATCTTTCCAAATCCTCATCACCGACTGCGACTTTACTACGATGTTCCCTTGTTCATCTCTACAGGCTTCGATTCGAGGTTTGTTTCCGTGGCATGTTATATTTACCTTTTGGTAAAACTTCCGAACCTCATTCCTGGAGTAGCATCTCTCAATTTCCTCGATCGCGCGCTTCTCATGCTCTTTCTTCTTCTTCCTGAGAAGCCGGTGCTCGTCTTTCGTCTTCCGCTCATAGAGCTCATGAGCAGCTCTGGTCTTTCTAAGCAGCGCCGCGTTATATGCATCTTGTTTAGCTGCATGTGCTAGCCGGCATTCATCATCGAACCAGGGGTTTCGTTGTGATGGACGAGTGAAACCCAACACATCAGAAGCGGCATCACTGATGGCGTTTTGGCAGTGTTTCCAATGGTCTTCAATGCTTGATCGTGGCGGCATTGGACCTCTTAAGAGATTAAGAGACACTCGATCGGAAAAGGACTTGGCGATCTCTTGCGATTGTAGCCGTCTGACGTCGAATTTCCTCATAGCATTGACTTCTCTTGGCGTAGTTTGGGATATCCGCCACCGTACCTTGGCTACAACATGGTATTGGTCCGAGTCGATGTTGGCTTTAAGTGCGTTAAGCACTTGTTGTAATTAGTTACAAAAACGGTAGCATTATCAAATTTCCCACTTGTTGAATGTTCAAAAAAGAATTATTAAAGTGCCCGCAGACTGGTTGTTAGGTGGTACACAGATTTTCAACAGTTGTTGAATTTAACTTTTTTTATTGTGTGATAGGCCCCAGGTGATAGATTGAATAATTAAGGTCGTTGTACCAGGCTTTGCTTATCGTAAATTTATTCATTTTTTTAATAATCATTTTTACAACTGAACCATCGAGAAAATAAAGGGGAAAGGAACCACCTTCTAGAAACCACCCGTAAAGCGCCTGCACATAGGCTTATTTGCCAGTACAATCTAGGTTTTCGATGAGTAGGTCTTCATGTTGTCGTTTCGAAGAATCAAAAAATTTAAATTAACTGCATCCAAATTTTCCTTCCGTTTTCAAACATGTTGTAGTCCGCCTGCAACAAATCTTTATTCAATGAATACTAAGAATGAATGCTGTGGTGTTGGCCCGGCAGTGTGACTGTAAGCTTCTCCCTAAAATATTCCACTACGGTCACACCGGGTGGGATAAGTCGACAAAAAGAGGACGAAAACCTGCGACATCTACTACGGCGGTTGTTATCTAACGTAAAAGCAGCGCCTATTTGGAGCCGGATTTGTGGTTGGACGCAGACATAAGCAAAAATTCTTAAATTCTCGCAATGTGAACGAGCACCTCGTAGCAATCTGCATCAAAGCTGAATTTGTTCTTTATTAGTTTTTTTTTTTACTATAAGATTTCTACTCCGAGATCCAGATCAATTAATGCCCGATGAGAACACGACTAATTCTTTCAGTAGCTTTATATACCTTTCTGGGAAGAAACAGCGCACGTAACAAACTGTTCTGCTTTTCAAAAATTATACATTTGACTGGAATTCATGTTTTGATGGATTGCTTAGGATTCCCACAGCTGCAAATGTACTGGTCAAATGATTTTCGAGGGTCGAAAATAGCTGAGTGCATGAGCGGAAATCACTTTTGTGAGCTTCGAAGGTTTCTACGATTTGCCGAAAGAAAAAGCGGAAATCAACCGGAATCAGACCGATTGTGGAGGATCCGACCATTTATTGATCCTGTGCTGAAAAAGTGTTTGACTTTGCCGATTCCATACCACACCGCAGTAGATCAGCAAATGATTCCTTTTTTTGGACGATGCGGCTTTCGTCAGTACATGCCTGCAAAGCCAAATCCACTGGGCTTGAAAAATCTCATTCTTGCAGCTAGTGATGGCTTAGTCTTAAATGTCCATATCTACTGTTAAGAATTATATCTGTTAGTAATTATTTAATTTTATTTTGAATATTTGAATAACGACTCTGGCGGTAGTGTGTGGCTTACAAAATGTCAAATAGAACAAACCAAAGTAAACTGTCAGATTGAACGAAGTTAAGCCATTTTAATTTAGTATTTCCGATTTTCATTCTTGGTTCTGAAGCCCACGCTGCCGCCACGAATCTGTCAAAAATAGTAAGTAGATCTAAAAAAAAATAATTGTATTTGTGAAATAACTCTCATTAAATCGCAAAGAATAAACGTCACTAAGCAATCGAGAGCGTATAAGCGCATGTAAAGCCACTTTCGGAGTTTTATTGACGGGGTTTCAGATAGTCCAGCCAGGACAACTTCGCGCCACCGCGCACATCTACACTGCAAAAGGTTCTGTTGGACAACCAGATATGAAGGAGTTCGAATTGGGAGCCTCTATAGTAAAGGTTTTAATCAATGTTATAACAGAAGGAGGCTATGTATACACAAATCGTTTTTTTACAAGTGGCAAGTGTGTCGATGCACTAAGACAGGGAGGGTTGATCTCTGCGACCCATTTATCTCACTATGTCGCTGCTATGTCCGCACTAACAAATGGATCATTAGAGCATGAAGGTAACCATTTTGTTGACCTGGTTATTGTAAACTGTTGGATAATGCATAAAAGACAGCAACATATAGAGGCGGAAAAGAAAATGACACCTTTGGAGTTCAAAGTCTATATTGGAAGAGCTTTGACAGGATTTTCCAGCAAAGCCAAAGAAGTAGTCGTAGGGAATCGGTGTAACACACCATTTAGCTCGCAGCCCGAATCAAACAAACCACCCGAAACATCTGGATCTGCAAAAAGAAGAAAAGTGAGCCTACCACTTAGAGTAGAAGAGTGTTATGATTGTCTTGAGCATTTCATTTCATTTATTAAATATTTGAGATGTACAATAAGATAAATATCTTTTTTAGTACTTAGATACAAATTTAGCAGAAAGTTGAACTAATTTAACATTTACGAGTATAACTTAAAAACTTAAACTACGATGCAAGATAGATTGCTTAAATTACTTAAGAGGTAGATATGAGGGAACAAAGAAGGGATTAAGGATGGGTAGTTAAAGAAGAGAAATGCGAGAGGACTGCACTTTTGAAGATTGCACGGTTAGAAATGAGTTTGATTCGTGGTGGTAATGAATTCCATAGTTTGACAGCATGAATGAAAAATAAACGGCTTGAGTTTAAATATTGGTGACGGAAAGGAACAATACTTAAAATTCTTACAGACCGATTAAAGACAAGTTTGTTGAATAAGTAGGACGGACATTTATTACTAATGATTTTATGTAGAAATATACAATTACTTGTAAAGGTGTGTTGCTGTAGTGTGCAGCCAAATAGCTTTTTTGAGTGTTCAGAAATATGGTCATATCTACGGAGGCCATTTACGTAGCGCACCGCATCGTTGAACGCTACTTGTAACCTATGCTGGGACATTGAGTCAAGGGCGCTATAGACAACGTCGGCGTACGTAATGATTGGGGCTATTAATGCTAGTACCAACTTGCGTCTAGTTTCCACAGGAGTAAAGTACGCCGATAGCCATAATTTGCGTAAACATCCGTAAATCCGACCAATGACTATTTGAGTATGACTGTAGCCTGATAGAGACCGATCAATAACAATGCCAAGACTTGTGCAATGCTCAACAGCAGTAGTTTTATTATTGCTCAAACATACTCGTATATCTGGTAGGATATTCAAGTTAAATTTTCTAATAGATATAGGTATTATTTGAGTTTTAGAGGGTTCAGAAGCAGCCTATTTACGACGGACCAAGCATATATTCGAGAAAGATCTTCATTAACAAGAAGAGCCAACTCAGAGAGCTCATTAAAGGGTTTCCCTAGATGAAGTTGAACATCATCAGCATAAAGATGCACAGATGTCTGCGTGCAGACTGATGGGAGATCGTTGATGAACATGCAGAATAATAATGGTCCAAGAATTGACCCTTGAGGAAATCCTTGAACTAAAGCTTTTAGAGAAGAAGATTTGCCGCCAGAGGTAACACTCTGAAATCTTCCTGATAAATAACTACCAATAAGCCTGACAACCAAACAAGTTTTTTAGCTTCCTCTTTAGGATGTTGTGGTCTACCCTATCGAAAGCTTTCGAAAAGTCAAGCAGACAAAGAAGACTTACATAGCCCTTGTCATAATCCTGCCTTATTTCGTCAAGTAGGTTTATCATAGCTGTAGAGCAACTGTGATTTACTCTAAGCCCTGATTGTTTAGGATAAAACAAATTGTAGTAGCTATATGGTTCAGAATTTGCTTCTCTAAGACTTTTTCAAAAATTTTTGATAGACAAGGTAGTATGCTAATTGGTCGGTAGTCAGAAGGGGAATTTGCTTTTGTTTTTTTGGCGATTGGAAGTACCCTTGCAATTTTCCAAGACATGGGAAAATCTGATGTGGTAATGCAAAAGTTAATAACATGAGTGAGATGGCCGACAATATGAGGTAATATAAGTTTAATAAACCGTATTGGTAGATCATCCTCTCCAATAGCGTCAGACTTAACGGCCATGGTGCATTTAAAGACTTCATCTTCGCTCACCACTTCAAAATCTTCTAGTCTTCACACAGAACTTTCCAACTGCGCCGATGTGTGATAAGAATCAAGATCATTATCATGGAGTTGATCGCCTACGAAAAAGTTGTTAAGAAGATCTGGGTCGAGAGCACTCTGAGGGTTAAGGACTTTAGAGACGCCAATTTTTTGCATGTTTCTCCAAAGTGTTTTGGCGGGTAAAGAGGCATTAAGCTTTGATGCAAAGTAGTTCTTTTTAGATGCACGTATAACCAGAGTTGCATGATTTCGGGCTTGTTTAAATACTTCCCAATTGACATTCGTTGATCTACGCTTCCATCTACTGTGTAATTTATTTCGAATCTTGATAATATTAAAAACATCGGGGGTGAACCATGGACAGTTTTGGTTTTGTACTCCTACTGTTTTTGTCGGTACATGTTGATTAAACAGTTGGGTTAGGATCGATTGAAAGGAATCAACTTTGTCATTTGGATCAGATTTCAGTCTGCACTGCATCCAAGAAGCCGATGTTGTTGCTAGTAGAAGAGCATTAATATCAATCGAATTGAAGTCTTTATAAGAGAAAGAATCAGTAGTAGAACATTAAGATAAATTCATATTGTATGTCAGGAACATTAGGTCATGATCAGAGATATCAAAAGATATCTGGTCAGAAAGTAGGACGAGCTTAGAATCAGAAACTTTAAAAAGGTCAAGAAGGCTGGGTGAAAAATCTGGGACAAAGCGTGTTGGGTAGGTTGTATTAACTATACTCAGACCAACAGAGGACACTGAGTCTTTCAGCTGAAATGCGCGTGAGTCATTTCTTAACAAATCAGCATTGAAATCTCCACAAACAATTATATGCTCATAAAATGCACAACATTCCGAAAGAGTAAGAAAGAAAGACGCCGAAGAACATCTTCGGTTTTTACTATACACACATGAGACGAGACACTTAGTACTACAGCCACTTATTTCAACAGCAATAAATTCAACACCAGGTCCACCAGATTTAAAAGTGCTTTCCGACTTAATAGTTGACTTTCAGTAAATTGCCACACCTCCACCTGTGGAATCAGTGATTCTATCATTTCTATGCAGTTTGAAATTTGGTATGTCATAGATTTCATCAGGTTTCTTTGGTTTGAACCATGTTTCACTCACAAAAATAACATCAATACATGAAGTTGAGAACAAATATTTTAAATAGTCTAATTTAGTGTCATTTAAGCTTCGTGCATTTAGATAACAAACCCTGAGTCCATTAAAGCGCTGGGAAATAATATTTGCCATAGTGTATGTTGATTTTTCATTCATGCTGTACACCTCACTGGAGGAAGAGCTTGAAACATCCATAGTTTAAAATTGAGAGCAGGCGAGAAAAAAAAGTGCATTCCTTGTGAGGCTGTTGGTGAGGGGAGGAAATTTAACAAGAATGGGAGAAGAAACAGTGAATACAGAATTTAGCATTCGAAAAAAAAATTTTCCAAACGAAATGAGTGCGGTACGGAATCAACAATACGACCCGATAAGAATATATAATTTGTTGCAACTTGAAGTCCATCAAAAGACGGATACCTCAATAAAAGTTTGTTACAACAAAATTACCTCATTTGCCTCATAACAAAATGCCTTCAAGAGCCCCTTTGTCATAGAGAATTCAATTTCGAAACTTAACTCATCAAGAAGAGGTTTCTCCAAACCTAGCCAATCCTTCATTTTATTAAGTCCTACACAAAGAAAGTACTGACAAATTAAAATGAAGAACCCTAAAGCTTCACTAGAAAATCACTTTTTAATCTTCTCCCTCCTATGCTCGTACATCAATGGATGAATTTGAAAGCCACTCGTCCCCAACCAGGTTGGTTTTCAAAAACCCCAAGTAAAGAAAGCACTTATATCTCAAATGGTTTTCCTACATCTTTGTTCACTCTTAATGTAAATAACACTCCATTGAATAGGAGTATCTACGAGTACAAGAACTGCCTTTGACTAATATTCGTATTTTATATTTGCTCATGTATCTAACGATTTTTAATTGATTTTTTTAATTAAAATCAATCTATGAACTCGTATCATGGACTCACTTATCCTCTTATACTACGGATACCTACCTACCCATATAGATACGAGTACAGATGAACATGTACGACCGGAAGTTACATCAGCATGTTTGTTTTTATAAGAGGATACAAGTCTATACCGTAGGGATAGTTCTGAGTGGATATTCGTCCTTTCTCATCAAATAAGTCGTCTGGAAAACCAATAAACTATTGTATAATAACGGAAGAAAGGAAGTGTACTTTTCCCTATTAATCTTTTACGATTGAAGTTTATGTTGTATTAGGTGTGTGTCTCAAAGATATATCATGGCCCAGGAATATTATACTTACATCCACTGGGTACTTAAAGAAAAATACAGGATTAGGGAAGACCGAAAAATCCTGGGCCAATGGATGAATTTGTCAAAAGAAGAATCAGATCATAAGACAAAATTCACGCTTAAAAGGTCAGTTGGTATGAATGGGATGAAATGCGGCCTCGCTTTATTGTTTTGTGGGGGGAAATTCAAATCCTTGTTTTGCCCCTCGAATCTTAAGCACCGAATGCTAGTAGGAACTTTTGTGTTAATTTGAGAGTCCTTACGGTCACTCGTTTTTTGTTTCAGGCGTTTGGGAACTGACTACGGGGTATTTTGAATTAAATTATTGTAACACAGCATTATTTGGATGTACATGGATGTGCTTAGGTGACTTTGCCGTCTAGAAAAAGCTAGAATGTGACCCCATTTTATGGGCTAGTTTGAGTACTTGATTGTTTCAAAATAACAACAGAAATATGAAGGATAAAACGGAAAACAGTCCTTGAATTGGATTCGGTTTTGACGACGACGCATCTCATATGTTCAAAAAAGAAACGTTTTCTTTCCATTCACATACACATTTCAGTAAATTTTTTTCCAAATTACTTCCAAAATGAGTCCTATGGCCACGATTGCTTTGACTCAACGCAGCAATTTATTAATTATGATTTGTCTTGGCAACCGAGAGCAACAAAGCGAGACAGAGCTTCCTCGGCAATCGCTCGATGCCATGTTCGAATTCCCCTTTAAACTCGTAGTTTCAATACAAATGGATTTTTAATGGCGGTCAAGCATTTATGGAGACGCAAGCGTCGATAGGTCCATCTGAACTACTTGCTGCACACAACCATTTGAAGCTGGGAGCTTCTTAAACGTGCTCAGAGCCCAGGTATAAAGAAATCTTCATAAATGTGCCGGCATTCACTCAACAACCGTGAACAGCCCAACGACGGCTCTTATAACTTCAGCAAGGCTACAAGCATCGAGCAGGATCCTTGGTCGGACTCGTGGAAAAATAACAAATTAGAGTTAGTTAATAGCATCAGATACGTACGGGTATAATGTTAAGACTGTTACTCATTGGGTTTTAGTTTGCTATAACGATTATATTACCGCAACCCAAACAGTCCGAGGTAGGCCTTGCAAAAATGCGAATGAAAAATTATGACATCTAGCATATTTACTGCGCTGATTTGTATGGACGTGAATTTAGTGTTCAAGGGACAATCTGCTTGAAAGCCAAACCTGATATGAGTTATATGTGCACCTAGACTGAACATCTCCACAGTGTTCCCGCACCAAATTTGTAATAGGGGATCTTAATGCAATCCTGGTTTGAATGTAAGCTCAATGAGCGGAAAAGGTGGACAAATCAAACGCTTCTCAAAAAGGCAAAGAAAGCCCATGAGAAGTCAATTACAAACTGAAAGATGTTACTTAAGGGATGACTTCAAATGGAAGTCTGCAAATATGACTACGGACAACTAGTAGCAGATTCGCAGTCCCGTTGAAAACATGAAAAGGCTTCTTCTGAAGACTCTGTAACCGCGATATCAGGTGGAATAAATAAGAATGACAGTGACAAAGAATTCCATCTCTTGACGTAGGTGAAGTTAAGGTGACAATTTCCTAATCTGCTGTCGCAAAACTGGTTTATCAAATGTAGGATATTCGCAACTTTGCTCCGACAATTTAATGGTTATAAGGCGATGTTGGCTTGAGGAAATGTTCTTACGTAGCCTGTGGATCTCTAGTTTAAGCATTGGGGTCTCGATCAGGTGACTGACATTGCTCGGGAGAGAAATATTTAAAGTGCAGGCTGTAGTCGTAGCGGTTATTGGGATTTTTATTCGGGGAATGACTTAGAGAGTAAGACTTCATCTTCATCTAAGGCCCGACAAAGATTCGCATTAGGGCTTAATTCGCAATATAAGTGAACATCTACGCTCTGATAGAGAATGAGGATGTCCTCTCCGAAGATTTTATTATATGGCCAGAAGACATCACCTCCTCAAAAAAAGCAGGCATATCGATTTTGTTGTGGAAAGTAATGTTACTATCTATGAGTATACAATTCATAGTTTCCACATCTTGATGTCCATTAAAAACAATGCCGAAGAGAACTTGAAGGGGTTGCAGGCTCTATAAGCAGATAAGAGGGGGAAAGAAAAAGGGAAGCGCACGATCAACGCTCTGTCGAAGCTTTACAGAGATGCTATCAGAAGAATGAAGTTTCTAAAATCGAACAGAAATCTGCGATGCTGGAGAAGGCATACTAATAGTAGAACCACAATTGGTGCTTAGTATTGTATTTGGGAAATTATTTCTGAGGACTGTTTCCTTACAATATCTCCCTATCAACCAGAATGAACTTGAATGTTGACGTTCATGCTTCATTATCATTGTTTCCATACACTTAACAAGTTAAAGTCAAGACATTGATCTACGAGATATAGCTATTGAACATGACGGCTTAATTGTTGAACTGTTTATGGCAGCGGATGATGTCTGGTTAAGGTGCAAATGTCAACTCAACACTACGACCTGGGTAATACAAAAATATTCACCGCAAATGGAACATAGACATTGTTTTCCGATCCTGAAGAAGAAAAATGCTTGGAATTGCGCCAACTAAATGGGAATAAGTCTCGATCTGACGTCTGCGTCTATAGAGATTAACTATACAGTGTCGTGTTTAGTTTTTGCATCCATGCCAAGCTCATTTGGCTATGACAAAGCCGAAACCTTCAATGTCAGAAAATAACTTCGGCATCATCTTGTATACTTTGTCATGTGAGATTTTTCAACATCCTTTTGACAGATTTGTGCGAAATCTGCAAGTTAGCTCCAGAGGCACTCTTTCAAAAGTCTGTTTAGCTACCCGCAATTTCAGACGACAATGACATAATGGAAAGAGTCTTCCATGAATGGTTTACGACTGTAAAATGAGCAGAAATGGTGAAAATGAGCCGGGCGATCAACGAGAGAGAAACATAATTTACACAGAAACAAGAAAACCGAAATACACAACAGCTGGTACAATGAGACTGTTTTGGACTTTGTCTACGTCGGCTCCGCTATCAACTCCAACAACAGAAATTGAGTCGAGCAACCAAAATGATTTTACATAGAACCGTCATCATCCCAGTTTTACTTAACGGTGCAGTAGTAGAACACGGAGACAATGCGGATGCTTTCCTTTAAGAGAAAAGTCCTTAAAATCACTTTCGATCTCATTTACCAGGTGTACCGGTATGAAGTGAGCGTCAAGATACAAATGTCTCGATAGGGAACATATATTGTGAACGGGCCATAATTTTTTTTTTTTTTGGTTGCTATGACGCCTGTCAAACATATTAAGTATACATCAAGTCATTGAGCAAACAACATCATATTTTTTCATCGTATTAAAAATGTCGAGTTTTGTACCAGACTTGCAGAAAGCATTAATTTTTTGTTTTCATTTGAAGAAAAGTGCTTCAGAGTCGCATCGAATGCTTGTCGAGGCATATGGTGATCATGCTCTTTCAGACGCAACATGCAAAAGATGGTTTCAACGATTCAAAGATAACGATTTTGATGTGAGAACTAAAGAACGTGGAAGACCACCAAAAAAGTTTGAAGAAGCCGTATTGCAAGCAATATTGGATGAAGATGACACTTTGAGTCAGAAACAAATGGCAAAAATGTAAAATGTTGCACAACAAACAATTTCTGACTGTATAATAGCTATGGAAAAGATCCAACCGACCAAAATGGGCCAGAGGACATAGCAACGTAATTTTGCTTAATGACAATGCACCTGCACACAAAGAAAAACTGGTTCAGGATACAACCAAAGCACTTAGCTGGGAGCTGCTACCCCACCCGCCGTATTCACTAGAATTGAATCCTTCCGACTACCATTTGTTTTCATCAATGGGACACGCATTAGCTGAGCAGCACTTCGAATCCTACGAGGAAGTCGAAAATTGAGTGACTTTTTGGTTTGCTTCAGAAGACGAACAGTATTATTGGCGTGGAATTCATAAATTGCCTGAAAGATGGGAAAAATGTGTAGCTAGCAATGGCCAATACTTTGAATAAAGTGTTTTTTAATTTCCCATTAAAAATTAGTGTTGTATTTTCACAAGAAAACGCTCACTTCATACCGGTACACCTGGTACATCAATGCAGAATGGGCCAGTCGTTCCAACAGCAAAATGTATGGGTTGTACAGCGATGGCAAGATCTTTAGAAAAACAGCTTGAACGCATGAATAGCAGTACCCCGGAAAGTTCTCAACTCAAATCCAGAGGAAAAACGCAAAAAAGAACGACTTTCATCCTAACTGGCGCCCAATCCATATTAGGATGTGGCATTGTACTAGGTAGACTATGAGTTTCTACTGCCTAGCCAAAGGTGCTTTCCTTTTCATATTTTTGCTGTTGGGTAAGGATTTGGTGGGAATTGTATCCAGGCACTCGTTTCGGTATCTGAATCTTAAAACGTCACAGTTTTCTTCCTATCTTTTACCCGGCTTATCAGAGCCAAGAAGATGTTCTTGGAAAGCAGTGATTTAGTGAATTATTAAATACAGACAAAATTCTCTTTCCGTTTCTGGTTTGCTGGAGTCGGTAAGAATTCCATCCATCGAACTGTTTTTTTTAGTTCACAATACAGAGTGTGGCATATAATACCCCGGACACGAACCATATCTCAAGAACCAAGAGCACCATCTACGAGTACTTATCCGAAATGTCAAATTTCATGACAAGAAAACACGAAAAAGAAGACCATGCTCATCACATTCTTCGGCAGCAAAAGAATTATTCACAAAAAATTCATTACACCTGGTGAAACAGTTAGTGCCGCATAATATCATGAAGTTTTAAGGCGTTTCGTGACCAGAATCCATCGTATTCGACCCGAATATATCAATCTAAAATGTTGGTCTCCGTTGCACAATAATGCACCCAGTCACAAAGAACTCATTGTTCATCAATCACCCTCCATATTCACCTAATGTGGCACCGTGCGACTTCTGTTTATTCCTGAAATCGAAATCAAAGTTAAAAGTATGCTTTTTGGCGACATTCCGACTATTCAGCACTATGTTTTCTAGAGCCAGTCCGGGATATTATTTGCCACACTGTGTATATTCTGTTTCCCTTGGTTGGACAGTTAAGTCGACATCATAACCGCCAACAGAGTACAATGTAAGCAGCCCAATATTGTGGGTAATAATTTTGTACTTTCCTGGAAAAACGAGTACTTGTTATTTCTGGTCCAGTTTGTATCGATTGAGTACGGAGAGGAAGATACTACAGTGCAATATAACAGGAGCAACGGTTATGCAACGTTCAATACTTTCAAAATGATGACCGCGAAAATCCAAGCAATCAAATACGGAGATTCCTCTGTGAACTTATGGTAATATCTATATCGAAAAGGTCATTCCAAACGTATGCACTCGTGTGATTCTGATGCTCAAATTCAGCAAAGCGTGGGTATAGAGTATTTATGGACACAAAAAAGTCATACACTCTTTTTGAACTTCTTCTTTATGACATTTGGCGTTAGTTCCAGTTTTTATGACCATGTGTAGGGTATTGAGTTCCACAGGTCTCGAAATATATGAAATTGCCAATGGCTTTGGGTTATTTAGTCATTCCAACTGCAAACCCCGGCATCCAATTAGTGGCATAGTGCACAATTTTGCTTCGATAAACCCAGTGACACATCGGTTTGAGTTATCATACATGGGTCTCCTGCAGAAGCGCTACATGGACTTTAGTCCATCCAATACAGTGGGTTGATGGCTTTTTTTGTCTAAAGTTGCTGCAGTTAATTACAATAAATAAAATGGAAAATATTTTTCGAACAGAGGGTAATCAGACATCCGCTTGTTTCTGAATGTAGTGCAATTTTAAAGGTATCTGACACTGGATACACCGCCTGAATGATTTTAGATGGAGAATGATGTCTTCTTTCAGCGGAACTGTCACATCTTGGATTAATTTCATCCCAAAGTCCTTCAGTCCTTTATAGCCAATAGTACGAACTTGTGCTCCGAAACTAACATTGCACATAACCGAATGAAGTGTTTAGAAACTACAACCTAATCAAGAAACATCTTCTTCCACATCCTTTTAATTTCCTTATTAAACGTCTTGAAGTTTCTTCTATGACTTCCCACGACGTACTTTCTGGATTTTATGAACCCAAGGACTGAAAGACTTTAATGTTCAGGAGCAATTAAAACGAGTTAGAGCATTTGCCATGATTAATTGTCTGCACGTTTTAGAGTTCGTTCCAAGTCTGGTTTTAATTACGAACGATTTTATTTGAAGAACTCTTGGAGTTTGTGTTTTAAGTTCTCATGCAGACACGAGATGAGAGTGCTATATCGTCAGGAATGGTTTGCAGTAGATAGCGATAGAGGGAATAATAATTTTCCTGCACACCAGAGTGTCCTTCATGCAGTTTTCTGTATACGAAATTAAAATTGATATCTGCTTTATTTTAGAAAATGAAAAAGTTATTATTTGCGGCATGCTGAGCTATTTGGCCTTGCATTCGAATGAACTTGACTTGAGTGTTTCGGAAATTATACGAGGGCGGGTCAATAAGTCCGTGACTTTTGGATTAAAACACAGATTTTTTGATAAAAAAATAATTTTATTTTTCAACGTAGTCTCCCTTGAGCTCTATACACTTTGTCCAACGCTTCTCCAATTTTTTTATCCCTTCCAAAAAAAAATGATTTGTCGAGGTCCTCAAAATAGGCCTTTGTTTGCGAGATGACTTCATCATTGGAGTCAAATCTTTTTCCACCAAGCCATTTCTTCAGGTTTGGGAACAAGAAGTAGTCGCTCGGAGCCAAATCTGGAGAATAGGGTGGATGAGGGAGCAATTCATAGCCCAATTCATGAATTTTTGCCATGGCAACTGCACATGTGTGCACCCTTGCATTGTCTTGGTGGAAAAGAACTTTTTTCTTGGCCAAATGAGGTCGTTTTTTTTTTCAAATCGTCATTGAATCGGTCCAATAAGTTGACATAATATTCCCCATTGATTGTTCTTCCCTTTTGAAGGTAGTCAATGTGGATTATCCCGCGTGCATCCCAAAAAACAGTCGCCATAACTTTATTGGCTGACAAACCCACCTTGGCCTTCTTTGGCGCCGATTCACCCTTAGAAACCCACTGTTTTGACTGTTGTTTGTTCTCTGGTGTGTTGTGATGGATCCATGTTTCGTCCACGGTTACAAAACGGCGCAAAAACTCCTCCATATTGCGATTAAACAACGCCAAACGTTGCGTTTGTGGTCGACTGTGAGCAAACGCGGCACCCATCTTGCGGAAAGCTTTCTCATGCCCAAGTGATCATTCAAAATTGAAACCACTGAGCCATGCGAGATCCCTACGGCTTCCACAATCTCTCGCACTTTCAATCTTCGGTCGGCCAACACCATATCGTGAATTTTTTCGATTGTTTCGGGTGTAGAGACCTCAACTGGGCGTCCAGGACGTTCGGCATCTTCAGTGCTTGTACGGCCACAACGAAATTCAGTAAACCACTTTTTTTCCATTGAAATCGATGGTGCAGAGTCCCCATAGTATTTATCAAGCTTAGCCTTGGTCTCGGTAATGGTTTTTTTTTCGCAAGAAATAATGCTTAATAAGCACACGAAATTCACTTTTTTCCATTTTCTCCTCAAATTAGTGAGTAGTCTGATAAAAATAGCTGTCAAACACAAACTAACTGACGCAGCAAGTTTAAATTTTGACAGGAGTCAACTGACAGATGCCTATTGACAGGAGCAGTGTTGCTGTTTCAGTAAAGAGGTCAGAAATTCAAAAAGTCACGGACTTATTGACCCGCCCTCGTATCTCCGTCATTGGATTGATTCTGCCGCTGGTATACGAAAGCAGTATCCTGGTTCCAAACAGTGTTTGGCCAGTTGGTCTGGTGTCGTCATTCAACCAGTTGGTTGAGACAAGCTGAGCAATAACACCGAAAACAAAACCAAACTTTTTGATGTTGCATGAAGTTTATTGTTTGCTGTAGAAATTGGGTAAGTGCTGAAAGGCAGCTGTTTCAATGTTGGTTATTTTCCCTCAAAGTGGCACTCATTGGGGACTGGTCGATGTTCATCTGGACTGGACTTGTCTAGTTTATAAACGCGATTGCTGAATCAGGCAAGAAGTCCTAGGTTCTCAACATGTGAACGAGTGCCTCGTAATAATTCATATTAAGGCCTGGTTTGCGAACAGAAGCGCAATATGTGCGAACGGCCCCTACAGAGAAGAATGATGACTGTACCACAAATAGCTTCTACGAAAAAGATCCACGAGCAGAAAGGGTAGGAAAGAGGCGCATATTTAAGAGAACCGTCGGAAGACATAGGCTGCATGAAACCACCCAGATAACAGATATACGCTAACCGACCTTTTGGCCCGGTCAAACGTTGTCGTAGCTTAAACGCGGTTCTTACATCTCGATATTTACAAGAGAACTTGGAGAACAACAAGGCGTCAACCAGATTGTCCACAATACAATCGACGCATGACACTCCTTCAGTATTGCGCATTGTGCATCGAGCGTTCCGAGGTGCCAACATCGACCCAGACCCTACCTTGTTGTAGCTCAGGTACGATTTCGAATATCCGAAGCGCAAGGGAAAGCTAATGCTGTGAGCAATCGAGTCTCCCTGCTGAGTTTCTCTAATAACAAAAACAACATGCTGCGAACCAACTTGTGTACTTGGTTAGGAGCCGAGCCCACCTCATCTGTAGTCGAACGAAAGTATGCGCGACGAATTGCCAAAAACAATCAGAAACAAATGAAGAGTTCTTCTATTTTATCGGAGCACAAACAACACGAATTGGAGACAGGGACGTCATGACAACGGAGAAAGCAAAAAGAACTATGTGAGAAGAGATGCTTGGAAAAGCACAGAAGCAACCCAAAGATAGCGAGAAACCATGCACTTGAAAAAGATGCCAATCAGCTGACAACTCCTCGGGGGATCTTACTTACTTAATTTACTTTCAATGGCGCGACAGTCCGGGGTGGACCTGGGCCTCTCCAGCTACTTCGATCTCTTGCTGGCTGCCTCCAGTTTCGCACGGTAATCTGTGGTCCCCTTCCACTTGTGTGCACCACCTGAGTCTTGGCCTTCCTCTACTGCGCTGCCTCTCGGGAACGAATTCGAAGATTTCGGCCTTATTTCCTTTTTTATAAATGAGGATGATGTAAGATTCCTTTCATAGGAAGGGAAAAGTACCTGTTGAAACAGACAAGTTAAATAGGGTAGCGAGTGAAGGACCGAGATGGCTTAGACACTTTTTTATTACAATAGCCGGAAGGCCATCAGGGCCGGACGAAAAATCATCTTTAAGTTTGGTAATGTTTTCAGAAACCAAAGATGTTGCTACATTAAGCGAAATGGATGACGTCTCTGGACAGTTTCTCATATAGCTAAAGTAACTAGGGTCGGGTTCAGGTGTTTGCTTGTAAAAGGATTTGTTAAAACAACAGGCAAAGAAGTTAGCAATGGCTTTTGGGTCGGCAGAAGATTCACTAAGAAATTTGAGGGAAGATGGGTAGACTGGTAAAAGCGTTTGGGGTCCGAGATTAAACTAAATTGCATGTGGTAGAGGTACTCAAGGTAAAACGACATACAAAGTCCAGAAAAACGATTCTACGAGTATACAAAACGATAGTTAGGGAAGTCGGAATCAGATCGAATTCTTAAGAATTTGTGCCACAGCTTGTTTCTTTTATTACGGAGAGAGCGCAACTCCTTGTTATGCCAAAGAGGAGCGAACGTGCAGTCTTTTCGGGAGGAATAAGGAACCGATTGGGCAAAGCAGGAGAAAATTAACGAATAGAAAGTTGATAGGGCAAGAACAATGTTTGTTGTTTCAGCAATAAAATCAAAGTTAACGTTGCCAATAAGGCTCTTTAGTTTGTTAAAGTCGGCTCTTCTAAAATTGAATGAATATGAATTTTCATAATTACGTAAGTATATAGGTATAATTGAATATAATTGAAGGTGGTGTAATACAGGAAATAAAGCGCGTTTTCTAGATTTAAAAACTAAGGCATTAAAGATGTTCTACCATGGAACGGTCAATGGACGAAAAGGTGTTGGAATCGTTGTTGCAGCGGATCTTCTAAACAACATCGTTGGTATCTTGAAAATAAGCGACCGCTTGATGAGTGTTAAACTTGTCATACACAATGAAACGTGAAACATTGTTAGCGCGTACGCCCCACAAAATGGATGCGACCAATCGGAAAAAGATACATTTTGGTCAGAGCTCGGTAATTTGCTTAGAAATATACCTATCGATGAGATGCTCTTCGTAGGCGGAGATTTAAATGGCCACGTCGGAGAAACAAATGTTGATTATGGGGACTGCCATGGCGGTAAAGGCTTTGGAACCAGAAATTCAGCTGGCGAAGACATCCTTGTAGCGTGTAGGGCTTACGGCTTAACCGTCTTAAATACAATGTTTATTAAACATCAACGACATCTCATCACCTATAGCAGCGGAGGCCACGAAACGCAAATAGATTATCACCTCTGCAAAATGTCGATGAGAAACCGTGCTAAGGACTGTAAAGTAATACTTGGAGAATCGGTAGTAAGCCAACACCGTCTGCTCATTACAGAATTTTTCACAGCGGAACCACCGAAAACACGGGCATCGTTTGGAAAGCCAAAAATCCGGTGGTATAATCTATCGAAGGAACGAAACGCAAGATTTATCGCACTGGCTAAAGAAGTACTTAGCCCGCAAGAAATGTGGAACAGCATGCACGAGGAATGCAAAACACTCGCAAAGTCCCATCTGGGGACTATATCGAAATACCATCACGTCGGCAAAGAAACATGGTGGTGGAATGACGAAACCAAACGAGCTGTGGCCGACAAGAAGAGTGCATTCCAAGCGTGGACAAAATGCGATCGGAGCGACGATATCGAAAAAGCTCGACTGGCTCTTGAATACGCACTGGCTCTTGAAAAAGATCGCAAAGAAAGCTCGGCTCGAACTCGAGCGGAAAACCTGTACCAGGAGTTGGAACAAATATCCTCACGATCGGCGGATAGAAGACAAGCTATCCAAGAAGTTCAAACGTCGTACAATACAAAACTGCCAAATATTTTTATGCTCGCTGCACAGAGGCGAACAAATTCAATGGAAATAACCTCGCCGAAATACATCAAAAAAGGCAGACCGTCGCTTACTAAGAAATGAAAAGGAAATTTTTGACCTGTGGCTTGAGTACAGTGAAACAGTTTCTACCTGATATCATGTCGACAGCTGGTCTGTCCGAGGAGGATGTTTCGGACTTTTCAATCGAAGAAATACGTAAAGCCATCGGAAAAATGAACCGTGGGAAAGCGACGGGACCAGACAGCATTCCATCAGAGTTTTGGTCGCAGATGGAGGGAATCGGCAGCGAATGGCTATCGAAATATCGAAAATAAATTAAAATGTGGACAACCTATGCCAAATCAATGGAGAAGTAGCTTCTTGGTTCCAATATACAAAGCAAAAGGCGACACTAGAGAATGCAGCAACTACCGTCCAATCAAGCCTATGTCACACACGATAAGAATAGTCGAAAGAGTCTTAAACGAACGTCTTCGGCAAATAATAAAGCTCGATAATAGCCAGTGTGGATTTGTTGAAGGAAGATCGACGGTGGACGCTATCCAAAGCCTACGAATAATAATGGAAAAGCACCGAGATTCGTCTAAGGATTTACACATGGTATTTAGCGACCTCGAGAAAGCATTCGATCGAGTGCCTAGGGATCTCATATGGGCCGCGCTGAGGTCTCAAAAGGTACCGGAAACGTATGTTAGAATAATACAAGACATGTACGGAAACGTGAAAACTGCGGTTAAAAGCTCTGCTGGACTAACGAGAGAATTTCCAGTTAATGTCGGAGTGCATCAAGGAAGCGTACTTAGCCCTTTCCTCTTTAACGTAGTACTCGACTATCTTTTAAAAGACTGCATGCGCGAAGCAAATGTAACGCCAATTCTCTTCGCTGACGACGCAGTTATACTTAGCGATAACGTCGAAGATTTACAGAACGCCTTAGATTCATGGAGAAATGCGCTAGAGAGAAACGGGTTTAAAATAAGTCGTTCAAAGACGGAGCATTTGACGTGCCCATTTGCACATCCGTTGCCACCTGTTCCGGATATAATGTTAAACGGAATAGTTCTTCCGAAAAGCACTATCTTTAAGTACTTAGGATCAATCGTTAACATGGAAGCGAAATGTGGCGACGGCGTAAACTACAGAGTGAATGTTGGATGGATGAAATGGCGGGAAAATTCGGAAATCTTTTGCGACCGAAAATTTCCACTTAAATTAAAGGGGAAACTCTACACCACGGTTGTTATACCAGCTCTTATATACGGTTCACAGTGCTGGACAATGTACGAAGCGTTAAAAAACAAAATGACGGCAGCAGAAATGAAAATGTTAAGGATGTCTAGTGGAGTCACTAAACGCGATTGCATTAGATCTACGCGTATAAGAGGAAATCTACATATAGAATAAGCTGGTATTGCCACGTTCAAAGAAGATCTGCGGAAAATCCGGTAAAAAAGGCACTATCAACTACGGTCACTCCAACTGTAAGAAAACGAGGTCGGAAAAAGAATTCCTGGATTTCTCAGATGGCAAATGCGCAACAACGCAAGGGGCTTACCACTGAAGCGATCCAGGACCGAGCATTATGTAGACGCGTTCTGCGGTCTGCGACATTAGCCAACCCCATAAGCGGAGCAGCAGCGATGCAGTAAAAATGGGAAACTCGTTACGCATAAGTTCGCATAACGAGGAAAGGGTTAATAAAAGGATAAGAAGATATAGGTATAATTGACAAGGGCGGATGAAGGCGGTCTAGGGTGAAAGAAGATGATCACTCCTATAAACGACACAGTTATCCGAATCGGTAGTGAAGACTATGTCTGTTTATTATATTGGGTATTCCACTAATCTGAAATAGACTTGAGTTTGTTAGGCAGTCCACCATCAATATTTCTATTTCAGTTGACGAATTAAGAGAGACAAAATGAGACGAGTTGTCGGAAGGCGCCCACTTCAGGTTGAAATCGCCTACTATGATAATACTATCTTCAGGTTGTGCTTCATCGGTCAAAAAATCCACTGCGTGAACTACAGGTCGATAAGACTCAATTGGTTGAGATGGGTGAATGTAACAACAAAGTATGTAAAGGCAGCGTTTGGGGATTGTAATGCTGACACATACTTACTCAAAATTGTCGGTATGAGGAATGTCAACAGGACTATCAGCTCTTTCAAATCCATTTTTTCGAAAAACGTTGAAGTTAGGGGGGAAACAGCTCATGATTCTTAATATCAAATAAAATTAAGTTTGTTTCAGTAAGAACAATTAGGTCATAGGGAAGTTTTTGAGAATTGAGATATACGGCGGAGATTTTAGAGCGCAGACCTCTTAGGTTTTGGTAGTAAATGGACAGGCATTTTGGACTGGAGGATACGGAATCAGTTGGTTAGGAACTGTAATAGTTTTTAACATTTGAACATTTGTAAGTGGGAAAGACGTTAAAAATTGACATACGAAAACAGCGTGCAAAGATCTTTTTGAACTTCGTCGGAAGTGATGTCGAAGCTCTCATGGTAACAAACGAAAATGTGCACCAATTCCTCTGGCTTTATTGGAAGGCCTTCTCGAACATTTTTATAGATGCGGCGGTCTCTCAAAAGAGATACTACAGTCGTTAGACTGTCATCATTCATATCTGAAAATTGTTTTGTAAGTTTCACAGTGGGTGGAAGAAGTGGATCGAGGTATTTCGGTTTAGAGTCAGGAGCAGGCGAGTAAAGTGAACGAGGGGATGAAGAAGGGGCAAGTTGGTCAAGTGCCTCAGATCTAGGAAGGGGAGTTTGGTTTGAGGGATTGGTAGATGGAGATGCGGAAGAGGTGGCTGGGCTTAGTATTATATGGGAGCTTACAAAATTAAAATATTTTTTTCAATGACGCAGCGTCAATTGAGACTTGGTTGGAAGGCGTCGGAACAAGCTATGTGCCCCATGTTTTCAAAACCTTCGAAATGGAGCTGTTCTCTGGCAATTTTTTTGACGGACAATTTGATGTACTATACATGAGGATCCGACTTTTGTGGAAGTTCACACAATTGTGGCGCGTTTTGATATTCTTATTAAAAATTTGATGCTTAGTATGACAAATATGAGAAAAATAAATTTGAATTGATTAAATATACTATATTTCAAGAAACAGACAACTCAATTCCCTGCCACGGATATCATTTCACTTGCAAATAACATCTCACATAAATCTATTTCCACTTTATTTTTTCATCAAAGCAGCACAAGAAGTTGTTCCTTCTAAAGATTGTTAAGAGTACAAAGACAACGTCTGTCAGGGGAGGTACTTCACTTGTCCTGTCTGATGACATCAAACACCTGTCTCGGCTCCATCATCGTCTTATAGATTTCCCTAAACGCATTACACTCCACGACACTTGAATATTTCATGGATAAATTATTTTACATAGACTGTTCTCTTCAAGTTGAGTTGGTCTTTTGGGCTTTCCTTCATTTTTCCTTTCCAGCCTGCTTCTTGTATCCGATTTTTCTTTGCTCTGAATATATTGTATACAGAGTGAGACAAAAGGTTCTGCATGAATTCGTAATGTATCTGAGACTTTCTTTCGAGAAAATGTGGCAAAAGAATCTTTAAACTTATACGTCAGTGCATGTGTGGAAGAAAATTTTTTTTTTTAATTTCCCAGAATGGTAGCACCAGCGGTTGTTCCCATGTTGAGATAAAAGATAATCAAATGTAAGTAACGGCACACGTAACTGATGCAAATCAAATAAAGGATCACAAAAAGTTACAAGTACATAGATGCAATTCTGGGAGTTTTTCCAGTTGTAACTTAACATTCACAGGCAAAGTAGGTTGGTTTATGGAGAAGTGATGGAGAAAGGAGAAAAATGATTTACAAGTACAAGGTCTGGAGTTCCAAGTAAGGAATGCAAGCAGCCACAATATTATGATGGTCACGTCCTGATAGTTAGTTGCATATGTTAGGAGGAATATCATGAAATTAACTTAGTCCATCAACGACGTACAGTCTCGAAATTCAAGTCATGAGAAATCATTTGCAATATGGTGAAACGTGTCGTCGTACGCCACAGAACTAAAAGCCCTAGGGCGCTCCTTAGTTAAGTCAATAAAAGGCAACGCAAACTACGAGTAAACAAATGAACAGAATAAACGAAACAAATATCCCGGCTCCACGTCTGGTGACAACGAGCTATGATTTAAATTAGAAAAAAAAAACGAGATCAAACGAGTCGTTTAGGGTACACATGTTGAAAACAAAGTAACCCCAACATTTTGGTGCAGCAGAGTACAACAGAGAAGGAGGAAGACCAAAATCTAAGTCCAAGAACATGTAGAGCTTCTTTTCCTGTAATAGGAACATGTATGCTTCATATCGCAACTGGACAAATCCTGCCAGTTTTGGCCAAAACTTAAAGAAACAGTCATCCTTGGACACAATATAGATAAAGAAACTGCTATATTTTAACTTTCAATTATGAAATTGCAAGTTGCCCCCACGTCACACTTTATTAATTGTATTCTAGATTGACTCTAAAGTACATTTGTGACGGGATCCATTGGCAGTAGGAACTAATAAGTGATTGGGACCATTAAAACGTATGCCATCCTTGATCCTGTGGCCAGCTAGGGAAGATTTGGAAACTGTTGGACGGCCGCCACCACGAGGTTCATTTCTAAACTCCAAAAGGTACGTCTGAACAATTTCTCTTCGAAAATCTAGCTGAGTTAGATTACTACCTTCTTGCCTTGACAACACCCAGGCAATGCATACGGCCGCATCAATGAGGTACGTAACAAATAGGTCACTACCATTTCTTCCCCCGGATTCCTATGCGATAGGTGTTTATATTTTGCTCCACTAGGCCGGTGCCTCCCATATTTTTATTATATTCTGTGAATACCCCCTTCGGGTAGGGGTTAGAATATACCCGAGGTATGCATGCCTGTCGTAAGAGGCGACTAAAATGCACCCTCCGTATACCGAGCGCGAAGTGTATACTAATTATGCAATGAGTAAAACAAATGGAATCATTACCCCAGGTGGCAGACCAGCTATGCTGGAAAATCCACCCTCTACGGAGGTCGGCTCGATGGATTCTGGGGCGAGCCAATTATTGCATCTTATCAACCCGTTCGGAAAAAGTTCACGGGTTTCGAGATCTCCACCACCTAGATCTCCAAAACAAGAAGATAACAACAGAAGTCCAACGACATCAAAAACGTCGTCTTGTGAAGAATGGACCTCAGCGAAAATAAATAGCCTGAAAGACGAAAATACCGAACTTCGTACTAGGCTAACCAAAATGGAAGCGACATGCGAAGATCTTAAAAAAGAACTGGAAAAACTGAAAACCAAGGAAAAGTCAAACAGCGACGTTATGTCTATTGAATCTGTTAAAAATATCTACGAAACAGATGAAGAAGAGCTAGGTCGAGAAACCGACTGGATCTTGCAAAAACGCCCCGGAAAAAAGCGTAAAGCTGCGTCTTCTCCCAAAATCGTCTCTCAACGTGAAGCAAAGGGAGATGAATCGAAGAAAAATGTCAACAATAACATGAGTCCTGAAAAAATCAAAGCGGAAAAACAACGAACACCCCCGCCAATCAATGTCACTGGAGTTTCAGATTACAAGAAACTCCAAAACATATTGATGACCCTGCCGAGATCGGACTATATAGTAACATCGCGCAATAATAATGTATGGAAAGTCAACGTCAAGGACGCTGATAACTATCGCATTCTTTCTCGCAAGTTAAGCGTCGAAAAAATCCAATGGTTCACATACAAGAACAAGTGCGAAAGACCTATTCGTGTCGTCGCCAGAGGACTGCATCCGTCTTGCCCAAAAGAAGATATCGTAAGTGATTTAAAAAACAAGGGTTTTAAAATCATTGATGTCGTCAACATCGAAAAGCGAGAGAAACAAAAAATTGAAGGAAAGGATATGACAGTTAAACGTAGCCTTCCCCTCTTTATGCTAACCTTTGAGAACACTGAACATACCCAAAAAATATACGATATTAAGTCAATCCTCAACATTATTGTTAAAATTGAGCCTCGACGCAAAAACTCGAAACTGATCCCGCAGTGTAAGCGATGCCAGGAATTTAACCATACGCAAGCTTACTGCCAAAAAGAGCCTCGGTGCGTAAAATGCGCAGGTAAACACCTGTCCAAAGAATGCAACGTAAGCAAACAAACCCCTCCGACTTGTGTCAACTGCAGGGGTAAACACGTAGCAAATTTCCGTGGCTGTGAAGTAGCAAAGGAGTTGCAAAACAGACGTGACAAGTTGTTTAAGGCACAAAAAGAGAATCCCAAAACTAAAGAAAAAACATCGGGATCTGCTCAAAATATCATTAAAAACGCCAAGGCGAAAGTGATTGATTCCAGTGTTGAAAAGAAAGCATCGGAAAAACTTACATACGCTGAAGCTACCAAGCTAAAGGCAAAAGATTCCGGAGATCCTGCTTCCCAAGTATTTTCCGTTATTCTCGCGCAGCTTGAGCAGCAAAACAAAATCAATGAACTTATTTTAGATAAGCTAAAGAAGTTTGAAAAAAGGTTCAATAAAAAACGTCCTTCGCCTAAAAAATGAAAAGGGAAAAATTAAACGTACTCACCTGGAATGCAAACGGAATCTTAGAAAAACTTTATGAACTTGAGTTATTCCTAAGGAAAAACGACATTGACGTTTGTTTGGTTTCCGAAACCCACTTGAAAAATGGGTCATCTGCAAAAATTAGAGGTTTTAAAGACTACTACGCGTATCACCCTTCGGGAAACGCGAGAGGCGGATCCTCTGTATACATTAAAGAGTCTCTTGAGCACAACGAAGATATAAAAGTAGAGCTCGAGTCTGTACAACTAATTGCGGTGCGCGTAAAATTGGTACGGAACTCCTTTACTATTTCAGCCATCTACTGTCCTCCACGATTTACGCCTTCAAAACATATATTTAAAAATATATTCAATTCTCTTGGATCGGCTTTTATGATTGGCGGTGATTTCAATGCCAAACACACTTTTTGGGGATCAAGATGTGTCTCCCAAAAGGGTAAAATACTCTATAAAGCATGTATGGAACACAATTGTGACTTCTATTCAACGGGCAAGCCGACTTATTGGCCAACAGGCACAACGAAAATACCCGATCTTGTCGATTTCTTCGTTGTTAAAGGAATTCGTAACTCGGATATAAACGTTGATGAAAGCTTCGATCTTTCCTCCGATCATTCTCCAGTCATACTGACAATGAACGACACGTTTATTAAAAAGCAAGGACCATTAAGACTAACTGGACGAAATACTAATTGGGAAGGATTCAGAAATGAGATTAATAATAACCTAGAACTAGACGTTTCACTTAAAGCAGCACTTGAACTCGAAATCGAAGTGGATTCTTTCGTTGAAATAGTCCAATGTGCTGCGTGGAACAATACACCTTGTAAACGAAAAAACACGGCTAAACGTAACTTAAACTACCCGCCTGAGGTAAAAGATATGATAAGAAAAAAAAGAAAAGCTCGCAAAAGATGGCAAACAACTCGAGCGCCGCAGGATAAAACACGCTTAAACAGGCTCTGTAATCTGCTCAAGGAGACTCTTAAAAGTTACAGAAATTCCGAAGTAAATACATATGTTCAAAACCTGACGGCAGGAAAAGAAACAAATTACTCGCTTTGGAAAGCTTTAAAATGCTCAAAAAGGCTCAAAATCCCCGCGCCACCAATCAAGGTCGGCAATAACGAATGGGCTAAGGGGGATAAGGAAAAAGCGGAGGTTTTTGCCGACTATCTTGAAGAAATTTTCAAGCCCTCCGACGGCCCGACACTGGCACCCGGCACCAATTCTTTAGAAAAAGCATATAGTAATTTTGTAATGACAAATGCAACCCTTGCTGAAATCAAAACTGTAATAAGGAAATTAAAACCAAAGAAGGCTCCGGGGTATGACCTTATTACCGGAGAAGTTCTGAAAATGCTACCCCAAAAAGCACTTATAAAGCTCTTACACATTATTAACGCGGCTCTGAGGCTTGAATACTTGCCAAGCCAGTGGAAAGTTGCAGAAGTCATTATGGTACTAAAACCAGGAAAACCTCCAAACGATAAAAAATCATACAGACCCATTTCTCTTCTACCGATCCTGTCGAAAATCTTTGAGAGGATTTTGCTAAAACGTCTTCTCCCAATTATCGAAAACCAAAATCTTATTCCCAGCCATCAATTTGGATTTCGGACTAAGCATTCAACAATTGATCAGGTGCATAGAATTACTGATGTAATTGAAAGATCCCTGGAAGAAAAAAAGATTTGTTCAAGCGTATTTCTTGACGTCTCACAAGCTTTTGACAAAGTATGGCATGAAGGTTTGAAGTTCAAACTGCGACGAATTTTGCCATTAAAGCTTTATAATATATTGACAAGCTATTTTGAAAATAGAATTTTTCGCGTTCGATACGGAAATGATGTTTCGAAATTTAAAGATATCCTAGCCGGAGTACCGCAGGGAAGCGTACTGGGCCCACTTTTGTACCTTTTATATACAAGAGATATACCACACGTCGAGGATACTGTTCTCGCTACTTTTGCTGACGACACCGCTATCTTAGCGGTTGGAGAATCAATAGAAGACTCAACGGCGAAACTCCAGACTGCTTTAAATAAAGTCTACGAGTGGACAAAGATCTGGCGAATTACCCTTAATGAGACAAAATCTGTACATGTGGACTTCACCTACAGAAAGATAAATCACTTGCCCATTTCTATAAACTCGGTGTGTATCCCCTTTGCAAACGAGGCTAAGTATTTGGGAATGACACTTGACGCGAAGCTTAAATGGAAAACGCATGTTAGAAAGAAACGAAAAGAACTAGAGGCCAAATACAGAGAAATGTACTGGCTACTTGGTAAACATTCCAAGCTAAGCTTAGAAAACAAGCTGCTTCTTTATAAGCAAGTGCTAAAGCCGGTGTGGACCTATGGTATACAACTCTGGGGTTGTACTAAGAAATCAAATGTAAATATAATACAAACTTTTGAAAATAAAGTGCTACGACAATCCGTGCGTGCCCCATGGTTTATAAGAAATAATGACCTGCATCGAGACCTCGGAGTTCCTTTCGTGGAAGATGAAGTCAGGAACTGCGCACGAAAACATAAAGTCCGGTTAAGCGGCCATATCAACAATACAGTCCTAGAAGTCTTGGACGAACGAAACATACTACGCCGTCTTCAACGAACTAAACCGTTGGACCTTGCGCGATAAATTGAAACCGCATTAAGAAAGCGGAATATGTAGGGTCTTCCATTGGAAAGTGTCCTACCAATCGTGACTAACTTATGAAATAAAAACTGCTTGATAAGTTCTACTTAGTTGCGGTATTAAAATCAACAATGAAGGGAGGTGTTTTTAGTGAGTAAGAATCTCACACTACTATGAGCACGCGCTTCTGATCCTCATAGTGTCTGATGGAAGATTTTCACCTGCCCTCGCCGGAAAAAAAAAAAAAAAAAAAAAAAAAAAAAAAAATTCGTTGGCTGAATCCTCGTCTGTATGAACTACGGGGTCTGGTGGTTCGATATATAACAACCAAGGCTCGAGATCTTCGTCAGATATACCCAAAAGAAATATCAGATATACATTCATACATTCACGCAAACCAGCGCCACAGGAGAATAGCTCGAAGTTAGAACATCATGGAAGTGAAATCGTAAGTAAACTATGAATCGTGCGTTGAATCGCCCGCACTTTGACAAGAAAAAGTTTCGAACTAGAAATCGTATAATGACAAAGTAAAATTGATGTAGTATGCATTCAAGAAGGCACCTACTTTTACTTGCAGACGAAAGTGCTCAAATCGTATTATAATGGTGTAGAACAAAATGAAAACAAAGTCGCCTTCATCAGGAAGACCTTGTCAGGAAGACTTAAGAGTGAAAATCCTACTCTTTTTGAAAGAACATAGTTGAACTAGAGACTAAAGATGTGCAAACTAGAGGTTTAATTGTTTTTAGCATAGGTGTGACCCCCAAGGACTATACTTAAGGTGATACTTGCAAAACCGATCCACCCGTACTGCGGCTGGGGTACGGATTTTGGAAGCTTCAACAAATCTCCTTAAGAAACTGTTTGGGCACTGACTTTTAAGTCACTGAGAGTAAACACTGTGTCTACTAACTGTGGGAGCTAGTTAGAGCAGCGAGTGTTAGCATTCAAGTAGACGAACTGAGAGATATGGAAAACGTCTTGCGACTATTTGATCTTACTTTACTTTACTTTAGGTGGCGCTACAGTCCGGGGTGGACCTGGGCCTCAATCAAAAAGAGTCTCCAGCTAACTCGATCTTTTGCTAGCTGCCTCCAGTTGCTAAGTTAACTGATGTCCTTTTCCACTTGCTTGCGCCACCTGACTCTCGGTCTTCCTCTACTGCGCTGTCCCTCGGGGACGGATTCAAAGACTTTTCGAGCCGGAGCATTGGTGTTCATCCGCTCTACATGACCCAACCATCTTAGTCGTTGATCTTCACTCTTCTGGCTAGGTCGATGCCGCTGTATAGTCCATACAGTTCGTCGTTGTATCTCCTCCTTCACTCACCGTCAATGCAGACGGGACCAAAGATCGCCTGAAGAATTTTCCTCTCGAAGCAGCCAAGAATACCCTCATCCATTTTTGATAATGTCCATGCCTCTGTGTCACAGAGCAGGACTAGGATTATTAAGGTCTTATATAGGGTAAATTTTGTTGTTCGAGAGAGGGCTTTACTAGCCTTCTTAGCCCAAAGAAGCAGCGATTAGCAAGAGTTGTTCTTCGTTTGATCTCAGAGTTGGTGACGTAGTCTGAATTCATAGCGGCGCCTAGGTAGACAAAGTCCTTAATTACCTCAAAGTTATACCAGTCAAGGGTGACGTTCTGTCCGAGACGTCGGTGTTCAGTGGCCTCTTTGCATGACAGCATATACTTAGTCACTATTTGATCAAAGGCTCAATAAACCTAAGACGTGATCGAGAACTGTTTTACAGAACTTCTATCCGTTCTTTCAACGACCCTGGGCATTCGAGCTTTCACGAAAATACATACGTCTTTCCTGGTTCTACAAGACTCGTCTGAATGAGGCCTTTCCTAACACGCCCATCACCTTCTGCTTGGTATTCATATCATGACCTGCACTCCCAAAGCCTACTTCCTTTTAGAAAGAAGTGGTCTTTAATATGACACTCACTGGTGTTCTGATAACGTTGCGCGCCATCGTAGTTGGGACTCTGTCTTATAGACATCCCATCTAATGTAACCAATTTCCCTTGACAAGGAATATCTCAGCCAGAAACTGAGTCAGTAAGAAAATACTCAAGAAATACGATGGGAGTGGCCTGACAAAAAGAGGATGAAGAACTGCGAGATTTGGATGCGGATTTGTTTCCGGCATGTAAACGAGCATCTCGTAGCAATCCATAAAAAGGCCTTATAAGCGCGCATACCCCCAGAGAGGAGAAATATGACGACACTAAAGACAGCTTCTACGAGCTCTTGAATAAGGCGTACGAGCAATACGCTAGCTATGACATTGAAGTTTTCCTCTGCGAATTCTCTGCAAAGCTAGGAAGGTATAGCCTGCGCGACAACACTTTCGATAACGGATTTAGGCTAATCGACTTTCCTTTCCTGCGGGACGAAACATTGTCGTAGCTAGCACGCAATTCCCACATCTCGATATTCGAAACGGGACTTGGAGAACTTTTGAGCAATCAGACTGGGCTGGGTTCAGGAAAGTAATTACAAAGAAAATTTCACTATGAAAGAATTTAGTTGATAAAGTAAGGCGCCATGCACTTTTTCCGATCCGAAGTGCAAAACCGAAAGGAAAATCACACAAGAAAGAAATATACGAAATATACAATAGTACGTTACAAAAGGGTTTATTTCCAAGAAAATGGGAACAATATTAGGCCGAGAGGCGGCAACAACACAACGTTTCTTTGAACGGGGTACCGAAGGTACCACTGATTAGAATGAACCGCTAATTTCGCCGCCCGACACTTTTATGGCGAATTTTTACGAGATTCCTAAAAAGATTCACCCATGGTAACACGACTCTATATATATATAAAAGCCTATCTCTAAGCAAGGGGTACTTATCCTTCATCCGTAGAACTACCTCCTCTGTCAGTCTTCAATAAGTCCTTATTTCCTCCTCACTTCCTGCTTTTTTTCAAACTTTTAGTAATCCTCCCTATGTTTTTTGTATCTTAAAAAAGGCTCGCACTTTTTCCTTTTTTTTTCTCCTAATCTCCTTTTGCTTAATTAATCTTTTCTTTTTTTATTTAACTTGTAAACTTTTTGATCGTCAACCAAGAAGTGGTTAACCCTAGCCCATAGCTATTAGCTCGGACCGTAGGTCTCACACACACATCCCCATTCACTCCCCGTTCAGAAGGGTGCAACAGGCCAATTTTGGCTTTTGTTGGTGCACAAAAATTTGCCGCAAATTTGCTGAAGTGTGCCACCGTTGCTTTCCCTCTCTCACTCATACTCATGCACGTCCCATTCTCATTTCCCACATCTGGGAAAATTTCTTTCAATATTGGGATTTCCCTTTGGCCCGAACTAATATTTTCCCACGATTCGCCATTGCGGTTGCATTCAGCCCCAATGCAACACCAGTCCCTCTTATAATTTACAAAAAAAAAGGAAAAAGATAATTTGCCAACCATATATGGCCTAACCGAGTTCATATCTAATGATCATTATCCGTTTCTAATAATGATCGGATGAGCTGAAGTGAGGGCGAAACGAGGAACTACTACGACGGGCCTTAGTGGAGGAAGTTCTAGTTTTGGAACGCTGCCCAATACAAACTAGCGACATCCCGGTGAATCCCTTTGGTTTAGTGTTTCGGTAGTGTGGGGCACGCAGATAGGGGTTCAGTCTTTACAGAGCTTTTCCTTTTACAAATTATTTTTTTTTTCTTTTGTACACAGGACTGCGGTGGGTGACCGTCCTTCACCAAGTAGAGCGTCGGTGATATCAGATATACGCAGAGGGTTCCAGACCGTTCGTCTAGCTCCAGACGTAAAGGGTTTGGGTGGAAATGACCGCCCGTCACTCTCATGGAGACTCCTGTCTCTTCTTCTCGTGGACTATTGGTTGCCCTCTCCGACAAGCATAAAAGCAGAAGGACAGAGTTCAAGAACCCACCAATTTTTCCCCATAATATACTTCTCCAAGAAGACAATGGACATAAAGTGAACTGGTGGGGCAAAAAGTGGATCGGGCAGGAGAGACAGTGATGGAGCGGAGATGTCATCTAAGGCTAAAGAAACTACCCGCTTAGAAAGACAACACAGCAGCTCTTGTTCACTAAAACGTTGGACGCTGGTCTCGCGTCTTCCTCCAAATGGTTACTACAACGGACCGTCCGTGCTACCTGCTGTAGTTGATCCTTCAATATACTAGGAGGGTGCACCATGGCTGCCCACCACCCTTCTAGGATTTTGAAGAACCAACGGGAAAGAATGTGGATGAGTGAGGACATGAGAAAAGGGAAAGAGTAGAACTTGTTGTGATAAATTTAACCGCAACAAAACCTTACTTTGTTGTACCTCAAACACGATTTCAGATATATCGAAAGCAAACGAAGGCTAGTGCTATGAGCAAGACATCGTTAAATTATGATACGCTCGAGTCTCCTTGCTGAGTTTCATTCGGTCACTACAGTCGAAACAAAATACTACGAACACAAGCCGTGAACCAACTTGTGAACTTGGTAAGGAGCGTACTCCACCTCATCTGTAATATACGGTCGACCAAAAGTATGCTCGATGAATGGAGCATCAGCATTGTATGTCTGATTCTCAAGAAAGAAAACACTCTGAACTGCGCCAGCAAGAGAGACATCAGCTATATTGACTTTGAAAGAGTGAAGCTCCAACGACTGAGATGGCTGGGTCGAAAAGTCTTCAATTTTGTCCCCGAAATACATTGCAGTAGAGGTGGCACACAGCAAGTGGAAGGGGACCTCAGCCAACCTTGGGTGCGAAAGTAGAGGCAGCTAGCAAAAGATAGAGCTGGCTGAAGACGCTTGTTGTCTGAGGCCCAAGTTCACTCCGGATTGTAGCGCCACCTCAAGGATAGTCCCTAGACATGCCTGAAATTTAAGATTTCTTGCTTAAGTTATCCTATTATTGCGAATTCGCTTCAAAGAAACGGGATCTTGCTGCCCATGGTCTCCCATGAAACACTGTACTCTTCATGACATTGTCACATCTTTTGTTTGATTCGGGTTTTATTAAGTTAGATGGAGCTCTTCTTACTCGAAAGTCAGATGAATCAGCTCGGTTTTTATGAAATTTACAATGTCCTCCACGTTAAACCATAGACATGATAACAATGTCGTATGCAATTGCTTGCATAGACTGTTGATAATATCAAGCAAAGAGTGAACCAAAATCCGACATAAGGCGACTATCTGTGAGTGCCACTGTCTATCTCCTCATCGATTTCATAATGGGGTCAGCGAAGGATTTCACTTCAACTCTTGTTAACTAAAAGAAAGGGCATTCACTCCTGGCTAGTGCAAGTCATTCTTCACAGAGTCTCCTCATATTACGGCAACTTTAAGTCAAATTTTAGTGAAATGCTTCCTACTCTACATGCTCTTGTAAATCCACGAAAGTTCCTCCGTTTCCCCTGAACTAAAATAGTCTGACAATAGCCTTATCTTCTGGTAGAATCGACACCTGAATACCAAACATTTACTAGGCTCATTTCGTTCCCATCCACCCGTAATCAACTCCTCCATCGATTTCGTGGCAGAATGTTAATTGAACACGCCGACTAATTTATTACACTTTAAATAGCTAGACCGTTGTATTCGTTCTTTTCCATGCTCATTAACTTTATGGTGCCTCAAACCAAGCTGAAATTGTACCTGAAGTGTTTGTTAATTTTTTTAAATGATTTTTTTTTAGGATCCAACAGCTGTTCGAAAGCAATAAACCATCCACTTGGGTCCTTCCTCACACCTCAAGACAATTAAAGCTTTCCTAACAACCAATGAATAACAAATTGAGCTGTCAGCCTTCGAAGTTTACGTCGTCAATAATCGTCCTGTGGCAGTGAGTCTCTCGTTTTAATGGCTGCAAATCAGCATTAAACTTTTCCTCCCAACCACACACCGATGTGGAAGGCGACAATGTGCGGTGGGAAAACAATACTCGTACATATATGTTGATATTAGCCAACGCTGATGGACTGGATAATAAAGTTTTCCTTCCTTCACATATTTATTTCTTTTTTTCTATTTATTTCATTAAGCGGGATAATTGGCTCAGTTGTTGGATCATAATATTCATGTAGCATGTGTGGGTTGCTAGTTAATGTGTAGCTTAATTCTAATGAACCCAAAATTTAATCATAAAACATGAATTTTGCCAAATGTACGGACAACTGGACGATGGACATACGACCAAGCAAATGAATAGCTTTCGCAAAAGGAAGTTCTCCATATCCTTGACCAGCTTCAGCTATATTTTCATTGTGCGACTATGGGTTTGTTGGTACACCCAGTGTCATATAAATTAATAACTTAATGAGATAATGTGATGATGTGTTATGTTATGCTCCATGTGGCAGCGGCTACCGACATGGGTACGAGTACGGGTACGGGTACGGGTTCTGTTTCACAATGATGGTACACTAAAGTCGGACCGACCATAAGCGAATTAACACAATGTGGTGAGTTATGCATTAGCTTTCGGTTCTTTCTGGAAAAGGACGAATTGTTTTCTTTGCTCCGTTTAGCCTTTGCACATTCCTCTCGGCACGTTTTCCTTGAACTATACTCGTAGAATTATGAAAAATTATTTTTATTTGCTTTTGTCTTTGCAATTGCTCTGAACTGGACTCGATATATATGAAGTTGTTAATAGAGGAATTTCTTCCTTATTTAGTAGAGTTTGATAGTATTACCGTATGGCAGTGGCAGTTTTTATTTGAAGGTCATACTCGGCTCAATGAGCAAGAATCTTTGTTTGGTTAAAGCATTAACAACTCAACTTCATTCCACGCGTTAGCGTTTTTTTTTTGGGTTCTACTTTACTTGTACAATTTAGGATAGTTGGCATATAACACGATCCCCAGATGATTTAAAAATTTTCAGAAATTCACAATATAAATGCTGGCCTTCCACAAGGCTGCATTCCGTCTACAATACTCTTTTCAAATTTTATCAAGCCTTATACAAGGTAGCGCAAATGTTGTCACCCGTTGTTGTTTGGGTGTAATATCTTGTTTTGAATGAAAAACGTTTATTTCGCTTTTGGATTATGATATCGGCTAAGTGGCCGCCGCTAGAATTGATGACCATTCGGGTCCGATTTATGGCATTTTCCATTACTCTTGTCCGAGCTTCCGGCGATAGGTCCTCGCATTCTTGACGAATATTCTCTTTGAGGGCTTCAGGAGTCTTGTAGACATAGACTCGTGATTTCAAAAAATCCCACAAAAAGAAGTCTCGAATGGTTAGATCAGGCGATCTTGCCGATCAGTGCAAATCGTCCAAAAGTAGAGATTAGGCGACCCGGAAATGCAGCCCTCAGAGTATCCGTTATGGATCGTGCAGTATAAGCCGTTACTCCATTCTCCTGGAACTACATATAAGATCGCCAGTCCCATTTCACCCAATTGAGGAAGGAGAAAGTCATTGAGCACGGTTCTGTAGCACTCGTCTTCCACAGTAGCCGTTTGGCCGCCATATTTTCGAAAGAAATAAGGCTGTTATACTTGAATCCCGGCAACAGACCGTTGCCCCGAATCAAAAATAACTTTGGAACCAACTGTTCCAATACTGGGTTCGATTTACCCACAGGTAGCGCTTTGATGGCAGCTAAACCTGGGAAACAAAATCACAAAAAAAACCGTTAAGCGCCACATGATTTTTTGGGAAAATCACGAAACCGACAAAAAGAAAAAAAGAAAATACTTCCCGAAAAAAAAAAACGGAAACAACAAAAGAAAATATGGGGTTTTCCACAACGTTATAATGCTCCGTTGGAGCACGACGATTTATTAAAATTTACGTAGCGGTACACTCGTCGCTAGAGTGACCCGCTATTTTAAAAGACCCGAATGAAAAAAAAACTAGTTAACGGGTCGCGTGTCTCGTCTTTTCTCGAGATTACTTCGCACGCGCGGCCTACCGGAGTCTTTATTTTTCAATTAAAAAAAACGATTCTATACACTAAACTGCACTATACTTAGCTTTAGTTCCTGGCGGTTATATGTCCCTTCTGACATAGTCTTCCTAATCCCTTCTTCCTGCGATTCCTGTTTCCTTGTCACTTCGTTTCTCCTTTATTCCTTTTTTCTAGAAAAAAAAAAACAAAATCTACTCTACTTGTTATATTATTGTTTCGGAAAAAAAAAAATTGCTTTTCGCAATTGCCAAAACGCACAATAAAAAAACTCCGCTTGACCTTCTCTATTGCTGGTCGTCACAAAAGTGACTTCCAAATCTTTTCCTTTCCCCAAGCTCTCGACAGATTCTCACACGCATTCTCACACTCACTCACACACACATTCATTTGCCTCTAGTGAACTCAACAACGGGGTTTCCAGCTACACAACTAGCAAACTTTGCTAGTGTGTGCTCCCGTGTCCAACTAGGCCTCTCACACATTCCCATTGTTTCCAATTGTTCACTCTTATTCTAAACTCCTCAGACACTGAGTTCTCTCCCGCTTCCAGTGATAACTGGGAACTCCACTGAGCGAGTTTATGAGAGCTTGTGGATCCTAGCTATGCCAAGCTATTTCCCTAGACACTGGAATTGCATTGAAAATTGCGAGAAGCAATGTTTCTCTCATTGCTGATCCCCGGTTAATTTTCCCCCCATCCACTAAACAAAATTGCAAAACAACAACAAACGCGAAGGAGAAAGAAAGTATGATCGAAGGTCAATGGAGTGTTGGGACGAAGGAGGTAGGTCGTGTGGGTGTAATTCTAATCTGATTATACCCCGGTCTAGCCATTCTCTAAACCGCCGCCCCAAACAAAGCTAAGTATATGTGCCTTTGTGCTAATATACCCCGGGTCCCTACTTACTCCGGTGGATCGGCGTTCAGTTTTGGGGGAAATGGGGGGACTGACCACTAGCGGGTCATTCCTTACATAATTACGAATTTTATTTCTTTTGTTTTGTTTTCGTTTAGTTTGTTTGTTGTGGGCCCTTCTGCCCGCCTGGTATTTTATGATTTTTGTTTTGTTATTATTGTATAGTTTGTGTTTATGTTATTGTTGTGGTTTGTTGTTGTTATTGTTTATAGTTGTTTTTATATTTTTATCGTTGTTATTATCTATGTTTATGTTTGTGTACTCCCTCGTTGGAGGCTGCCTCGTAGCTTGGCCGTCCGCCTACAGCCTCTGCTGCTCCCTTGGTACTCCATCGGTAGGGTGCTGGCTTCAAAGGGGTCGTCGTCCCTTCACCCATCGAACCTGACTTTGAGAGGTGATACGACGTTGGGATGTGTCTTATTATCTTGGCCGTCCGCCTGCACACCACCGTCGCTCCTCCGTTGCTCCCACGTTGGGGGTGTAACTACAAAAGAGATCGTCATCTCTTCCCCCTTAAACATTTTCTGCATCCACATCGATTTCGAGATGCGATGCCGTTTGTCTCCACTTCGATTGTAGGATGTGGAACTCCTGGAGCCTTTGTGTCTAAGGCTGTCGTTGGGGTGTCTGGCTTACAACGACCGTCCGTCCCCACCCGTCGATGACTTTCAGACGTCCTGTCTGATGCAGCTCGTTGCGAGTCTCCCGTCTAGCCTACGGGCTCCGACAACGGTAATCTTGGTGGACCTCCTGTCGCACCCTGGGCTCCTGGTTCGTCGTGAGTCTCCCTACCGTCCTTAGGGCTTCACCGACCCAACCACCTCGTCCTCCTCTGAGGATAACCGCCCGTAAGCCTATGCAGGTCCTTTCCGAGGTCTATGGTCGGTGGGCCAATGGCTGATGGGACCATGGCTGCCCTCCACCTCCGCTAGAGCTCGGTCTTCCCACTCAACGAAAAGAGGGAACGAAGGGAGAAGAACAAGGAAGAGGGTAAACCTTGTTGCGGGAAAATTTACGATAATTTTACTTATTCACAAATGGACCTCGTCCTTGATTTCGATGAAAAGTTCCCTCCCTCATAGTTGAGGTGCAAGATGGCTTGAGCCTAGGTTACGCGCACTTTGCCGTTTGCAATTGATACATTATCTGCACTTTTTAAGGGAACATCCTACAGTATAACAGCAAAATTCTCTATAAAGACCGCCGATGGATGGCCAATTGCGTGGCACGTCGTCCGGTCGGAACTCCGGGCCGGCCAAATTTGGCAGCATCTCATGTTGTTCCATACTCTTCAAGGCAAGTGGCTGTATGTAGTAGTGTTTGCCCAGTTGGTGTCAGACTACCGGGAAAACTGCGCCAACACCATAGACGAATTATTCCGCGTTCGTTAGGAGTATAGCGAGTAATGCCACTTAGTATATACAGCTGCAGGGCTAAAAATTTGATTTGTTCCCTCCATAAATTTATCCTTTATGAGCCATATGATCCACTCAATCTTAGCCAGTAAAGGTGCCAACTTATCATCTATATTCCATTGTCTGACAGCATTAATAAATATCTGTTTGATGATCTGAGGGATAGGACAAAACTCAGCCTATTCAAAAGATACGACCGATACTGGTTGTTTCCTCTGCCTTTCACGGAATGACGAGTAAACGCTTTAGATGTAAAGTGCATGCAGCACTAGAGGAGACGGGACACTTACAGACATGAATTGCGCCTTGTCTTCATAACTCATACCATAATTTCGCGGAATGTTATTTCATTTATGCTTACTACACTTAAATGCTTAGCAAAAGCCTCCGCTATAACATCAGTGAGCAGTCTGCTGAACATGAAGACCGAATGAACATTAATACCTTAGCTTGCAGAATCTTCCAAAGAAACCCGGTCCCAAGTAGAACGCACATGGTGCCTCAACCGACTTTGAGTGCAAAACAGGAGAATGTTAGTTTAGGACCGGGCTAATTGGAGTGACTTGTTAGTTGAGGCTTAACCTAGACTATGGCGCCTCCTAAGTAACAAGAATGACGGCAGCATAGAGATTTTCGTTGTAATATGCTTGAACCAAATGAATTTGTTATTACCGATAACACATGGTGAAACCGTAAGGCACTTGATGAGTCAAACCAGTCAGATTCCTCCTTCAACGTGAAGTTTTTGATCCTCGGTCACATCTAAGGTTGCCTGTGCAGACAGTCACTAATCGTAAACCGACAAGAACTACAGCATTACCGTCTGCTCTTCCTTTAAATGGTACGCATTGAGTCGACTTATATACAATATAGCAACAGTTCATGCTTCAGAGAAATAAAGTAGGACTGGGATGATCATGGTCTAATATAAATTCTTCTTAGTTCGTAGTTCTTCGGGATAGGGCCGTCCCACTCAGTTGCCGTCTTAGCCCAGAGAAACAGGGACTGGCACCTGTGATTCTTAGTTTTATTTCTGCTGAGGTGTTGTTGGCAAAATTGATAGAGCCAAGGAAGAAAATGTGCTCGAAATTCCAGCTGTTTAAGTTTTCGATGTTGTATGTCCTTTCTTGTTGACAGCACTGCCCTCATTAACAGCTCAACCCATTCGGACAGCTTCCGAATTAATACTAGCAAAAATAACAGAAACAATCCGTTGTGTTCGCGCAATTATTTATATCGATATTAACGGCGTTCGGTAGTAGTTGCACAGATTTTTGATGCCTCCGATGTTCGCTTCTGAGTTCAGGACAAGTTTTTTTTCCCCAAGTCGTACCCCTGATCACCAATTGGGTTCACAAGGAAGCATTAATAAAATTATAAGGTTATCGAATGACCGACGAAATTGAGAAATCCCTTAAGGAAAGCCTTTAATAAAATGTGACATGAAGCCTTGAAATTCAGATGGCAAGATGTCTTGCTTTTAAGTCTACATATACAGTTTAAGTGCTCTGAAGCTCCAGTATACAAATGTTTAATAACTTTGACAGTTCTCAACCGATCGGCTTTTGGAAACTTCAATTTACAACAGTTCCAACCATGAATAACTACAAAACTAAAAAGCGGGCCATGTGCTGGTTTCTTTTTGAATTATATGCTTTTTTGAAACTGACAGCTTCTATGCTGTCTATGCTTTACAGAAACTCAGTATTATATTTTTACAATAAAAAATAAATCGAATTATTACAAAGTTACTTCCAAAATGATTGATAAACCAACATATTTCTGTGTTCATCCTGTGCGCTTCACGGAGAACACTGCAGATATTTTCGGAAGTTTGCTGCTAATCGCAAGTAGTTGAAGGCGCAGCAACTGAACATCAGCCGCACTAGCCTGAGAAAAATTTTACATAAAGATCTCGGGTAAAAAACATAAAGATTTTCAGGCAGATTTTGCTACTGCAGGGCTTCTTTCTGTGGGCCTATAGATGAACCTCAAGAAGAACTCAAAAACAAGATTCGAATCTGAGACCTTGGTCAATGTTATGCAAAATTCCAGAAAAAGAGGCCGACTTTGTATCAGCAAGGGATACCGCAAGGAAGAATTTTTGTTCCGCTTCTACACATTTCCTGTATGCATCAGTGACATACCGCAAAAAGACGCAAACTGTTGAAGATACATTTGCTAATGAGACTTTTATGCTTGCGGCAGGTTAAGCGATTGAAGAAACAACTGCTTAAGGCACGATTGCTCTAAATAGTGCAAATTAATGGACAAACGCTTGGTGATTTCCCAAGCATGAGCAGTTTGCCTACTCGGCATTTAAGTTCAATGAATGAATAAAAAAATGCAAGTCCTTAGCTCGAGCTCAATTTTGGAACAGCGGCTGCGGAAGTTGATAAACATTTTTTTGCAGTTGTCTTAACGTCTTCCCTTTTAACAAAAAATAGATTCGACAACGCATACGGCTCGCAGTCACATATTTAGAGCCGTGATCGGTACCTTAAGCGATACCTTGTTGCGGTAAATTTTCCCGCAACAAGGTTTACCCTCTTCCCTGTTCTTGTCCCTTCGTTCCCTCTTTTCTTTGAGTGGGAAGACCGAGCTCTGGCGGAGGTGGAGGGCAGCCATGGTCCCATTAGCCAGTGGCCCACCGACCACAGACCTCGGAAAGAACCCACATAGGTATACGGGCGGTTATCCTCAGAGGAGGACGAGGTGGTTCGGTCGGTGAAGCCCTAAGGACGGTAGGGAGACTCACGATGAACCAGGAGCCCAGGGTGCGACAGGAGGTCCACCAAGATCACCGTTGTCGGAGCCCGTAGGCTAGACGGGAGACTCGCAACGGGCTGCATCAGACAGGACGTCTGAAAGTCATCGACGGGTGGGGACGGACGGTCCTTGTAAGCCAGACACCCCAACACGATGATGACGGGTGGGGGAGGACGATCCCCGGAACTTACACCCCAACGAAAGCCAAGTTATATAAAGGCTTGAGGACTCCCACATCTTGCCATCGATGTGGAGACAAGAAGCATCACATCTCGTAATCGATGTGGATGCTAACGTTGAAATGTCTAAGGGGGAAGAGATGACGATCTCTTTTGTAGCTACACCCCCAACGTGGGAGCTACGGAGGAGCGACGGTGGTGTGCAGGCGGACGGCCAAGATAATAAGACACATCCCAACGTCGCATCAACTTTAAAAGTCAGGTTCGATGGGTGAAGGGACGACGACCCCTTTCAAGCCAGCACCCCACCGATGGAGCACCAAGGGAGCAGCAGAGGCTGTAGGCGGACGGCCAAGTTACTAGGCAGCCTCCGACGAGGGAATGTACAAATATAAACAATAACAACAACAAACCACAACAATAACATAAACAAAAACTATACAATAATATCAAAATAAAAATCACAACAAAGTACCAGGCGGGCAGAAGGGCCCACAACATAAACAAACCAACGAAACGAAAACAAAACAAAAAAAATAAAATACGTAATTATGTAAGGAATGGCCCGCTATTGGTCAGTCCCCCCATTCCCCCTAAAACTGAACGCCGATCCACCGGAGTAAGTAGGGACCCGGGGTAATGTAGCACAGAGACTCATATACTTAGCTTTGTTTGGGGCGGCGGTTTAGAGAATGGCTAAACCGGGGTATAACCAGATTAAGATTATACCCACACAACCTTATTCCTTCGTCCCAACACTCCAGTGACCTTCGATCATACTTTCTTTCTCCTTCGCGTTTGTTGTTGTTTTGGAATTTTGTTTAGTCGATGGGGGAAAAATTAACCGGGTATCAGCAATGAAAGAAACATTGCTTCTCGCAATTTTTTATTGACTTCCAATGTCTAGGGCAATAGCTAGGCATAGCTAGGAGCCACAAGCTCTCATAAACTAGCTCAGTGGAGTTCCCAGTTATCACTGGAAGCGGGAGAGAACTCAGTGTCTGAGGAGTTTAGAATGAGAGTAAACAATTGGAAACAATTGGAATGTGTGAGAAGCCTAGTTGGACACGGGAGCACACACTAGCAAAGTTGCTAGTCGTGTAGCTGGAAACCCCGTTGTTGAGTCCACTAGAGCTAAATGAATGTGTGAGTGAGTGTGGTCGAGAATGAGTGCGTGAATCTGGCGAGAGTTTGTGGAAGAAAAAAAGAACTGGAAATCACTTTTTTGACGACCAGCAAAGATAGAGGGTCAAATAGAGTTTTTTATTGCGTTGAATGTGGAATTGCGGAAAGCATTTTTTTTTTTCAAAAAGAAAATTAAAGTAAAAAAAAAAATTTTCCTTTTAACGTAGAGTCGCGAGTTTTGTTTTTTCGGCGGACAGAAAGGGAAAAGGAGGAGAAAGTAAGGAGAAGGGAAGAGACAAGGCAACAGGAGTCGCAGGAAGAAGGGAATAGGAAGACTGTGTCAGAAGGGACATAGAACCGGCAGGAACTAAAGATAAGTATTGTGTAGTTGAATAGTGCAGTGCAGTTTAGCGTTTGCTTCCTTTTTTTTTTTGGAAAAGTGAGACTCCGGTGGGCCGCGCGTGCGTACAAATCTCGAGATTAGACGAGACACGCGACCCGTTAATATTTTTTTTTTTTGTGTGTTCGGGACGGTGTAATAGCGGGTCACTCTATCGACGAGTGTGCCGTTAGTTTCCCTTTTTAATAAATCGTCGAGCTCCAACGGAACTTTATAACGTTGTCAAAAAAAAAAGAAAAATCTTTTATTTTCCTTCCGTGGTTGTGATTTTTTTGTTTGTCTTTCCTCGGGGAAGATTTTCTTTCTTGTAGTTTTCCGAAGTCGGGCTTTTGGTTTCGTGATTCCAGCAAAATCACGTGGCGCTCAACAGTTCTTTGTTCTATCCCAGGTTTAGCGGCCATTAAAGCGCTACCTGGAGTTCGTGTCGGACCCAGTTTTGGAACAGTTGGTTCCAAAGTTATTTTTGATTCGGGGCAACGGTGATTGTTGCCGGGAGTCAATCTTAACAACCTTAATCTCATAACCAAGGTACTTGTAGTTGAGATTGCCTTACTTATGGCCATAACATATCTATAAGCGAATTCTAACATCCTCTCGTCCAATCAAGGAAAGAGTTACTCTATCTCAGAACCTTGACAACTCCAGCCGTAACCATTTTATGAAATGAAGTTTTAAAATATTTCTTTCTTCAGTTCCATTCCTACTGCATCTACATAGTTCATTTGTTGGCATCCTAGTGAATGTGCAGAATGGCTTCCATTCTATGAATGAACGATGTGCAAAGAACCTTAACGAAATACCAAAATAAACTCCACAAAATTTTACTGCTTAGTTGAATAAATAAATTGTGAGAGTTCCTGGGATTCCGTCGTGCATAGGTTGAGTACCCATTCTGGTTTGCATGCAAATTGCTATGGAAATCTAACAATGGTCAGTTAAATAAAAGTATGCAACCGAAAGGAGGTGAATTATGTATTACATCCGACTTTATGTAGATACTTCACTGAAATGACCAATGGCTGGAATTATAAAGAGAATTATGCAATTCAGTTAAAAGGAGTATTCTAAAGTGTTTTTAGGATATTCGGGATAAAAGATACTGTACACGAGTGCCAATTTCAGACTGAAGGTGTAGCCCGTAGTTTGAAGTTTATAAATTATGGACTTGGAGATGAAAATTTAGATTTATGAAGGCTGTTGTTGAAAAGGAAGTAGTTCTAGCAGGATTTCTGTATTTCGGTCGTTAAAATGACAAGTAAATTTGATTGTTAAACTCGTTTTGCTTAGACTCGAATCTAAGCATTAAGACATCGTTTTTAAAGCAGAATAAATGAAATATAATCAAAACCTCTCTTATCTTTCACTTAGTACGACTTAGGTCCTTTTCCATCGCTTTCCAAAAATCAACTTATCGTCGGCAGTTTCTTATCCTGCATTTATACCACATTTGTCGGGTTCTAGTTTTTTCTCGTAACTTCTGGTTTGAATCTGGGGAAATACTGAACTCTCCAACGTGGAGAGTTTGTATGATCCTAAAACTATGCAACACTGGATCCTTGATTTAATCACATATATACCACAATATCCCCCTCTTAAACTTGTTCGTCCCGAACAAACTCTTCGACATTCTGCCCAATATAGCGATGTATTCGATCCACATGAACCACTTTCATCTTGCCTCTTCCTCGTTGAATGCGATAGACAACATCGTTGATGCGTTTTACGACGTTATATGGTCCTCCCCAGTCTTGCTGTAATTTGGGTGATACTCCTTTCCGTCTATGAGGGTTATATAGCCACACTAGATCTCCTTCCTGGAATCCCGTTGTGGTCGCCTTGACATCATACCTCGTCTTCATGCGGTCACTGGCTATCTTGATCTTATCCCTGGTTCTTTGGTGCACGTCCCTAATAATCTGTCTGAGGTAAGCGACATAGTCGTCTTCATTTCTGTTCTCTTCACACGGGGGTGATGCAAACATCAATTCACTAGGTAACCGGACTGTTCGACCGAAAAGCATTTCCGATGGAGTGTGACCTGTGGTGTTGTGTACTGCACTCCGATAGGCTAATAGAAACATTGGAATTTGCTTATCCCAATGGCATTGCTTGTCGCCAACGACCTTTGATAGGTGTTCATTCAAGGTTCTGTTGAAGCGTTCTACCATCCCGTCCGATTTTGGGTGGAGCGGTGTTGTTCTCGTCTTTTTGATACCCAGTAGCTCGCACACCCCTTGGAAAATCTTGGATTCGAAGTTGCGCCCTTGATCCGAGTGCAATTCCATCGGTACGCCGAACCTGCTCACCCAGTTGTAAACGATCTGTTCAATCACGGTTTTGGCTTCCTGGTTAGGAATAGCAAAAGCCTCAGGCCACTTACTGAAGTAATCCATAACAACAAGAATGTAGCGATTTCCATTTTCGGTTTCAGGAAACTGTCCTGCGATGTCAACTGCGATTCTCTCGAAGGGCGCTCCAACGTTGTATTGCTGCATTCTGCCGTGAGTTTTAACCCTCTGGCCTTTACTGGCGGCGCAGGTGACACACTTTCTGCACCAATTTTCTACATCGTCCTTGGCGTGCACCCAATAAAAACGTTCTCGCACCTTTTCTAACGTCTTATTCACTCCCAAGTGGCCTCCGGATATTCCATCGTGCAGTTCCCTTAGCACGTCACTGACTCTCGACCGTGGCACAACGAGCTGCATCACAAACGACTTTCCATCCGAGCTTTCCCACCTTCGCCTCAAAACACCGTCTTGAACATGAAGCGAGTCCCACTGCGCCCAGTATGCCTTTAGTTCTGGATTTTTATTGGATGTTTCCTGCCAATCTAGTTTTTCTTCGTGTTCCTTCCAAGCGAGTATTGGCTCGATATCCGGATCCTCTTTTTGGGCGTCTCGCATTTCACTTTCATTCCAACCGTCAGTGGGCTCAGCTCTTAGTCGTTGAGTGGATACCGCATCTTTTTCTTCTTGTCGTGCGCAATGTTTGCAATCAGATTTGCAAGGTCGCCGGGACAGAGCATCCGCATAAGAGTGAAGGCTTCCCTTCAGAGATGCATGGTCTGTGCGAAGAATGAATTTTCGTCCGTACAGGTACTTATGGAAATGCTTTGTTGCCAAGACCAAAGCAAGAAGTTCCCGCCTGGTAACACAGTAGTTCCTTTCCGGCTTAGAGAGCACCTTACTAAAGTAGGAAACTACGTTTTCTTGCCCGTCATGCATCTGCGAAAGGACAGCTCCAATTCCGACGTTACTGGCATCTGCATCCACAATAAATGTTTTTCCTGGAGTAGGGTACGCTAGTACAGGGGCCTCACATAGTTGTTGTTTGAGAGTTTTGAAGCTTTTTTCGCATTCACTTGACCATTTGAATTGTTTTCCCTTTTCTGTTAGTTGATGCAAACTCTTTGCGATCCCAGCAAAATCCTTCACAAACCGCCTGTAGTAGGTAGCGAGTCCCAGAAAGCTTCTCAGTTGGTGTTTGTCTCTTGGGACTGGTCAATTTTTCACCGCTTCGATCTTTTCTGGGTCTGTCCTTACCCCTTCGGATGAGATTATGTGTCCCAAGTATTTGACATCTGGCCTAAAGAGATGACACTTCTTCGGGTTTAGCTTTAGCTGTGCACTTCGTAGTCTTTGGAACACTTCCTTTAAGTTATCTCGATGTTCGAAAGTTTTGCCGACCACGATGACATCGTCCAGGTAGACCAAACAGGTTTTCCATGTTAGTCCCAGCAAAACGCGTTCCATTAGACGCTCAAAGGTTGCCGGAGCATTGCACAATCCGAATAGCATTACTGTGAATTGCCAAAGCCCGTTTCCTGCGGTGAAGGCTGTCTTCTCACGGTCCTCCGGATGGATCTGTACTTGCCAATAGCCACTCTTCAAATCAAGTGTGGAGAACCATTGCGCTCCTGACAGTGTGTCCAATGTGTCGTCAATCCTTGGCAAGGGGTAGCTATCCTTCTTGCTGACATTATTCAGCTGGCGATAATCCACGCAGAATCTATTGATGCCGTCTTTCTTCTTGACCAGTACAACGGGTGATGTCCACGGACTCTTAGAGCCTTCAATCAACCCTTCATTTTCCATAGTCGAAACCATTTCTGCAACCTCCGTCTGCTTAGCTAATGGTAAACGCCTAGGAGGTTGACGTATGGGTCTTGCATCTCCAGTGTCTATTCGGTGTTGTACCAAATGTGTGCTGCCATATTCGCCATCCTGCTAGGCAAATTCGTTGATTAGTTCCTCTGCCATCGCTCGTTGCTCCTGGTTCAGCTTGGTTTCCCAGAGTATAGTTCTTTTCAACTCGGCTGTGCTACTTGATGGCAAAGATATAGCAGCATTCTCCTTCGACAACTTGGTGACAGCAGTTATCGGTACGCACGCTCCAATCGATTGTCCTTGCTTTAGTTTGATGCTCTTATTTCCCACATTCAAGATTCTTACTGGGACCATTTTGCCTTTCGGCTCAACGAGCATCTTTCCCATGACGTAATTCTGATAATGATTTTTAGAGTCCGGCTCAATCAAATAGAATCGATGGCTCCCAAGATCACTTTCCAGCTTCGCCCAAATAAGTGTCTCTGCGGAAGGTGGTAAGTTCTCGTCCTTGCTGACTACTGTCCTAAGGCATGCGGCATTCTCATTCCCGTACACCATCGGAATCTCAACGTTCCTGTACTTAAGTACTTGAGTTCCGATGTCGAGCACTACATTATGCGCCTTCATGAAGTCAACTTCAATGATGCACTCGTCGCATATATCGGCCACTAGGAATGCGTGGGTGAATGTTAGTCCTGCCAGATTGATAGTAAGAACAACTTCTCCATACACCTTTGCCGTCGCTCCTGTTGCTGTTTTCAAGCAGTAGCTACTGGTATTGTGCAGCCATGAATCATGGGCGATATCCCTTCTTATAATGGAAGCGGTGGCACCGATGTCAATGGTGGCTACGCATTTATTCTGGCCAATGTGGGCTTCCACTGTAAGACTCTTGTTACTTCGTTTTGTTTGGGAGACTTGGATTTTAATCCTGGGGGCGTCAATTCCAGAAACCAACTTCTGCCCCTCGAAGTTGGTTCTTACACGTTTCCCGCCTGTTGACTTGACGTTGCGCTGCTTGCAGGATAGATGTCATTCCTGCCAGATGCCTCTTCGTTACGTCTCCTAGCAGCGCATTGTCGACAACTGCGTTGTTTGAATGGAGACCTGCACTCACGCTGCAGATGTCCTATTTTGTTGCGGTTCCAACAACGGACTTGTCCTTCACGCACACTGTTCCGCTCCACGACGTCTGCTCGTTGGCAGGAGCATTCCACGGCTGTCACTTCTCTCACGCGGTGGATTCCTTGAGATGCTTGGTCGGCAGCTTTCATCGTCAGGGCAAATGCTAGGGCCTCAGGAAGGGTTCGTTTTCCAGCCATTCTTACAGCCATTTGCAACTGCCTATCTTCAATTGCTGGGGTAAACGCCTCTACAGCCATTTCGCTGATAATGTCTTCTCCGGCATTAGGATAAGATAAATGCGCCAAACGTTCGATATCAGCCTGCAACTGCTGAAGTGTTTCTCCCCTCTGTATATATGCTGCGCAGTTGAACTCTGTATACTTGTTGCATATGGTCATCTCCGAATCGCATTTCTATGGCTTTAACCAAAGCATCGTAGTTGAGTTGTTTATCATCTGAGATGGTTTGCAGCAATTCCGCAGCTGTACCTCTCAGTGCCAGCGTTAGCGCAATCGACTTTTCTCCGTCGTCCCAGTTGTTGGTCATGGCAGCTGCTTCAAATTGTCTTCTATATATTGGCCACGATGTTTGGCCATCGAAAACAGGCGGTTGCATCTCTTTCCTTCTAGGGCAGTCTGTAGAAATTTCTCGGACTTTCTGTTTCTTTACTCTCTCTAGTTCTTTTGCAAGATTCTCGATATTGTGTTCAACCTTCTCGAATTGTGCCTCGTGCATATTTAATTTTTGATCGATTATTTCGAATTTCGCTTCTAGAGAATTCTTGAACTCTTCGACAGTGTCTTTCTGTGCGGAAATAATGGAACTCTTCTGTTCTTTTAAAGAATTCTTCTGTTCTTCAAACTTAGAATCCATACTTCTCCTTTGTTCTTCTAACTTAGAATTCAATCCAAGGAGTAATTCCATCATGGCAGACATGTCAACCCCTGTGCTTACAAGCTCCTCTTCTACGTCGAACGACATGGATTTAGGATCTTTTCCATCTTTTTCGATCGCTTCTTGTAGCCGAATAATCAAATCACTTTTCCCTCCAGCTGCGGAGAGATTCCGCGTCTCTAGCTCAATTTTCAGCTGGGTTATACTTAGCTCCAGCAATGTACGTGGCATTTTTATTTTTTTTTTCACAGCACTCAGAATAAGTTTTATCCCACTTCTAACACCAATGTAATATTTCGGCTGGGGTTCGAATTGATAAAACGTTATTCTGTTTCTAAAAACACTCTATTTATTATTATTTAAATACGAGTACAACTTTCAATTAATTCACAAACAATTTCACTTCTATTTTACAATTCAAATCTCTTATCTTTCACTTAGTAAGACTAAGGTCCTTTTCCATCGCTTTCCAAAAATCAACTTATCGTCCGCAGTTTCTCATCCTGTATTTATACCACATTTGTCGGGTTCTAGTTCTTTCTCTTTCTTTCTTTTGAAACTTGGGTAATAACTGAACTCTCCAACGTGGAGAGTTTGTATGATCCTAAAACTATGCAACATTGGATGCTTGATTTAATCACATATATACCACAATACCTTGTCAGTCTTGAATTCCGCCCGACATCATCCCTAAACACGAGGAATGTCGATTTCTTAGCAACGAGAATTTTAGTGTCATTACATCAGACAGCGTGTTTGTAAGAATGAGCCAGGTGTGTAAGAGAAAAAAGCCATGGTTTTGTTATGTCGTATAGATCTAAACGGCTCTACCATAATCAATTAATGGCATTGATGGTCCACAGCGCTTCCATGAGTTTTGACCTTACCCACTTGCTAACTTTAGTGAATTTTCATGCACAGCTGGCAGGAATAACTTCGCAAGTAAAGGAAACATCTTAGTGGTATTTACCTACTCGTATTTTTCCTGATCTCAGGTATAAGGCATGCATTTTACGAGTACCATAATGTTAAAGTTTTTTTGTAAGGCGGTAGAGAGGCACTTTCAACAAAGCAGGAGACATATCATATAACACTGCATGCTATGACGAGGACTAATGTAGCCTCGTTCCAATCAGTTATTGGGTCATCCGATCTATGGGCCGGATTGGACATGCGAGACTGTATATACGAGGGCGGGTCAATAAGTCCGTGACTTTTGGATTAAAACACAGATTTTTTGTTAAAAAAATAATTTTATTTTTTAACCGAGGTCTCCCTTGAGCTCTATAAACTTTGTCCAACGCTTCTCCAATTTTTTTATCCCTTCCAAAAAAAATGATTTTTCGAGGTCCTCAAAATAGGCCTTTGTTTGCGAGATGACTTCATCATTGGAGTCAAATCTTTTTCCACCAAGCCATTTCTTCAGGTTTGGGAACAAGAAGTAGTCGCTCGGAGCCAAATCTGGAGAATAGGGTGGATGAGGGAGCAATTCATAGCCCAATTCATGGATTTTTGCCATGGCAGCTGCACATGTGTGCACCCTTGCATTGTCTTGGTGGAAAAGAACTTTTTTCTTGGCCAAATGAGGTCGTTTTTTTTTCAAATCGTCATTGAATCGGTCCAATAAGTTGGCATAATATTCCCCATTGATTGTTCTTCCCTTTTGAAGGTAGTCAATGTGGATTATCCCGCGTGCATCCCAAAAAACAGTCGCCATAACTTTATTGGCTGACAAACCCACCTTGGCCTTCTTTGGCGCCGATTCACCCTTAGAAACCCACTGTTTTGACTGTTGTTTGTTCTCTGGTGTGTTGTGATGGATCCATGTTTCGTCCACGGTTACAAAACGGCGCAAAAACTCCTCCATATTGCGATTAAACAACGCCAAACGTTGCGTTTGTGGTCGACTGTGAGCAAACGCGGCACCCATCTTGCGGAAAGCTTTTTCATGCCCAAGTGATCATTCAAAATTGAAACCACTGAGCCATGCGAGATCCCTACGGCTTCCACAATCTCTCGCACTTTCAATCTTCGGTCAGCCAACACCATATCGTGAATTTTTTCGATTGTTTCGGGTGTAGAGACCTCAACTGGGCGTCCAGGACGTTCGGCATCTTCAGTGCTTGTACGGCCACAACGAAATTCAGTAAACCACTTTTTTACCATTGAAATCGATGGTGCAGAGTCCCCATAGTATTTATCAAGCTTAGCCTTGGTCTCGGTAATGGTTTTTTTTCGCAAGAAATAATGCTTAATAAGCACACGAAATTCACTTTTTTCCATTTTCTCCTCAAATTAGTGAGTAGTCTGATAAAAATAGCTATCAAACACAAACTAACTGACGCAGCAAGTTTAAATTTTGACAGGAGTCAACTGACAGATGCCTGTTGACAGGAGCAGTGTTGCTGTTTCAGTAAAGAGGTCAGAAATGCAAAAAGTCACGGACTTATTGACCCGCCCTCGTATTTACTTATGTAAGGGCTTGCCTTTTTGAAATATGGATCGTTAAACAAAAACTAGTGATATGTACGGTTCACGCATTACGATGAATATTTCGGCTGACATAATCATTCATCTGAGCGTACTTCAGGCAAAACAAAACTTCGGAGAGACTGAATCTGTTACAGATGTCTTAAAGCCTATCAGTCATCGAAATGCACGCTCAACAGAAAATATGGTTGTCATTAGTGAAAGTGTTGAAGAAGACCGAAATCTATTGACTTCGCCGCGAGCACAGCTTGCACATTTTGCATTCGGATATGCATTTGCACCCTTATTAAGTTTAACTCACCCAAAAATTGAAACAAGCTGCCCACGAAGTACGTAGAACATACTCTGATTGGGTGCTTGAACATCACCGTTTGGATGGCCAATTTCCAGAGAATATGTATTTTCTTCAGCGATGAGGCTCATTTTTCACTCACTTGATACACGTTAACAAACCAAATTGTCACAAATGGGGAAGTGAAAATCCATATGAAACTGTCGAAAGACCATTGCATCCAGAAAAAGTCACTGAATGGTGTGCAATTTGGTCTGGAGGTATCATTTACCCATACTTTTTTTTAATTAGGCAGATTTAACCGTCACCGTCAATTCTCATCGACATAGCCCAATGTTAGCCGAATTTTTTGACCTAAAATCGATGATATGGATGTGGAAGACATGTGGTTTCAACAAGTCTGCCGTATCTCGCATAAAACTAGCCGTTTTGGTTTTTTTTTTTTTATAAAGAGCGCGCGCTCAAAGGGTTATTAGCATCCTTAAAATGATTGCACACAGCGCGGGCGATGGAAAATTAGGATTATTATGACAAGGAAATAAAGTGCTCGACAGGGCATTCCATAAGCGAGATGTGCGGCTTAGGAAAGAATCGCTATATTTCAGTGTACGTCCGAAAGTGGGCTTGAGGGTGGACTGATGAGCATTTATAGCGAAACGGGTGTTACGGTAAGAGGTTTGAAGGGACGGAATGCTACTGGCAATTTATAAGCAGCACTGGTGGTGAAAATAACGATAGAACAAGGTGAGGCATCACCTTTAAGCTTTATCGCATGGTTTCGAATCCTATCTAGTAGGAGCAATGATGTTTTGGGAGCATCTGACCAGATATAAGCATTGTACTCCAATTTTGGGTGGATGAAAGCCTTATATATTGAAGCCAGGTCAAAAGGGGTAAAATATTTCTTACATCGCTTAAGGAAACCTAGACATTTCGTGGTATTTTTGGCAACTTCGTAAGTTGTCATTGACACACATACCAAGAATGGAATGTTTTTCGGTTTCAACGATGCAAGTACCATATCCATTCATGGATAATGGCTGGGTATTTGAATTTCGTTTAAGCGACAGCAGACAGCATTGTGTTTTGAAAGCAATAAATTCTACTCTGTTGATAGTTCCCCAATTGGTTATGCTGTTAATATCGGAATTTAATGAGCTTAACATTCGCTGCCGTTCCCGTTATACAGCCGAAGAGCAGCGACGTGAGTCCGGGAACGAATATGAAAAGCAGAGAGCACTGTCGTCAGCAAAGGAGTGAATTGGATTAGAAGTAGCAGAGAAGAGATCATTGATGAAAATTAAAAAGAGTGTCGGAGACAGAACGGAGCCCTGGGGCACACCAGCATTTATTTTGTGAATATCAGACTTAAAACCATACAAGACAACTTGAATTTAACGTTCCGAAAAATAATTTCTAATCCATTGAAGAAGAGAGTCGCCGATCCCAAAAGCGCGCATTTTCGACAGAAGAGCCTGATGCCAAACTCTGTCAAATGCCTGAGAAATATCAAATGCAACTATGTTGCTTTCGCCAGATTGATTTGAATTCACTTTTCGGTGAGACATGCCATCAAATCACCAGTCAACCGTACTGCCGCTCATTAAGAAGTTTTCGTGCATGAGCTGACGATTTATCAGCGTTTCCATGACCTTGGAAAGAAGGGACGTAAGTGCAATGGGTCTGTAAGAGGAGAGAGAAGAAGATTCGCCTTTTTTAGGGACGGGCTGGACAAATTCTCTTTTCAATCTGCTCGGAAAGAGTCCTAAAGAGTTAGGATTGATGGAAAAGCTTACGCAGTGGTTTTGCAAGCCTTGAAGAACACCTCTTCAGAAGAAGGGGAGATATACCATCTGGACCAGCGGATTTGTGAATGTTAAGATCTTTAAGTACTCTTGCTACTACACGAGTGCTGAAGTGGATTCGTCTCACTGAAGATTCGACGCACTCAAGTGTAGGCGGAGACAAAGCACAATCCGGAAGCGTTGAGCTTGCTAGTGTGCAGCAAGCAGATTGGCCTTGGCCAAAGAGCTTGCAGCTGGAATGTAATTGTAAATGAGCGTTGGGATGGAGGATGAGACAGAATTTCAAATGTTTTTGACGAACGACCAAACATTTTTACTACCTTTGGGATATTGTAGTATTTTTTGCCTTAGTTTTTGGTCGTATACAAATTTCACTCGCTTAAGGAAGGCGTTGCAGTCATTCCCGGCTCGTTTTAATTTTTACCGGTTTTCCTCTGTCGGGTTTGTTCTTATAGGACCGAAAAGACAATTCTCTCAATCTGACAGCCTCTCGAGTCGTACCACGCCTTTTCCTTTGGTCCCTCCTTATCCGGTGAGTTAGTCCAAACTTCAAAGAGAGCGAACGTGTTTTACAAAGTGTAGTGGGGTGCGCGCTTTTTCTAAGAACTTAAAAAATTGGTAAGAAAATCTTTCGCTTTTAATTTATAGTATACCAAAATGAATTGTCATTTATGTAAAGAAAAAATAGAACACAGTGATGTAGGCAAAATTAGTTGCTCTGATTGCCTTGGTTTTTTTCATTCTTCTTGTGTGAATATACACGTTACAGACATGGAAACAATATTAACTATAGATGTGATTAGTGCACTGTTCTGCGTAGAAAATCTCTACAGGAGCAGCCCAGAGAAGCGTTAAATGTAACTCCAGTCGGCGTTAAACAACAACCGTCACACTCGGAGAGACTTAAAAAGACAGCAGTCACAACTAAAGAACAGCAACAGCCACGACATCACCAACAACATAGTGCAGAAAGAAAGCAAACAGCAGCGATAGCAATACCATACCCAAAAGCACCAGGCCATCAAGCTGTTTCATGTGCCTAGAAGCAAACCAACAAGATGACTGAAAGCGAGCAACAGCCTGAATCTCAATCAGTGACTGAGCCCATGAGTCAACAACAACTGCAGCAGCAACAACAACAGCTGAACAACAGTCCAATAACGATGCAGCTTCTCTACGAGGAAATTCTTTGTTTAAAAAAAATAAACATAGACTTTCTAAACACTGTCCAGGAACTAAAAGAAGAAAACAAAACTCTCAGACTAAAGGTCATTAACCTTGAGAGCAAATTAAACTGGAGGGAGCAGAAGCTGATGGATAATGTCATTAAAATTGCTGGCGTACAAGACGCTAATAACAATAATGCTGAGGAATGCGTGCAAAAAATTTTCGGTGATGCACTAAACATCTCTGTCACTCCTGATGAGATCCAAAAAATCTACGTAAAGCGCATAGAAAAAAGGAATTCGTCAAGTGAATTGGAGCGTACGCACAATAATATTATATGCGTGCATCTCTCATCGCTAAATGTCAAACAGAAAATTATGAAAAGCAAACAAAATGGAAAAAAGAAGCTGAACTCCTCGTTATTTACTGGCGATAGTAAAACAAGTATTTTTATCAACGATTGTTTCACTAAGCACACTCGTGCATTGTTTATGGCAGCAAAAAAACTTAAAGCAGAAAAAAAATTCAAGTACCTATGGTTTAATAATTGTAACATTCTGTTGAGAAAGGATGTAAATGGTGAGGTTTTTGTTATAAGATCTTTTGATGACTTAAATGCAATTTAATAATTTCGAATCACACTTTTACGAATTGTTTTTTAATATGAATGAAAGTTTTGATCTTATAAACAACGACCTTACCATTCAAGCTACAAGTAGCAATACTGATAGTCTATTTTCTTTTACTTACTTTAGGTGGCGCTACAGTCCGGGGTGGACCTGGGCCTCAGTCAACAAACTTCTCCAGCCAGCTCGATCCCTGGCTAGCTGTCTCCAGTTTCGCACGCTAAGTTGGCTGAGGTCCTCTTCCACTTCCGTGCGCCACCTGAGTCTTGGCCTTCCTCTACTGCGCTGTCCCTCGGGGGCGGATTCGAAGACTTTTCGGACCGGAGCATTGGTGTCCATGCGCTCTACATGACCCAGCCATCTCAGTCTTTGGATCTTCACTCTTCTGGCTAGGTCCATGTCACTGTACAGTCCATACAGTTCGTCGTTGTATCTCCTCCTCCACTCACCGTCAATGCAGACGGGACCGAAGATCGCCCGAAGAATTTTTCTCTCGAAGCAACCATCTATTTTCTTTTACTAATAGCAAAACTGTTTACATTATTCATCAAAATATTAGAAGCTTACGGCAAAATTTCGATTTATAAGTAAGTAACCTAGAATCCTTTAAGAACTTGCCCGAAATTATTTTCGTGTCTGAAATTTGGATTTATTCTTACGAGGTTAATGAATATACTATGCCTGGTTATAAGTTCTTTGCAAATGCCAATGACTCGTATTCTGCAGGGGGAGTTGGAATTTTTATACGAGATTTGTATGATTTGGATGAATGTGACGTGAAGCGCTATAATTTGGTGAGTGCAGACATTATAAAAATATCTATTAACGTAGGAAATGAAGATTTTACTTTTGTTTGTGTGTACGGATTTAATTCACAGTCATTTCATGTGTTTCTAGACGAATTTTAAACTTTTTTATGTGATGAAAAATCGATTAACCTTGTTGTTTTAGGCGATTTCAATCTGGATTTGCTAAACGCTATTCCTGTGTTAGATTTATATCTTGCGCTTATGGCAGAGCATGGTTTAACCACTTTAATGAATGATATTACTAGACCAATTGCAGGTACTTGCATTGACCATGTATTTGCTCGTTTTTTTAAGAATTAGTCCTAATGCTTACATTGGTATTAACCTCGATCTCCAAATATCTGATCATTGTATGACTGGTGTAATTTTTAATGACTTGGAAAGTAGAAAAGAAAAAAAGCATAATTTTCTAAGAAAGTTGAATAAAATTAACTACGAACTGCTGAATAATTTACTGCGTTTCGAAAATTGGAAAGAGGTGTATACTCAAAATAATGTATCTTCTTCTTCTTCTTATCCTTTTATTAACCCTTTCCTCATTATACGAACTTATGCGTATCGAGTTTCCCATTTTTACTGCATCGCTGCTGCTCCGCTTATGGGGTTGGCTAATGTCGCAGACCGCAGAACGCGTCTACATAATGCTCGGTCCTGGATCGCTTCAGTGGTTAACCCCAGACCTTGTTGCGCATTTGCCATCTGAGAAATCCAGGAATTCTTTTTCCGACCTCGTTTTCTTACAGTTGGAGTGACCGTAGTTGATAGTGCCTTTTTAACCGGATTTTCCGCAGATCTTCTTTGAACGTGGCAATACCAACTTATTCCATTTGCCTCAAGCTGTTCGGTTAACGAATTCTTTGTATGTAGACTTCCTCTTATACACGTAGATCTAATGCAATCGCGTTTAGTGACTCCACTAGACATCCTCAACATTTTCATTTCCGCTGCCGTCATTTTGTTTTTAAACGCTTCGTACATTGTCCAGCACTGTGAACCGTATATAAGAGCTGGTCTCACAACCGTGGTGTAGAGTTTCCCCTTCAATTTAAGTGGACATTTCCCGTCGCAAAAGATTCCCGAATTTTCCCGCCATTTCATCCATCCCACACTCACTCTGTGGTTTACGTCGTCGTCACATTTCGCTTCCATGTTAACGACTGATCCTAAGTACTTAAAGATAGTGCTTTTCGGAAGACCTATTCCGTCTAACATTATATCCGGAACAGGTCGCAACGGATGTGCAAATGGGCACGTCAAATGCTTGAACGACTTATTTTAAACCCGTTTCTCTCAAGCGCATTTCTCCATGAATCTAAGGCGTTCTGTAAATCTTCGACGTTATCGCTTAGTATAGCTGCGTCGTTAGCGAAGAGAATTGGCGTTACATTTGGTTCGCGCATGCAGTCTTTTAAAAGATAGTCGAGTACCACGTTAAAGAGGAAGTATGCTTCCTTGATGCACTCCGACATTAACTGGAAATTCTTTCGTTAGTCCAGCAGAGCTTTTAACCGCAGTTTTCACGTTTCCGTACATATCTTGTATTATTCTAACATACGTTTCCGGTACGTTTTGAGACCTCAGCGCGGCCCATATGAGATCCCTAGGCACTCGATCGAATGCTTTCTCGAGGTCGATAAATACCATGTGTAAATGCTTAGACGAATCTCGGTGCTTTTCCATTATTATCCGTAGGCTTTGGATAGCGTCCACCGTCGACCTTGCTTCAACAAATCCACACTGGCTATTATCGAGCTTTATTATTTGCCGAAGACGTTCGTTTAAGACTCTTTCGACAATTTTCATTGTGTGTGACATAAGCTTGATTGAACGGTAGTTGTTGCATTCTCGAGTGTCGCCTTTTCCTTTGTATAATGGAACCAAGAAGCTACTTCTCCATTGATTCGGCATAGGTTGTCCACATTTTAATTTATTTGAAAGTTTCGATAGCCAAACGCTGCCGATCCCCTCCATCTTCGACCAAAACTCTGATGGAATGCTGTCTGGTCCCGCCGCTTTTCCCCGCTTAATTTTTCCAATTGCTTTACTTATTTCTTCGATTGAAAAGTCCGAAACTTCCTCCTCGAATAGACCAGCTGTCGGCACGATATCGCGTGGAAACAGTTTGTTAAGCAACTCCTTGCAGTATTCAAGCCACCGATCACAAATTTCCTTTTCATTTGTTAGTAAACGACCGTCTGCGTTTTTGATGTATTTCGGCGAGGTTATTTCCATTGAATTTGTTCGCCTCTGTGCAGCGAGCTTAAAAATATTTGGCATTTTAGTACTGTACGACGTTTGAACTTCTTGGATAGCTTGTCTTCTATCCGCCGATCGTGAGGATATTTGTTCCAACTCCTGGTACAGGTTTTCCGCTTCTGCCGCTCGAGTTCGAGCCAGGACTTTCTTTGCGATCTTTTTAAGACGCTCGTATTCAAGAGCCAGTCGAGCTCTTTCGATATCGTCGCTCCGATCGCATTTTGTCCACGCTTGGAATGCACTCTTCTTGTCGGACACAGCTCGTTTGGTTTCGTCATTCCACCACCATGTTTCTTTGCCGACGTGATGGTATTTCGATATAGTCCCCAGGTGGGACTTTGCGAGTGTTTTGCATTCCTCGTGCATGCTGTTCCACATTTATGCTATACCATTTATATTTTGAAGTACTTCTTTAGCCAGTGCGATAAATCTTGCGCTTCGTTCCTTCGATACGAGTAGATTATACCACCGGATTTTTGGCTTTCCAAAGGATGCCCGTGTTTTCGATGGTTCCGCTGTGAAAAATTCTGTAATGAGCAGACGGTGTTGGCTTACTACCGATTCTTCAAGTATTACTTTACAGTCCTTAACACGGTTTCTCATCGACATTTTGCAGAGGTGATAATCTATTTGCGTTTCGTGGCCTCCGCTGCTATAGGTGATAAGATGTCGTTGATGTTTAATAAACATTGTATTTAAGATGGTTAAGCCGTAAGCCCTACATGCTACAAGGATGTCTTCTCCAGCTGAATTTCTGGTTCCAAAGCCTTTACCGCCGTGGCAGTCCTCATAATCAACATTTGTTTCTCCGACGTGGCCATTTAAATCTCCGCCTACGAAGAGCATCTCATCGATAGGTGTATTTCTAAGCAAATTACCGAACTCTGACCAAAATGTATCTTTTTCCGATTGGTCGCATCCATTTTGTGGAGAGTACGCGCTAACAATGTTCCACGTTTCATTGTGTATGACGAGTTTAACACTCATCAAGCGGTCGCTTATTTTCAAGATACCAACGATGTTGTTTAGAAGATCCGCTGCAACAACGATTCCAACACCGTTTCGTCCTTAAATGCCTTAGTTTTTAAATCTAGAAAACGCGCTTTATTTCCTGTATTACACCACTTGGTTTCCTGTACGCACAGGATTTGTAGAGTTCTGCGACGCATAATCGCTTCCAGTTCTAAACTTTTTGAGGTCATCGATCCGACGTTCCAAATTGCAAACCGAAGTTTATGAAAATATTTTGGAAACTTCATTTTGCCCGCCCCGGAATCCGTCGGGCTCTGACACAAGCACTTCTGCTTGCTCTGGGATCACCCGAGTGCGTTGCAATCGTGGTGCCCAGTGGGGTAGTGCTATTAATTGCGATCATTTCCATGAAGTTTAAAGTTTGAGTGGTTTGTATCTACGGCTGTTAATTTATTTTTGATGATATTAAATAATTATATAAGCTCAGTTAGCTATGTCACTATCCTTAAAAAGTCAGATTTCAGGCTAAAGCTTTGGATTAGCTGGTTACTTCTTCGAAAAAATTAGGCAAAGACACAAATTACGGAAAAAGTGCCTTAAACATCCACAGAACGCTAGTCTAAAGCGTCGTTATAACCGTATGTGTCGAATAATAAATAATGAAGTACGAAAATGCCGCGATGATTACTATCACAATCAGATAAGGGCTGCGCTAGGGAATCTTAAACAAGAATGGAAAGTGATCAATAAAATTATGAATCGAAGTGTAACCAAGCAAAATAATTCTGTTGTATTAAAAAATGGAAATATTAATGTTTCAGAACCCACAGAAATAGCAAACGAATTTAACAAATACGTTGCTTCAATTGGGCAACATTCTTTTCAAACAAATAATTTTAACATTTGCAATTATTGCTATCCCGAATCCAGGCTTACAGATATTAGTTTTGAAAGGGATACCTTCTTTTTCGAACCAATTTCTGGGGTTGAGATTTTGAGGACCATTCACTCCTTAAATAGCTCCAACTCCTGTGGCAGCGATAGTATTTCCAATGTTATGCTTAAAAACATTTCCTTCAATATTGTTGATATTTTGGAGCATATTTTCAATTTGAGTATCCTGTCCGGATGTTTTCCTGAAGTTTTAAACTGTGCTATTGTTATTCCTCTCTTTAAAAAAGGAAGCAAACATGAAAAAAGGAACTATAGACCAATTTCACTGTTGTCTTCTATCAGTAAAGAAAAGAGTGTTAGAGTATCTGAGCAAAATAAAATTCTTCAGTCCAATGCAATTTGAGTTTAGAGGTGGGCTCTCTACTGAAGACGCCCTTTTAGATTTTTGCTCCATTATACAGAAAGGTTTGGATGAAAAAAGATCTTGTGCTGGACTTTTTGTTAATATAGCAAAAGCGTTTGATATGGTTGACCATAATATTATTCTAAACAAGCTATATAATATAGGTTTTCGTAGTTCGATACATAGTTGGTTTATGTCTTGCCTAAAAGACAGAAAACAAAAAGTGAAAATCGAATCCAGCCTAAGTAAATTTATGGTTATCAACATTAGTGCCCCTCAGGGCTCGGTCCTTGGACCTATATTATTTCTCATATGTTTCAACTCCTTGTTTACCCAGCCATTTGTAGGAAAAGTCAGGGCTTTTGCAGATGACATTGGTATCGCATATGAATCCGCCAATCCCTTAAGCTTAGTGACTGATATAAACCATGATGTTGAATTGCTAAGACTTTGGTTCACGGAGCATAAGCTAATAGTAAGCGATAAGACAAAACTTATGTTTTTCAGTCTTACCACGCACGAGTCTCCAGATATTAAGGTCGTATTCCATGCATCTAAATGTGCAAGACTTAACATGTTTCACATTCCATCTTCTGTCCAATGCCCTAAAATGTCTTTCGACGTGAATGTTCCCTGCCAGGACAGTTGCTTTAAAATTGAAAATGTAAGCCATTTTAAATACCTAGGTGTTATTGTTGACCGAAATTTAGGTTGGTCTAACCATATTTTAAGTTTAAAGCAATATCTGTTATCTACCGTTCACTCATTCTACCGTCTAAGGATTTTTTTTCCTTTTAATACTCTAAAATCAATTTATTATGTTTATTAGGATGTTGGGGAAGTGCTTACCTGAGTAAAATTCAGCCGTTGATTGTTCTACAGAAGTGTGTCATACGGAAGATCTGTGGTTCTTCTCGTCTGGCCCACTCCATGGAATTATTTAGATACATGCAAATCCTACCAGTTAGGCATCTGTTTTATTTTAAGGTCTTAAAAATATTTTTCATCCGAGGTGGTTATATGCAAAGTCCGATTTCTAAAGCTTACAACTTGAGGAGCCATCAGCAATCTCTTGTCGCTATTCCTGCTTTTCGTACCACCTGCTACAGAAATTGATATTCTATTCTATCTTGCAAATTATTCAATAGTCTCCCTGTAGATACAATATTCGTAGGTAATTTGCGTACTTTCATGAAAAGAGTTAAACAATGGCTTTTTAGCTACAATCAGAACGAAATCGAGATTTTGCTTCACTACATTGACTAATAGCTTTTAATATACTCTAAACAAATGTTCCTTATGAATTTTTTTTCCTTTTTGCATCTAGAATAAAATGGTTCTTATTTTTTCTCTTTTTTTTTATTGTTCACCCCACTGTTAATAGTTAAATATAAAGTGACATTTACCCCTATTATTTAATACAAAATGTCACTAACTATTCTCGCATTTTAAGCTGCAACATACCTTTGTTATTTTTTTAGAAATTTTTTGTAAATTGTAAAACGAGGATAATGATAAATAAATAAATAAATAAATAAAATAAAGGATCTCAGTCCAAAGAGAATAGTGTCTGTTATCATTTCAGCAGCGGCATCCACGTCGTTATCGAGGAAGCATAACGAACATTTAAAATACTTAAAGAAAATGTTAAGTCCGCTCCAATTGGCTTTCTCGTATTACCATACCGTACAATGTACGAGTACAAGAATTTAGCTGATAAGACACAATGGTCTGACGAGCCTAGAAGGGAGAGTACATCAACGGTGTACTTATAAGGGGGGGAGGTTAGAAAAAAGTCCAGGGATTTGGCGGCATGACTATCAATGTCTGGGATTTGTGTTGGCTCATTTACAAGCTGGGTCGAGTTGTTTTCTGCAGCGGAGATCTTAACACACCGTTCATTGGGTGTTGTCTGTCCAGAATGTCGAACCCACCCAAAATTGTATATATTGAAATTGTCTGTAATAACGATTTCAGTACGAAGCTGTATGTATGGAGTTAAACAGCGCATCAAACTCGTTAAAGGTCGAATTGCTGTCTAGTTTGGGGCTTCTGTAAATACAGCGGTAGTGGAAAACCTGGAATTTTAACCACATGAAATTGAATTCTGGATTGGAACAGGGGCTACATTGTGCTGGAGTTTGGTAAGCTACATCAGTAGATGGCGAGGCCGCTGTTAAAAAATCATAATGGCACTAGTTCGTAGCCAGGTAGATTCAGATTGGAGTGATCTAAGAAGTATGGTCGGCGATCTACCTGTGTTTCAATAAATGCCAGCCCTCGTATATTGGCTACATCCACTCTAAATTCCCAAGTCATAATCACAAGCAAACACAAAAAACACTGAGACTGACGACATATCGGTCGCTTTATGTTAAAAAAAATTTCCCAAACGAATTATTTCGCGTTTTGGTAGTGTGAACTGGTCACCAATATTGTGTGATTTTTTGCCGTTGGTTTCCTTTTTGTTCAAAACATCGTTATTATGCACACAATCTGTAAACTTTAAATACTTTGAAAACAAATATTCGTTAAATTATGGCCGAGTTATTGCCTGATATGCTTTGAGAAGGCTTCGAAAATTACCTTCTCAGAATCAAGTCCCGCAATAAATAAGTGAAGGCCATTTCAATCATGTTATATTTTTTTTTATAATGGCAAGATTGAAACAATGTATTAATATAAAAATTTAGTTGAAATCTAAATCATAAATGAGTTTTATTTAAATTTACTTTCGGGACAACAAAATGGATGAACCTGTATTGTAATATATAATATTTAAAGCGTTTAGATTTTATTTGTCAAAAACACAGACAAACTGCAAAAGTGTAAACAATTGTTTTTTGAGTCGATAAATCAATGCTTGCCATTCAGTTTTTAAATATTATTTCATGTAAACGTTTACCATGATTACGTTTTAAGTGGTCCATACGGAGAGTCCAATTCACCCATCGATTCGCATACTGTGTGATATGAAGGGCCGCCTTGCCGGAAACTCATGTCGATTAGGCTCAGCTAGCTCATTTTGGGTTTAAAATAATTCTATATCATTGCGCGATAGCGAGCGCCATTGACGGTAACATTATTCTCGCGGTGATATGTGAAAAAATACGGACCAATGATTCCGACACACCAAAAAGTTTACATATTTGTCAAGCTGCATTGGCAGCCTTTGTATCGCATGAAGTTGGTTATCGGACCAAATATGGTAGTTTTGCTAATTGACATACCCTTTCAACCAGAAATAAGCTTCGCCGCTGAAGACAATTTTCTTAAAAAAAAAAACTGATCTTACTCCAGATTTTCAACAGCCCTCTCTCCGAAAATTTCACGCTTTGCCAGGTCGTTCGGCTTCAGTTCTGACACTAGCTGTATTTTGTAAGGTTTTTGTAACACAATCCAAATAGCTGCGAATGGCGATGAATGGACAAATCACGTTGTTTATTTATTTATTTTTATTTTTTTTAAAGGACGTTGGGACAGCGCGCTGTCCATCAAGTGGCCCTTATGAAACAGCCTATTTAGCCTGGGACCGCTTTTGCATTACTTCAGAGTCAAAGCTATCCTTGTTTAATACTCCCCCTTCTGAGTTTGAGCTTAGGGGTTCCTCTTTGTAATCCTTTAAGATATATCTTTTGGCGAATGCATAACTCAGCTCATGAGTTTTCGTATGGGGGTGTAATCTGGCTTCCTTCTCCCTTCTTGGCTTTCAGCAAGGTTTCGATACCGCATGATACTCGATTCCAGCAATATTCCCTTGAGATCATCTTCCACATAATATTTCCGCTATTCAGCGACGGGAACAAACACTTCACTGGTGCGAAGAAAACGAATATACCAGTCAACCAGGCTGTCTATCCGACAGCCAAAAAATCTGCATGAGTCTTTGGAAAGCCACAGAAAATTGTTCAGCTTTTGCAGTTCTAAAATTTAGTCAGATGCATGCATGTTCAATTAATGGCGGCACAAATAGATCAGAAGTCCATAATCCTGCTAAATATTGCACAGAAAGTAATCGCTGTTACTAAGGCAGCAGAACTGTACGGGATGTACAGAGTTGGTTAAGGTCTCCTGGAAACACTTATTAGAGTCTCCGTCTGATGGATTTTTACCAGTGCGCTAATGTCCATCCCCTCTCCATGTCTCAAATATCTAAGAGGATGAATTCTGACTTCTTTACCTGTGTCCATTTCACTACAGTGCTCATGGTTAAATAGCCTCTTCCACTTTCCATCGATGCAGAGAGGGCCCTATATCAATGGAAGCACTTTTCTCTCAAAACGACCAAGCAGCTTCTTCTGTCGGTGCATCTGTGCGCCAATAGTTTCTATCAGTATTGTATAGAACAATATTTTGATTAACATCACCTCGCACAGCTCGGCAGCAATGGTGTTATTTCCGAGAACCTTGTTTACCATTCTTACTTCGTCGAGGCGGAGTGAAAAGAAATGTTGCCCATCTTCAAACAGGTTGAAACGTTGCATCGGCATAAAATTCATCTGCGCCGTATATGGTTTCATTTCTCGGCATGTGCCAGCCGACATCGAAATCGGCAAATTGCGTATTTCGCAACGAAACCTAGCTCATTAGATTGTTTGTTGACGTCTTTAGCACTAAGTTTGAAGACAAGATCCTGTTAGCGCAGACCTCGAAGGACATACTTAAAAGAAAATTTGGTTGGCAATAGCAATGGCACTGGCGATTTCTGGAGGTCACTGGAAACTTCTGATGTACAATGTTTCCTTTTTCGGAAATATCTAAATTCGAAAATAGAAGGCGCATCTTGCATCAGACGCAATGTAATCGGTGTAGTTGGTGGTGTATCGGCTAGCAAATTAATCGGTTCACTCTTTCCAGCTAAGTTCACATGTCGAGATCGGGTAATCTAAGCAGTTGTCAAAGTTAGAGTCATGTAAGCAAGTCAGTAAGACTGTGCTGTAAACAGTGAATCGTCAAAAAAGATTTGCATGATGTCTTAGAGCTCCAAATCCAGTTCTTGGTATCACAGCTGATGTTGGGAAAATTTGCATTAAAGAGGATTGTCTCGGAGAGCTAGTTCACTTGTACGAAACTCAAGAGTCCTTGCCTCTCACTATTATGATAAATTCCCATCTATCCGAGGCTTGTATTGCTTTGTAGCCATATTTTGCTTACAATGCCGGAGATCCAAGCCTCGAGTGCCAAAATGTCTAATTAACTCTGAAAGATCACCCTGAAAGACAAGATCAAGAAACTGCAACAACTTTGATTTTATCGCTTTCCTGTACGAGTAAAGAATTAGCGCGTGCTTTTTCCAATAGCCTTTGCGTGGAAGTACAGCAAGCACTTGACGCGAACTTGAAGCTTTGAGCTATTGGCCTATTTCTACTATTGTCTGTTGGTACAACAGACTAATTATTGTATTTGAATGCTTCGTCAGAGAAGGGAAGGAAGTACATAGTAAGTAGTAAACAGCAACAGCAACTCAAACAATTGAGAAACAAAGCATCCTGTTTAAATGGTTTCACATCCTACCCTTAACACAGGTACAAAAAGCACCGACCTACCTTATGTATTAAGTGTTCTTAATTTTCTGAATTAATCCAGCATAAAAAGGGTCGACTTCTTTCCAAGCGTTCCTTGTAAAGAGAAGCAGTACTTGCCCGCATGATTAAAACCGAATATGGCCTTTCCTTAAGCTTAAATAATTTTTTTTTTATAATTTTTTTTTCGCAGTAATTCCTCGCTTCGTTAAATGTCCTCCCTTTTAATCATTTCGGTCTTAATCAACTTGCAGCTTCAATTCACCCCTTACAAAGTCATCGTTTCAGCATTTTTTAAATGAAAATCTTTTACCTTCTCTGTGGATGGAGCCTTCTTTATTGGAATGGGGTATTTTTTTTTTTTTATTAAAGTCAAAATGTTCTTTTATTATTTAAAATAAATAAATGATTATTTTTGTATCCAGTCCATATGTTTATGAGCTTGCTTATGCACGGGTGCTCCCTGTATTTCCAGCTGCAATTAATATTGTTTTCTGGAAAATGTTGCCATGGAAAATGTATTTATTGGAATTTATTTTGCTGGTTTCTGGATAACGTTGATGAAACCTTAAGTGGCGTTACAGATTTTTGTGATGTACCTTCCCCTGCCATTATTTTAAACATTAATTGGGCGATAGAGTCTTGTCCCATGTGACATGCACTATCTTTCGTTTTAGTTAATAGAATTGGGCTTGGCTTACTACCTTGAGGAGCTCCATAAAAATTTTAAAGAGACTTTTGGCTGGCACTCATGAATTCTTCTTAGACAGCTTCTCATAACGTTTGCGAAAGACTTATATCTGCTTGACTAGCGAAATGATACACAGAGTATACCAAGTGGACATGCTTTAAGGTAGAGCTCGGCAAGTCCGGAAATACTCCCCCTAAACTTAAAACAAAACAGATGATAGAGTAAGCTCTTGACTTGCCAGGTAAATTCCAACAGATCGATTGTTTCATGGTAGAATCCAGAGACTATTTAAGGAAATCCGACCATTTAAGAGCAAGTCACCTTAGACTTTACTAATGAAGATCGAAATTTTCGCAGAACAAATTAAAAAGCAAGTTCGTATTTCGAAGGATTCTCTCTATAAAGGCTTTTGTGAAAAGATCGAATACTCGAACGAAACTGACCAAATAGTGAAAAGGAGAAATTACTCAGACTAAAAGCAGTCCGACAATCTGCAACGAAAGCAGGTGCCCTTCCTCTTATACTTAAGACTAACTTTGCAGGTAATCAGATCATACGTGGTTAGCAGTGAAATCATTGGAACTATAAGCGAGCAAAGTAATACAATACAAGCAAGACTGGCTGGTATGAGTTTGCGTCTTTAGTGACGGAAGAAACTACTGCATATCAGTTGCCAACTCTGAGAAGAATCTCTCCTTCTCCCTGGTGGACAATGCTAATGAAGAGAAGGCAAAACATAGTTGCTCTGTACAAGGCGCAACGTAGTTATCAATGCATAAGTTCGTAGGAAACTACGCTACAAAATATGCTAGGTAAAATTAATGACACACCCGGCAAGAAGGGGGACACATTGGGCAACGCCGCAAAACACCCAGTGATTTCTCTTTCAATGTTGCCTTTCAAGACTTGCAAGACTGTGGTTTATTGTGGTAAACGAGAAATCATACTCCCTTGAAATTTGTGATTCAAAATCTCTATCATAGCCCGAGCTGTGTGAGAGGTAGTTCCGTCCTGTTGGAAACAACAATGCTCGAGACCTAATTCAGCAAGTTGCGGCAAAAAAGAACTCTGTCTGTAGCGCCCAAGAGTTATGACTATAGTAGTGCCGTCGGCGTCTGTAAAGTCCCGCACGAAACAGTCACTTTTTTGGTATGCAATGGTTCTCCGTACTCCAGAAATGCAAATTTTATAAATTCACATAACCACTTAAGTGGAAATGCGCTTCCGAGCTCATTATTATTTTGGATACGAAATCATCCCCTTCTTGCACTAGGTTTAACAGAGAATGGGGGCAAGTGAACTTCAATTGACAGTCTGCAGGCAATAATTTGGCGAACGGTTTGGAAGAAAGGGAACTTCTTTAGGTTTTCACCAAAATTCAACGCAACGAGCTTCTTTTTTTGTTTACTTTCGTTTAGGATGTGTAATCTAGCAGCCCGAGTTCTACTCTCATGCATGATTCACAAACCTGAATAATCGATGCCAGGAATACGCCCATGTACTAAATCCACACCATCCACACTTCAACCACTGTATTCGCAGGACTGTAGTTAGCTATTACTTGGAGGGGCTGGTTGGAAAATCAAGCTATTCCCATTGTATCAGCTGCTGCTCAGATTTTTACAGCTTCTAAGGCTTCCCCTGTTGCTTTTCCTAGCCTTTCTATTCTCCTGAGCTCATTTTGTAGAATTGCTATACAAATATATTCCATTCCATTCCATTCCACAAAACGTGGGCAATAAAATACTGCGTTTTACGTATATTTATCTTAATTAAGGCATTTGGAGCAAAATGATGAGCTGTCGTGCCCATAAAGGTGGATATACTTGCAATAATCACTGTGGTTAGACACGAACTGCGTAAGATTATAGTAAAGGTCTCCATGCTTGTATGTCCATCTGCCTTTCGTTGTATTGTCTCAGCGAGTTTGCCACATAGCTATTAACCCTGAGTTTTCTTCAATTTTGATCCTCTTGATTCCATTAACATCGCGTTGGCCTTAGGCTCTTCTGTTACATATCCTCGTATATTCTCAGCATTTTATCTTCAAGAATGTCGATGGAAAACACTCCAGCTTCGCAATCTGAGGCGCTCAGAACTCAGCTTGGCATTGCAATCTTTCCTTCAGTGACTCAAAGTCTGTGAGTCTATGTATGGTGCGCTTTTCATTTGTATTCCAAGAAAAATACTGGCACAGTTTTGGATAGCATAAAGACCAACTTGAAATTAACTAGGACTTTTTCTAATTGGCCTTGAAACATTTGTACATGCCACAATAGGACATCATACCTAGTCCTGCAATAAATTTTGTTACAAATATAAAACGATATAAAAAAAAAAAACAGTAAACATATTGTATTCAAAATTGTTTCAATTTATTAGACCACAATATCGGTTACTAAAAAATGATTGATTTTTTCTTTAACACAAGCTTCCAAACGGGGTGGCCATTGGGCTATAGCGGCACGTGCTGTTTTAAGGCTTTCCAAATTTCTGTGGGGAATCTTGCAGGCTATGTTCTCCAATCCTGACAACAAACCATAATCTTATGCTGCTTTAAAGCCAGGAATATTGACTCCTTCGTAGTTTTGGCTTTGTGCGCTGGAGCAGAGTCGTTTGGAAGATCCATTTGTACCCATTGAAAAAGGTATTGGTCAAACGCTGCACAACACCCTCTAGCACATCTTCTTGGTAAACCTTTGCATCAGTTTTTAAGTCTTTTTCACAGAAAGGGAGAGATGTGACACCATGGCGAGAGATCACGCACTGCCTGTACTACCGCATTCCTACGGACGACCACTTCTTGGCCTGTCTTCTACTCCAGACAATTCGCCGAAGCAAGCAATAGCTCGATAAATGATTATTCTCGATATTTCCAGTGGTTTTAGCAACTCAAAAAATTGGCCACCACTGTTTGCGCACTTATGCAAAGCTATAACAGCAACTCGATTCTCTTTAACGCCCCACTTCATGTTAATAGTTTGCAAACTGAAACAAAACTGACTAGTATTCTTCACTGATCAGTGCATGTGTTCTGGAAAAAAAAGTTAACGGTTCTATTCCCGCAAGAAGTTTCGAACGATAAGCGCTGGAGATTGTGTAACAGAAATTATGGCAGGACTAGCTAAATTACTCGTAATATTATTTGCAATTGATTTTAAAATTTAATTGCATCAGTTTCATTGCAATTAATTCCAATAGAAATTGATTTTAATATTTTAATTGGAATTAAATTAGTCAGAAATTAAATTAATTTCATGTTAATTGTTAATTTTTAATTGCATTGACAATTGAAATTTCGTCTACCTGTCTTCTCTCGTTCTAAGAAGTAAATATTTATTAGTAGCTGATCCAGCACGCCTCGTACACGGGAGTGTAGGAGGGTATTCCAAAAAAAAAAGTTCATATAATCCAAAGCGCAATTATTAGCTCTGCAATTGTTTGCCCAAGAAAGTGAAGACTTAACTATTTTATTTAGATACTCAAAGATCAAATATATTTTTTGTCAACATAATACACCTATACTGTTCTCTGCACCTTGAGAAAGAATGCTTTCCTATACAGCTATACGAATCTTGCGCAAAATCGCATAGGTTATCAGACCAGATGTTTGAAAAGCGAGTAGGTAATGTTAAAAGAAAATTTAAATTTTCACTGAAACGACTAGAAATATAGTTGAACTATGTGAGAGTAATACATTTTTCAGATCAAAAATATCATTTTACTATTTCATCCTGTTTCTGCTCTTAATTGTCAGTTTTAATTGTTATTAACAAGTAACAATTAAATATTTTAACTGCTAAAACCATAATTAACAATTAAAAAACTAATCAATTGTTAAAAATTAATTGGAATTAATTTTTGGCAAACACTGGTATATAGGCTATTGATATCTGCACTTACTCGGGTGTGAATTTTTAATCCAAATGTGTATCACTTGTTACCTTTAAGGTTTAATGTTGGTACTTCCCCTCGGTTGCCCTGTTGTACTTAAATGGGATATTGGATGGATGATACTTTTGTTGGTACCTGCAGCAAGATCAGATAGTCGCCTGATAATTTGTCGGAACTCTTTAGTATAAATCTTAAGGTTAATTCAACTACTTAACTGAGCTGTCATTTATGACATGTATACAAGATTTTCATCTTTCAACCTTTATAGAACGTTTCAGATTCTGGTTTTGATTCCCGTTGAGATTTGTAGCGATAGGAATCACACTTAACCTTAAGCGACGTCTTCTCGAACACTGTGATTTCAGTTCGGATTCTCTAAGCTTCCTATGTCGGTGAGTTGATTCTTCGGATCAAAAAGGCTTTACTTCGATATTCCTTTTTTGTGGTATTGAGTTGGCAATTACTAGAGCACGTACACTAGTGTGACCTTGCTCCAATATTTGCTTAAATGCCTTTTTGATGGTCTTGCTCTACTCTTTGATATAGACAACAGTCATATTCTCAGCAACTGGAGCTTCTACCAACCTACAGGATTTCACAGGGAGCTGGAATGTTTCATATCTGGAAGGTCGATGCATTTAAAAGCCATCAGTCTCTCTATCAAAGATGCTCCAGTGTTACAAGAATTAGAAAAATTCTTTGTACTTAGTCACAACGTGATTGACGAACGCGCAAAATTCAATTCAAAATTAGTTTGAGGGCGAATCTATTGCACTCTATTTATTGTCCGAAAAATGTATCTACGGGATCGCTTGTTAGTGAAAGGCGGAGCTTATCTATGTACAAATTCAAAAAGAGGCAGCTATAAAATTTACAACTTTGAAGAACAATGGCAAAATGGATAAGAACATTTGTAGAGACAAAGATAGATGGATGGCAGATGTGTGCGTAAACGGTTGACGCCAGTTGATGTATTACCATAATCGATATTTAGATTGTGCTGATTAAATTCAAGAAAAATTGTACTAACGCTTAAAACTTTATTGGAATGAGGGAAAGTCAACTTTGCTATAGGCAACACAAATTCGAAACAAATATTTTTGTCGTCGATAATTTACAACCTCTCTTGTTGAGCTTAAAGTCGTACCAAGCCACAAAATGTAAGGGAATTACGGCAGTTCCTGAGACTGATAAGTTACCTGGGTAAAACCGGTTCAAATTTGTCTTCTCTATGCCATCCGTTAAATTAACTTTTGAAATCCTAAAGATTTCAAATCAAGAAGATGCCTTCAAAATACGGAAGCCGGGGACTCATCTCCGCACCAAACCATTGTGTCATCAGATGAATCATCTTTTGGTCTGGCAGCAGTTCTTCTTCAAGTAGACCCAGATGGGATCCTAAACTAAATGAGTCGAAATTCAATACTCTGTCACATTATTCCTAGATCCCTTACTTCGGTAGTGGAGGGAATAGGCTCATCGATTTGATTTATGTCGTTAATCGTTAGGGTAAAGATGATTGGTCCAAGGTGACTTCCCTGAGGGACACCAGATGTTGCTTTAATTGGGTCTGATATTGAGGATCTGAAGGTCACTCTGTATTCTCGGTCTTCTAAATAGGATTTGATCCATGCCGCAAACGGAGGGGAAAACCCAAGTTTTTTTATTTTGAAAATGATAAGTTGATGGGAAATTTTATCGAAAGCCTTGCTGAAATCTGTGAAAATTGAATCGACTTCATCACCGTCTTCTAAAGCACAAAGCGTCCTAGTTACGAACTCCGTTTGGTTAGTGGTGGTAGATTTACCTTTCATGAAACCGTGCTGGTTTGTGCAGATAGATGCCTAGTACGGAAGCAATTGTTGATAAATTATGCTTTCGAACACTTTGGGTATGGAAGAGAGTTTTGCTATGGATCTATAATAATTGGCTTCGGCGTTGCTTCCTTTTTTATGAATAAGGCTGATGTAAGATTCCTTTCATAGGAAGGGAAGAGTACCTGTTGAAACAGACAAGTTAAATAGGGTAGCGAGGGAAGGACCGAGATGGCTTAGACACTTTTTTATTACAATACCCGGAAGGCCATTAGGGCCGGACGAAACATCATCTTTAAGTTTGGTAATGTTTTCAGAAACCAAAAATGCTGAAGTAACTAGGATCGGGTTCCGGTGTTTGCTTGCAAAAGGATTTGTTAAAACAACAGGCAAAGGAATTAGCAATGGCTTTTGGATCGGCACAAGATTCACTAAGAAATGAGAGTAGATGAGTAGCCGTCTGACTTTCTTTTGTAACAAACTGGTAGAAGCGTTTGGGCTCCGAAACTAACCTAAATTCCATGCGGTAGATGTACTCAAAGTAAAGAGGCTCACAAAATCCAAAAAAATGATTGTATACAAATCAATAGATACTGTGGTCGGAATCAGATCGAGTTCTTAAGAATTTGTACCACAGCTTGTTTCTGTTATTGTGGGGAGAGCGCAACTCCATGTTATACCAATTAGGAGCGGACATGTAGTCTTTTCGGAAGGCATATGGAACCGATTGGGCAAAGCAGGAGAAAATTAACGAAAAGAAAGTTGATAGGGCAAGAACAATGTTTGTTGTTTCAGCAATAAAATCAAAGTTAACGTTACTAATAAGGCTCTTAAGTTTGTTAAAGTCGGCTCTTCTAAAATTGAATGAATATGAATTTTCGGATCGACATATGTGTTGCCGTTTTCATAAGAGTGTATAATTGGCAAGGGCGGATGAAGGCCGTCTATCCAAATCGGAGGTGAAGACTAGATCGAGTTGTCTGTTTATTATATTGGGTATTCCACTAACCTGAAATAGACTTGAGTTTGTTAGGCAGTCCACCAACAATACTTCTATTTCAGTTGACGAATTAAGAGAGACAAAATGAGACGAGTTGTCGGAAGGCGCCCACTTCAGGTTGAAATCGCCTACTATGATAATACTATCTTCAGGTTGTGCTTCATCGGTCAAAAAATCCACTGCGTGAACTACAGTTCGATAAGACTCAATTGGTTGAGATGGGTGAATGTAAGAACAAACTACGTAAAGGCAGCGTTTGGGGATTGTAACGCTGGCACAAACTAACTCAAAATTGTCGGTATGATGAATGTCAACAAAAGTTATATGAAAACAGTTTCTGATTGCTAGTAAAACCCCTCGGCCATACGGACTATCAGCTCTTTCAAATCCATCTTTTCGAAAAACGTTGAAATTAGGGGGAAACAGCTCATGATTCTTAATATCAAATAAAATTAAGTTTGTTTCAGTAAGAACAATTAGGTCATAGGGAAGTTTTTGAGAATTGAGATATACGGCGGAGATTTTAGAGCGCAGACCTCTTAGGTTTTGGTAGTAAATGGACAGGCATTTTGGACTAGAGGATACGGAATTCAGTTGGTTCGGAACTGTAATAGTTTCTAAAATTTGGACGGGTTCTTTGTAAGTGGGAAAGACGTTTAGAATTGACATACGAAAACAGCGTGGAAAGATCTTTTTGAACTCCGTCGGAAGTGATGTCGAAGCTCTCATGGTAACAAACGAAAATGTGCACCAATTCCTCTGGCTTTATTGGAAGGCCTTCTCGAACATTTTTATAGATGCGGCGGTCTCTCAAACGAGACACTACATAACGACTGTCATCATTCATATCTGAAAATTGTTTTGTAAGTTTCACGGTGGGTGGAAGGAGTGGGTCGAGATATTTCGGTTGAGAGTCAGGAGCAGGCGAGTTAAGAGAACGAGGGGATGAAGAAGGGACAGGTTGGTCAAGAACCTCAGATCTAGGAAGGGGAGCCACCCAGAGGTGGCTGGGTTTAGTATGTGAGAGCTAATAAAATTAGGATATTTTTACAATGGCGCAGCGTCAATTGAAACTTGGTTAGATGGCGCCGGAACATGGTTAACTAGGTGTTGGTGGGGTAGGGCAGAGTTGTGGGTGCTAGCTTTTCCTTTATTACTAGGCTTGTTACCTACCTTATCCTTCCTTTGGGTGATGACCATCTTTTCCGAGATGGGTTTGCCATCCGATGATTTGAACATCCAATCGTACTTTTTGGGTTACGTATTTCAAAACCCTCAACGTATTTGCTCTTGGCTTTGCCAACTAGTTTTTTGCGTGTCCCTTCACAGTTAGAAATCTCGACAGAAGTCAAAGATTCCGTATGAGAATAAGCGTATTCACATTCAATATAATCTACACACCGGGAAATGATCTGATGGTTGCAAATACTCTGTCAAGATACCCCATACGAGAACTGGGAAAGGAAGATGAAAATGGTACGACAGAGACGTTTGTCAACAGACACTTGAAGACCAAACAACTGGAAGACCCAAAAATGCATCGAATTCAATAAATAATGGTGTGCGGAAATATGTATGGCATTACGACAAAGATCGTAACAACCTTGCCAACTTTTGATGTACAGCCAGTGCTTAGTCATCCAGCATCTTTTGCGAAAGGAGATAATGGAAGAGATACTCACAGGTTACCTGGTATGGTGGCTTGGCAGAGTTCATTTTTTGTATTTTATTCGAAAGACCGAGGCATCAACCACTAATGGCATCAATTATGGCGGAAAGAGCTTGGCACATCAATGTACTTGTTTTGATACGACCTACCGTGTCCTCACCGGACATACCAGCCAAACATGACTCGACGTACGCTGTTCCACCTTGGATTAGAGATTTTTTGATAAGACGTGCACTCCTCAAGTCGCTCACTTTAGCCATAATTTTTGGCTATCTGTTCGCAGGACACCGCCGCTTCTTAGTTTTCACCTCCTTTTTATACCTCTGTGTGGCAGATTGTCAGTTACTTAACACGTTCTTCAGCTTTACCAACGAGAATACCCAAGCTGGTTGTCCAGAAGTAGAAGCTATTTATATGGGCTTCTGCTTTCCGCTCTTGCTTTGTACCGTTTTTTTTGCTTCTTTGATGGATACTGGTACTAACTTGCCTCCGTGATTTCAATAATAATTCACAGTTGATTGTCCCATCTGTGGCTTTTAAACGAAGTTAGAAAGACTTATGTTACTTGAGATGTGTTTGCTTTCTTTCACATGTGTAAGGTCCTGGCTTTGTTTCCAGCAACACTACGCCTTAGCTCTCCTTAGTAAAATTTAAGATTTATAAATTTGAAAGCACAAAACGTCTGCTCTGGATTTATTTCACTTTTTTTCTTCCCTGTTCCCATACTTAATATTCCTTTCAGGTTTATAAATACTTCTACAAGAAAAACAAATCATTATTCATTGTTTCCGCTTCGATGTATCTACATGGTTCCCTTCGAAGAGAAGATGGTTTTCTGTATTGCTTAATTCCAGATATTTTTTTGTATGAAAATTTCACAAAGATTTTCATGCGGTTTTTTTGACATCCCTTCATCCAATCTTTGGCAGGGCTACCATTTATCTTATTTTTTGATCAAAGCATCTATAATCCATCATAATCTTGTGGAGGAGGAAGAGAAATGCACAAAATCCGTAATAGCACTCAAAAGCTCATCTTCAAGTTTACACCATAAAGGAGCGAAATTTTGAAAACAGTATTTTGCAAAGTATGTTAACCCAATCCCGGATACTTGTAGTCGTATTTTCTGCCCTTGTTGGTTTCCTCTGCATACGAATATGGTTGCGGATTGTCGTTACCAAACCTTCTCCCTCTTTCCTCAAAAACCATTGAGGTTTCATTTTGTCCTGCAATAATAACAAGGAAACCGAGTTTGGGGCTGTACTCGGGGCTATACTCGTATACTCGTATTATATCTGCCGGTTGTTATTGAGTTTCGAGCAACGTAAATGGTTGCATCTGTTTTCCTTTTCGAAGGGAAATGCCGGGTTATCGAAGCGCAATGTCCTGAATTGTTAAATAAAAGCCAAGGACTTTGTAAATTTCAACGAAAACAAAGTCTGTGTTGTTGGTAAGTGGAAAGATATTAGTTCCAGTCGCCATGTACAGATATTGCAGATGGAGAGTATGCCATGGTTTGGATATGGTATCTCGAATGGGATTGAGTTTGTTTGCTTTAAAACTTTTCAACTTTCTGCAAGAGTTCTTCGAATCCTTCTTTAATAATTTGCTTTATTTCGGTTTCAGTTCAGTTTGAAGATAGAACGGCTATACACACTACTGAAATCGCTTGAGAGCATTGTTATTTTGGATGCTTTTCGGAATTATATAAACAATTTCAAACCCCAGTGCAGATTCACTTCAGTATTCTATTCAAGTTCAAAGAAGTTATGTCCTGCAGTCTCACTCACTCACATGAGTGAATCTATAGCTCACACAACAGATTTTTATTTAGTTGTGGAATCCTTTATTTAGAGCAAGACTAGATTGATACACATCGCGTATCCCCATGTTGGTACATAGATTGGGTAGTCCGTCGTTGAATTTAAGGTGCTGGTTCCTTAAAAAACGAGAATGAGCCTCTGCAGGCGAACATCTTGCAGCTCCACTAATAAGCCCTACTTCATGAGTCCGCATGGTGCTTTCTGCGAATCTCACTGGAGATTGCGAAGTGAAGGGGGCAAATGGCGAGTTTCCTGCGCCATAAATCAGGGTTAGTGTCGGAAAACCAAATCAACACCTTATCCGAGCTACTCCGACATATTTGGAGCTCAGGCCGATAGCTCAGGACTTAGTCAGGGTCTTGGAAAAGAGATGGTGGCGGACCTATAAGCCCTATAAGGGCCAAGGGCAGCGCTCACATCCTGGAACGGGTTACTGGCTTCGGTGTAACCGACCCCTAATAGCATTAAAAATGGAACTGGTCCTCCAGACTGGGGGTTGTAACGCCGGGGTAACTGCCCGGCCATTTAAAAAAAACATAATTTACGAAGCATCAACAACCCTCGTATATGGCCGGATCTACTGTTAACAACCCACGCAAACGATTTAAGGACAATGAGCTTCGGATATGCACGTGAAATGTTAGGTCCCTTAATAGACCACGTTCAGCCGAGCAACTAGCAGAGGCCCTAAACTGCTGCAAAGCAGACATAATCGCCATTCAAGAAATCAAGATGGAGTGGGCCGGAGAAAAAGAAGATGAAAAACTGCGATATCTACTACGGCGATTGCTATCGACAGCAAAAGCAGCGCTTATTTGGATGTGGATTTGTTGTCGGAGGCAGAATAAGGAGGCAGATGTAAGCGAGCGCCTCGTAGCAATCCGCATCAATGCTAAATTCGCCAACATGCCTTATATGCGCGCATGCCCCCACAGAGGAGAAAGATGACGATACCAAGGATGCCTTCTACGAGCTCCTCAACAAGACATACGAGCAATGCCCTAGCTATGACATTAAAATTGTCCTCGGTGATCTTAATGCAAAACAAGGAAGAGAGGGTACGAGGGCGGGTCAATAAGTCCGTGACTTTTGGATTAAAACACAGATTTTTTGATAAAAAAATAATTTTATTTTTCAACGTAGTCTCCCTTGAGCTCTATACACTTTGTCCAACGCTTCTTCAATTTTTTTATCCCTTCCAAAAAAAAATGATTTGTCGAGGTCCTCAAAATAGGCCTTTGTTTGCGAGATGACTTCATCATTGGAGTCAAATCTTTTTCCACCAAGCCATTTCTTCAGGTTTGGGAACAAGAAATAGTCGCTCGGAGCCAAATCTGGAGATGGGAGGATGAGGGAGCAATTCATAGCCCAGTTCATGAATTTTTGCCATGGCAACTGCACATGCGTTTGTGGTCGACTGTGAGCGAACGCGGCACCCATCTTGCGGAAAGCTTTCTCATGCCCAAGTGATCATTCAAAATTGAAACCACTGAGCCATGCGAGATCCCCACGGCTTCCACAATCTCTCGCACTTTCAATCTTCGGTCGGCCAACACCATATCGTGAATATTTTCGATTGTTTCGGGTGTAGAGACCTCAACTGGGCTTCCAGGATGTTCGGCATCTTCAGTGCTTGTAGGGCCACAACGAAATTCAGTAAACCACTTTTTTACCATTGAAATCGATGGTGCAGAGTCCCCATAGTATTTATCAAGCTTAGCCTTGGTCTCGGTAATGGTTTTTTTTCGCAAGAAATAATGCTTAATAAGCACACGAAATTCACTTTTTTCCATTTTCTCCTCAAATTAGTGAGTAGTCTGATAAAAATAGCTGTCAAACACAAACTAACTGACGCAGCAAGTTTAAATTTTGACAGGAGTCAACTGACAGATGCCTGTTGACAGGAGCAGTGTTGCTGTTTCAGTAAAGAGGTAAGAAATTCAAAAAGTCACGGACTTATTGACCCGCCCTCGTATCTTTGGTGGAAAAATAAGCACGGTGGCGCTGGCAGCCCGGTATGGGCCATGGCCTAGCTTCTTGACACTCATTTGTGCTGCTCATATTTATCACATCTGAGCGGGGCCTACAGTTTATCGCCGATTCCGAACGGCACTTCTTAGAAGCTTTTTCGTAGACAATTTTACTTTCGGGAGTCCGCCGAAAGGGTGGGCAACGACACCAGCGCTGACATCAAACGAAGAATAACTCTGTTTCTTTCGACTAAGAAGGAATTTGGGTAGCAAAGCCCTCTCCGAACAACAAAAGTTTTCCTGTACTAGACCTTATTAATCCCGGTCCTGCTATATATCGCAAAGGCATAGACATTATCAAAAATGATAAGGCTGAGCTTGGTTGCTTCGAGAGAAAAATTGTTGGGGCGATCTTCGGTCCAGTCTGCATTGACAGTGAGTGGAGGAGGAGATACAACAATGAACTCTTCGAACTGTACAGCGACATCGACCTAGCCAGAAGAGTGAAGATCCAAAGACTGAGATGGCTGGGTCATGTAGAGCGTATGGACACCAATGCTCCGGTCCGAAAATTCTTCGAATCTGCCCCCGAGGGACAGCGCAGTAGAGGAAGGCCAAGACTCAGGTGGCGCACGCAAGTGGAAGAGGACCTCAGCCAACTTAGCGTGCGAAACTGGAGGCAGCTAGCCAGGGATCGAGCTGGCTGGAGAAGCTTGTTGACTGAGGCCCAGGTCCACCCCGGACTGTAGCGCCACTTAAAGTAAGTAAGTAATGCCATGTCCCATTTTCCGAGAAGTGATACGACAGTCTCTCCAGTGGGTATTCCGCCCGATGCAATGACACTAGAACGTTCGTTGCTGCGAAAATACAAAGTCGACTTTTCCTATAACCAGAATTGGTTCCCATCAGGACCTGAATCTGGAGCTGGTGTTTTCTGGAAATTCGCATTATTGGAGATGTGATGGCTTTACACTATATCTTGAAGAATTGGTGAAGGAAGAGCAGTTTCTAGATCAACTTCTAACCAAACTGTGCTTAACACCGGCTATGGAGAATCCCACTCTTTTTGACAGAGGTCGGAAGGTTGAATTCTCAAGCTTTCTATGAGTCGAGGGGGAAAGTTTCATAGGACTTAAACATGCGTCAGGACTGCTCGCTTTCTCAGTTAGGGCTTTCATCGGTAATTGGGTTTCATCAGAGGATAGTCGCAGATGGCATGTATCTTTAGGTTGCTATGCTAGGAATAAGTTATATCACATCCTGAGAGGCTGGTTTTCAGAGGGATGATAACTCTGTGGAGCAGTATGACTGTGAGTGTCGGGCTTATAGTATATTCGCATATTGTTACAAGGACTTGGTGCTGATGTGGGATGTGTTGGTTCTCATGCTCCCTGTTCGCGGTTATTACACATATTCATTCGCTCTAGATGTCCTAGTATTCTGAGATGATGATATAGATGATGATGTACATAACAAATCTCTCACCTTAACCAGCCTTGGCTTTGCATAGTAGAGCAAAAATGCCATAGAGTTTCCTTAGTCTTTCTAAATTTGGATAACAGCTGACATTAACACAACTATCACCTTTCAAATAGCGAAACTCAGAAAACACCACAGAAACTGAGAAAGTAATCAAATTTTGTGACGTAAGTGCTCAGTAATGCCCTCCAAAGTATATCTCCTCATTATTTAGGGTCAGCAGAAAATCATAGACTACCTAACGTTGTGCTCGAGGGAAAAGACGCAACACGTAATAAGTGGGAGACACTAAGGAGGAATTACCCGGCGATGCTTTTAACAAAGATTGAGTCCTTGACACACCCATTGATTTAGGAGCAGATATCTGTCGTACGAATGGACCATACCTCAGTCTCTAAAGTAAAAATTCGAGGAAAAGCTGTTTTCAACCGACTGTCTAGCCATGTAATCACAGGTGGATTCCCAGAGTTTGCTTATTCCGTGGGGCTCCGCTTGCTCTTCGGCAATTTTCTAAAAGACGACTCCAGCTCTAGTGACTCCTTTTACTTCATTTCCCAAGGTGGTGACGATGGCTATCATAACAAGAAAAATCCATACTTCATGGATACTATGAATCATACCACCGTAAATAATGAATCCCAAAAGAGGCTATAAATTTCCCTCTCCGACATGAAAACAACTCATCATTCAAACCAGGAGATCCTCCACAAAACCATATTCATCAAGGACCTTCAATTATACGAGTATTTTCTCTCTAATTAATTACAAAAAGTTCAATGAAACGTCGTCGGTCGTCCCAATTAGGAACATAGTTCCTACGACCATTTAGCTTTTCCTAATGCCACACGACACAATGTACATGCTCGTAGTAACCCGTCTCCTTCTTATTACACAACTCGCCGTAAGGCCCTGGACAATGAAAACAGTTTGCAGTTCTCCAATAAAATAAAGGATTTCCGGAATAACTCATTAAGAGCATCGGATTGATTAAAAAACTTTTGTCGAGTAGTAGTGTTATTGTATTTGCGTTCCGCTTGAGTGGTCAGGAATTACCCATTCGAACGAAAAGATTTTACTGTTCATCGTTAAATTGATTAGTCTCGAAATCTCAATCTACCACATCAATAACCACATAAAAGGAACAGCCACCGAGTAACTGAGTTGATGTCCTTTGAAGGAGGAAACGTAATTTACGTCTGCTGTTCGACAATTCGACAATTCGCACTGAAGGAGTTGATGAGGCTATAAAAGATACGCCAATTGGCATGCATAAATCAGTACCAGTGGTCATGTCTGTATTCAGAATTTGTTTTGGAGGTGAATTTAATGAGAAAAGTTCTGGAAACTATGGTATCGTTGATGTTGATGTCGGTGATGTCGGTGATGTCGATGGTGGTGGCTTTTAATTTCATTTCGAGATACGAGTTTACCAGTTCAACTCTTAATTAAGGCTTGCAATGATGGCTAATTGAATGCTGCCTTATTGACTTAACGCGAATTTATGATTGTAAATGCGTTGCGGATAGTCCTGGATGTGGTTCACAGCTGAAAATCAATGTAAACACTCGTTGCTCCATATAGGGTATGTGTAATATTTTACGCATCCTTAAATTGACGGCACGGGAGTGTTTTCAGGTCTTCCATTCTACTGATGTTAATTGAATATTCATTAAAGTTAAAGGCTTTCCACTGAATGTAGAGGTTTGGAAGCCAAGTAGAATAGGAGGAAGGACTGAGCCAATGTTGTAGAAGTGCGAGGCAACTTAACAGACAAATTTGATTAAAATTGACTAAATCACTTCTTGTACATTGCTATCGGCGAAATTTTGAGCGACCACCATCTATTATCATAAACAGGGTGACTTGTGATAGATTTTCAAATCTGAAATCTACATTTCAAAATATGCGAAACATCGTTTTGTTAGAAATAAATTTTGTGTAAGCGCTGAACGATAATTTCAAGAGATCCTTGCAGCCGAAGGTGGAATGGCCGCAACTTCTTACTTTACTTTAGGTGGCGCTACAGTCCGGGGTGGACCTGGGCCTCAGTCAACAAGCTTCTCCAACCAGCTCGATCCCTGGCTAGCTGCCTCCAGTTTCGCACGCTAAGTTGGCTGAGGTCCTCTTCCACTTGCGTGCGCCACCTGAGACTTGGCCTTCCTCTACTGCGCTGTCCCTCGGGGGCGGATTCGAAGACTTTTCGGACCGGAGCATTGGTGTCCATGCACTCTATATGACCCAACCATCTCAGTCTTTGGATCTTCACTCTTCTGGCTAGGTCCATGTCGCTGTACAGTCCATACAGTTCGTCGTTGTATCTCCTCCGCCACTCACCGTCAATGCAGACGGGACCGAAGATCGCCCGAAGAATTTTTCTCTCGAAGCAACCAAGAACACCCTCATCCATTTTTCATAATTTCCATGCCTTTACGCCATAGAGCAGGACCGGGAATACTAAAGTCTTATAAAGGGTGACTTTTGTTGTCCGAGAGAGGGCTTTGCTACTCAATTGCCTTCTTAACCCAAAGAAACAGCGGTTGGCAAGAGTTATTCTTCGCTTGATCTCAGCGCTGGTGTCGTTGTCTGTAATTATAGCGGAGCCTAGGTAGACAAAGTCCTTAACTACCTCAAAGTTATATCAGTCGAGGGTAACGTTCTGCCCGAGACATCGGTGTTGGTTGTCCTTTTTGCGTGACAGCAAATACTTGGTCTTGCCCTCATTGACCGCTGAACCCATTTTCGCCGCTTCCGTCTCAATACTCGCGAAAGCGCCACTGACATCACGCTGCTTTCTCCCGATTATGTAAATATCGTCGGCGTATGCGAGTAGCTGGAAGGACTTTTGAAAAATGGTGCCTCTCGTGTGTGCTCTTGAGTTTTGCACTATTCTTTCAAATACGATGTTGAAAAACCGCATGACATCGCATCGCCTTGTCTAAATCCTTTCTGGACATCAAAAGTCTCGGTGAGATCTTTACCGACCATGATGGAGCAGCGTGCATTCTCCATCGTCATCCTGCACAGACGGACGAGTTTGGCAGGGATGCCAAAACTAGACATTGCTCTATATAGCTCGTCCATATAGATGCTGTCATACGCGGCCTTAAAATCGATGAATAGGTGGTGGGTATCGATCTGAAGCTCATGGGTCTTCTCCAAGATCTGCCGTAGTGTGAATATCTGGTCGATGGTGGACTTTCCTGGCCTGAAGCCACACTGATATGGACCTATCAGGTTGTTGACGAACGGCTTCAGGCGTTCACACAATACGGCGGATAAGATCTTATATGCGATGTTTAGGAGATTGATGCCTCCGTAGTTGGCGCAGTTCAGAGGGTCTCCTTTCTTGAGAATTGGACAAACAATGCTGAGGCTCCATTCATCGGGCATACTTTCGTCCGACCATATTTTACAGATGAGTTGGTGTATGCTCCTTACCAAGTCATCGCCCGCCGCTTTGAAGAGCTCGGCAGTGAGGCCATCCGCTCCAGCAGCTTTGTTGGACTTAAGCTTCGATATGGCTATCTTCACTTCATCCAGGTCGGGTGGACAGAATTGTTGGTCTTCATCGTCCAGGTTGAAAGGTTGATTCTGCCTGATAGCGGTATTTGGTCCGTCATCGCCGTCTGCAGAAATGATTTTTCCAAATCCTCAGCATCGACTGCGATTCTACTACGATGTTCCCTTGTTCATCTCTACAGGCTTCGGTTCGGGGTTTGTTTCCGCGGCATGTTATTTTTACCTTTTGGTAAAACTTCCGAACCTCATTCCTGGAGTAGCATCTCCCAATTTCCTCGATCGCGCGCTTCTCATGCTCTTTCTTCTTCCTCCTGAGAAGCCGGTGCTCGTCTCTCCTCTTCCGCTCATAGAGCTCATGAGCAGCTCTGGTCTTTCTAAGCAGCGCCGCGTTATATGCATCTTGCTTAGCTGCATGTGCTTGCCGGTATTAATCATCGAACCAGGGGCTTCGTTGTGGTGGACGAGTGAAACCCAGCACATCAGAAGCGGCATCTCTGATGGCGTTTTGGCAGTGTTTCCAATGGTCTTCGATGCTTGATGCTGGCGGCATTGGACCCTTTAAGAGATTAATAGACACTCGATCGGAAAAGAACTTGGCGATCTCTTGCGATTGTAGCCGTCTGACGTCGAATTTTCTCACAGCATTAGTTTGTCTTGGCGTAGTTTGGGATATCCGCAACCGTACCTTGGCTACAACAAGGTAATGGTCCGAGTCGATGTTGGCTCCTCGGAACGTACGGACATCCATAATGCTGGAGGAGTGTCTTGTGTCGATCGCAATGTGATCAATCTGGTTGACTGTTGATTGATCAGGAGTTCTCCAAGTCCCCTTGTGTATGTCGAGATGTGGGAACCGCGTGCTAGCCATGACAATGTTTCGCCCCGCCGCAAAGTCGATTAGCCTGAATCCGTTATCGGAGGTGGTGTTGTGCAGGCTATATTTTCCGATTGTTCCACCAAAGATACCCTCTCTTCCTAGCTTTGCATTAAAATCACCGAGGACAATTTTAATGTCATAGCTAGGGCATTGCTCGTAGGTCTTGTTGAGGAGCTCGTAGAAGGCATCCTTGGTGTCGTCATCTTTCTCCTTTGTGGGGGCATGCGCGCATATAAGGCTTATGTTGGCGAATTAAGCCTTGATGCGGATTGCTACGAGGCAGTCGCTCACATGCCGGAAGCTGAGGACTTCTTGAGTCTGCCTCCGACAACAAATCCGCATCCAAAAAAGCGCTGCTTTTGCCGTCGATAGCAATTGCCGTAGTAGATGTCGCAGTTTTTCATCTTCTTTTTGTCCGGCCCATCCCATCGCATTTCTTGGATGGCGGTTATGTATGCTTTGCAGCAGTCTAGGGCCTCCGCTAGTTGCTCGGCTGCACGTGGTCTATTAAGGGATCTAACATTCCACGTGCATATCCGAAGCTCATTGTCCTTAAATCGTTTGCGTGGGTTGTCAACAGTAGATCTGTCCATATCCGAGGCTTGTTGATGCTTCGTAACTTAATCTTTTTTTAAATGGCCGGGCAGTTACCCCGGCGGCACAACCCCCAACCTGGAGGACCAGTTCCATTTTGAGTGCCCCTAGGACGAGGGGTCGGTTACACCGAAGCCAGTAACCCGTTCCGGGATGGGCTCGTCCGCCACCATCTCTTTTCCAAGACCCTGACTAAATCCTGGAAATCTTTTCCGGCCTGAGCTCCAAATATGTCGGAGTAGCCCGGATAAGGTCTTGTTTTGTTTTTCCGGCACTAATCCTGGTTAATGGCGCAGGAAACTCGCCATTTGCCCCCTTCACTTCGCAACCTCTAGTGAGATTCCCAGATGGCGCCACGGGGAGGTGTTGAAGTAGGACTTATTAGCAGAGCTGCAAGATGTTCGGCTGCAGAGGCTCATTCTCGTCATTTAAGGAACCAGCACCTGTCGGAACATGCTACTTCTACGAGGCCTTATACTAATCGTTGCCATCCGGCCGCAACTTCACGGCAGATATATTTGCAAAGCTTAAATCGTTTAATGATTCCGCGTTCTTTGTATACTTTATTTCATACTCAAGCCCATTTTTGTGGGATTGTTGCTGATGTTTAAGAAATTTTGATGACCATTGTCCTTTTTTGTCTGAGCGTTTACTACTACAACCAGATCTGCAACATGGCTGCCCCGTGACATAATCATTTATAGTGATGAAAGTGCAAAAAGTCCAACTATTACAAAACTAATGATTCATCGTTCTTCAAATATTGGTCGACAACAATGGCTTGGTTCGCTTCCAACGAATATAGTTGCGCGACATCGCCAACGTCTACCACACTCTGGTTGTTTCTTAGCTGCGATATCAATTAACAAATTTACAACAAAACTGCTGTCGAATTCAAAGCCTACCTAGGATTGTGAAAGGATGCAAAGTGATATACAAAATGTGAATAAGGCCTTGTTCCAAAACACTATTTGAAAATCAAAAAACGAGGCCAAGTGATCTTCCTTGCTCTATGAAATTGAAGCGTGGACCGAATTTAAAGCTGATAAAAATATTCTTGGTCTTTCAGGCAGGAACCTTAAAAAGTTTTGGAACACTGGATGACTTGTCGAACTTAATGAGATGTAAAACGAGGACGACATTTCCATCTTTTCCAAGCTCTGACAGAGCTTCTATCAAGATCGTTACATCCAGCTATCACTCACGTCTCTATCATTCACATTAGAAGGGTTATTTGCACTTTATTTATTTCTGCGTCCCTCTTCTTGAGCCATGAGAAAATTGTTATGTTTATGTGGGCAAAACTGCTTTCGAATGATTTCTTTGTCGTACGAACCAACGTCGTGACAACCAACGCAGACGGTACTGCGCTGGACACTTTCATCGATATTGAAGCTGCTCTCGATAGATGGGTATGAGGCTAAGCTACTACTTGCTTACCTTAGGTGATTCGACAATCTGGGGTGGGCCTGGGCCTCAACTAACAAGCATTTCCTGCCAACTCGATCTTTCGCTAGATGCACTCAGTTTCGCATGCTAAGTTGACTGAAGTTTCCTTCAATTTGCTTGCGCCTCGCACCGGGGTCGCTGTCCGTTGGAGGCGGCTTCAGAGACTTTTCGTACCGGAATGATGGTGTCTATTCGCTCTTTATGACTCAGCCATCTTAGTTGTTGGACTTTCACTCTTCTAACTAGGTCGATGTCGCTGAACAGACCGTACAGGTAGTCGTTGGGAGACGGGGCTGAAAATCATTCGAAGAATTTTCCTCCCAAAGCAAGAAGGTGCTTCATCCATTTTTGATAAGGAATGAGCAGGACTGGGGTTATTAGGATCTTACATAGGGTCACTTTTGTTTAACGAGAAAGAAGGCTTGCCTTCTTAATCCAAAGAAGCAGCGATTGATACTGGTTATTTTTCATTTGATCTCAGCACTAGTTCCGTTGTCTGAACTTATATCGGAGCCTAAGAAGACAATATCTTTAACTATCTCAAAGTCTGTCATGGCTAGCGTTCTGTCCGAGACGCCGTTTTCCATTTTCGCCACATTATCTCAGCGCCAATACCATCACGCTGCAGAAGTGCTCTTTCCAAATCCTCAGCATCAACTGCGACTCTACTAGGTTATTTCCTTGCTTAGTATTTCTACAGGGTTCGGATTCGGGGCGTATAGTTACTAGTTTTGTTAAAAGGCTTCGACGTGATCGGCGATTCCTGCACTTGTTCAGTAAGCCTTAAACATACGTGCCCCCAAAGAATATATGTGTTTAAGTGTTGTCGTATATGACAAACTTGCTTAACCTAAACATAAAACGTCCAAAATTCAATGACTCTGTTAGCTTTCTTGAAGTGTGAACGGGCTTTTGGCTTTCTTTCTTTCTTTCTATCCTCCCTACGAAGGTGTAGGATAGATTGCATCATATATGATATGCAATCTCTCTAGCCTCTTCGCAGTACAGATAGGAGGAAGTATCTATGTCCGGTGAGAAGCTAGCTGAGATAGAAATCCACTTCTCTATGGTGCCAGTCCGCACCGCATCCGTCAGTGGGTCCATCTTCACCTTTACGACTGATTCCATCTCTTTTACCACGTTATTATGCTTCGCTGTTCCTGGATTTTGGCATCATAAGTACTTTGTAGGTCGCCAAACCAAGATCTTCGCTGGAAGTTTTCTTGCAATAACGCATATTACATCGTCTGACACCGTCCGATATAGACGGTTGACTTAGTTGATACTTCTTGCATAAGACATAGTTTTCACTGCTTTAGTTGGTGCTGCACTTATTAGTATGGACTGCACTATTAGTGTCGGCAGTATTCACCCGAGCAGCTTTTTCGCAAACTCTCTGAATGTATTACTTGTTAGCGAATCTAGCGTCGAACAGCACTCCTAAGTATCTGATCAACGGGTTTGGGGTTATAGGATAGGGCATTCATTCACAATTTAGTTTTAGGTCAGACCAATCGAACGCTTACTGTTGTCTCTCAAATGTCGGGGCCTTTTCTGCCGCCTCTTAGTAGGAAAATCGTCATAACAGTTAGTGGTCTCGTGGAAATAGTTCATACTCTTTGCATATTCCTTTAACTGGAACTTCCAGGTCTTTAGCAAGGTGGATAAAGGGTTCAGCGGTACAACATCCATTACTACAGTGTGTAGTACCTGCAGTCTGATGCCCGCGTAAACCGCACACTCACAGAGATATTGTCCCAGGGTGTCACCCTCATAAAAGCATCAGAGGACAAAATGACACTTATCTTCAGTACACGTAGATGCTTAGTAAACGCAAAAGTGACCCATCAAGACACCAGCAAGCAATTTGCAGTTTTTCCTACTAAGAAAAAGCAAGAAAGTCACTTACATTTTATGGAGGTCTGGAAGCATTCGTCTACTCTGCTGGCAACCTAACGAAACATGCCATCTGCAATTATGCTCTTAAACCCAACTATCAATTGAAACTGGAACCGTAAAAGCAGACTGCCCTTACGTAGGTTAGGTTTTTGAAAATCTCTTCTTAGAGACGGACCTAGGAAGTACGTCGGCGATTTAATTTCCCCTGATTTCATTGGGACCTGGGGCCATAACAGGACTCAATAAATTTAGCTTGCGTTTTGTAAGGACTTCTTTTCACGAACTAACACGGAAGTCGTAGGAGAACAAGGTTTTGAGTGCATTTGGCCATTGTTGTATCCACAATGAAGACCAGACTACACTTCCTTTCTAACTCAGAGTCTGGCCAAAGCCATTCCAGGTAACATGAAAGGTGTCAGGAGTCTTGGTGTTACTGCATCATATGACATGTCTATAAAAACCCTGCGGGTAGGGGTTAGAATATACCCGCTGTAGGAATGCCTGTCGTAAGAGGCGACTAAAATCCATCTGGGCCGGATTCCCAGATCCGTGAGGGGACGCTGCCACTCAAATAAGTATCCCATCCTCAAGGCAAGGTGTTATGCGACCCGTGCCAAGGCCTGAATGGGGCTCGGGATGTAAAATCAATAGAGCACCGCGAACGGAGCCCTCCGGATACCCGGCGTCCTCTGGTTATAACGTAGCCTTACCGCATTACAGGGGTCTCTGATGCGGTGGACCTCCCTTCCCCCATACTCGTGGGATCTAAATATGAACCTAGACAAAAACAAAACAAATAAAACAAATAATACAAACAACGCAAATAACGCAGTAAATTCAACGAATTTACCGCAGTCGTTTGATCCCTTCTCTAAAAGTTCAAGGGTATCACGATATCCACCACCAAGATCGAATTTCTCCGGGAAAAGAAGTCCGCCCGAAGCGCCTACGCGCGAAAAAACGGACTCAGTGACAAATAAAAGCTTGGAGGACAAAAACAACGCACTCCGTACGAAGCTTAAGCAAATGGAGCTACTTTTTTAAGAGCTTAAAAAAGAAGTAGACATGCTCCGAGCATGCATACAAAGCATATAAACGAAGCCCAAGAAAGCAGTCTACTCCGCTCAACTAGTCGCGAATACCATAGAAGAGCTTACGCGCGAAACAAATTGGACCCTAAAGAAAAGACCGTCTAAGAAACGTAAAGCTGGTTCCTCACCTGAAGTCGTTCCAGAAAAGAGCCAGGAGTCACAAAAAAAGCAACTCCCAACAAAATTACGTCTTCAACGTTGTTGGGGTCTCAGACTATAGCAAGTTCCATTGCTTTCTCAAAGATACGCTTAAATGTAAGTATAAGGTTACATCACTGCGCAACAATGTGTGGAAAGTTAACATCGACAACTTCGATTACTACCGAAAATTGTCCGAAAAATTAAACACCGAGAAGATCCAATGGTACACTTTGGAAAACAAGTCAGAAAGACCATTACGTGTAGTAGCGAGAGGACTTCACCCTTCGTGTACTAAAAACGATATTGTAAGCGACCTCCATGCAAAGGGCTTTAAAGTACTAGACGTCGTAAATATTATTAAAAAAGAAAAGAGAAAAACAGAGGAAAACGACGAAATCCTGGTTAAGCGGGGACTTCCACTGTTTTTGCTTAGTTTCGATGAGTCCGAAAACAAAGGAGATATCTATGGTATCAAAACTATTTGCCAAGGCTTCAATCATACGCAGACTTACGCCAAAAAGAACCGCGTTGCGTAAAATGTGCCGGTAAACATCTCTCAGAAGAGTGCAACTTAAATAAAGAACTTCCACCGTCTTGCATAAATTGCCAAGGAAAGCACCCAGCAAACTATCGCGGATGTGAAGTGGCGAAAGAACTCCAAAAAAGGCGCGATACGCTTAAAAAAACATTACGTCCAAATCCAAACGCAACCACAAATAAACCTAATATTGCTAAAGAACAGGCAGTGAAAGAAAGAAAATCCGTCGCGGTAAAGTCGAAGGATATACAAAAAAATATCGAAAATCCGCCACCGATTGATGCGCTAACGTATGCACAAGCTGCGTTGCAAGGAAATAAAAAAAGCAGTGTTCCGCCAGATCCAGTGGCTTGCGTTTTCTCCCTAATTCTCACGACTCTTGAGGAGCAAGGCAGAACAAATAAGCTTCTAGTTGAAAAATTGTGCAATCTCGAGAGAGAGATACGTAAAACTCAATTCCAAGCATGAATATGAAACAAGTGCTTAAAATATTGACGTGGAACGCAAACGGCCTTATTAAAAAACTCGACGAACTGGAAGTGTTCTTACAAAAAGCCAATATTGACATTTGCTTGATTTCTGAAACTCACTTGAGGAAAGGACCTCGTGTGGAACTAAAGGGATACTGTGCTTATCATGCATACCACCCATCAAAAAATTGTTCATTAAAGATTGTATTGAACACTCTATAAATATGAAGATTTAATGCGATGCAATGCAGTTAAGTTCGGTTCGCGTAAAATATAACCACCTGCACTACAACATTGCATCCATTTATTGTCCCCCGCGATGCAAGCTAGAAAAGAATGACTTTAAAGGTATCTTTGATTCACTCGGACCGAATTTTATAATTGGTGGTGACTTTAATTCGAAACATACCTTCTGGGGCTCAAGATGTAATTCAACGAAAGGCAGACAACTCTATGAAGCCGGAATGCAATGTAAAGTTGACTTTTTCTCGACAGGAAAACCAACATATTGGCCTTCGGATATAACAAAGACCCCTGATCTTGTAGACTTCTATGTCACAAAGGGAGCAGCCAAAATTTCTACAAACATCGAGGAAAGTTATGATCTCTCCTCAGATCACTCACCAGTCATTTTGACACTAAGCATACTCTTAATTAAGAAAGAAGTGGCGCCTAGATTAACTAACAACAAAACTAACTGGGACGGTTTTAGAAATTATTGCAATGAACATATTGTTCTAAACGTGTCGCTAAAAACACAAAACGAAATAGAAGACGAAGTCGACAGATTTATCAAAGTCCTGCAGAACGCTGCCTGGAACAACACTCCAACTCCAAAAAGAAAAGAGAAAGCAAGTAATGAAATAAAATATCCGCCAGAAATAAAAGAACTGGTGAGAGAAAAGAGGAGAGCGCGCAAAAGATGGCAACAATCCCGTGCTCCCCAGCATAAAATATACTTAAACCACTTATGCAACAAGTTGAAGGAAGCAATACGGGATTACAAAAATCGGAATATCTCTACATATCTCGAAGGTCTGACTGCCGAAAGAAGTTCAAATTACTCGCTCTGGAAAGCCATGAAGGGAATCAAAAAGCCTCAAATGCAATTTCCTCCCATAAGAAAAAATAATGGCGAATGGGCAAAAGGAGATAAAGAAAAGGCGGATCTATTTGCCGAGCACCTAGAAGAAACGTTTAAGCCTTTTGATGGACAGGTGTTAAGAGGAGGTTCTAATTATATAATTACGGCACCGGACAATTTTAGAATAAAAACAGTATCCCTACGAGAACTTAACCAAGCAATTAAAAAATTGAAAAATAACAAAGCCCCTGGTTATGATTTGGTAACAGGTCAAATTCTCAAGGAGTTGCCAAAGAAAGCCCTGATCAAACTGCTCCAACTTATAAATGCCGCGCTTAGATTATTAAACGTTCCAAGCCAATGGAAAGTTGCCGAAGTTATAATGGTCCCGAAACCAGGCAAATCTCTAAATGAAAAAAAGTCCTACAGACCGATATCGCTTCTGCCGATAATATCTAAAATATTTGAAAAACTCCTATTGAAGCGCTTGCAACCGATCATTGAAGAAAGGCGTCTAATTCCTGATCATCAATTCGGTTTTAGAACTAAGCACTCCAACTAAGCATTCTTGACGTGTCTCAAGCCTTCGATAAGGTATGGCATGAAGGCTTAAATTTTAAGCTAAGTCAGGTTCTTCCGAGAGAGCTGCATACGATTCTGAAATCGTACCTGGAAAACAGAATTTTTCATGTTAAACATGGCACCGAATACTCGGAATTTAAAGAGATCGCTGCTGGAGTTCCGCAAGGAAGTGTACTTGGTCCGGTATTGTTTTTACTCTATACTCGAGACATACCGGAAGAATCAGGTACCATAGTAGCCACGTTCGCGGACGACACGGCGATACTAGCTACAGATACTTCAGTCGAGTTAGCTACTGGAAAGCTACAAACGGCTTTGGATAAAATCTACGAATGGACAAAGATATGGCGAATTGTTCTCAACGAGACCAAATCTACTCATGTTAATTTTACTTACCGGAAAATAAACAACCTTCCCATTATCATTAACTCGGTACAAATACCATATGCAAATGAAGCAAAGTATCTAGGAATGACACTAGATGTAAAACTGAAATGGAAGCCGCATGTTAAGAAGAAACGTGATGAACTTGAAAATAAATTCAGACAAATGTACTGGCTACTAGGAAGACATTCCAAGTTAAGCATACATAACAAACTGCTCATCTATAAGCAAGTGCTAAAACCTGTTTGGACGTACGGTATACAACTTTGGGGTTGTACTAAACCAAGCAACCGAAATATTCTCCAAAACTATCAAAACAAAGTTCTAAGACAAATCGTGAACGCCCCATGGTATATCAGAAACAGTGATATCCACAGAGACTTAGGAATAGTTACCGTCTAGGACGAAATAATGAACTTTGCTCGCAAACTACATATTCGTCTTCATGGTCATTGTAATAATAAAATACTCCAAATTCTGGACGAGACAAACTTAGTGCGTCGATTACAAAGAATGAGACCATTCGATCTGGCGCGATAAGGACTATCCGCATATATAATAGCGGTACTAACAGGTGCTTTTGCTGGAAAGCTACCTGCCCCACGCGAACGTTATTTGAAACGGAAACTACTTGATACGGTTACTTAGTAGTAGTCGATAAGAAGGGAGGCGTGTTTTTAGTGAGTAAGAATCTCACACTACTATGAGCAACGGGTTCATAGCGTCTATGAAGATTTTCACACCTACCCACAAAAAAAAAAAAAAAAAATGTCTATAAAAACAGTGGGAAAGACAGTCGAAACTATAGCTCATCACAGCTCCAGTCTACGGTATTAATAAAACTTCTTATTTTTAAATTCTTGATGGCTTTGAGAGTGCTGCCTATGACTCCAATATGAAGGGAAGGGTTCTTCATAATTGGGCCTAGAACTAAGTGCTAAGTTTCTTTGGAGTCTGGTTAATGTGCTGCATTTACATGAAATCAAGTTCCACCAGACAAACGTGCATAGGGCATTACTGAACTTAAAATAGTTCTATCAAACAAAATGACACCCAAATACCTAGCTTCGTTGAAAAAGCTATGGTGATGCGTTCGAGAACAAGATAAGTCAAGCTAGGTAGTTTACTTCTTGTCATGAAGAGCGCATTTCTAGTACGGCACGCATCGATAATGTCAAGTGCTGCTCTTTAGATCAAACTTCGCTGGGCATGATCCAACAGAGGGTATAACCTTATCCTCCTCATTGTCCTTAGATGTCATAATAATCGAGGGCTTAAAGCAATGTGTTAATCAGTACCGCCAAAGCAGTGAAGGCAGTAACCGACACAGACCATGATTATTCACACCATCGCATATTGACTGCAGTTAGCATCTTAATTGATTGTCTCTGTTCTGTCCACCGGATTTGTTAAGCGTACTCTCGGATGATCTTTTATGTGGCTAAGCGGTACTGTACTTGACAGAAGATGCATTTCTAAAGCAGTTTTGTACGTGAAGCTTGATCATTCCCTTCACGCTCTTCAACATAAAATACATAGATCACGCTGCTGGGTTTGAAGCTCGTGGGCGCATGTGGTCATTCTTTCCGATTTTTAATATAAAAGCTACTCTGACTGTTCGCCATGACTTCGGTCTATATGCCAGTGTCTGACTAAGAGTTAGGATTCGCTTCTTCTGCTGGTCTCAACCTTTTTGTAGCGTTATTGCATATACGCCATCGGTGCCAGGCGACTTGAAGTCATCAAAGGAATCAACATCGTGTTTTGTGATCCACCCGTCCAAACAACCGATGATAGATACGAGTAGCAGCTACGTGGTGGTGGTTATTATTAAGATACGTGGAAAATCAGTCCCAAGTATGAGACAAACTTTCGACACAGTTAGGGTGCTAGTCACACATAGAGTAAGCACTTAGGGTGGTCTAACTTAATTAGCCCGATGAACTCTGAATAACCATAACAAACACATTAAGAAATGTGAGGTATTAAATGTACACCGCTCCTTAGAATCCTAAGGTTTCGCTCAGGAATATGCTAGTAATCCCATTTCAAGCTTCATAAAGTCAATGGTTATGGCTAGGGAGTTTCGCGCTTTACACGTTTTCGGCAATACACCACCCACGTTGCTTTAACGAGACGTAACAAACTGCTTCCTTATAACTTTCCATGCTTACATCTTTCTCAGCTACGTAAATCATTTACCTCGTAACTAATTGAAGAAACAAATTTCCGAAAGTAATCAAACCCTTTGGGCACAGATGGCTAGTCCGTACTATTCCGATCAATATTTCATCTCTCATGATACCTTCTACAGCAGACAAATTCTCAGGAGCGTTCACATTGTATCCCACCGATGTTAACACGATTTCTGCATTAATTCCACCAGCAACTGCCGAATTTTCATCCCAGTCACACTTCGGCAACCACCCTCCCCCAACCCCCGCCAGACAATAACTTTCAGTTATCCGCAGGGAATGAGAAATCCATAAACCATCGACCCTATGATCTCCTAAAGCTGTCTGAAATGAAGGCATCCTTTAAAGCCACTTAGACAGACTTTATTAATTATTGCCGATGTTATTCAACTTCTTTAGGGGTGTTGGGAGCTCCAATGGAGTTCTGAGGTAGGAACAGTCGTATTTCTCAAGGCACGTGTTGCCAAATTCATTGTCACTTAACCAGCAACAGTCAACTACCGGCTTTAGGTTCGAATACGGCCTTTTTGCCTTCCTAATGGAATTTAGAAAGAAGTTTTCCACAGCTTACCCTTCACATGAATCTGTCAAAAATGTGGCAACACGTTTTCCAACTTTCATTGTTAAACGGGAAATACTCATTTCATTTGATTTCATTTCAGTTCAGCAGTAGATGAGTACTTTGAAGGAAGAAATGAATCAGACCGACACAGCGGGACTGCTGAAATTTTACCGAATTCCCTTGGGGATGAGTCGTCCTCAAATACAATGGCAAGAAAAAGGATGAAAGATGTTAAAGTATCCGTTTCACTATAAATGTGTTTGTGCTTGTTCGGGGATTTTTGCCATTCATGGAATAGCTGTAGGAATCTTCCGGAAAGATTTTTAATGTTGGTTCCTTTTAATGCTGCTCAACGAATTAGTTAAGTTGGGTTTGATTATGTGCACGTTTGTACATCATGTACATCACCACTAAAAGACTCTTTTTATGAATTGTTAAAATCAACAATTGGACAGAGAGTGAACAATTGTTGGCTTTTTACTGAGTGGAAAGGAGTAACTCTCGAAATACCTTCGTCCTGGGTAGGCAAGTTATCTTACATTAGATGGTAAAAAACTGAAGTAATCGTTCTGAAATCGGGGTTTTTGTTTTTAATTTTTTTTTTTATTCAGGCATGAAAGTTTCTTAACAATTTGTATAAATTATCTGCGAAGCCTTAATGGCTTTTCTGCAGAAGGTTGTTTTTCAAAAGTTTAAGCTAAAATGAATTCATTTATTTTAAATTAAAAGAAAATTTTTAATAATTTTTTTTCTGTTTTTAAAATTTACAATATTTTTAAGATCAGCAGGTAATTCATTTAATATTGTGGGAACGCTATATATGAGCTGCCTTTTACCATAGTTATTGTAGTTCAAGGGCACTTGTAACATACCCGTAGTACGTCTTCACTATAGTATTCCATTACCAAACTCATCTTGAAGATATTTTGCACCTCAAGTACCTTAAATCTTCTTTCGTCAGGAACATTTCCGCAGTTTATTAGCCTCAATGCAGAATTTTGGAGTTTTTGCAGCTTCTCGATATGTGTTTTGGAGGCGTTACCCCAGGCCAGTATTCCATACCTTAATTTGGATTCAATCAAGGCGTAGTATACCAGCTCTAAAATTTGTGGTGTTGCATGATTTCTTAGATGCGCCAATGCAAATGAAGCCTTCCTTAAATCAGAGCGTATCTTGATAATTTGCTTGTCCCAGATGAAGTGGCTATCAATGATGACTCCTAGGTATTTATAGCTCTCTACGACATCAATTAAGTGTTTGTTTGATTTAGGGCAGGCATCATTTTGAAAAAACACTCGCTCCTGCGTAGCTTTATGATGTGGACTTCGAATGTGCATCATCTTTGTTTTCGCCGCGTTAATTACTAAGCCATTGTCGTGACACCATTTGACGACGATAAACCGTAGGCCCCGCTCAGATGTGACTAAAATTACAACATGAGCAACACAAATGAGTGTCAAGAAGCTAGGCCATGGCCCATACCGGGCCGGATTTGTTTTAATAAATCGAAACCGGTTTAATTAGTCATCGATATTCGTTTAATTTCCATCAAAGTAATGTCCATTGTAAGAAATACACATATTCCAACGCTGCTCCGCAAATTCTTGTCTCAAAACGTTTTCCGAGAAGTGGTAACTTGAGTTGTGGGAAAAGGAAAAATACACAAGGAGCCATGTCAGGTGAATACGGAGCTTGCGGAATGGTATGAACGTTGTTTTTGATCAAATAGTTGCGTACTAGATCAGATGTGTGCGCTGGTGCGTTGTCGTGGTGAAGAAACCACGAGTTGTTTCTCCACAATTCTGGCCACTTGCGGCGAACAATCTCAATCGTTTCTATATGCTCACGTATTAGTTCTTATTTACTGTCTGGCCTGGCGAAGAAATTCGGAGTGGATCACAACTCGGCAATTAAAGAAAACAGTCAACAAAACCTTGATTTTAGATCGGCTCGTCGTAGTTTTTTAGGTTTTGACTTGTCTAAGAAACACCATGATTGCTGGTTAGTTTCGATATCGGAGTCATAGACCCAAGTCTCAATATCGGTAGTGATGCCATCGATAACATTTTGGTCACCAGAAAGCATTTCTTTAGCGACATCAATGCGACGCAACAAATTTAGCACTCTCGGCAAAAGCCGCGCCTCAGCTCGTCTTATGCCCAAAACATCCTGCGAATGCTCTGTATCAATCCGAATTAGACACCAAAATCGGCTGCTATCTCCCTGATATTCACACGATGATCTGCAAGGACAATTTTCTTAGATTTTTTGATTTTTACGTCAGTCATACTTGTGGGTGGACGAGCGGAACGAGGCAAATCGTTAACTACAGAACGGTCCGCTTTAAAATTTTTGTACCACTCGCAGGCTTGTGTTTTCGATATTGTCGAGTTCACATAGGCTTCCTTAAACATTTTCAACGACTCCGCACATGATATATTGCTAGAAACACAAAATTTCAGGCAATCTCTTTGCTCAACTAAATTTGACATTGCGAAATTCGCAGAACACAACAAACAATGACCAGTTTACAAAGCCATCACGCAAAAACTGCCGCAGATAATAGATGTACGAACCCAGAAAAAAAGCCTTTGATAATATCTCAAGCGCAGCCATGGTACATGGTATAAAGTATGGCACCATTTCCCCATCGATATATAGATTATGAGAGAATATTCCAAATAGCAAGTTCTTTTCACTTTTCAAATCAAAAAGAAGTCTTAGGTCTGAAAATATGTCACTGTTATCCGTTGAACGTTATCTGATAAATGTATGATTTACTTTATAGAATCGAATTTGTTCCTACTCATACCGTTTCTGACTAACATGACTCCTTTTCCCTCATCTATCCAACTAATACATTTCTGTAGGTGGTAAAGTATGATAACCCGAGAAAATTAATATCCTTGTAAAAATAGTTTTATGCTAGTTTTGTCGTACTAATTGAATACATATTTGAGCATATTTTTTAGTATAAGAAATTATTTTTTGCAATATATAGGTACTCCTATCTATCAATTTGGTCTGAATTATTTTTCTATTCATTCGGTGGTTCTGTTGTATATGTTGGCTTTTCTTTTCTCCACTTCGAAAAAGTTTTTTTTGCTTATTTTTTGTACTTATTTTTGCTTTTTTCGAACATCAAGGTTGGGATTGATTATTTAAGTCTTCAGACTTATCATGTATCAGGTAAACTTGAGTGTATTACGTTTACAGTTTACAAATCAAAGGAAAATTAGGATGCCTACCAGATTTCCGGCAAATATCTCTGCAAAATTAACAGCCGTTGAATATTGTTACGATACACACCACCCCAACAAGCAATACTACAGTGTAACACAGACTGAAAAATACCAACATTTTTTTTTTTTTAACTTTGGACAAGCATACGTAACGGAAGCAATAGAAGTGACGTAGAGTGCATCGTAAATACTTTGTCAAAGCATCATCTTGATTTGCAAAACTCATCCTAGCATCGATAGTAAGCCCCAAATATTTACATTTGAATACTTCTTACACTAGGAATCATTTATTTTTACGGGTTGGATTTTAACAAAAAGAGGAAAATAAAAAAGCAGACGAACAAAAGCAAGATTAAAAAACCTTATTCCGCTCCTTGTATGGAAATACTGTCAAAACGCCAGCGAGATGCCGCTTCTGATGTTCTGGGTTTCACTCGTCCACCACAACGAAACCCCTGGTTCGATGATGAACGTCGGCAAGCACATGAAGCTAAACCAGATGCATATAAAGCGGCGCTACATAGAAGGACCAGAGCTGCTCATGAGCTGTATGAGCCGAAGAGGAGAAACGATATCGGTCTATAATTGGCGATTTCACTTTTAACACCTCCTTTGTAAATAGGTCTAACCACAGCAGTTTTCAGTTTTTTCGGAATTTTGCCCTGCATCAGATTGAGGTTAATAAATTTACACAAGAGGGGAGCAAAAATATCTGCGTGTTTTTTAATATCTACCGGCCGTATTCCATCGATTCCGGGGGATTTATTTACGTCGAGGCAATTAATTATGCTGCGCACCTCTGCGATATTGGTTTCTCTAGCAAAAATTGAGTTGGCTACGAAGGTATTCGCATGATACGATGTGATTGCGTTACACTGATGAATTATTTGGAGAGTCTGTTCCGAGAAAAGTTTAGCACATTCATTAGAAAGGCTGATCATACTTTTTTCCGATGAGAAGTTCTTAACAAGCATTTCATCAACGCTTAACTTTTTTCTTCCCATTATCTCGTTGATTAAGCTCCAGGTTTTACGAGAGTCAGCTTTAATTGCGTTAAACTTATTTTTATATAAATTAGATTTCTGTGCTTTTATTTCTCTGTTGATCTTGTTTCTGAAATTTTTATATTCAGTCTCGTACGTTCTGCTAAGCCTATTATTCTTCCACCTCCTGTAAAGCTCGTCTCTTCGTTTACATTTTTCAGCTAGATTTGGGGACATCCAGGGATTTTTTTATGTATTTACTCTTTAGTGTTCTAGTATTCGTTGATTTTTTATATACAGCTTTTAACTTACAAGCTAAATTTTCATACAGGGTAACTGCATCGCATTCATTTAATACATCATTCCAATCTACTTCACAAATGAGTTCATTTAATTTTTCTTTACAGATGTAGGACGTACTCATCGATTTTTCTCTGTCAACTGTCAGTCCATTTGTGGAAAACATGATTGGGTAATGATCGGTTATATCGCTTTCAATTACAAAGGAATTTATTTGGTTGTCTGCTCTTCTAACTAAAATGTGATCTATAACTGACTTAGTCCCTCTTTTGAGATCTATCCTTGTATATTCCTTGATAACATTTATCAGTCCCAACGACGCTAACATCTCTAAATAATCCTTGACATAGGTTGAGTTCAAGTCACAGATATTGATATTCATATCACCCATCACAATTATTTCATCCTTTATTCTTATTTGGCCTAGGTTATTTCCCAATTCTTCAATAAACGCTCTTTGACTAAATTTTCTTGGGTTAAATGAATTTTTATGTTTTCATATGAAATGCTTTCCGCAGGTCTGCGTTCGTAGTCTATATCGTTTCGTATAAACATTAAAATCCCTCCACCTCTTTTTTTGTTTCTATTTAAGAGCTCTGGTTCGAAACCATCTAGTTTATAGTATTCATTTTCCTCATCTTCTATATTTGTTTCTACGAGAACAATTATCTTCAACGCACTCATAAATTGATTAATACTAAGACAAAAAAAAACTATCCCAATGTAAACGCAACGATCTTATATTAAAACATAAGCAGTAACAATTATTATTTTTTATTTTATTTAAATCATCTACAATCTAAGTTAACTATTAAGTTATCGTTTCCATTTGTGTTATCCATTTTTATTGAACAGTTTTGTGTTTCTTATTTATTTACACACAATGCAATAAGTGTTATTGTATGCGTGTTATTCTGCTTACATCGTTAACAGTGCTTATCATAATTGGTTGGGTGCTCTTAAATCTTCTTGCTAATATTTTCCCTGTACTCTCCCACACGAATTTCCAGTTTTCTTCTTTTGCCTTTTGCTTTGACATCCACAGCAGGTGTTTGCTGTGTTTTCTCAGCTGATTATTAATGTATACAGTGGCATCTGGAATCGCTGCGCTAGAGTTGGCATTGTTGTTATAAGAATTTCGCATTACTGATTGCAGTCTTATCGGTCGAGTTGCGCTCGCTTGCTTCATAAATTGTGATTTGCAAATGTTTGACGAAAAAGATGCAATTATTGATGAATTTGCAGGGTTTTTACTTTTTGTTCTATATACGAGTATGTCAGTGATATCTGCGTCTTTTATCTCGTGATTAATAGTTTTACCAATTCCTTTTATTATTTCAAAAAGATTTTCATATGTTGAGTTTGGAATATTTGTAATCTCGACATTGTTTTTGATCATTTGTTGTTCGAACGCGTTGATTTGTGATTGCATGCTTTCTATTACTTCACCTTTCTTTCTGTTGTCCTCCTTTAGCTCCGTCATTTCTTTATTGACGCTATCCATAAGATTATTGTTTTTTATCATGTTTGTAATAAGTTCATCATATTTCGAAGTTAGAAAATCGCAGCTCGCAGCAATTTCTCTTATTTCATTTCGCATGAGTTTGATCTCCGCCAAAACAGCTGAGTTGTTATCAGTATTGGTATGGGTGTTATCGGGACTGTTGTTGGTGCTGGCTGGTCGCACTCTCTTTGCCGATTGTTGATCTGGTGTTTGTGTTAGAGACACCAATACATTGCGTACCACAGCAGGGTTTTGGATATCACCCCCATTTGTGCAGACCTGACACTTCCACGTTTCCCTCCTCGTGCCCATGGTTCTTCAAGATTTTTCGGTTACTGTGGTGCATTCAAAGTGAAGTCTGCGAGTGCACTTCATGCACACAGCGAAGTCACCTTCGGGGGGGAGATTATCACCACAATGACCACACATATCCATTGTAGGGGAAATGGGTACAAAAAGCAAAATGGACACAGAGAAAAAATTTAGATGGGTTTAAGTAAATGTAATAAATACCACTTTCCGCTTTTATAAGCTTGTCTTATAAAGACACTATCTTATAATTGATTGTTATTACACTAGGGTAAATCAAACTTCTAGACTTGGCAAAAAAGGCCACTAAAACACAGAGCGCTATAAAAACACGTCCACACACAGTCGTATGAATTCGCTATGTATCATAATCACCAAAGGCTTAGTGGATGGTGACTACCTCCGAAGGCATAAACCGATCTTTTCTTTCTACAGCTAGGGGATGGGGATCGGACTGGAGCGTTGTTGTGCATCAGCTCTATATGATCCTGATCCACAATCGTTGGATCTTCACCCTTCTGGGTATTCCGTACGGTTCGTTGTTGTACCTCCTCCCCCACTCACAGACTATGCAGACAGCACCGAAACCAACCCCAAAGAACCTTCGTTCCAAAGCAGCCAAAAACACCCTTTTGCTACCTTCCGAGGCAACTTTTGTCGAACGGTAGAGAGCTTAGCTTGTGAGATCTTTAATGGCCTCTAAAGATGCTGTCAAACGCGGCCTAAAATAGATGGTGTGTATCGACTTGAAGTTCATGTGTCTTCGCCAAGATCTGCCGTGGTGTGAATATTTGGTCGATAGTGGGCTTTCCTGGCCTGAAGCTACATTGGTATGGAACTATCAGGTTGCTAGCGAACGTGTTCAGGGGTTCAGACAGTACAGCAGATAAGATTTTGTATGATATGTTAGGAAGACTGATGCCTCTGTAGTTGGCGCAGTTCAGAGCGTCTACTTTCTTGAGGATCGGACAAACATTGCTGAGATTCCATTCATCGGGCATACTTTCGTCGGACCCTACTTTAGAGATGAGTTGGTGTATGCTCCTTACCAAGTTATCACCTAAGCTATCGTTGAAGAGCATGACAGTCAGGCAGTCTGCTCCTGCAGCTTAGTTAGACTTAAGCTTGGATATTGATATATTCACCTTATGCAGGTGTGGTAGACGGAGTTGTTGGTCTTCACCGTCCAAGTTCTGCCTGACATCGACGACTCCAATCGGATATTCCCTTGTTCGTCTCTGAAAACTTCGGTTCTAGGTCAAACTTCCTAATCTCATATCCGAAGAAGCATCTCCCAATTTTCTCAACTACTCGCTTCTCATGCTCCTTCTTTTTTTTTCTGAGAAGACGGTCTTGCTTAGCTACATGTGCTTGCCGGCATTTTTCATCAAATCAGGAATTTCGTTGTGATAGTCGAGTGAAACCCAACATATCAGAAGTGGCATCTTTGATAGTTTTTTTTAGAAGTGTTGCCACTAGTCTTCGATGCTTGAAGCTAGCGCTAAAGGACCTCTCAAAAGATGAAGAGAGACCCGATCGGACGTCGAAATTCCTCATAGCATTAGCTTGCCTTTGCGCTACAACAAGTCAATGGTCCGAGTCGATGTTGGCTTCTCGAAACGTTCGGATATCCATTATTCTGAAGGAGTGCCTTGCAACGATTACTTCAATCTGGTTGACGCTTGATTGGTATGAGTTCCCCAAGTCTCCTTGTGAATATTGAGATATAGGATCGCCGTGCTTATAAGTTAAGCAAGTCGAATCCGGACGGACACCGATCAGCACCCGAATGTTACCACTGGATATCGCCAATTTATTGAACTATCCCACTATTCAGTCACTTCATTTGTTGCTCACCTCATTTCACACATCCGGATCCACGTACGCTGAGCTAGGCCGGAAGTGGGTGAGATCAGTCAGGTGATCGGGATTATGTTGTCAAAAAACGCTTTCTTTAAGAGCCGCTGTGGCAAATCAATATTTCTTCGAAGAAGAATCGTGAATCATTATCTTTTTTGTGGGAAATCGTAAAGGTTTTGTGCAACTTTAAGGCTGAAAACAAACCGGATCACAAGAGACGTCTTTTGTTGACTAATCAGACAACAATCCATTAGTTCTTATGCGTATACACACATCAAAGCAGGCGAGACAAAAGACATGTTCCGATTGCTGTGTGTTGAAATAAATAACGTTTTCTTGACTATGAAAAACAAGACGTCTTCCTGATCCGGTGTGTTCTCAGCCTTAAAGATCACGTAGCGCCTAACATTGTTTGTTTGTCCCAGGTGTAGCTGCCGTCAAAGCGTTTCAAAACATACTTCAACTCATACCGAGAATTTGAGTCAAGAAAAATACTCGTTGACATGCGTGACGAGCGAAACCTCAACGTTGTTTATCAATGGAAGATTCTTGAACTGTCCTACCCTCAAATATCGCATATTAAATCTTCTTCGCCTTATTATAACAACGACTAGCATTCTTTGTAAGCAGTCCTACAGGCCCATAACAGTTTTAGACCAGAAAAGTCCAGCATAGATCAAATTTTGTAATGGAAAGATCACGGCGAGTTAACAGTGAAGTATTTACAACTATGGTTGAGCGACAAAGTAAGGAAAGGAAAGTATACGAGTATGCTGCCAACTAATAGGGACACACTGCACCCAAACCTAAACGTCATGGTAGGCAGCTAAAGTTTGAAGTAGTAAGGGACCTTATTTACCTCGGCTACTCTATCAGCTTCCACGACACCCGCGCGAAAATTTTAAGAATAACTCTTGTTAATCACTGCTTCTTGTGGCATAGGCAATTGAGTGCCAGGGAGCCCTATACCAGACCTAGATCACGTAAGACTTTCTTTAAAGCACAGTAGCTTGGTTACTGCAATGGCAAGTCCCGTTTGCATCAATAGTAAATGAAGAAGAGTTTTCAGCACCCTATGAGCTACATTGGGATGCTTCACTCACAAGAATAGCTAGGACACCAGCGTCTGGGGTGCAAGTTTTCGACTCAAACCCAGATGGACAATGCAGAAAGAACTCACATGGTATGGCGGGAACGACTTCATATGGGCAACTAGATGCAACCGACAAAGAATCGCAATAGCTGGTGATGCCCTGGTCAACCTCGAATTATAGAAACATCGTCGTAAGTACGTAAGTAGGCTAAAGTGTGGAGAAATGACCGGTACTTAGTTAACAAAATTGTTGGTCACGGCGAACACAACCAGACTTCGACAGCCGATGACTTAAAGAACTGACACACTCTCCAGTTCAAATATACGATTCTCAGGATAAGTATGTGGTTGGCAATGCAACAATGCGACGAATTACACAACTGCAGTGTCAGAGAGTAAGCTTCTTCTTATCCTTTTATTAACCCTTTCCTCGTTATACGAACTTATGCGTAACGAGTTTCCCATTTTTACTGCATCGCTGCTGTTCCGCTTATGGGGTTGGCTAATGTCGCAAACCGCAGAACGCGTCTACATAATGCTCGGTCCTGGATCGCTTAAGTGGTAAGCCCCAGGCGTTGTTGCGCATTTGCCATCTGAGAAATCCAGGAATTCTTTTTCCGACCTCGTTTTCTTACAGTTGGAGTGACCGTAGTTGATAGTGCCTTTTTAACCGGATTTTCCGCAGATCTTCTTTGAACGTGGCAATACCAGCTTATTCTATTCGCCTCAAGCTGTTCGGTTACCGAATTCTTTGTATGTAGACTTCCTCTTATACGCGTAGATCTAATGCAATCGCGTTTAGTGACTCCAATAGACAATAGACACATTGTCCAGCACTGTAAACCGTATATAAGAGCTGGTCTAACAACCATGGTGTAGAGTTTCCCCTTCAATTTAAGTGGAAATTTTCGGTCGCAAGAGATTCCCAAATTTTCCCGCCATTTCATCCATCCCACACTCACTCTGTGGTTTACTTCGTCGTCACATTTCGCTTCCATGTTAAAGATTGATCCTAAGTACTTAAAGATAGTGCTTTTCGGAAGAACTATTCCGTCTAACATTATATCCGGAACAGGTTGCAACGGATGCGCAAATGGGCACGTCAAATGCTCCGTCTTTGAACGACTTATTTTAAACCCGTTTCTCTAGCGCATTTCTCCATGAATCTAAGGCGTTCTGTAAATCTTCGACGTTATCGCTAAGTATAACTGCGTCGTCATCGAAGAGAATTGGCGTTACATTTGCTTCGCGCATGCAGTCTTTTATAAGATAGTCGAGTACTACGTTAAAGAGGAAAGGGCTAAGTACGCTTCCTTGATGCACTCCGACATTAACTGGAAATTCTCTCGTTAGTCCAGCAGAGCTTTTAACCGCAGTTTTCACGTTTCCGTACATGTCTTGTATTACGAGTATTCTAACATACGTTTCCGGTACCTTTTGAGACCTCAGCGCGGCCCACATGAGATCCCTAGGCACTCGATCGAATGCTTTCTCGAGGTCGATAAATACCATGTGTAAATCCTTAGACGAATCTCGGTGCTTTTCCATTATCATTCGTAGGCTTTGGATAGCGTCCACCGTCGACCTTGCTTCAACAAATCCTCACTGGCTATTGCCGAAGACGTTCGTTTAAGACTCTTTCGACTATTCTTATCGTGTGTGACATAAGCTTGATTGAACGGTAGTTGTTGCATTCTCGAGTGTCGCCTTTTCCTTTGTATAATGGAACCAAGAAGCTTTTTCTCCATTGATTCGGCATGGGTTGTCCACATTTTAATTTATTTAAAAGTTTCGATAGCCAAACGCTGCCGATCCCCTCCATCTTCGACCATAACTCTGATGGAATGCTGTCTGGTCCCGCCGCTTTCCCACGGTTCATTTTTCCGATGGCTTTACGAATTTCTTCGATTGAAAAGTCCGAAACTTCCTCCTCGAATAGAGCAGCTGTCAGCACGATATCAGGTGAAAACTGTTTGTTAAGCAATTCCTTGCAGTATTCAAGCCACCGATCACAAATTTCCTTTTGATTTGTTAGTAAGCGACGGTCTGTCTTTTTTTATGTATTTCGGCAAGGTTATTTCCATTGAATTTTTTCTCCTCTGTACGACGTTTGAACTTCTTGGATAGCTTGTCTTCAATCCGCCGATCGTGAGGATATTTGTTTCAACTCCTGGTACAGGTTTTCCGCTTCTGCCGCTCGAGTTCGAGCCAGGACTTTCTTTGCGATCTTTCAAGAGCCAGTCGAGCTTTTTCGATATCGTCGCTCCGATCGCATTTTGTCCACGCTTGGAATGCACTCTTCTTGTCGGCCACAGCTCGTTTGGTTTCGTCATTCCACCACCATGTTTCTTTGCCGACGTGATGGTATTTCGATATAGTCCCCAGATGGGACTTTGCGAGTGTTATGCATTCCTCGTAAATGCTGTTCCACATTTCTTGCGGGCTAAGTGAGTCTGCTATACCATTTATATTTTGAAGTACTTCTTTAGCCAGTGCGATAAATCTTGCGCTTCGTTCCTTCGATAGATTATACCACCGGATTTTTGGCTTTCCAAACGATGCCCGTGTTTTCGGTGGTTCCGCTGTGAAAAATTCTGTAATGAGCAGACGGTGTTGGCTTACTAGCGATTCTCCAAGTATTACTTTACAGTCCTTAACACGGTTTCTCATCGACATTTTGCAGAGGTGATAATCTATTTGCGTTTCGTGGCCTCCGCTGCTATAGGTGATAAGATGTCGTTGATGTTTAATAAACATTGTATTTAAGACGGTTAAGCCGTAAGCCCTACACGCTACAAGGATGTCTTCGCCAGCATGAATTTCTGGTTCCAAAGCCTTTACCGCCGTGGAAGTCCTCATAATCAACATTTGTTTCTCCGTCGTGGCCATTTCAATCTCCGCCAACGAAGAGCGTCTCATCGATAGGTAAGAGTAAGAGTAAGCAAAACGTCATTATCGTAAATACTCATCCAAACGGGCGTGTTATATTTTCGGATGAAAAACAACATTTACACATACCAGACAAGTTTTTCAAGCACCTGCTGCTACTATATACATTTCGAAGGAAAGTCCAATAAAACGAAGTCAAAAAGCAGACTATACCTCCTTCTCTTCCTTCCTTCCTTCTAAAGCGATTGAAATCGCAGAGGACTATTTCTCAATCTTTGAAAAAAAAAAAAATCGATTCGTTTCTAAAAAGTTTATCTTGGTCCTCGTCTATATTGAAACAGTGGCACATACACATTGTACATACACATCAACCTATCCCCTGTACAGGCTCATAAATCTCAGCTCCATTTGAAACCAACATCATACTCACCGTTTCGATGTTTTATAATCATCTCTCTTGGTGGCACCACAAGAAATAACCCCCCAAAGGGTTGTCTAGCTTCAAAATGCCGCACTTAATTGCAGCGATGAAATGGTATAAGCTCTCAAACAATACCCGTCGAACTGCAAATGGTAAATCTCTCAGATGGCTTTTGCCTGCCTCATCATCTCACAAATGAAATCAACTTTAGTAATCCCTCGGTGATAATCACTTTGGCACTGTTTTTATGGTCTTCAGGATGACGAAGAGATGAGGATGAAGTGTTATCCGTTAGCGAACGATTCCTCCTTCATTCAGCATCCAGAGCTGAGAATAAACATCGTGATTGTCATAAGTCAAGTGCGTACGTGAGTAGATGATAAGATGAGAAATCTTCTACAAGATTCCTTCGCCACCAAGTAGGGCAGTGGATTCCAAAAATGATGGAGACTTCGGTGTGAGTTTATCTCATCTCATCTCATCTCGTATAAAGCTATTTTGTGAGTTGTGTTCGCTTCAAAGGAAATCCGACAATGAGAACAAGGACGAAGCCAACGATGATGGACAATGTACTAAGCAAGTTATAAAAGAATCTTTCCTTAGCGTCATTATTGAATTATGTGTTCCTTTTTCGTTCATTAATGGGCGTGTGTCGTACATTTATTGAAGGCCTTTTCTAACGACCAACTGGGGTAGATGTGTTCCATCAAAGGAAACTATTGGGATTCCCCTTCTCAACCTCTCAGGATTAGTCCTGACATCAAAACAACAGCAAAAACTCAATTCAAAATCCCCAGCAAATATCCGAATGTCAATTTCTCCGACTTTGAAACACTTGGAAACAATGTTAGAAATTCGGTTTGGAAATCACCTGCCAGCTGGTGTGCTGAAGTTTTTCAAATTTATGCAAACAAATAGGAATACACAATGCAATGTCTCGCCAGAGGGTTTGGAAAAGTTTTTCCTTCAGAAATTTCATGGGCAAGGGCTACGGGTGGTCTTGAGGTAAGCTTTTGCATCTGAGTTTATGTCAATTTGCATTGACCTGGTCGAAATCAGATGGAAGACTGAATGCAGCAAACTATTTGGCCAACTTTGTTCGACAAAAGATGAAATTTTCAAAGTTATCGCAATGGAATTCCATTCGGGATGCTGACCAGGGGCCTTCTGTAAGGTTTGCTTTGGCTTTTGCCTGTTCTCAGTTATCATCAGGGAGTGAGTTTGTTCTGGAGATTACTTATGTTACATTTATTCCATACAAAACTAGATGAGTGATGTATACAAATGGTATGCATCTGATATATATATGCTTAAGGGAGCCTTAAGGGCGATAGACAAGAGCACTGAATAAAAAGTTAGCACTGCAGTACTGGCAAGCTTAAAAAAAACTTACACGTGCTGTTTTCCTTAAAATGTCAGCTGAAAAATTGTCACATACCTAGCGCTTCCTCCACTAAGGATTAAATTTATTTTTTATGTGAATTTTGAAAACAAAAATGCAACGAACGGTCCTTATAATTGCTAGCCAATTGAAAGGCTGGAGAGACAGTTGCAATGAATAAACATGTTGACCAGATTTTTTTTTCCAAAATTAATTAAATTGGGTCTGGATGGTCTCTGGTTTCAACAGGATGGTGCTACCGCCCACACAAGCCATTAATCAATCAATTTACTGCGTACAAAATTAGAAGATGGCATTATTTCGGTTAGAGGAGATGTTAATTGACCTCCAAGATCATGCGATTTGACACCTTTTGACATCTTTCTATGGATTTATTTGAAGAGTAAGGTCTATCCTAATAAGCCAGTTACAGGATCAGTCAGGATCTCAAACATAACATCCAAACTGAAATTACGTCCATTCTTCTTCAAAAAATCATCGACAATCTTGACCTTCGAATGGTTGCTTGCAACGGAAGCGGTGGTGTCACATGAACGATGTTGTATTTCACTCATTATTGCCACAGACCGAACTTAGTTGATTTCATAATAAATGTGCTTCGATGAGAAATTATGACAGCCTGCGTTATTTAATATATAATATATACAAGATATGAAAAAATTATGAAGGTAATAAAAATATAAGAAAAATGATAAAGAGAAAACTAAATATGCAAATACAATTAAGGAAAAAGAGCTTGTATATTACAATGTTTTAGCTATTTAAAAAAATCATACTTCAGCGCTAGAATCAAGATCTGCCTTGTATGGCCTCATGTTATTTGGAGAGGACACTCCCTTATATGGCAATCGGGTCATCTGTAAGCCTTCTATGTCCGACACAAGATACGAGGGCGGGTCAATAAGTCCGTGACTTTTGGATTAAAACACAGATTTTTTGATAAAAAAATAATTTTATTTTTCAACGTAGTCTCCCTTGAGCTCTATACACTTTGTCCAACGCTTCTCCAATTTTTTTATCCCTTCCAAAAAAAATGATTTGTCGAGGTCCTCAAAATAGGCCTTTGTTTGCGAGATGACTTCATCATTGGAGTCAAATCTTTTTCCACCAAGCCATTTCTTCAGGTTTGGGAACAAGAAGTAGTCGCTCGGAGCCAAATCTGGAGAATAGGGTGGATGAGGGAGCAATTCATAGCCCAATTCATGGATTTTTGCCATGGCAGCTGCACATGTGTGCACCCTTGCATTGTCTTGGTGGAAAAGAACTTTTTTCTTGGCCAAATGAGGTCGTTTTTTTTTCAAATCGTCATTGAATCGGTCCAATAAGTTGGCATAATATTCCCCATTGATTGTTCTTCCCTTTTGAAGGTAGTCAATGTGGATTATCCCGCGTGCATCCCAAAAAACAGTCGCCATAACTTTATTGGCTGACAAACCCACCTTGGCCTTCTTTGGCGCCGATTCACCCTTAGAAACCCACTGTTTTGACTGTTGTTTGTTCTCTGGTGTGTTGTGATGGATCCATGTTTCGTCCACGGTTACAAAACGGCGCAAAAACTCCTCCATATTGCGATTAAACAACGCCAAACGTTGCGTTTGTGGTCGACTGTGAGCAAACGCGGCACCCATCTTGCGGAAAGCTTTCTCATGCCCAAGTGATCATTCAAAATTGAAACCACTGAGCCATGCGAGATCCCTACGGCTTCCACAATCTCTCGCACTTTCAATCTTCGGTCGGCCAACACCATATCGTGAATTTTTTCGATTGTTTCGGGTGTAGAGACCTCAACTGGGCGTCCAGGACGTTCGGCATCTTCAGTGCTTGTACGGCCACAACGAAATTCAGTAAACCACTTTTTTACCATTGAAATCGATGGTGCAGAGTCCCCATAGTATTTATCAAGCTTAGCCTTGGTCTCGGTAATGGTTTTTTTTCGCAAGAAATAATGCTTAATAAGCACACGAAATTCACTTTTTTCCATTTTCTCCTCAAATTAGTGAGTAGTCTGATAAAAATAGCTGTCAAACACAAACTAACTGACGCAGCAAGTTTAAATTTTGACAGGAGTCAACTGACAGATGCCTGTTGACAGGAGCAGTGTTGCTGTTTCAGTAAAGAGGTCAGAAATTCAAAAAGTCACGGACTTATTGACCCGCCCTCGTATCTATCATTAGGTAAAGTCTTTAGAATTTTATATGGACCACGAAACTTAGCCAAAAGTTTTTTATTGACACCCTGTGTCGTGACAGTATTCCTTATCATGACCATATCATCTTTCTTGTAGTTTATTGGTCTCTTGTGACGATTGTCATAGTAGCGTTTATTCTCCATCTGAGAATTCTCAATGTTCTGAAGCGCCCTTTTCCTAACATCTTCTATTTTAGCTCGTTCTTCCCTAAACTTATCATCGAGGTATTCTTTCGCGCTATCAGAAATTTCTCCTTTTTGTTCAACGCCAAAAAGCAATACACTCGGTGTAAACCCCGTGCTCCTGTTCACTGTGTTGTTGAACGCAAACTCAATTTTAACTAAGTGCCTATCCCAATCACTAGTTGTATTCGGACCACACTCTTTAGCAAGCATTGGAATAAGGATACGATTCATCCGTTCCACCTGTCCATTAGACTGTGGCGAATGTGTCGCAACTTATATGTGCTTGATATTATTATCTTCTATAAAGTCCGAAAATTCTTTTGATGTGAAACAAGTTCCACGATCAGAAATAATTCGCTTTGGTCTGCAGTAGTTCTCAAAGAATGATTTCAGACACTTGATCGCTTCTTTGCTCTGCGTTGTTCTTACGGGATAGAGCTTGATGAAATTTGTAAACGCGTCGATTATCAAAAGAACATGTTTTCTATTTGTCTGCGAGTTCAGCAAAGGACCAAGGTGGTCAATATGCAACGTGCAAAAGGGAACATTTCCTTTAGGAATCGAATGCAAAGTTGCTTCCACTTTACCAGAATGAGGCGAAAAATAAATACATTTTAAACACTTCTGGATATAGTTCCTAATCTTGTCCTTCATTCTAGGGAACCAATAACAACCTGATAAATGTTGATAGCATTTTTCTACACCGAGATGACACATTGCCTCATGATGGGTGCGAATCACTTGCTCTTCCATATGAGATGGGACGTAAAAAAGTACTTTGCCTTTGCATTTCCTATATATTAATCCATCAACCATCTCATATAAAGGACTTTCACTTTTTTCAAGGGCGTTTGCTATCGAAATTATATTTGAATCCTGTTTTTGCGCAGCGGCTAAGACAAATTCGAAAGATTCATCATCGACGTGAAGGATATTAAATGACCTGCTTAATGCAGGATGGCAACGATTAGTATAAGGCCTCGTAGAAGTAGCATCTTCCGACAGGTGCTGGTTCCTTAAATGACGAAAATGAGCCTCTGCAGCCGAACATCTTGCAGCTCTGCTAATAAGCCCAACTTCATGCCTCCTCGTGGCGCCATCTGGGAATCTCACTAGAGATTGCGAAGTGAAGGGGGCAAATGGCGAGTTTCCTGCGCCATTAACCAGGATTAGTGTCGGAAAAACAAAACAAGACCTTATCCGGGCTACTCCGACATATTTGGAGCTCAGGCCGGAAAGGATTTCCAGGACTTAGTCAGGGTCCTGGAAAAGAGATGGTGGCGGACGAGCCCTATAAGGGCCAACGGCAGCGCTCACATCCCGGAACGGGTTACTGGCTTCGGTGTAACCGACCCCTCGTCCTAGGGGCACTCAAAGTGGAACTGGTCCTCCAGGTTGGCCATCCAAGAAATGCAATGGGATGGGCCGGACAAAAAGAAGATGAAAAACTGCGACATCTACTACGGCAATTGCTATCGACGGCAAAAACAGCGCTTATTTGGATGCGGATTTGTTGTCGGAGGCAGACTTAGACGAGAAGTCCTCAGCTTCCGGCATGTGAGCAAGCGCCTCGTAGCAATCCGCATCAAGGCTAAATTCGCCAACATAAGCCTCATATGCGCGCATGCCCCCACAGAGGAGAAAGATGACGACACCAAGGATGCCTTCTACGAGCTCCTCAACAAGACCTACGAGCAATGCCCTAGCTATGACATTAAAATTGTCCTCGGACCATTACCTTGTTGTAGCCAAGGTACGGTTGCGGATATCCCAAAGTACGCCAAGACAAACTAATGCTGTGAGAAAATTCGACGTCAGACGGCTACAATCGCAAGAGATCGCCAAGTCCTTCTCCGATCGAGTGTCTCTTAATCTCTTAAGAGGTCCAATGCCGCCAGCATCAATCATCGAAGACCATTGGAAACACTGCCAAAACGCCATCAGAGATGCCGCTTCTGATGTGCTGGGTTTCACTCGTCCACCACAATGAAACCCCTGGTTCGATGATGAATGCCGGCAAGCACATGCAGCTAAGCAAGATGCATATAACGCGGCGTTGCTTAGAAAGACCAGAGCTGCTCATGAGCTCTATGAGCGGAAGAGGAGAGACGAGCACTGGCTTCTCAGGAGGAAGAAGAAAGAGCATGAGAAGCGCGCGATCGAGAAAATTGAGAGATGCTACTCCAGGAATGAGGTTCGGAAGTTTTACCAAAAGGTAAAAATAACATGCCGCGGAAACAAACCCCGAACCGAAGCCTGTAGAGATGAACAAGGGAACATCGTAGTAGAATCGCAGTCGATGCTGAGGTTTTAGGAAAACCACTTCTGCAGACTGTATAACAGCGATGACGAACCAAATACCGCTGTCCGGCAGAATCAAGCGAATCAACTTTTCAACCTGGACGATGATGACCAACTATTCCGTCCACCCGACCCGGATGAAGTGAAGATAGCTGTACTCATGCTTAAGTCCAACAAAGCTGCTGGAGCGGACGGCCTGACTGCCGAGCTGTTCAAAGCGACAGGCGATGACTTGGTAAGGAGCATACACCAACTCATCTCCAAAATATGGTCGGACGAAAGTATGCTCGATGAATGGACGCTCAGCATTGTTTGTCCGATTCTCAAGAAAGGAGACCCACTGAACTGCGTCAACTACAGAGGGATCAGTCTCCTTAACATCGCATATAAGATCTTATCCGCTGTATTGTGTGAACGCCTGAAGCCGTTTGTCAACAACCTGATAGGTCCAAACCAGTGCGGCTTCAGGCCAGGAAAGTCCCCCATCGACCAGATATTCACACTACGGCAGATCTTTGAAAAGACACATGAGCTTCAGATCGATACTCACCACCTATTCATCAATTTTAAGGCCGCGTATGACAGCATCTATAGAGACGAGCTATATAGAGCAATGTCTAGTTTTAGCATCCCTGCCAAACTCGTCCGTCTGTGCAGGACGACGATGGAGAATGAACGCTGGTCCGTCAAGTCCGGTAAAGATCTCGCCAAGGCTTTTGATGTCAAAAAAGGATTTAGACAAGGCGATACGATGTCATGCGATTTCTTTAACATCTGACTGAAAGAATAATTCAAAACTCACGAGCAAACACAAGAGGCACTATCTTTCAAAAGTCCGTCTAACTACTCGCATACGCCGACGATATTGACATAATCGGGAGAAAGCAGCGTGATGTCAGTGGCGCTTTCGCGAGTATTGAGACGGAAGCGGCGAAAATGGGTTTAGCGGTCAATGAGGGCAAGACCAAGTATATGCTGTCAAGCAAAAAGGACAACCAACACCGACGTCTCGGACAGAACGTCACCCTCGACAGATATAGCTTTGAGGTAGTTAAGGACTTTGCCTACCTAGGCTCCGCTATAAATACAGACAACGACACCAGCGCTGAGATCAAGCGAAGAATAACTCTTGCCAACCGCTGTTTCTTTGGGTTAAGAAGGCAATTGAGTAGCAAAGCCCTCTCTCGGACAACAAAAGTCACCCTTTATAAGACTTTAATAATCCCGGTCCTGCTCTATGGTGCAGAGGCATGGACATTATCAAAAATGGATGAGGGTGTTCTTGGTTGGTTCGAGAGAAAAATTCTTCGGGCGATCTTCGGTCCGGTCTGCATTGACGGTGAGTGGAGGAGGAGATTCAACGATAAACTGTATGGACTGTACAGCGACATGGACCTAGCCAGAAGAGTGAAGATCCAAAGACTGAGATGGCTGGGTCATGTAGAGCTCATGGACACCAATGCTCCGGTCCGAAAAGTCTTCGAATCCGCCTCCGAGGGACAGCGCAGTAGAGGAAGGCCAAGACTCAGGTGGCGCACGCAAGTGGAAGAGGACCTCAGCCAACTTAGCGTGCGAAACTGGAGACAGCTAGCCAGGGATCGAGCTAGCTGGAGAAGCTTGTTGACTGAGGCCCAGATCCACCCCGGACTGTAGCGCCACCTAAAGTAAAGCTTAATGCATCAACATGAAGCATTCGGTCTCCTTTTCTATGCTCGACAGTGAAGTCAAAACCTTGCAATTCTAAAACCCATCTAGAAATCCGAGGATTTAACGATTTCTTCTTTAACGTCAAAGTCAAGGCTTGACAGTCCGTTACGACTTTGAAAGGTATTCCAACTAAATAGATTCTAAATCTTCTAAGAGCATATATAATTGAGAGTGTCTCAAGCTCGTAGCTATGATACTTACTCTCTGCTTCAGATGCGCGCTTGGAAAAATAAAAAATAGGATGAAACTTTCCATCCTCCTGCCTCTGCATTAGAACAGCCCCGAAACCAATCGAACTTGCATCACAGTGCAATTCTGTTGCACTATTCGGACTATATATGGCAAGAACAGGAGATGCGACAATTTTATCCTTCAATGAATTGAAAGCTTCCATTTCATTTGAACCAAAGACGAAGGGTGTGTCTCTTTTCAGCAAGTCATAAAGTGGCTTAGCTATGTAAGCGAAGTGCCTTATGAACTTGCGGAAGTAGGAACAAAGCCCTAAAAAGCTTTGTACGTTCTTAGTGCACGTTGGTATGGGAAAGCTTTTAATTGACTCTAAATTATTTTCATTTGGCTTAATACCATTTTCTGTTACTCAATAGCCAAGATAAACTACTTCTGACCGCATGAACATACACTTATCCAACCTAAGTTGCAAATTATTATTAACTATCACCAGCATTACAGATTCCAAAATCTCTAAGTGTTCTTCAATGGTACAGGTCGCGATGAGAATATCATCTAAATAAGTGAGAATCTTTCCTTCGGTGATAAGATTTCTAAAAATGTATTTCATGAAACGCTCGAACACCGATGGAGCATTTTTCAAGCCAAAGGGCATCCTCGTATATTCGTATTGCCCCATTGGTGTGATAAACGAGGTATACTTAATAGAATCCTCTGAAAGATTTACATGGTGAAACCCATTTTTCAAGTCCAGTAGACTGAAATATTTTTTATTTCTTAAACGATCGAGGTGATCTTCGATAAGTGGCAAAGGATAGTTATCGCGAAGTGTAATCATGTTCAGCTCTCTAAAGTCAACACAAAGTCGAAGTTCTTTGTTTTTTTTTGTGAACAAGTACTATTGGCGATGCGTATGGAGAGGAAGATTCACGAATAATGCCTTTAGCCATTAGATCATCAAGAATCTTTTGAAGCGAAATTTTGTGTGCATGAGGAAGCCTCCTAGGTGCACTGTAGAATGGCATATCTTTTGATAGCGATATTTTCATTTCAAAATCTGATTTGTGATATTGAAACTCAGTACAACATAACGCACGATTTACAATTTCCCTAATCCTACTTTTGATATCCTCACTTAGGCTAGGACTAATATTCAAATCAAACTCACCCTGATCTGCGACGTCGATATTTAAAATTTCATTGATGACGTCAACGATGTTGTCTTGACCACCTTGAGATGAACGTAGAGATGATGATTCAAAACCAGTGTTGCTTGCTGTTCCGAGATCTTGACTGCAGCTGGTGTGATCGCTTGTTTTTCCAAACACCAAGCCCGTTTTCCTTATGAAGTCTCTACCTAAAATTAATGGATATGTCATTGAGAAATTTTTAACAATAAGTAATTGCAAATTGATAACTAAACTTTCGAACTCAATACAGGTGTTGATACTTCCAATCGTTTCCAGTGGACTATTATTGACTCCACAATAATTGTATTTATGTTTCTCCAATGTTGATAGCAGTTGTGATGGCAGGAATCGTTCTTGAAGAAAGCTGCCGGGACTTCCAGACTCCAAAAGTGATAACAGCGCAATTGAAACTTCCATTTGATCACTGGACCATTTGCAACGGATGTTGCGTTCAAAATCATTATCAACTATTGCTGTTACTGTTGAAGTGTTGTTGGCTTGAGCTTCTTGATCTCGTTGCAATGCCATGACTGCATTTTTACTTTCGCATCTTGTAGAAATGTGGCCGGGTTGACCGCACTTGTAGCATGTCACATCTTTCCTCAGGAACTTCGTGTTGGTCGTTTGGTTAGACAAGGGTACGTTTTCTGCAGGTATTTTTGGTTTGCCTGGTGGTCGGCGACGATTGTGAAAGGTAGGTGGATTAGATTTTGTTGCTTGTTCGATGCCATTACGGTGGTTAGTTTTTAGTTTGGCATATTTCCGAAGAGCTGATTTTAATTCGACAAGGTTTTCTGCACTATACAAAATACTTTTGTTGGTTTCAGAATCAGGGATACCTTTAATAATGAATTCTTTTAAATCTTCTTCTTCAACTTTGCTATGAGAAGCAATTTCCTGCATATGTAGGACATATTGTTGCAGAGATTCGTCACTGTGTTTTCTTCTTTCACGCAGTTCTTCGTTGTACACGTCAGATCTTGTCACGACTTTCTATAACTCACTTCTTAAGGCATTCTTTAATTGTGTCCAGGTGTGTATGTTCACTGTTCGAACGAATAGTTTAGCTGTACCTTTTAGGAGCCTCTTGGCATAAATGAATTTGTTGCGATCATCTAAGCCTAAGACCTCCGAACACTCCTCAAACTGTTCGATCCAAAAGCGTTCATTATAGTTGTCATCTCCGCTGAAAGATGACACCGAGTCTTCTACATCTTTAAAGTTGCAAGTAGAAACTGGTCGAGGGTTAGATTCCGCTTCTTCTAATTGCATTTCGTGCAGCTGTAGTTTTAGCTTCATTATTTCTTCTTTCTTCCTACAGATTCTTGGCAGCTTCAACAACTCCGCATCGGATTTTCAATTCGGCCTTAGTGCCTGTTGTCTGACATTTTAAGTGTCACGAAACTGTCGCAGACTCTAAAAAATTCACCCATTCTTCAGACATTATGGACACTTGCACTATGCGAATTATTATTTTCCGAACTATAAAAAAAACGCGATTTTAGGGCACTGTATACCAGTTCCAACAAAACTCATTGACTTGCTAGCCGTTATCCCACTTCTGAGTTGTAAGAGACCGAGAAAAACCCGCGTAACAAAAACCACAGTCTGTTTAGTTGACAATTTACGAGTATTAATGCACAGTTTAACTCCAACTTCAGTGTATTTATAAATGTACATAACAAAGGAGTGTTAAGTTCAGTTAATTCACCTAACCAGATGGTCGGCACTTTGCGGCAAATAAACCGTACTACAGTATGGTGTGCAAGAAATTTCTCACAAAATATTTTTTCTTCTACATCTGGTTCCTCTGTAATATAAGGGATGTCTTCTATGACATATCGGTTATTAGCGAGTACCTTGATGATAATGTATGGGCCTCTGTATTTCGATTCCAATTTCCGAGACTCGCCTGTGACAGCAGCTTCATTCTCCATCAGCACGAATCCTCTTGGCTGATACTTCAACGGCAGTGAAAGTTTTGCCTTGAACGAAGCTTTTTAGTGAGTTTGGTTCTGCTTAATGCGCAACATTGCTTCTTTTCGCCGTTGTTCCATTTAATCGGCATCTACTGGTGCACGTTCACCCAACTCCAGCAGTAGCTTGTCGCACAGAATACTCCTCGAAGTTCAAAGGTATGCACTAATTTCAGTGAAGTTAGAATAGTGTGGCGACACCTGACCATTAACTTTGGGTGTCCTGACTTCGGTTTTCATGTGCTGCGACTAAGACGAGGACTTACTGCTTCTCCACTATCCATTTTGTAAAGGAAACTAAAAGTTCGAGGTGATCTGTTTTGAATGGAAGGTGGACACGTTGTATAGTATGCGCCTCACCTTCAGGTCTGCCACCGTTTTTCTGGTGAATCCTATTATCTTGGGAAACCAAAATGTACTCCTTATCTTTTTAAGCGTTTTCTCATCCAACATCATCATGGCACAGCTTTAGAATTCTCCACTGCACGATTTTCGGAACCTATCACGTCCCGTCTTAACCAACCGTACAAAATAGGTGATACCTTCTGATGACGTAGTTCTTCTCGAAAGGCGTAAACTCGACAACGTTGAGTGTTGTAATAATGGCTCCCAAGAGTTCCCAGGAACCCCACCATCGGCCTACGTGGGGAATCAATTCGGCTTATTGATTGCAATTATGGGTTTACCGTCCGTGACGACTGTACTGGTGGGTTGATGAGCATATTCTTAAGTTGCTGGAATGCTTCTTCTTGCCTTTCTGTCTACTCGAACAGATGATAAGCCTTTCTGAGATCCTTCAATGGAGTCCCCCAATGTGCATAGTTATTAATGACATTCATGCGCGCCTAGAATTCTGCACGCTGTTGGACATTGGACAACCCAAACGGCATCGGATAAACTCGAACATCCCATTGTCGTTTGCGAGAGTGTTGAATTTCTTACTGCGTTCCTCTGCACATATTTGGTGATAACCAGAAGCAAGGCTTAGTCTTGAAGAACTCATTCCCAGACAGATCCCTTCCTCAACAATGGGCATGGGGAACTTCCTTTTCACGTTCACCTAATTCAATGCTCATTCAATAATTGATGCAAAAGCGATCGCTACTATCCATTTTTTGGTAACCGTAACTGGAGCACAAAGGTCCTAACAAGACGTTCAGATCACCCCTTGTCTTAGCATATTGGATTTTTTCCATTCAGTATATGGAAAATTATGCGATAAGATCTTGGTATCAAGGCTTAAACAATCCAATTGATTTAAGTGTTAAAACCGCGTGACCATTCCTTGCGTCAAGTGTTCAGTGATTGGGTTCTTTTACAGTAATGAAACTCATTTCTGGTTCAACGGTTACGTGAAGAAGCAGAATTGCCCTGTTTGGAGCGAGAACAAATGTCATTGAATCCAAAAATGGGCCGGAGCAGTAGACACTAGTACAGAGTCATTCATTTCGTGGTTTCAAGTTGGTAGCGCTGGCATTTGACACCTGCCAAACTCAGCTGTCATTTAAAGTGTCATAATATTAGTTGAATGCTTGCCATTTACAATAATAGATCGCTTACTAATCGAACGACATGTTAAAATTATTAAAACTTACTACAAAAGTGGTGATTCAAGCGTAGGCACTTTTCGCGCATTACGCGATGATTATGGTCGTCATAATCGACCGACTACGCAAGCAATCGGAAAAATTGGGAAAAAAATTGAAGAGAGTGGAAGCATTACTGATGTAGAAGGGCCTGTGCATCATCGTAATGCACGCTCAGTCAAAAATATTGCTGCTGTAAGTGCAAGTGTTGCTGATGATACGAATTTATCGTTTCCCGGCGTTCGCAGCTATCGAACGTGTCGTTCACCTCACTATGGCGTACTTTGCATTTGGATTTGCATCTCCATCCATATTAAGTTCAACTTACGCAACAATTGAAGCCTGCTGACCATTCACAAAGCCGTAGATTCGCTTCTTGGGTGTTGGAACAACAGACAATAAACACAGATTTTTCGAACAACATTTTGTTCAGTGATGAGGCACATTTGTCACTCGGTGGGTATGTAATCAAACAAAATTGCGGTATAAGGAGCTCAGAAAACCCACAAGTGATCAAAGACGTGCCGTTGCATACAGAAAAAGTGACTGGCATGGTATGAAGTGGCATGCTCTATGGTCGAAAGGTGTCATTGGTCCGTATATCTTCGAAGATGCCAATGGGCGGAGGGTTACAGTTAATTCGGAGCGATATGATCGAATGAAAACCGATTTTTTTTGGCCGGCGATTGAAGATCATGACTTGGACGATATGTAGTTCCAACAACACGACTAATTATGGTTTTATTGCGTGAGAAGTTTCCTGGTCGCGTAATTTCACGTTTTGGCGACGTCAATTGGCCACCAAGATCATGCGACTTGACACCGTTAAATTTTTTTCCGTGGGGCTACGCAAAAGACCGTGTTTACGAGAAAAATCGCGAAATCTAGTCGCATTAAAAACCAACTTTTCTCAGATACCGCCCGAAATGAGCGAAAAAGTGGTTAAAAATTACCTCAAAACAATTGCATGATGCGAATCTTCCCGCGGTGGCCATTTGTATTATATTGTTTTTCACACTTAATGGCAAAGTCAAATTTTTACAATGAATTAAAATTTTCATCAAAAATGTATCGCTCTGTGTGTTTTATTTAGCTTTACTTTCGAAAGCGAAAAATGAATGACCTTTTATGATGAAATAACTCCAATATGTGGAAGAACTGTGGACCCACAACGATTTGGCAAGGAGTCATTTAAAGACATGGACCCGTCAATAGGTCACCAAGAACGAGTGATTTAAATCCAATCGATTAATTTCTGTTAGGCTACTCTAAGTCACTACTTTATCCCGATTAACCAGCAACAATTGACGCTTTGCTCGAAGCAGAATATTATTCAAAAAATTCACAAAATACGACACAAATTGGTCGAAAATTAGACCACAAAAATGTACTTTGTATGAAGCAACGATGCCACAACCCAGTCAGAGAAGCAAACGAAGTCACTGCACCCACGCAAAATGCCCTTAAGATAGTCCTAGACTGTTGCATGCGGGAGAATCTCTCCATCAATTCAAATAATGCTATCACAGTGCCCTTCACAAGAAGAAGTTACACTCAACGACACGATCGTTGAGAACTCTGACTGGGTAAAATAGCTTGATAAAAGGCTCTGACTCCCACTTAAATAATGAAATAGCTAAAGCAACCAACGCTTAGCCCATAACGCCCATAGCCTGCCATTGCATGTATGGCAGTACATGAGGGTTCGCTCCAAAGATCACTCACTGGATCTTTACAATGATGGTCAGGCCCATCATAACATATACTTCTGTAGTATGTTGGAGGAAAACCAAGCAAAATACCGCCATTTCAAAGTTAAAATGAGTTCAGCGTCTGTATGTCTAGGCATTTCTGAAGCCTTTCGGACCTATCCCACAACTGCCATAGAAGCAATTATAGGACATATACTAATTTATCAATAAAGTGGCATTACATAGCTCAGCGAGTATGGTACAGATCAAGGAGCTAGATCCTTGCGATCAGCTGGACCTAAAGATCTTGCTCTCTGTAATACCAGAACTCGCCAGGATCTGCTCGGTAATAGACTGTTTTCAAACAACATTATGTCTCGACAAAGCTCTCTCCACGGAGATATCCAGTAAAGAAACATAAGTCAGCAACAATACACCAAACAGCCAAAACGTCATAAAGTGGTATACGAATGGTTCTAACTGAAAATGGAAGTGGGAATTGGAACACACGAAACGTATACTAGCATATGAATCGCTTTGGGAAAGAAGCCTAGTGTATTCCCAGCTGAACTACATGCCTTTGAAGAATGCTCTTACCGTTTCTACAACTCCGGCATCAAAGGCGCAAACATCCAAATATTCACGTAGATATAGTCAAGCAGTTATAAATGTCCTTCGCTCGCACAATATCGACTCCAAATCAGTTATGCACTACTTCAAAACCTTCCAAAGACTTAGCTCAGGGAACAAAACTAAACTATGGTGGGTTCCTGGACATAAGGGTGTTAATGCCAATGAAAAAGCCCACGAACTGGCCAGAGTGTGTTCAGAAATTGCCCTCAACGAACATGAACCGTCTTGCTGCACCCCCTAAACAGCACTTTAACAAGCCGTAAATAGCTGGGAGCACTAAAAATGCATTTCGTTTTGGAAGGAGACTCTAGGTCTTAGACAGGCCAAACGAACATCCCGCCCTTCAATAAAAATGCCAACAGATGTATGAATTTAAGCCTGCACAATATCAGAAACCTTACAGGACATCACTGTTTAAGATATCACCTCAACAAAATAGGACTAGTCGACTCTACAGAGTGCCGACTTTGTCTTGAAGAAAACGAAACAGCTAAACACACTTTATGCGACTTCCCAGCCCTCAACGGAATCAGACGTAATACCTTCTTCTGGGAACAACACGACACCATCTAACTAAGGGATTTCCTCTGCTATTAGAGTTACTAACTTCATTCGGAAGGTAGAAAACCAACTAGCCTAACCAATGTTCTGACAAAGGATATCAGTTGAACACAGTGACGTATGGAATAACGTTTGTCCCTTTTTTAGCGACGCGCTGTTTAAAAATGTTAGCAGAGGCCAACAAACCGAAGCTTCCATTAGGGGCGAAGGTATTGAAGGATGATTTTTAAATGGATGACCTCATAAGTGGAGGAGACCCCGCAGAAGAAATCTTCAGCATATACGCAGAAGTCGGAACTACTCTTCAAGAAGCGGGATTTGAGCTGCGGAAGTGATGGACAAACGAAGAGTTATTCCAGACAACCTAAGGGAAATACAATTACGAATCAATGACTCTGACATCATCAAGGCGTTAGGAATCAAGTGAAACCCGTTGGGTGATCAGTTGTAGTATGTGATTCCAGAAATACAATTTGGAAGAATGTTACTAAGCGTATTATTCTGGCTACCTGTCTACCCTTTTCGATTCGTTAGGATGAATTAATATTGTAAAAGGTAAATTATAGTACAAAAATCAGTGGGTAAAAAAGGTTAACTGGGATGAATCGGTCCGAGCGAGAGTCTTTAGCAAATGGGAATTTTTTCGAGGTCGCCTTAAAGAACTAAAATATATTAAGGCTCCACGATATGTACTTACTCCACAATTCAGGTCAGTCCAAATCCATAGATTCGCAGACGCATCGTTGAGGGTCGAGAATCGAGTTGCTCCAATCAATGAGCCGATCAATAAGCCGAAAGTATTCCTAGGTAAAGATTATGCGGGGCGGAACTTTATTGCTTCTTGTTATCATATGCCAAACTTGGTCAACGTAGTTGACGAAATTTTTTATGGACAGACTCAGAAATAGTTCTTTTTTGGTTGTTGTCTGCACATCCGTCTACATGGGAGGTTTTTGTGGCTAATAGAGTATCTAAACTTCAAAACGAGTTACCGGTCGCAGTGTGAAAGCATGTTAGTACTAAACAGAATCCTGCTGATAACATTTCCAGAGGAGCCTTTGCGAGCGACTTGTTGGAAAGTCGGTAGTTTTATGGACCAGAGTTTCTATACTTTTGGAAAATAAAGCCAAAATCAGTACGAGTACTCCAGGCAAAGAAACAGACAAGCGGTGCATTTAACTCCTAGAGTATCTTCAAAAGACACTGCGAGTCTTTTGATATATTAGCCAATGGATAGCTGGCCGAAAGAAAACTGTGCTGCCGGATGTACCAGAGAAGAGGAAGATTAACGTATTCGATGTAGACAGCATGGCGGAAATACTAAATGACGCGTTGACTAGGATACTTTGGCACATCCAACAGAAAGCCTTTAAGGAAGAAATCGAGCAGTTGGGAAAGGAGAAATCGTACCTTGTAAAATGTCCCATCCTAATCCCAAAATCTAAGCTATTTGTCAAAAATCTTGTTGTTTATTTGCACAGGAAAAATTACCTTACTGGACCACAGGCGCTAGTTACAATCGTAAGACAGCGCTTCTGGGTTCTTGATGTCCGCAGACTAGCGAAAAAGGTGGTTGACAACTGTCTTCATTGCTTCAAATATCGACCGAAGGGGTAGACCTGGGCCTCAGTCAACAAGCTTCTCCAGCCAGCTCGATCCCTGGCTAGCTGCCTCCAGTTTCGCACGCTAAGTTGGCTGAAGTCCTCTTCCACTTGCGTGCGCCACCTGAGTCTTGGCCTTCCTCTACTGCGCTGTCCCTCGGGGGCGGATTCGAAGACTTTTCGCACCGGAGCATTGGTGTCCATGCGCTCTACAAGACCCAGCCATCTCAGTCTTTGGATCTTCACTCTTCTGGCTAGGTCCATGTCGCTGTACAGTCCATACAGTTCGTCGTTGTATCTCCTCCTCCACTCACCGTCAATGCAGACGGGACCGAAGAACCCCCGAAGAATTTTTCTCTCGAAGCAACCAAGAACACCCTCATCCATTTTTGATAATGTCCATGCCTCTGCGCCATAGAGCAGGACCGGGATTATTAAAGTCTTATAAAGGGTGACTTTTGTTGTCCGAGAGAGGGCTTTGCTTCTCAATCGCCTTCTTAACCCAAAGAAACAGCGGTTGGCAAGAGTTATTCTTCTCTTGATCTCAGCGCTGGTGTCGTTGTCTGTATTTATAGCGGAGTCTAGGTAGACAAAGTCCTTAACTACCTCAAAGTTATATCTGTCGAGGGTGACGTTCTGTATGAGACGTCGGTGTTGGTTGTCCTTTTTGCTTGACAGCATACTTGGTCTTGCCCTCATTGACCGCTAAACCCATTTTCGCCGCTTCCGTCTCAATACTCGCGAAAGCGCCACTGACATCACGCTGTTTTCTCCCGATTATGTCAATATCGTCGGCGTATGCGAGTTGTTGGACGGACATTTGAAAGATAGTGCCTCTTGTGTTTGCTCGTGAGTTTTGCACTATTCTTTCAAGTACGATGTTGAAAAAATCGCATGACAGCGCATCGCCTTGTCTAAATCCTTTCTGGACATCAAAGGTCTCGGTGAGATCTTTACCGACCTTGATGGAGCAGCATGCATTCTCCATCGTCATCCTGCACAGACGGACGAGTTTGGCAGGGATCCCGAAACTAAACATTGATCTGTATAGCTCGTCTCTATAGATGCTGTCATACGGGGCCCTTAAATCGATGAATAGGTGGTGTGTACCGATCTGAAGCTCATGAGTCTTCTCCAAGATCTGCCGTAGTGTGAATATTTGGTCGATGGTGAACTTTCCTGGCCTGAAGCCACACTGATATGGACCTATCAGGTTGTTGACGAATGGCTTCAGGCGTTCACACAATACGGCGGGTAACATCTTAAATGCGATGTTAAGGAGACTGATGCCTCTGTAGTTGGCGCAGTTCAGAGGGTCTCCTTTTTTGAGAATTGGACAAACAATGCCGAGGTTCCATTCATCAGGCATACTTTCGTCCGACCATATTTTACAGATGAGTTGGTGTATGCTCCTTACCAAGTCATCGCCTGCCGCTTTGAAGAGCTCGGCATTCAGGCCATCCGCTCCAGCAGCTTTGTTGGACTTAAGCTTCGATATGGCTATCTTCACTTCATCCAGGTCGGGTGGACGGAATTGTTGGTCATCGTCGTCCAGGTTGAAAGGTTGATTCTGCCTGACAGCGGTATTTGGTCCGTCATTGCCGTTATACAGTCTGCAGAAGTGATCTTTCCAAATCCTCAGCATCGACTGCGACTTTACTACGATGTTCCCTTGTTCATCTCTACAGGCTTCGGTTCGGAGTTTGTTTCCGCGGCATGTTATTTTTACCTTTTGGTAAAACTTCCGAACCTCATTCCTGGAGTAGCATCTCTCAATTTCCTCGATCGCGCGCTTCTCATACTCTTTCTTCTTCCTCCTGAGAAGCCGGTGCTCGTCTCTCCTCTTCCGCTCATAGAGCTCATGAGCAGCTCTGGTCTTTCTAAGCAGCGCCGCGTTATATGCATCTTGCTTATCTGCATGTGCTTGCCGGCATTCATCATCGAACTAGGGGTTTCGTTGTAGTGGACGAGTGAAACCCAGCACATCAGAAGCGGCATCACTGATGGCGTTTTGGCAGTGTTTCCAATGGTCTTCGATGCTTGATGCTGTCGGCATTGGACCTCTTAAGAGATTAAGAGACACTCGATCGGAAAAGGACTTGGCGATCTCTTGCGATTGTAGCCGTCTGACGTCGAATTTTCTCACAGCATTAGTCTGTCTTGGCGTAGTTTGGGATATCCGCAACCGTACCTTGCCTACAACAAGGTAATGGTCCGACTCGATGTTGGCTCCTCGGAACGTGCGGACATCCATAATGCTGGAGGAGTGTCTTGCGTCGATCGCAATGTGATCAATCTGGTTGACTGTTGATTGATCAAGAGTTCTCCAAGTCCCCTTGTGTATGTCGAGATGTGGGAACCGCGTGCTAGCCATGACAATGTTTCGCCCCGCCGCAAAGTCGATTAGCCTGAATCCGTTATCGGAGGTGGTGTTGTGCAGGCTATATTTTCCGATTGTTCCACCAAAGATACCCTCTCTTCCTAGCTTTGCATTAAAATCACCGAGGACAATTTTGATGTCATAGCTAAGGCATTGCTCCTAGGTCTTGTTAAGGAGCTCGTAGAAGGCATCCTTGCATCCCATTGCATTTCTTGGTTATGTCTGCTTTGCAGCAGTCTAGGGCCTCCGCTAGTTGCTCGGCTGCACGTGGTCTAATAAGGGATCTAACATTCCACGTGCATATCCGAAGCTCATTGTCCTTAAATCGTTTGCGTGGGTTGTCAACAGTAGATCCGTCCACATCCGAGGCTTGTTGATGCTTTGTAACTTAATTTTTTTTTAAATATCCGTGCAGTTACCCCTGTGGCAAATCTCCCAACCTGGAGGACCAGTTCCATTTTGAGTGCCCCTAGGATGAGGGGTCGGTAACACCGAAGCCTGTTACCCGTTCCGGGATGTGAGCGCTGCAGTTGGCCCTTATAGGGCTCGTCCGCAACCATCTTTTTTCCAGTAGCCCGGATAAGGTCTTGTTTTGTTTTTTCCGACACTAATCCTGGTTAATGGCGCAGGAAACTCGCCATTTGCCCTCTTCACTTCGCAACCTCTAGTGAGATTCCCAGATGGCGCCACGGGGAGGCGTGAAGTAGGACTTATTAGCAGAGCTGCAAGATGTTCGGCTGCAGAGACTCATTCTCGTCATTTAAGGAACCAGCACCTGTCGGAAGATGCTACTTCTACGAGGCCTTATACTAATCGTTGCCATCCGAAGTTATCAAGGCAAATAATGGGAAACCTGCCAGGTGATAGAATGCAGCCGTCCAGACCGTTCCAGAGAACAGGTGTAGACTTTTACGGCCCGTTCCACCTAACATTAAAACGTCGAGGACAGCGTATATTGCGGTGTTCATGTGCTTTACCGTCAAGGCTGTACATTTGGAGGTAGTATCTGATCCGTCAGCACAAGGTTTTATAGCAACCCTCGAAAAGTTTATCGCGCGACGTAGACTATGTCGTGATATTTACTTCGACAATGGGACGAACTTCGTTGGAGCTCGAAATGAGCTGGCAAAATTCCAACAATTTTTAAATCAGCAGACCCAATTGCGATCTGGTGTGCAGCGGAGCTGAAAAATATTCACCACATCCCTCCTAGAGCGCCTCATTTCAGAGGTATATGGGAAGCAGCTGTAAAATCTGCCAAAACTCATCTCTTTCGTACAGTGGGGCTTTCGTATTTGATGTTCAAAGAGTTGTCCACGGTCGTGGCGGATATTGAGGTAATTCTTAACTCTCGACCGCTCTGGGCTATATCGATGGATCTACGAGTAAGTGATGAAGATGTGCTGACTCCAGGCAAAAACGAACAAAGTGGAAGTGGAAGACATCGGAAGCGAATGTTCAATTGGGTACGCTGGTCTTGATCGCTGATGACAACATCCCAACTCAGCAGTGACTGATGGGAAAAATCAAAAAACTTTTAGCCTCACAGGAAGGTGAAATTTGAGTGGTCGACATGAAAACAAAAAATTGTACTCTGCGGAGAGCTATTCATCGCCCTACACCCTTGCTAATAGAAAGTTAAAGTTTATCTAGCCGTTGAAACTTGTTAATTGTTTTGTTGTTTGTTGAGACATGTTAACTGTTTGAAATTTTTATTTATTTACAGTATAGGTAGTTGGCCTACTTTAGGACGTTGCGACCACTTGGAATCATTCCCAATTTTGTGTATCGTGCTGTGAAATTGTTTGAGCATACTGGTGGAGTACGAGACTGTCAAAGATCCAGCCGTCCGCGAACTGTGAGAACTCCGAAAGCGATCAAAGCCGTGAAGAAACAAATCGACCGAAAACCGCTGCGAAAACAGAAAATCTTGTCGCGGGAAATGCAAATGTCGCAAAAATCGATGTCTTACATTATTAAAGAAGATTTAGGACTCAGCGCGTACAAGCGACATACTGGACACCTGCTCACGGCCGCATTGAAGGAAAAACGCAAGTGAAGATCGTAAAGCTCAGCCGGTACGCGAAGAACGCTCACAGATAAATTCTGTTTACTGACGAGAAAATCTTCACCGTAGAAGAATCGTTCAATCAGTAGAACGATCGTGTGTATGCTCAGTCATCCAGAGAAGTATCCCAACTCATCGGGAGGGTTCAAAGAGGCTACCATCCCACGTCTGTAATGGTAAGGTGGGGAGTGAGCTACGATGGCGTTACCAAGCTCCATTCTTGCGAGAAAAGAGTGAAAACATAGGCCAAAGTATATCAATCGACCGTCTTGGAACCCATTGTGAAGTCTCTCAACCAATCAATATTCAACAACATGCCGTGGACTTTCCAGCAAGACTCAGCTCCAGCTGACAAACCAAAAACGACTCAACTGTGGCTCAAAAACAACGTTCCGGACTTCATATCAACGGATGGTTGGCCAGCTCGTAGTCCAGACCTCAACCCATTACAAGTTTTGGTCCGTATTAGAGGGCATGGCTTGCTCCACTCAATACTCAAATATTGAGTCGTTAAAGCGAGCCCTTGTCCGTGTAGTGGACAGTTTCCCCATGCATGAAGTGCGTCTCGCAATCGATGAGTGACCACATCGTCTTAAATCGTGCTGGAAGGCAAATGAAAGTCATTTCGAACAAGTTGTTCTAAGATGTGTAGCCATTGAATAGCCCAATAAAAACAAAAAAAAATTTGTTTAAATATTAATTCGTTTTCATTTGACACTGATTTTTCTGACTAGGGTCAAGTCATAAATACTGGTACACAACTGAACTCACTCATTACGAATGCAACACTGGGCGCATCCATTTCGTATTGATTGCGATTTGACAGTTGATATTTATGCCTCATTGTGACGTAAGACATTAATTGTATTGTTGTAGGTATTGTATTTTTATGAAATTTTTAGATGAAATTGTTGAATCAATTATTTTTGAGTAATTGATTATTGAATGCGAATTTAAGAAATATTGTTGAAATTCTAGTATTAAGTCCCTGAGGACTCCGGCGAAAAGATACTTTAGATACTGGGCATTCGAGGTTTAAAAGTAAAACTATTTAGTCGCTTGTCCGAAGAATCTAATAAAATTTTTAATTCATAACGTATTTATTCGAAGAGTTGTTTCATTTGTCGTTCACTTAAGTAGTCGAAACAAACTAAAACCTTATTTGCATTCAGTGTGGAACGTCGCAAAAGCCATTGCGATTAAACACCGCACAAAAGATCTTTTAGGTCGAAGTTCCTTATCATCGCAATTGGCGAGTCAGAAATTTACAAAAAAAAATCTCAGTTTGGTCAGACCTTAGCCTTTTGAGAGTCAAAATAAAATAGTTGTTGAACGGCAGTGAAAGGGTTCCTTATCAATATATTTGCTCGCTAAGTGTATTTTTCCTTCTTGTGTAGAATTTTATGAATAAAGATATCCCGCACTTTCTCTATTACTATCTAAGCATTAGCAGGCACCGATAGTACTTATGGTTGTGGAGTAAATAGTACCCTCTGTCTTCCATCCTTTCCCAATGTGTAAGGAGAATTGAAGTGTTCTTAAGGCACTTGTTGGCCTTTTCGAGCCCATTAGCTTGACCCAACCTACAGTAGGACCTAGAGGAAACAATGTGTCATTATAAGTAACAAAGATCCATCCCACCATCGTTTTCTTGAAGTCATATAACTACCCATCAGGGACCATTCACCTCAATCAGTTATTGCCTTCAATAACTTTTTATCTTCCAAATTAAACAAAAAAAAAAAAAACTTCCATGAAATAAGTGGAAGAACGAACTTCCGTCATTTTTCAAAAAAATTATAGAAATTGTGCCTACCTTGCAAAAGATAAAAGTTCCATTTAACTGCAAGCCTTCTTTTGAAGAACAATAAGACATTTTGACGACTTTCAGATTGTCTAAGGCAGTACATAGTGGGTAGGTGAATGTTAAATTTACTGCCGCCAACCTCTGTTTATCACTTCGGCTACTTGTCATTTAAAAATAATGCAAAACCGATAAATCAAATTTATTTACGACTTCGTTTTCCCCGTGAATCATGGCGATAATAAAACCCAGAGGGTGGGATTTTATGATGCCTGTAGGAGATACAGATACTTGGGATCTTAAGATATGTAGAACCTTAAGGACATTTTTATGGGCTCTTTGTTTATAACCAATGAAATTACTGAAGAATCTATCTTAAGAAAACTAATTTAACTCTTGCCGTATTTATGGTGGTTAAATTCGCCACATCCCTATGGGAGGGGGCAGAATCTGCCCCAGCCTAACTACAAATCTACATTTGCTGGCATAATTGGATCATTTTCGGGGTAAATGTCGAAATAGTGGGTTACGAAATTGTTCAATCAAAAAACGATTGGTAACGATTATGCGTATCCAAGGATTTATCGTCATTATGGGGAATTATGTGACTGGTTTCCACGTTGTCGTTGTAGCACAGGTGCAACACCTTCAGGTTGATAAAGTGCCACATATATTTGGTCATTATGGTCGCATTATAGGCTGAACGGCTGTATGCCGATTTTATTGACTGTTAAAGCGGGATTTATCTTTGTTAAGCCGATAAGTACGTGTTTGCATAAATATTTAATGACAGAACAATTGTGAAGACTAACCGTTACAAGTGGTCAACGCAGGGGTTAAGAGCTAAGAGTTCTTTCTTTTGCAACGTCAAATGTAGTTTTGGATCACGTCAGCGTTGTATGCGGGCATAAACATTCTTTCAAAATGTGGTAGTTTTGACGAATGAGGAGAAAAAATTTATCTATCATCCATATTATGCCAGTGTAAGCCTGTAGGTGCAGGCTCTGGCCAACTGGTCAACAACCCATTCCAAGAAGTTGTATACAGTAACAGTATCTCATTCTAGCGCATTTACAAGTTTACAAGTTTGTGGGTGCACAGGCATCCGGTGAAGAGTTAGCAAGATGTCAAGGAATCATGGGTCTACTTTAACACTTAAGGTCTCTTCAACTCTCGATTGTCCCTGATTCTCTTTCGTCAGTTCTGCCCCATTTCCAGGGTGACTCATCTTTCCGGCTGACTATGAAGGCGGATGGTCTGCAGGCCCTGAGATGACATCTTAAAGTTTTCCTTGCCACATAGTGATAGACCGCCGGTGCTTACAATATTATTAATCTTTTCACAGTCAAAGGAGTCTCCTCTAAGGTAAGCCTCCATTTCGCCGAAAGATCCCTTACACTGTCAGAAGGCCGAAGTATTTAAAACTAGCGTACTGTGCTCAATTGTTTACCCCAACCCTGTAATGGTCTCTACAGAAAATCTTTTCACGCTATTTGCATCAGACTTACCCGGAAATCCATTACCTAAATCAATGAGTATTGCAGTTTCTTCAATTTATACTGCAACAATTCTTGACAGAATTAAAATGATTGAAGACTCGGTAAGGATGGCAACGATTAGTATAAGGCCTCGTAGAAGTAGCATCTTCCGACAGGTGCTGGTTCCTTAAATGACGAGAATGAGCCTCTGCAGCCGAACATCTTGCAGCTCTGCTAATAAGTCCTACTTCACGCCTCCCCGTGGCGCCATCTGGGAATCTCGCTAGAGGTTGCGAAGTGAAGGGGGCAAATGGCGAGTTTCCTGCGCCATTAACCAGGATTAGTGTCGGAAAAACAAAACAAGACCTTATCCGGGCTACTCCGACATATTTGGAGCTCAGGCTGGAAAGGATTTCCAGGACTTAGTCAGAGTCTTGGAAAAGAAATGGTGGCGGACGAGCCCTATATGGGCCAACGGCAGCGCTCACATCCCGGAACGGATTATTGGCTTCGGTGTAACCGACCCCTCGTCCTAGGGGCATTACAAATGGAACTGGTCCTCCAGGTTGGGGGTTGTGCCGCCGGGGTAACTGCCCGGCCATTTAAAAAAAAAAAGGAAGTTACGAAGCATCAACAAGCCTCGGATATGGACGGATTTACTGTTGACAACCCACGCAAACGATTTAAGGACAATGAGCTTCGGATATGCACGTAGAATGTTAGATCCCTTAATAGACCACGTGCAGCCGAGCAACCAGCGGAGGCCCTAGACTGCTGCAAAGCAGACATAACCGCCATCCAAGAAATGCGATGGGATGGGCCGGACAAAAAGAAGATGATAAACTGCGACATCTACTACGGCAATTGCTATCGACGGCAAAAGCAGCGCTTATTTGGATGCGGATTTGTTGTCGGAGGCAGACTAAGACGAGAAGTCCTCAGCTCCCGGCATGTGAGGGAGCGCCTCGTAGCAATCCGCATCAAGGCTAAATTCGCCAACATAAGCCTTATATGCGCGCATGTCCCCACAGAGGAGAAAGATGACGACACCAAGGATGCCTTCTACGAGCTCCTCAACAAGACCTACGAGCAATGCCCTAGCTATGACATTAAAATTGTCCTCGGTGATTTTAATGCAAAGCTAGGAAGAGAGGGTATCTTCGGTGGAACAATCGGAAAATATAGCCTGCACAACACCACCTCCGATAACGGATTCAGGCTAATCGACTTTGCGGCGGGGCGAAACATTGTCGTGGTTAGCACGCGGTTCCCACATCTCGACATACACAAGGGGACTTGGAGAACTCCTGATCAATCAACAGTCAATCAGATTGATCACATTGCGATCGACGCAAGACACTCCTCTAGCATTATGGATGTCCGTACATTCCGAGGAGCCAACATCGACTCGGACCATTACCTTGTTGTAGCCAAGGTACGGTTGCGGATATCCCAAACTACGCCAAGACAAACTAATGCTGTGAGAAAATTTGACGTCAGACGGCTACAATCGCAAGATTGTCCTTTTCCGATCGAGTGCCTCTTAATCTCTTAAGAGGTCCAATGCAGCCAGCATCAAGCATCGAGCAGCCTTGAACAAATGAATAAGGAAAACCACAGGGCATTCTACGTTGAAGGTGCTCCTCAATGCGCTGATGCTACTACATGCTACTACTACTACATTCTTTAAAAGTACGACGTTCTATTGCTTAATAAACTTTATTGAGGTGGCGCTACAGACCGAGATAGATCTGAGGGCAGTTCCTCCACTTGGTTGCACCACCTAAGTTGAAGTCCTTTGAGGGCAGATTCGAAGAGTTTTCGGACCGGAGCGTTGGTATCCAGCCATCTGAGATGTTGGATCTTTACTGTTCCAACTAGGTCGATGTCGCTGTACAGTCCGTTCAGTTCGTCGTTGTATCTGCTCCACTCCACTCCTCCACTCACCTTCTATGCAAAGGAGACCGAAAATCACTCGAAGAATTTTGCTCTCAAAGCAGCCAAGACCACCCTCAATCATTTTTGAAATAGGTAGTGCCAGGAGTAGAATTATTAAGGTCTTATATAGATAACTTTAAGAGAGGGCTTTCCTAGCCAATTGGTCTCTTAGCCAAAGAATCAGCGATTGACAAGAGTTGTTCTTTGTTCGATCTCAACAATGATGTTGTTGCTTGCATTAATAGCAAAGCCCAGATAGACAACGTCCTTAACTACCGGGACGTCGGTATTGGGGGTCTTTTCTGGCTGACAGCTATACTTGGTCTAACCTTTGTTGACCGTTGAATCAATACTCGCGTAAACTTCACGCTGCTTTTTCGGATTATGTCAATTTCATCGGCGTATGCGATTCACAAGTTCTCTTCTAAATATCGAGATGTGGGAACCGCATACTGGCTACGACAATGTTTCGCAATGCCGTAAAGTCAATTAACCTGAATCCATTATCGGAGGTTGCAGGCTATATATTCCGACAGTACTACCAAATATTCCGTCTCTTCCAAACTTTGGCATTGCCCGTACCTAGGTCTTATTCTACAGTTCGCAAAAGCTCTTTGTTGTCGTCATCTTTCTCCTCTGTGGGGATATGCGCACATATGAGGCTTACCTAGCCGTGGTATGGATTTCTACGAGGTGATTCGTCCCTAAGTTTGTTTCCAAACAAGACAACAAGTCCGTATCCAAATAGGCACTGCTTTTAACGCCGATAATAATCGCCCTAGTATATGTCACAGGTTTTCATCCTATTAATAGGCCTAACAGTCCACGTGCATATCCAAAGTTCTGCATCAGCACATTTTGCGTTTTTCTAAGTTGCTTCGGCACCCAGAAGATTTAGGTGGCCTTCAAATGGTGACCCCTATATAGCTGATTGCAAAGGTTATCCTTCCAGTTCTTAGTCTGGAACTAGTGGTTTTACTAACTAATCGGCAATATCCCGACATTGCATTATTTCACAGATAGGGGCTCATTTTTGTCCTTTTCATTTCACCATTCATTCAATTAGTTTGCTAGAGTGGGACGAGTCATATTTCCCATAGGTGCACGGTACTCACCAGCATTTGACCATTTTATTTCGTTTAGTCCGACAATTTATACTTGTTCTACATCAACTCTTTCTCTACTTGTGGAGAACTGACTCTTAGATGTTCTGTGATTCGGGTTTGCGACCCGTATTAGCAACCAACTACGTAGTATTCATTTGAAGCATTCAAACAACTTCTGTCTTAAATTTCCGTTCCTTCCAGTTTATCGTTACATAATATCTGTTGGCAAGATAAACAACATTATGCTGGCCAGGATGTTGTACAAAGAAAATGGATTAGATCCAAATTTAATGTATCCCAACAGATACACATTTAAAATGATAACAAAGCCTTTGCCACACAAAAACAAAATCAATAAAAAATTTAAACATAATCAGGGGCCGTTTAGCTTCCAAGTACTCGTATCTGTTAGCTTTGAAAAGGAACTAAAGGAAGTGGAACGGCGTAGACAGAAAGATGATAAGGGTTTCATATAATGTGGCTCCTTAATACAATTCAATAGACTCGTGCCGCAAACTTTGTCGAAGATGGCGAAATTAAAAAAAAAATCCTTTTTTCACTTCTGCAAACTTTAAATTAAATACGAATGACCTAGATTTTTTCGTTATCGTCCCTGTCAGAGGATAATTACATGAGAAAAGGGTTCCATTTATATTTACCTCCGCACCTTCATCTGGGGAATTAAAGATACAAAAACAATCAAGAAACAGGGCGGGGTTTTCTTTTCAAAAATTTGTTTTTCTCAGGCATAGTACTCGTACGTAAGTATCATAGAAGGGGAAGGATTTTTGGCACAACGATGTCATCAGGTAAGAAAAAAGGTAATCCTTTTGGGTTAAACATCCACATTATTGTGTCCTAAGGTCAATTGTTTGGAATGCTGATGTTTGATGCCTAATCTCTGGGAGTCATTTCCTTATCCTAATTAAAAGAAGTTCTTGGAAGTCCTTAAATAAAGATTTTGTCAACGTGGTGCTCGATCAAGGGTGATTATTAGGATCCTTAGTGTGGGATTTGAACTTGGAAACTAAAATTAAAATTAAAGAGCACCCAAAAAGCTGGTGAAGATCTGAAAGTCAATAACTTCAAACTGGAGTGGTCAGGGTGGAGAGTTTTTTTATTGGTTTGAGAGAAGAGTTTTCTTCCCAATTTCCTTTTAAGCTGAAAAAAAAAGCGACCGGATAGAGTAATTTTTTGCAAGACTTCCGCGCTAGTGTATTTGTCAGAGTTGAAGCTCCTATACTAGGTGGGGTGGAAAGTAACCTTCTTGACCGCCAGAATGCGCTGCTACTGCAAAAAAGGTTATGGTGCCTTGAAGTCCGTTCATATTTAGGCAGACATGCCAAATTTCAGTGCGATACTGTCTTTAGTCTTGTTTTGACAGCTGATTGTTGAGTATGGACAAAAACGATTTTCGTTCTCTCATAAAACATTATTTTTTGAGAGGCAAAACGGCGAAGGAAACAAAAGAAAAGTTGGATAAATATTATGGGGCTAATGCTCCGTCAGATTACACCATCAAATATTGGTTTCGAGAGTTTCGTGGTGGCCGCAACTCTACTACCGATCAAGTCTGCAACGGCAGACTCTCCGATGCGGTTACAGCGGAAAATATCAAAAAAATACACGAAATGGTGTTGGCTTACCGGAAAGTGAAGGTGCGCGAGCTAGCAGATACCACAAAGATTGGTACCATATTTTGGGCAATATTCTGCATATGAAAAAATTATCCTGCCGCTGGGTGCCACGCATGCTCACTCCTGACCAAAAACACAAACGCGAGAGCACTTCGAAAGAGTGTTTGGACTTGCTGATGCGGAATCGGGCGGACTTTTGACCTCGATTGGTAATTGTTGATGAAACCTGGATCCACTTTTACACATCAGAGAACAGAATGAGTGCCCGGCAATGGACTGAAGCCGGCACGAGTGCCCCGAAGCAGTCGAGGGAGGCTCAATGGGTCGGAAAGGTTATGGCGTCGGTTTTCTGGGATTGTCATGGCATACTCTTCGTGGACTACCTCGAAAAAGGAAAAACCATCAACAGCGAGTAAATAGCTGCAAAACGACCTCACATGTGAGGCCAAAAAAAAATTTTGTTTTTGCAAGACAATGCGCCGGCGCATAAGAGCATCGCAACCACGGCTTATATCAATGACTTACGGCTCCAATTGCTGTCGCATCCACCGTATTCGCCCGATTTGGCTCCCTCGGACTATTATCTCTTCCCAAACTTCAAATGATGGCTCATCAATAAAAAATTCAGCTCGCGCGAGGAAATCATCGACGCCACGAAGGAGTATTTGGCAGACCTTCCGGAAGATTACTTTTCGGGCGGGATCTAGAAGTTGAAAATCGCTGGAATAAGTGCATCAAACTTAAAGGGGACTATATTGAATAAAATAAAAAAAAATTTAAAAAATTTTTTTTTTCATTCCCAAGGAGGTTACTTTTCACCCCACCTAGTACTACTCCTACTGAGACTTCTTTCCTGAATGTACCTATACTATAGATTTCATGTGTTCCCCTTTACTGACAGCTAAGAACATCTGGGTCACTTCTGCTTCAACAGTCCCAAAAGCTGTATTAACAGCTCGATGGGTGCTTCCCATTATTGTAACGTCGCACAATGGGGCAGAAGACCCTTTAGCTGTCTGAAATTCAAATTACGAATTTGATGTATTTCTTAAAGTTTCGTTTAATTTCTCTTCGATATATTGGGTATATAACTTATTATTCAAAGTATTGCCCATCTGAAGCTATGACTTTTTCCCATCTTTCAGACAATTTGTGGATCCCATCCCAAAAGAACTGCGCCGGCTTGGCAGGCAAGAATGAATCAAGCCAATTTTTGATATTCTGCATCGACCGGAACAAATGGTAGTCAAAAGGGGCAAGGTCGGGCTATAAGACGGGTGGGGTCAGACTTCCCATCCACTGTTTTCCAAATAGTTCTTAACCGGAATAGCAACGTGGGGCCGAGCGTTGTCATGATGGAAAATTATTGCCTCGTGTCTGGTCACATAATCCGGGCGTTTTTCGGCTACTGCTCTCTTCAAATTGATTAATTGTGCACACCCATCTGATCCCACCAAATACAGAGCATTACCTTCGCGCCATGGATATTTGGCTTTGCCGTTGATTTGGCTGGTTGGCCGGGTTTCACATACGATTTTTTGCGCTTGGGGTTGTCGTAATGGATCCATTTTTCATCACCAGTAACAATCCGATGCAAAAATGACTTCCTTTTGTGGCGTTCCAGCAGCATTTCGGACATGCAAAACCGCCTTTCGACGTCTCTCGGCTTGAGTTCATGTGGAACCCAATTTCCTTGCTTTTGAATATATCCAGCTGCTTTTAAACGGTTTGAAATGGCTGCTTGAGTGACACCCAAGGATTCTGCGAGCTCTTCTTATGTTTGGCAACAATCTCCATAGAGTAATGCTTCCAGTTCTTCATCTTCAAACTTGTTTGGCTGCCCAGGACGTTCATCGTCTTTCAAGCCAAAATCACCACTTTTAAATCGTGCAAACTACTTTTGGCACGTTCGCTCAGCTAGCGCTTGTTCACCATAAACTTCCACCAAAATACAATGACTTTCGGCAGCAGTTTTCTTCGTATTAAAGTAATGAAGAAGAACTCCCCGCAAAAACATTTCTCAGGCACAAAGTTCGACATACTTGAGTGAAAAAAAAAAATATTTTCGTTTACGCTTCAAATGAATGACATATACTGAAATGACGCACAATGACAGTAGCTTTCCAACGCATATTTCAATGGAATAATAACAATGGGATAATACAAGTTACGCCATCTCTTAGCAAACCGCATAGTTATAGACCCAATATAATAGAGAATGAGAAATAAGAAAGACAAAATTCATTAAGATCACATGATCTCCAGTAAATCGTCACAAGTGGAGCATTTGTTTTTTTTTTGCTTTGAGTGCAGACGTGTTTTTCGTGTCTTGACCAGCGGTACTAAATTGTCTGTTAATTTTCATCCGTTACTTCAATCTCAATAATTTTTTTTTGTCATGGTATCAGTGAGCTCAGGTGGGTTGTTTGATGTATACTCGTATTTATATACTGAATTCCGTAAACAATTTGTTTGGTTTAGCCGTGAGATGCCGTAAAGATTTAAATGTCGTTTTGTTATGTGTTTTGTCTATTTTCAGAGCATGTACAATTTTGTTGCTTCCATCTGCTCCCCTCCGTGTAGTTTAATTTTATGTGGGCGAGATCACTCATGGAACAACTTCCAAAACCTTGACTATTACAAGACAAGAACGCTTTAATATAATGAAGGATTCGAATTGCGTATTACTGGATAGTCAAATCAAGTTTTTAAGGCAAGAAGTTAAAAACCGATCTAATTGCAGTGCAATGGCGGATGGCAACGATTAGTATAAGGCCTCGTAGAAGTAGCATCTTCCGACAGGTGCTGGTTCTTTAAATGACGAGAATGAGCCTCTGCAGCCGAACATCTTGCAGCTCTGCTAATAAGCCCAACTTCATGCCTCCCCGTGGCGCCATCTGGGAATCTCACTAGAGATTGCGAAGTGAAGGGGGCAAATGGCGAGTTTCCTGCGCCATAAATCAGGGTTAGTGTCGGAACACCAAAACAAGACCTTATCCGGGCTACTCCGACATATTTGGAGCTCAGGCCGGTAAGGATTTCCAGGACTTAGTCAGGGTCTTGGAAAAGAGATGGTGGCGGACGAGCCCTATAAGGGCCAACGGCAGCGCTCACATCTCGGAACGGGTTACTGGCTTCGGTGTAACCGACCCCTCGTCCTAGGGGCATTAAAAATGGAACTGGTCCTCCAGTTTGGGGGTTGTGCCGCCGGGGTAACTGCCCGGCCATTTAAAAAAAGCATAAGTTACGAAGCATTGGCAAGCCCCTTATACGGACGCATCTACTGTTGACAACCCACGCAAACGATTTAAGGACAATAAGCTTCGGATATGCACGTGGAATGTTAGACCACGTGCAGCCGAGCAACTAGCGGAGGCCCTAGACTGCTGCAAAGCAGACATAACCGCCATCCAAGAAATGCGATAGGGTGGGCCGGAGAAAAAGAAGATGAAAAACTGCGACATCTACTACGGCAATTGCTATCGACTGCAAAAGCAGCGCTTATTTGGATGCGGATTTGTTGTCGGAGGCAGACTAAAACCAGAAGTCCTCAGCTTCCGGCATGTGAGCGAGCGCCTCGTAGCAATCCGCATCAAGGCTAAATTCGCTAACATTAGCCTACTATGCGCGCATGCCCCCACAGAGGAGAAACATGAAGACACCAAGGACGACTTTGCGGCGGGGCGAAACATTGTCGTGGCTAGCACGCGGTTCTCACATCTCGACATACACAAGGGGACTTGGAGAACTCCTGATCAACAGTCAACCAGATTGATCACATTGCGATCGACGCAAGACACTCCTCCAGCATTATGGATGTCCGTACGTTCCGAGGAGCCAACACCGACTCGGACCATTACCTTGTTGTAGCCAAGGTACGGTTGCGGATATCCCAAACTACGCCAAGACAAACTAATGCTGTGAGAAAATTCGACGTCAGACGGCTACAATCGCAAGAGATCGTTTCTGCAGACTGTATAACGGCGATGACGGACCAAATACCGATGTCAGGCAGAATCAACCTTTCAACCTGGACGATGATGACCAACAATTCCGTCCACCCGACCTGGATGAAGTGAAGATAGCCATATCGAAGCTTAAGTCCAACAAAGCTGCTGGAGCGGATGGCCTGACTGCCGAGCTCTTCAAAGCCGCAGGCGATGACTTGGTAAGGAGCATACACCAACTCATCTGTAAAATATGGTCGGACGAAAGCATGCCCGATGAATGGAACCTCAGCATTGTTTGTCCAATTCTCAAGAAAGGAGACCCTCTGAACTGCGCCAACTACAGAGGCATCAGTCTCCTTAACATCGCATATAAGATCTTATCCGCCATATTGTGTGAACGCCTGAAGCCGTTCGTCAACAACCTGATATGTCCATATCAGTGTGGCTTCAGGCTAGGAAAGTCCACCATCGACCAGATATTCACACTACGGCAGATCCTGGAGAAGACCCATGAGCTTCAGATCGATACCCACCACCTATTCATCGATTTTAAGGCCGCGTATGACAGCATCTATAGAGACGAGCTATATAGAGCAATGTCTAGTTTTGGCATCCCTGCCAAACTCGTCCGTCTGTGCAGGATGACGATGGAGAATGCACGCTGCTCCATCAAGGTCGGTAAAGATCTCACCGAGACCTTTGATGTCCAGAAAGGATTTAGACAAGGCGATGCTCTGTCATGCGATTTTTTCAACATCGTACTTGAAAGAATAGTGCAAAACTCACGAGCAAACACAAGAGGCACTATCTTTCAAAAGTCCGTCCAATTACTCGCATACGCCGACGATATTGACATAATCGGGAGAAAGCAGCGTGATGTCAGTGGCGCTTTCGCGAGTATTGAGACGGAAGCGGCGAAAGTCGGTTTAGCATTCAATGAGGGCAAGACCAAGTATATGCTGTCAAGCAAAAAGGACAACCAACACCGACGTCTCGGACAGAACGTCACCCTCGACAGATATAACTTTGAGGTAGTTAAGAACTTTGTCTACCTAGGCTCCGCTATAAATACAGACAACGACACCAGCGCTGAGATCAAGCGAAGAATAACTCTTGCCAACCGCTGTTTCTTTGGGTTAAGAATGCAATTGAGTAACAAAGCCCTCTCTCGGACAACAAAAGTCACCCTTTATAAGACTTTAATAATCCCGGTCCTGCTCTATGGCGCAGAGGCATGGACATTATCAAAAATGGATGAGGGTGTTCTTGGTTAATTCGAGAGAAAAATTCTTCGGGCGATCTTCGGTCCCGTCTGCATTGACGGTGAGTGGAGGAGGAGATACAACGACGAACTGTATGGACTGTACAACGACATGGACCTAGCCAGAAGAGTGAAGATCCAAAGACTGAGATGGCTGTGTCATGTAGAGTGCATGGACACCAATGCTCCGGTCCGAAAAGTCTTCGAATCCGCCCCCGAGGGACAGCGCAGTAGAGGAAGGCCAAGACTCAGGTGGCGCACGCAAGTGGAAGAGGACCTCAGCCAACTTAGCGTGCGAAACTGGAGACAGGTAGCCAGGGATCGAGCTAGCTGGAGAAGCTTGTTGACTGAGGCCCAGGTCCACCCCGGACTGTAGCGCCACCTAAAGTAAGTAAGTAAGCGCTCCTCCTCCTCTACATGCAACTAGTCCGACCGCACGTCGCATCGAAAATCCTATAACGAAATGACTGGAGCCTATACCACCACCACTACAAGAAGATGAACCCTGAAAAACTTAAGGTCGTATATCCCACTAACATACCTAGACAAAAAACTTCTAACTTTGTCGCAGTCTTGATTTGGACATACTACGGCAACCCATCAACACCTCCTGTCTAAAAAGAGTTCACCGGTTTGTTCCCACTGCAACACCACATTGGACTTAGCACATATTTTAAAAAATTGTTCTGTACCTAAACCTGTTATCAAGAAAATATTTAAAAATAACTCAATCTATGAAATTCTCAAAAACCCTAGTCCTACAAATATTAACAAGATATCGGATTTTCTAAACAAAATAAATATTGTTATCTAACCCTATCTATTATAGAGCTAAAAGTCCTTGCAGCTAAGCTCGATAAGTTTTATATTAATATGTAATATCAATTGCCTATTAATAAATAATAATAATAATAAATTACTTTTGCAAACATGTCCCATACGTCGGTGCCATAAATGTTTGTCTGTTACTTACTTACTTTAGGTGGCGCTACAGTCCGGGGTGGACCTGGGCCTCAGTCAACAAGCTTCTCCAGCCAGCTCGATCCCTGGCTAGCTGCCTCCAGTTTCGCACGCTAAGTTGGCTGAGGTCCTCTTCCACTTGCGTGCGCCACCTGAGTCTTGGCCTTCCTCTACTGCGCTGTCCCTCGGGGGCGGATTCGAAGACTTTTCGGACCGGAGCATTGGTGTCCATGCGCTTTACATGACCCAGCCATCTCAGTCTTTGGATCTTCACTCTTCTGGCTAGGTCCATGTCGCTGTACAGTCCATACAGTTCATAGTTGTATCTCCTCCTCGAAGATCGCCCGAAGAATTTTTCTCTCGAAGCAACCAAGAACACCCTCATCCATTTTTGATAATGTCCATGCCTCTGCGCCATAGAGCAGGACCGGGATTACTAAAGTCTTATAAAGGGTAACTTTTGTTGTCCGAGAGAGGGCTTTGCTACTCAATTGCCTTCTTAACCCGAAGAAACAGCGGTTGGCAAGAGTTATTCTTCGCTTGATCTCAGCGCTGGTGTCGTTGTCTGTATTTATAGCGGAGCCTAGGTAGACAAAGTCCTTAACTACCTCAAAGTTATATCTGTCGAGGGTGACGTTCTGTCCGAGACGTCGGTGTTGGTTGTCCTTTTTGCTTGACAGCATATACTTGGTCTTGCCCTCATTGACCGCTAAACCCATTTTCGCCGCTTCCGTCTCAAAACTCGACAAAGCGTCACTGACATCACGCTGCTTTCTTCCGATTATGTCAATATCATCGGCGTATGCGAGTAATTGGACGGACTTTTGAAAGATTGTGCGCCTTGTGTTTGCACCTAAGTTTTACACTATTCTTTCAAGCACGATGTTGAAAAAATCGCATGACAGCGCGTCGCCTTGTCTAAATCCTTTCTGTACATCAAAGGTCTCGGTGAGATCTTTACCGACCTTGATGGAGCAGCGTGCATTCTCCATCGTCATTCTGCACAGACGGACGAGTTTGGCAGGGATGCCAAAACTAGACATTGCTCTATATAGCTCGTCTCTATAGATGCTGTCATACGCGGCCTTAAAATCGATGAGTAGGTGGTGGGTATCGATCTGAAGCTCATGGGTCTTCTCCAGGATCTGCCGTAGTGTGAATATCTGGTCGATGGTGGACTTTCCTAGCCTGAAGCCACACTGATATGGACCTATCAGGTTGTTGACGAACGGCTTCAGGCGTTCACACAATATGGCGGATAAGATCTTATATGCGATGTTAAGGAGACTGATGCCTCTGTAGTTGGCGCAGTTCAGAGGGTCTCCTTTCTTGAGAATTGGACAAACAATGCTGAGGTTCCATTCATCGGGCATACTTTCGTCCGATCATATTTTACAGATGAGTTGGTGTATGCTCCTTACCAAGTCATCGCCTGCCGCTTTGAAGAGCTCGGCAGTCAGGCCATCCGCTCCAGCAGCTTTGTTGGACTTAAGCTTCGATATGGCTATCTTCACTTCATCCAGGTCGGGTGGACGGAATTGTTGGTCATCATCGTCCAGGTTGAAAGGTTGATTCTGCCTGACAGCGGTATTTGGTCCGTCATCGCCGCTATACAGTCTGCAGAAGTGATCTTTCCAAATCCTTAGCATCGACTGCGATTCTACTACGATGTTCCCTTGTTCATCTCTACAGGCTTCGGTTCGGGGTTTGTTTCCGCGGCATGTTATTTTTACCTTTTGGTAAAACTTCCGAACCTCATTCCTGGAGTAGCATCTCTCAATTTCCTCGATCGCGCGCTTCTCATGCTCTTTCTTCTTCCTCCTGAGAAGCCGGTGCTCGTCTCTCCTCTTCCGCTCATAGAGCTCATGAGCAGCTCTGGTCTTTCTAAGCAACGCCGCGTTATATGCATCTTGCTTAGCTGCATGTGCTTGCCGGCATTCATCATCGAACCAGGGGTTTCGTTGTGGTGGACGAGTGAAACCCAGCACATCAGAAGCGGCATCTCTGATGGCGTTTTGGCAGTATTTCCAATGGTCTTTGATGCTTGATGCTGGCGGCATTGGACCTCTTTAGAGATTAAGAGACACTCGATCGGAAAAGGACTTGGCGATCTCTTGCGATTGTAGCCGTCTGACGTCGAATTTTCTCACAGCATTAGTTTGTCTTGGCGTAGTTTGGGATATCCGCAACCGGACCTTGGCTACAACAATGTAATGGTCCGAGTCGATGTTGGCTCCTCGGAAAGTACGGACATCCATAATGCTGGAGGAGTGTCTTGCGTCGATCGCAATGTGATCAATCTGGTTGACTGTTGATTGATCAGGAGTTCTCCAAGTCCCCTTATGTATGTCGAGATGTGGGAACCGCGTGCTAGCCACGACAATGTTTCGCCCCGCAGCAAAGTCGTCCTTGGTGTCGTCATCTTTCTCCTCTGTGGTGGCATGCGCGCATATAAGGCTAATGTTGGCGAATTTAGTCTTGATGCGGATTGCTACGAGGCGCTCGCTCACATGCCGGAAGCTGAGGACTTCTTGTCTAAGTCTGCCTCCGACAACAAATCCGCATCCAAATAAGCACTGCTTTTGCCGTCGATAGCAATTGCCGTAGTAGATGTCGTAGTTTTTGATCTTCTTTTTGTCCGGTCCATCCCATCGCATTTCTTGGATGGCGGTTATGATCTAACATTCCACGTGCATATCCGAAGCTCATTGTCCTTAAATCGTTTGCGTGGGTTGTCAACAGTAGATCCGTCCATATCCGAGGCTTGTTGATGCTTCGTAAATTCATCTTTTTTTAAATGGCCGGGCAGTTACCCCGGCGGCACAACCCCCAACCTGGAGGACCAGTTCCATTTTGAGTGCCCCTAGGACGAGGGGTCGGTTACACCGAAGCCAGTAACCCGTTCCGGGATGTGAGGGCTGACGTTGGCCCGTATAGGGCTCGTCCGCCATCATCTCTTTTCCAAGACCCTGACTAAGTCCTGGAAATCCTTTCCGGCCTGAGCTCCAAATATGTCGGAGTAGCCCGGATAAGGTCTTGTTTTGTTTTTCCGACACTAATCCTGGTTAATGGCGCAGGAAACTCGCCATTTGCCCCCTTCACTTCGCAATCTCTAGTGAGATTCCCAGATGGCGCCACGGGGAGGCGTGAAGTAGGACTTATTTGCAGAGCTGCAAGATGTTCGGCTGCCGAGGCTCATTCTCGTCATTTAAGGAACCAGCACCTGTCGGAAGATGCTACTTCTACGAGGCCTTATACTAATCGTTGCCATGGTTGCAGTATGTTTCTTAAAGAATTAAAAAAATTCATCCTTAGTATGGATAGTTCAGAAGTCAAAGTTTTTGTTGACTCGAATCTCTAATATATTTTTCATTATTAAGTTAATGGTAGATTTGTATGTGGTACAGTTTTTATTTATTTTTTTGTCTCATTGCTATTTATTATTGTTATAATTATTACGTGATAGCTTAGTGCTTTTGCTTCAGTGTTTTCTTTTATTCTTTTCCCCACAAACATTCAGTTTAATTCTTGTCTTTCTTGAAAGATCATTCTTCTCTAGTTTTCTCTTTGAACTACAGAATGGCATCCATTCTTTTTCTTTATTGTTAATTAAATATAATATAATTCAAAAAATAATACGATGAATGAATGGCAAAAAAAAACAAGTCCTTAAATTCCTCAGAGTTAAAGCCGTGACCTGTAACGTTTTGTCCAATTCTTCGAAGTTTTATTTCCCTTCTTGTTGACAACATTTAATTGCTTTACTTAATCCATGTAAGCACCTACCACTTCCATACTAGCGAACGCATGCTAATTAAATAAATCCCACCGTCCTAGGCTTGTAGTTGTGTAGTCTTTAAAAGATTGTACCTATGTTGCTAGTGAGTTCCGCCCAATTGTTTCAAGTCTACTTACTTATTCCTGTCCGGAGTGACCAGGGCCTCAGAGAACAAATAGTTTCCACTTGCGTGGGTCATGTGAGTTGCGCAACTTCGATTGATCTCAACGCTGGTGTCGTTCTCTATACGGGGTCTAGTTAGACAAAGCTCTTAACTACTTTAAAGTTTTATCTATCGAAGGTGGCCCTCTGTCCGTCTCGGATGTTGAGTGTCATTTTTACTTGACTGGATATACTTGATCCTGCCCTCGTTGGCCGCTAAACCCATATTTGCTGCTTGCGTCTCAATACTCGCAAAAGCGCCACTGACATGACGCAACTTTCTTCCGATTACTAACATCAGCGTACGCGAGTAATTGAAAGGACTTTCGAAGACTGTTTGTACTATTCTTTCAAAAATAATGTTGAAAAAATCGCATGACAGCTTATCGCCTTGTTTAAATCAAAGGTGTCGTTTAGATTTTTACCAACCTCGATGGAGCCAGGTGCATGCCAAAACAAGACATGTAGCTCTGCATAGCTGATCTCTATAGATGCTGTCACAGGCGGCCTTAAAATCGATGAATATGTGGTGTGTACCGATTTGATGCTCATCGGTTTCCGTCAAGATCCGTGATTGTGTGAACATTTGATCGATGGTGGAATTTCCTGGCCTAAGCCACCCTCGTATCGACCCATCAGGTTGTTGACGAATGGCGTCAGGCACTTACACAAAATGTCAGATAAGAACTTGTATCGGATATAAAGAAGACTGATGCCTCAGATGGCACAGTTCAAAGGGTCGGACAAACAATTCTGAGGTTTAATTCATCGGGCATACTTTCGCATGAGTTGGTGTATACTTCTTAACAAGTCATCACCTACCGCTTTGGAGTGCTCGGCATTCAGGCTATCAGCTCCAGCAGCTTTGTTAGGCTTAAGCTTATATGGGCCTATCTTCATTTCATCATCGTCGGGCTGACGGTTGATCATTCTGGCTGACGGCAGTATTTGCTTCGTCATCGCCGTAATACAGTCTACAGGAATGATCTTTCCAGATTCTCAGCATCGACTGCGACTCTACTACGATGTTTACTTATTCATCTCTACAGGCTTCGGTTCGGGGCTTGTGTCCTTGGCATGTTCTTTTTTACCTTTTGGTAAGAAACCGGCTAAAAAGCCGGTGTTCGTCTTTCCTCTTCTGCTCGCAGAGCTCGTGAGCATCTCTAGTCCTTCTCTGCACCTCCGGGTTGGTTAAAGAGCCCTTATTCTTTGTATCGCCATCTGTCTCTCCTGTGGGGCATGAGCGCATATAAGGCTTATGTTGGCAAATGTAGGCCTTGATACGTCATCAGCTTCTCGATCAATTGCCACACAGATCCCCGTTGCTGGACAGCAAATGCAGAAGATAAGGAAGCGGCTTTTTATATTTAGGAAGTATGTTCTCAAAAAGATGTGAACAAAAAAATGTTCAAGGCAGAAGCTGCATTGGATGTGCATCACAGCATCAGGAAAGTGACAAACATCGTCACAATGACAGCCGTCAGTTTCATAGTGTTGACTTGATGGAAACTGAAATGCGTTGCTTCCATAAGCATTGGGCCGCAGGTGATGCGCCCTCCAGAAATAGGTAGTCGAGTGGGCTGCCCTATGGACAAATGGAGAAGGATAGTCGAAAAGGAATCCAGATTCCTCGGATGACTTGATGGGAACTGAAGCACGTTGCTTCCGAAGGCTATATCAAGCAGGCACTATTGACCCCCTACACCTTACCAACGACTAGACAACATAACAACAAACATTTGAAAATGTTTTAACAGATGAAGCTGATTTTTCCTATCCAAAAAGTCGCATTGAATAAAACAGTAGAAAAATGTCCTGCGGAACGATTTTCCGCACGACAGGTATGAGTGGAAGGGAATCGAAGCACATGTCAGAATTCAATTGAAATTTCCACAATTTTCAACAATAAAGGGCAGAAAATAAAAACACCCCGCATGGTTCTATTGAAAAATGTTCTCTTCATGAATTGCCCTAGGACATTTCCGTCGACTTTTGAGCCAGAGAAATGTGCAAATACAACATTCAAACTGGTTAGGGTACATGAAGAAAGAGCTCCTGATTCAGCTTTCAGAACAGATGCTGTGGCTGTTGCTTTTGTGCCTGCCACTTGCCAAATTGAAAAATGTGCTACAGTCTATTGTGATGGCATATTGAGTGCTAAGGGATGGAAGTAATAAAATTTCCAGTGTTATTGCTGAGATGAATTGGCATGATTTTCCTTAAGGACATCTTCAAAAAAATTAAAAAAAAAAAAAGAAACTGATAGAAACGCCTTGTAGAAGCCAATTCTTCGCAGTTGCTAATGATATCCTTTGGAGAATTTGTTTCGCAATTAATTCTGTGGGAACTCTTTGTTCATGTCCATGCAGGATGTCATTAATCATGCCCATTCCTTTCGAAAGATTAATGAATTTGTTATCGAGAGATGTTAATTGAAAGTTGAAATTCAGAATTTTTGAAACTCACTCCTAGTCGATTTGTTATTGAAATAGGGGATGATTGCTCGTTGGTGGCCTACCATGCAAAACTATAAATTTATGCGATAGACTTTGATGACAAGAAATTCTGCTAGGAAGGTCATTAATTAATTTTTATTTTTGCTTTTGTTTGCAGTTTTTCTTTTCGTCTAGGAGCTAATGTTGTGGACATGAATAATTTGAGTTTTATTCTATTTACGTGATGGATGGACTATTGGGCTAGGTTAAGCCCAGTGTCATGTCCCCATGGATTCAAGATAGTTAATCATTGAACGTTACGTGCCGACATCTATTAGTTTTCTCAGCATGGTTTTTTCGCCTCCGACTGTGAATTTATGGACTGTGGCCAGAATTTAAGCACCTGATTTGACTAAGAAAATACTTATCCATTGCATTCCGTGCCAAAGGCAATCATCTCCTCGATTTCATACTTCATTGTCCCTCATTGTCCGTTTGACCTTAGTTGTCACAATTATTGGTTCAGAGATAACAGAGCGAGAAATGGAATTATGCCTTCCAACAGGTATGCTAGGCAGATTGTTGATAGGAAAGATCTATATAAAATAAGAAAGATGTTGGGTACTTTTTCGAACAACGAATTCAGAATTGAACGGTAGGTATTGACCATGTTGGAGAGGAAAAGTCTATGGTGGTGTACTTGATATATATTTAAAAATTTATTTCTCATATCTCTGGTAAGGCAATTGATTAACAGGTTGATGCTTCACTGACGACTGGTGCTAATTTTTATGCAGCTTCAAGTATTTACCTAGTCCAGCGATAAGTTATGTTACATTTTAAAAGTGCAATAAAAAAAAGTCTAGTAAATCTTTTACCATGAAATTTGTTTCCTACATTAGTTCACAATATACGAGCATAAGTTTGAAGAAGAAAAAGTTTTACCCAAAATGGACGCCTTTAGCTTTGACGTAGGCTCTTAAACTTTATAGATAGTGTTCCACTGTCTCGATGGGAATCGAAGACGCTGCTATTACTAAAGGTGCCTTAAGCTGTCGAAATTTCGGTGGGGAGTCTCTGCACCACAAACTGTAGTCCAGCGGATATAAATCTGGACTTCCTGATGACAAATCTGCAGCAGCGATAAAACCGGCATACTGCATCTAAGCCACTCTTGCGTCATTTTGGCTTTGTGTGCCGGAGCAGACTCTTCTTGGAACATCCATCTTTCCCCGTTGAAAATGGTATTTGTTATGTCCTTGACAACACCTTCCAGAACATTCTCCTGTTCCACTTTTGCCCCTGTTTTCATATCTTGTTCGCAAAAATGAAGTGATGTGACACCTTGATGCGATACCACCACCAAACCATTACAGAAGCGGGATGGCGTCCGGAACCCGTTCAAGCGACGCGAGGACGACAACTTCTTGGTCTGTCCTCTACTTCAGTTCATTAAAACGTTTTAGAGCCCGATAAGCAATTTTCGACAAACCAAGTGGTTTGAGAAGTGTGAAAATTCGGTGCGAACTTCTTCTACACTTATGCATGGCGATTACTGTGATATGATTTTTTTCGATGCGCCACTCCATATTAACTGATTAACTTTAACACAACTAGCTTCTACTCTATTCTTCTTCCTGTTAAGTATAGGTAAGACACACAGATTACGTACAGGTATAATTTGTCTATAAACGGTCATAAGTTTGGTGTAGAGACCCGCTTTTCGGAAGAATAAGAAACTCAAAAATTCACAATTTTAACCAACCCGGGGTTGTCTTTTTAGTCGACAAATTAGAATTTTGCCATTGTCCCAAAAACAGTACTATCTTGTTAAGCAAGCCACACAGATCAAGCACATGTACAATTTGTCCATGAAGGGCCATAAATCTTGTGTAGAGAGCAGTTTTCCGTAGGAGTGAGTAACTCAAAAAAATCACAATTTTAATGACCCCGGGGTCGTCTTTTTAGTCGAAAAATTAGAATTTTTCCATTGTCCCAAAGGCGGTGCCATCTTGTTAAGCAGGCAACAGAGATTACGTAAATGTACAATTTGCCCATAAAATGATATAAATTTGGTGTAGACTTAAGTTTTCCGGAGGAGTGAGAAACTCGAAAATTCATAATTTTAATGACCCCGGGGTCGTCCTTATTGTCGAAAAATTAGGATTTTTTCATTGTCCCAAAAACTGTGCCATCTTGTTAAGCAAGCAACAGAGACTCCGTAAATGTACAATTTGTCCATGAAATGATATAAATTTGGTTCAGAGAGCAGTTTTCCATAGGAGTGCGAAACTCGAAAGTTCACTATTTTAATGACCCCGGGGTCGTCTTTTTTGTCGAAAAATTAGGATTTTTCCATTGTCCCAAAAACGGTGCCATCTTGTTATGCAAGCAACAGAGATTCCGTAAATGTACAATTTGTCCATGAAATGATAAAAATTTGGTGTAGAAAGCAGTTTTCCGGAGGAGTGAGAAACTCGAAAATTCATAATTTTAATGACCCCGGGGTCGTCCTTATTGTCGAAAAGTTAGGATTTTTTCATTGTCCCAAAAACTGTGCCATCTTGTTAAGCAAGCAACAGAGACTCCGTAAATGTACAATTTGTCCATGAAATGATATAAATTTGGTTCAGAGAGCAGTTTTCCATAGGAGTGCGAAACTCGAAAGTTCACTATTTTAATGACCCCGGGGTCGTCGTTTTTGTCGAAAAATTAGGATTTTTTCATTGTCCCAAAAACGGTGCCATCTTGTTAAGCAAGCAACAGAGATTAGGTAATTGTGCAATTTGTCCATAAAATGATATAAATTTGGTGTAGAGAGCAGTTTTCCGTAGGAGTGGGAAACTCAAAAACTCACAATTTTAATGACCCCGGGGTCGTCTTTTTCGTCGAAAAATGAGAATTTTATCATTGTCCCAAAACGATGCCATCTTGTTTGAACAATTTGTCCATAAAATGATATAAATATGGTGTAGAGAGCAGTTATTCGTAGGAGTGAGTAACTCAAAAATTCACAATTTTAATGACCCCGGGGTCGTCTTTTTTTCGAAAAATTAGAATTTTTCCACTGTCCCAAAAACGGTGCCATCTTGTTAAGCAAGCAACAGAGATTACGTAAATGTACAATTTGTCCATGAAATGATAAAAATTTGGTGTAGAAAGCAGTTTTCCGGAGGAGTGAGAAACTCAAAAATTCACAATTTCAATGACCCCGGGGTCGTCGTTTTTGTCGAAAAATTAGGATTTTTTCATTGTCCCAAAAACGGTGCCATCTTGTTAAGCAAGCAACAGAGATTAGGTAATTGTGCAATTTGTCCATAAAATGATATAAATTTGGTGTAGAGAGCAGTTTTCCGTAGGAGTGGGAAACTCAAAAACTCACAATTTTAATGACCCCGGGGTCGTCTTTTTCGTCGAAAAATGAGAATTTTATCATTGTCCCAAAACGATGCCATCTTGTTTGAACAATTTGTCCATAAAATGATATAAATATGGTGTAGAGAGCAGTTATTCGTAGGAGTGAGTAACTCAAAAATTCTCAATTTTAATGACCCCGGGGTCGTCTTTTTTGTCGAAAAATAACGATTTTTTCATTGTCCCAAAAACGGTGCCATCTTTTTAAGCAATCAACACATATTACGTCCATGTATGTGTATGTGTTTAACGACACCCGTTCTCGTTCCCTATTGATTGTTGGCGCACGGTAAACAACATCGTTTTGCTTCCTCTCCCCACCTGTGATGAAAATAGCACAGTCCGTTCCGCCGAGGGCCAGGCGTAACATTTCTTTGTTCATTTTCCGAGACTTATGTTGTTGATGCTGGTATCTGCCTCGTGACTGCGATCGTGAACGGTTCCACCCGTGATTGCCAACATTTTTCCAAGCATTTTTCATTGACAATGCTTCGACCTGCCTTGAGAACTATTTCACATCAGAGCTTCGGAATTTGTCGACGTACTGCCAACTTGTTGTTACGGGATGACGTCATTGATGCGATCTGTCATGACTCCTACGTCGTCGAGGAGCGTCTGCGTTGCGCTTACGGTGGTGCGAGTATTGACTGAGAGCTTACTCGAAGGAAGTCTATCCAGCCAGATTGCTTTTAAAGCGTCTTCAGTCATGGTACCACGAGCCAAATCTTAAGCGCCGTAGAAATTGAGAAGGTTTCCTATCATCCAACTGCTCTCGGTCAAGCATTTGCCTAATTTGTTGGTATCTGGACGGAACATTACCATGTGGTGGACTGATGATGATGTCCTAAGCTTCGGTTGCTATGGTTTGGTCGAGGTGCGCTACGACTATGTTGAACTTTCGCGAATCGCGAAATTAATAAGAGCAAATTGCACTTAGAGTTGTGAAAACCACAAACGCACATTTTTACTCCAAAATAGTGGTGGTCGGACATGGGTGTGGCTTGCTTAGATGGCGCCCTATCTCAGTGTTTTGATCTGATGTATCTACCCAGGAAAAACATCTATAGATCACTTGTTCGATCACGCAAACCTTAGGAAACAAAACTTTTTAATGGTCCACTTAAGTTCAAATAATTGTTGCTATAAGGGCAAGTAAATAACAGTAAGCTCACAAAGCCTTCAAAATGGGGGAAATTAACCAGACTGGGGTCAGAGGATTTGAATCCAAAGAAGGAACTGCTTGTTTTAGGCTCGAGACTAAATTTGTATATACCTAAACCAGTACTAGCTCACAACTAACTCCTATTGAGGCTGCCTTTGATAGCTTCATGTCGCCTGGCACTGAAGACATACATATTATACACTTTTGTAAAAAGGTGTACGCAGGCTGGAAACTCTGAAGGGAATCTTCACTGTTAACCTGGTACTGTGATACATACCGAAACCCTAGTGAACTGTAACTAAAAACCGGAAAAATGACTATTTCAGACCTATCAACATGACCTTTCAAAGAAGTCATTGTTTATGCCTGAATGGTAGCACTTATAATATCTTTGACTCTGGTGAATGTGATCGGGACGATGAGCCAGAGGGACCATTATCGCCAAAATCATGAGTCATGAGTCATGTCATGAGTTAAAAGTACTGACATTAATGATCTAGAAGAAGTAGTTTTTGGGGTTTGAGCTCGCTGCTGAATGTATTTTGTTGCCAATGAAATAGCCAAATTATGTAGAAAACATTTTCGTTTTACATGCTTTTGTTTTGGCTTGAGTTCGTTGAATATAATGTAAGCGTTCAAGGCCGAGATGTCAATAATATTATGGAAAAAAGCCATTGTCCATCGATTTGGTACTGTAGCATCTTAGCTTTTGGTACTTTTCGCATTATAATATGAAATCATTTCTGGTAATTTTTTTAGATTGTCAAAAAATTGGGTTCATTGGGCATCGTGCTCATGACAACCGTGCATTTATTTTTGTGGCTCATATATGAGACAAGACATGTACCCTAAGTAAGCGCAAAGGTGGATTCGTACCATGGAACATTCTTGCAGATCAAAAGCCTCGGTGGAATATTTCTTTCATTTGGGCGCATAGTTCCAACCATTGTGATGTTATGGCCCTTCAGTCCATCAACTAAATCAAGTACAACCCTTTCTCCTTGATTTTTCTCCGAAATTCCTTTTCCCAAATATGGTTGTATTTTCCATACGTAACAGGTTTGAGGTCAAACAAGAAGCCAGAACTTTATGCCATATCTTTCTGGCTTAGATGGCATGTACTGACGAAATTTGCATCGACCATATAAGCCAAGAAGCTGCTCATCTACTGTAAGAAAGTTATGTGGGTTGTAGTACATTTGAAGAAGCTCAGACCACTTTTCTCAAAGATTTCGAATCGGTGCAAATTTGTGATCACTTTTTTGACCACATCGGGTTAATACATCATCATCACATTACTGCACGAAATATCAGTCGTCCATAGTGAGCATCGAACAAGTCGTGCATCGTTTCATTTTAAGATCTAAAAATTATTATTGAATGATGGTCCACATACTTACTTACTTTAGGTGGCGCTACAGTCCGGGGTGGACCTGGGCCTCAGTCAACAAGCTTCTCCAGCCAGCTCGATCCCTGGCTAGCTGCCTCCAGTTTCGCACGCTAAGTTGGCTGAGGTCCTCTTCCACTTGCGTGCGCCACCTGAGTCTTGGCCTTCCTCTACTGCGCTGTCCCTCGGGGGCGGATTCAAAGACTTTTCGGACCGGTGTCCATGCGGTCTACATGGTAGACAAGTCCTTAACTACCTCAAAGTTATATCTGTCGAGGGTGACGTTCTGTCCGAGACGTCGGTGTTGGTTGTCCTATTTGCTTGACAGCATACTTGATCTTGCCCTCATTGACCGCTAAACCCATTTTCGCCGCTTCCGTCTCAATACTCGCGAAAGCGCCACTGACATCACGCTGTTTTCTCCCGATTATGTCAATATCGTCGACGTATGCGAGTTGTTGGACGGACTTTAGAAAGATAGTGCCTCTTGTGTTTGCTCGTGAGTTTTGCACTATTCTTTCAAGTACGATGTTGAAAAAATCGCATGACAGCGCATCGCCTTGTCTAAATCCTTTCTGGACATCAAAGGTCTCGGTGAGATCTTTACCGACCTTGATGGAGCAGCGTGCATTCTCTATCGTCATCCTGCACAGACGGACGAGTTTGGCAGGGATGCCAAAACTAGACATTGCTCTATATAGCTCGTCTCTATAGATGCTGTCATACGCGGCCTTAAAATCGATGAATAGGTGGTGTGTATCGATCTGAAGTTCATTGGTTTTCTCCAAGATCTGCCGTAGTGTGAATAGTTAGTGGATGGAGGACTCTCCTGGCCTGAAGCCACACTGATGTGGACCTATCAGGTTGTTGACAAACGGCTTCAGGCGTTCACACAATACGGCGGATAAGATCTTATATGCGATGTTAAGGAGACTGATGCCTCTGTAGTTGGCGCAGTTCAGAGGGTTTCCTTTCTTGAGAATTGGACAAACAATGCTGAGGTTACATTCATCGGGCATACTTTCGTCCGACCATATTTTACAGATGAGTTGGTGTATGCTCCTTACCAAGTCATCGCCTGCCGCTTTGAAGAGCTCGGCAGTCAGGCCATCCGCTCCAGCAGCTTTGTTGGACTTAAGCTTCGATATGGCTAACTTAACTTCATCCAGGTCGGGTGGACGGGATTGTTGGTCATCATCGTCCAGGTTGAAAGGTTGATTCTGCCTGACAGCGGTATTTGGTCCGTCATCGCCGTTATACAGTCTGCAGAAATGATCTTTCCAAATCCTCAGCATCGACTGCGATTCTACTACGATGTTCCCTTGTTCATCTCTACAGGCTTCTGTTCGGGGTTTGTTTCCGCGGCATGTTATTTTTACCTTTTGGTAAAACTTCCGAACCTCATTCCTGGAGTAGCATCTCTCAATTTCCTCGATCGCGCGCTTCTCATGCTCTTTCTTCTTCCTCCTGAGAAGCCGGTGCTCGTCTCTCCTCTTCCGCTCATAGAGCTCATGAGCAGCTCTGGTCTTTCTAAGCAGCGCCGCGTTATATGCATCTTGCTTAGCTGCATGTGCTTGCCGGCATTCATCATCGAACCAGGGGTTTCGTTGTGGTGGACGAGTGAAACCCAGCACATCAGAAACGGCATCTCTGATGGCGTTTTGGCAGCGTTTCCAATGATCTTCGATGCTTGATGCTGGCGGCATTGGACCTCTTAAGAGATTGTGAGACACTCGATGGGAAAAGGGACTTGGCCATCTCTTGCGATTGTAGCCGTTTGACGTCGAATTTTCTCACAGCATTAGTTTGTCTTGGCGTAGTTTGGGATATCCGCAACCGTACCTTGCTACGAGGCGCTCGCTCACATGCCGGAAGCTGAGGACTTCTTGTCTGCCTCCGGCAACAAATCCGCATCCAAATAAGCGCTGCTTTTTCCGTCGATAGCAATTGCCGTAGTAGATGTCGCAGTTTTTCATCTTCTTTTTGTCCGACCTATCCCATCGCATTTCTTGGATGGCGGTTGTGTCTGCTTTGCAGCAGTCTAGGTCTTCCGCTAATTGCTCGGCTGCACGTGGTCTATTAAGGGATCTAACATTCCACGTGCATATCCGAAGCTCATTGTCCTTAAATCGTTTGCGTGGGTTGTCAACAGTAGATCCGTCCATATCCGAGGCTTGTTGATGCTTCGTAACTTAAGCTTTTTTTAAATGGCCGGGCAGTTACCCCGACAGCACAACCCCCAACCTGGAGGACCAGTTCCATTTTGAGTGCCCCTAGGACGAGGGGTCGGTTACACCGAAGCCAGTAACCCGTTCCGGGATGTGAGGGCTGACGTTGGCCCGTATAGGGCTCGTCCGCCATCATCTCTTTTCCAAGACCCTGACTAAGTCCTGGAAATCCTTTCCGGCCTGAGCTCCAAATATGTCGGAGTAGCCCGGATAAGGTCTTGTTTTGTTTTTCCGACACTAATCCTGGTAAATTGCGCAGGAAACTCGCCATTTGCCCCCTTCACTTCGCAACCTCTAGTGAGATTCCCAGATGGCGCCACGGGGAGGCGTGAAATAGGACTTATTAGCAGAGCTGCAAGGTGTTCGGCTGCAGAGGCTCATTCTCGTCATTTAAGGAACCAGCACCTGTCGGAAGATGCTACTTCTACGAGGCCTTATACTAATCGTTGCCATCCACATATGAGTAAAAATAACTGTATCGAAAGTTCTTCACATGAAAAGTTATTTCTTACAAAAATTATACAAAGATAGGATTATGAAGTTTTCATTTTGTGGGAAGACCTCTGTTGGAAACTTTTCGAAACTATGCGTAAAACAAAAAGTACAAAAAAACAGACAAAGTCACAAAAAATGGATTCAATAACGCCATTGAAAAGAAAGTTATTAGCATATGAAAATCAAAATGTATCATTTTTGATACAAAGCGCGATCTACGGTTAAGCTAGCATTTAAGCATTTTTTTCTGTTAGCATGTAAGTAGAGATAATATAAGAAGAATTAAATAAAATACAGGCTTTGGTCCCATCAAAAAACCGAATTTCCACGCGGAATCTTTGTCATGACAAGTGATACTCAACTTCCCTTATTTACAATTGCGGGTTTCGGATTCACCTCATTCCAAAATAATCGCGAAAAATCAAACCTCCAATAAAAACGAATAAAAAATAAAAAAACGAGTCCTTTGACCTACAAACACCGAAAGCACATCCAAATATTTACAGAAACACGTTTATGTGGCTTAAAAAATATTGAAGTCGGTAGGACTTTAATTTGCACTGGATAGTCCATCAGAATATTGTTTGCTTTTTTTTTGTTTGAAGCTTGTTGAAAAACCACTGCAACCACAGTTCACAGCAGGACAAAAAGAATTTAAAACAATAGAGTCCCCGTTGTACGATAGGTATACAAACTACCCCTAGGGGAAGATACAATTTCCAGTGTTCGACATGGTAATTAAAATCCAATTTGAAGGCATGAAAACTTTATACGAATTTAATGCATTGAGTGACCATTGAACCAGCATTTGGACGTAGACGTGAAACTTTTTTACGCTTCAGGGGGTGTCATCACACCACCCCCATGATTTCCAAATGTTTTCCAAATAGAGTTTCTATTGTGCTTCCGCACCCATAAAATGTAATTTTAAACGGAAAATGGTAGAAACATGTGCAAAAGAACGAAACGTCACCCTCGTATATCAATATTTTCTGATAGTTACCTGCCAGCTGATACATTCAAGAACAAATTCCGCGAGGTAGAGGAGTCGTAGAATGGTACTCGTAGAATGTTGGTTGGAGTGTTAAACTTGTAGGTATCCTTTCTCTCGGAGTCGTAATCGTCTCTGCACCTTTTATGCTTCCCGTTTGTTTATCGCTTAGTGGATAAAATGTGTGAATGAATATTCATAAATCCTGCGGAGGAGAAGGGTGTCGTTGGAATTGAATTACGAGGTGCGCTTTACCTCCATTAAAGACAGTTTATCTTTTCGGGGTGGCAGCAAAATTACTTGAACGTGGCTGTAAACATACCAAAGCCCTGCAGGAGATGTTGTACGTGTGGGGTGGTGGGAGGGTGTTTTGTGTTTGTGTTTATTTTTTTCGAAAGGGAAGAACGAAATGTCGTTTTTATTTGAGCTGTGTTGATATTTTTGTCACAAGTTCCTGGTGAGAATGGCAGACACGTGGATGTGAGGTTATATTTTGATGGCACAATCCATCCTGACTGACGGGTGAAGGTAAAATTCCACTAAAAAGCTACGAATGTCCATTTGTTTGTGTATCGGATTCACTTGATTAGCAGCGAATAAAAAGAGGGGGTGTACAAATCGGAGGGGGTTTAAGCCTTTATTTATAGCTAATAAAGAACCAAAAGGAGATACTTTTAGCTAGGGATAGGACATTGATGTTTTGTTTTGATATAAGCAATGTGTGGACGGAATTATGCCAAAAACCCAAAAAACTGGAGAGAAATCCACGTGCTTTCGTTTTCCATTTCTAAAGCGACCTAAGTTAGATATTACTTCTCTTATAGCTGCCCTGGCAGTATATTGTTTACAATAACTATACACCTATACATAGCTTCAAGACCTCAGATTAATTTGAATGCTAAAAGCGTTGCCTTTTGAACTTTTGTAAGCATCCCAAATTGATGTTCACGACTCTTTATTGAGTTTATTTCCCTGGAGACAACCAAGCAGATCAGTTTCACTTTAAATCTGAAAGTCCATCGACACCGTACCATTGTAACTTCACGTTTGATTTTATAATAACAACTCGGATGTAGATTAGAAAAGTCGACAAAATTGTAGAACTGGCTGCATTTGTGTCGTCAATCAGATAAATACAATACCTGTTTCAATACACCTACGCCCCTTGGTTAGAGAGGCACAGTCTTGCTATTGTCTCCGCTGTAGTAATGAAATCGCCTTCTACGATATGATGCCTGTATCGCAAACGAGCACGATGTGAGGTCGGAAGCACCATAAATAGTTGCAGCATCCTGCGCTTAACTCATTCTCAAGTTTGTGACTCAATGGCAGCAAAAATCACAAAACTACAAGTGAGCTAAGTTAAGGAACCCTCTGTAGCTAATAGCTTATATCGGTTGCTGTGCCGCATTAATACACCACTGTGATGCTTATTATAGGTAGATTCAAGTCATCTGCCACTAATGACGTATTTCCTGTTTTGATACAATTAGATACAAACCAGTGGTGGTTGGGTGCAATAATAAAAGGTTAGGCGCTAAGGAGCGTCAACTTGCCAATGCTAGGTGTTAAAACTGTTTCTACATATCCATTCTGATTATTTTACCTCTAAATGGTAGTCATCGAGTAATAATTGACGTACATTTGAGCTCAGATTGCTAAACCTATAAGAGCGGGTGCTAACTAGCAGACAAAAACGAGACAGCGGTTGAATTACCCAGTGAAGTCAAATCCCACATAAAAACTATAAGACCATATCCGGACTACTCCGACTTATTAAAGCTCAGAGAAGCAAGGATTTCTGAGATAACGAGTAAATCAGGGTCTTGGAAAATATTCAACGGCAGCGCTCACATCCCCGGACGGGATAATGGCTTCGGCCCAGCAGACTCTAATTCCAAGTTGGAGGCTATGCGACCGGGCCCAACCGTTTAAAAAGATGAAGCAACAACAAGCCTCGAATACTTAGAAATCTGCTGTTGGCAACCCCTACAAAGGAAACAAGCACATAGAACTTCGGATATGCACTTGTTATTGTAGATCTCTTAATAGCACATGTGCAAAAGAAAAATCAGCGGAGGCACAAGACTGCTTCTTCTTCTTTCTTCTTATCCTTTTATTAACCCTTTCCTCGTTATACGAACTTATGCGTAACGAGTTTCCCATTTTTACTGCATCGCTGCTGCTCCGCTTATGGGGTTGGCTAATGTCGCAGACCGCAGAACGCGTCTACATAATGCTCGGTCCTGGATCGCTTCAGTGGTAAGCCCCAGACGTTGTTGCGCATTTGCCATCTGAGAAATCCAGGAATTCTTTTTCCGACCTCGTTTTCTTACAGTTGGAGTGACCGTAGTTGATAGTGCCTTTTTAACCGGATTTTCCGCAGATCTTCTTTGAACGTGGCAATACCAACTTATTCTATTCGCCTCAAGCTGTTCGGTTACCGAATTCTTTATACTCGTATATAGACTTCCTCTTATATGCGTAGATCTAATGCAATCGCGTTTAGTGACTCCACTAGACATCCTCAACATTTTCATTTCCGCTGTCGTCATTTTGTTTTTAAACGCTTCGTACATTGTCCAGCACTGTGAGCCGTATATAAGAGCTGGTCTAACAACTGTGGTGTAGAGTTTCCCCTTCAATTTAAGTGGACATTTTCGGTCGCAAGAGATTCCCGAATTTTCCCGCCATTTCATCCAACCCACACTCAGTCTGTGGTTTACTTCGTCGTCACATTTCGCTTCCATGTTAAAGATTGATCCTAAGTACTTAAAGATAGTGCTTTTCGGAAGAACTATTCCGTCTAACATTATATTCGGAACAGGTCGCAACGGATGCACAAATGGGCACGTCAAATGCTCCGTCTTTGAACGACTTATTTTAAACCCGTTTCTCTCTAGCGCATTTCTCCATGAATCTAAGGCATTCTGTAAATCTTCGACGTTATCGCTAAGTATAACTGCGTCGTCAGCGAAGAGAATTGGCGTTACATTTGGTTCGGGCATGCAGTCTTTTAAAAGATAGTCGAGTACTACGTTAAAGAGGAAAGGGCTAAGTACGCTTCCTTGATGCACTCCGACATTAACTGGAAATTCTCTCGTTAGTCCAGCAGAGCTTTTAACCGCAGTTTTCACGTTTCCGCACATGTCTTGTATTATTCTAACATACGTTTCCGGTACGTTTTGAGACCTCAGCGCGGCCCATATGAGATCGCTAGGCACTCGATCGAATGCTTTCTCGAGGTCGATGAATACCATGTGTAAATCCTTAAACGAATCTCGGTGCTTTTCCATTATTATTCGTAGGCTTTGGATAGCGTCCACCGTCGATCTTCCTTCAACAAATCCACACTGGCTATTATCATGGAGAAATGCGCTAGAGAGAAACGGGTTTAAAACAAGTCGTTCAAAGACGGAGCATTTGACGTGCCCATTTGCGCATCCGTTGCGACCTGCTCCGGATATAATGTTAGACGGAATAGTTCTTCCGAAAAGCACTATCTTTAAGTACTTAGGATCAGTCGTTAACATGGAAGCGAAATGTGACGACGACGTAAACCACAGAGTGAGTGTGGGATGGATGAAATGGCGGGAAAATTCGGGAATCTTTTGCGACGGGAAATCTCCACTTAAATTAAAGGGGAAACTCTACACCACGGTTGTTAGACCAGCTCTTATATACGGTTCACAGTGCTGGACAATGTACGAAGGCAGCGGAAATGAAAATGTTAAGGATGTCTAGTGGAGTCACTAAACGCGATTGTATTAGATCTACGCGTATAAGAGGAAGCCTACATATAAAGAATTCGGTAACCGAACAGCTTGAGGCGAATAGAATAAGCTGATATTGCCACGTTCGAAGAAGATCTGCGGAAAATCCGGTTAAAAAGGCACTATCAACTGCGGTCACTCCAACTGTAAGAAAACGAGGTCGGAAAATGAATTCCTGGATTTCTCTGGTGGCAAATGCGCAACATCGCCTGGGGCTAACGACTGAAGTGATCCCGGACCGAACATTATGTAGACGCGTTCTGCGGTCTGCGACATTAGCCAACTCCATAAGCGGAGCAGCAGCGTTGCAGTAAAAATGGGAAACTCGTTACGCATAAGTTCGTATAACGAGGAAAGGGGTAATAAAAGGATAAGAAGAAGAATAAGAAGAAGGGCAAAGTTTCTGCCTATGAAGCGACAGCCAAATAGCGTTTAATCCACTCTTGACCTCACTCACCACTTACTCGAGAATGCATTGCTAGCTAACTAAACAGTGCTCAAACCAGAATTGGACCAACCACAATTATAGCTTGTTTTCTCTTCAACGCTTCTGACGGTCAAAACGGTAAACAAGAATCGCCTGAGCGATTTGGCTATGTCCTTGATGAACTTGTAGAGCCATGCCTTGTAGCCGTTCATTTTAAGCATCAATTAACACAAGCATCGTTTAATGCTCCTGGCATTCGTTACTCTAGATATATTTGTCCCAAATCACAAAATCACCTAAAATCTCTTAATGTCCCTGGACTATGAAACTATCTTCTTTGGCCAACTAGTTGCCTGCTAATCTGAGCAATTGTTTTGGGTGTGACCTGAGTCAAAACATACTATATGTCATCGGGCTTGAGCATTTTCTATGCAAAGACTCGCCTCTGTCTTTTGTCTGGTGTCTTTGACCCAATGCTGGATATGGAAAGTTTCTCTTAAATCATTTTTCTCTATACTTTATGAAGAAAGGTACAACACCTATCACCTACTTGGATGGACCTTACCCAGCGTAAGGCATGTTTTCCATATTATAAAATATATGACATAGTTGCTCCATCTTCTTTCATTTTGCAGTTGGAATTCGTCTTGTCGAAACCCAGTAACCAGTGCTTCTGGTATTGATGACATGAATGACGTTGTTTGTTTAACCAAAGCGTAGACGACATGCTCCTGAAAAATCTATGCACGATCTATTGAGAGTTGTGGCTTTGTCTCGTTTAGCAGAGGTTCTGTCGTTGATGACTTACTGCACAGTTTCCGAATTGTAGTTAAAGATGTAACATGTTGGAAAACTCAAAGAGCTGCCTTTGACTTTTTCGAGCATCTAAAAGCCATCATATTTTAATTTTGCACATTATTGCAAGTTCCATTAAAGTTAGATATTCTCGAAGTCTTTCTAATTTCTTGACCAGTTCCAGACATATTTATTGTCCGAATTCCGTATTGAAATTGCCTTCCCTTTCCACAGAAATCCAAGGCTAGACTGTTCACATTCATCTAATCGGTCAATCCGTAAAGGTTGATACGTACCCCTTGTCTTCGGCGAGGATATCTGAAGAATAGGAGGATAGGGTAACCTCAAACTACTCAGTTGGTGCTTGGCTGAAATGGACATGTGCAGCAAAATCTTACACTTCTCTGCTTTGGAATCCTCTTTTCCCTTACAAAAGTTGGTTTTTAAGTAACTTCTTATATTTCGACGGGCTACTGGTCTCCTGCATCCTCCTCCTGCGCGGTCATGATGAAGTCAATTGTATATTGTGCGTTGGTTATCTGGTAAAATAAACACGAAAATACGTGACTGCTGCTATTAGCAGACTACCAACGGCTATCGTGGCTAAATGGGGGCATCCCTAGCATGCTTGTCTTCACCCTACACTGACGAATACCAACCCATCTTTCGATTAAAAAGAAGTAGTCTTCAATACAACATGCACTTGAGTTAACTCTAGTCTTATGCATCAGACCCCTGTTGCTCTCCAAACAAGAAGTCAACTTTCCTTGTGCTTCTTGCTTTCTTGTTTCATTTAGAATTTTAGCCAGTCGGGTCTTCACAGATGGCTCCACAATCAATGGCTCCAAGGCGCTAGTATCTTTCTGGAGGCCTACGACGTTAATCTAAACGTAAGGTGTGACACAGAGGGGATGTTGATAGCAATGACCCTTATTGTGAAGCATCAGTGAAGGTGACGAAGCATCTATATCTGTACTGAATATAGTCAAAACGGTAAATTCACAACGCCTTATTTAGGTTCTAAAACACAGTGGAATTACGAAAATTTAAATCGGTGACGAACTTAGGCAAACATTTGGATATGACAAGACTGCGCAGCAGTATCTTTGTGAGTGTTCGGCATACTCTCGTTGATCAGGAAGATTAACTATCAGGAAGAGTTCCAGAAGATATTCAGTCTCCTTGGCAACTATGATTGGGCTATTTGAGTTCGGTCTCACCCACAGTGTCCGCCCAAAAACGTGCCTTTTTAAAGAAAATCATCAAATCATTTCTGTTTGCGCGCTTACCGTTTTTTAATAAGAAACCTGAAAGACGCCAGATAAAAACGAGACTTTAACTTAAACACGCATGTTTGCCTTACAAGACATGAAAAGACAACACGATTTATTAATACCGGAAAAGGAGGAGTACAGTAAGGAACAAAAAACGTGAAAATGTCAAAATTAATGTAAACTTTAGAGTTAAGCCACAAGAGTCCGCCAATAAGGGACACAGCTTAGAGATCGGACGCTTTACCTCTCTCTTAGCAGCGGGAACAGTTGCAACTCGAATTAGACCATCTCGTCTGGGGTACGTCCTAGAGATTTTTCCGGTAGGCCATCGGCACGGCGGTTGATTTTCTTCTATGAGGACATCGATATCGTTGGGCTGAATTTCCTTACACTTCTTCAACGATTTAGGACGAGAATCTTAAACAGATGTCGGGTCCAATTAGTTAAAAAGACAACCGATTCGCACTCGTTAGGGGATAGGTTGCAGCTAGGAAATTCGCAAAACCTAATTGGCTCATTTCTCAAAAAAGATGGACCGTTCCACTAGAGCTCTAAACCTTGTAAACGTCTTGGCATCATACCGCAAGTTGCACAATCCGCGGGATTTGCAGCCGAACCCACGTAATGCCATATGTATGTCGGGAACTAGGAAGCAATTTGTGATATATAAGGTTGTCTACGAAAACGTTTCTTTGTCGAGGATAACCTTGAATCCAGTACAGCATTGTGATTGAGTCTGTATACGCGAAGCAAGCAACATCATGAATCCCAAGAGCGTCCTTGACTTTAGTAAATAGCTTAGCAATACAGAGCCACATAGTTCTAAGCGCTGGATCGATAGTGTAGGTTTCGCTGGAGCATTATGGGATATTGCACAAATGAGGCTTATACGAATCTTACTGCCATCTACAATACGAAAATATACTGCGGCCGCGTATGCCGATTTCGACGCGACGGCGAAACCGTGTAACTCGACTAACTCCCTATTTTTTGACTGTAACCAGCGTTGTATGCTGTAAGGCCCTTAAGTCCGATAGGAAGTCGGACCACTCTTTATAGGATTCCGAGGGAATGTTTTCATTCCAGACAAGCCACTTTATAAAGATCTTCTTTTTACTTACTTACTTTAGGTGGCGCTACAGTCCGGGGTGGACCTGGGCCTCAGTCAACAAGCTTCTCCAGCTAGCTCGATCCCTGGCTAGCTGTCTCCAGTTTCCCACGTTAAGTTGGCTGAGGTCCTCTTCCACGTGCGTGCGCCACCTAAGTCTTGGCCTTCCTCTACTGCGCTGTCCCTCGGGGGCGGATTCGAAGACTTCTCGGACCGGAGCATTGGTGTCCATGCGCTCTACATGACCCAGCCATCTCAGTCTTTGGATCTTCACTCGTTTGGCTAGGTCCATGTCGCTGTACAGTCCATACAGTTCGTCGTTGTATCTCCTCCTCCACTCACCGTCAATGCAGACGGGACCGAAGATCGCCCGAAGAATTTTTCTCTCGAAGCAACCATTTTTGATAATGTCCATGCCTCTGCGCCATAGAGCAGGACCGGGATTATTGCGGTCTTATAAAGGGTGACTTTTGTTGTCCGAGAGAGGACTTTGCTACTCAATTGCCTTCTTAACCCAAAAAAACAGCGGTTGGCAAGAGTTATTCTTCGCTTGGTCTCAGCGCTGGTGTCGTTGTCTGTATTTATAGCGGAGCCTAGGTAGAGAAAGTCCTTAACTACCTCAAAGTTATATCTGTCGAGGGTGACGTTCTGTCCGAGACGTCGGTGTTGGTTGTCCTATTGCTTGGCAGCATATACTTGGTCTTGCCCTCATTGACCGCTAAACCCATTTTCGCCGCTTCCGTCTCAATACTCGCGAAAGCGCCACTGACATCACGCTGCTTTCTCCCGATTATGTCAATATCGTCGGCGTATGCGAGTAGTTGGATGGACTTTTTGAAAGATAGTGCCTCTTGTGTTTGCTCGTGAGTTTTGCACTTTTCTTTCAAGTACGATGTTGAAAAAATCGCATGACAGCGCATCGCCTTGTCTAAATCCTTTATGGACATCAAAGGTCTCGGTGAGATCTTTACCGACCTTGATGGAGCAGCGTGCATTCTCCATCGTCATTCTGCACAGACGGACGAGTTTGGCAGGGATGCCAAAACTAGACATTGCTCTATAGATGCTGTCATACGCGGCCTTAAAATCGATGAATAGGTGGTGGGTATCGATCCGAAGCTCATGGGTCTTCTCCAAGATCTACTGTAGTGTGAATATCTGGTCGATGGTGGACTTTCCTGGCCTGAAGCCACACTGATATGGACCTATCAGGTTGTTGACGAACGGCTTCAGGCGTTCACACAATACGGCGGATAAGATCTTATATGCGATGTTAAGGAGACTGATGCCTCTGTAGTTGGCGCAGTTCAGAGGGTCTCCTTTCTTGAGAATTGGACAAACAATGCTGAGGTTCCATTCATCGGGTATACTTTCGTCCGACCATATTTTACAGGTGAGTTGGTGTATGCTCCTTACCAAGTCATCGCCTGCCGCTTTGAAGAGCTCGGCAGTCAGGCCATCCGCTCCAGCAGCTTTGTTGGACTAAAGCTTAAATATGGCTATCTTCACTTCATCCAGGTCGTCATCGCCGTTATACAATTTGCAGAAATGGTCTTTCCAAATCCTCAGCATCGACTGCGATTCTACTACGATGTTCCCTTGTTCATCTCTACAGGCTTCGGTTCGGGGTTTGTTTCCGCGGCATGTTATTTTTACCTTTTGGTAAAACTTCCGAACCTCATTCCTGGAGTAGCATCTCTCAATTTCCTCGACCGCGCGCTTCTCATGCTCTTTCTTCTTCCTCCTGAGAAGCCGGTGCTCGTCTCTCCTCTTCCACTCATAGAGCTCATGAGCAGCTCTGGTCTTTCTAAGCAGCGCCGCGTTATATGCATCTTGCTTTGCTGTATGTGCTTCCCGGCATTCATCATCGAACCAGGGGTTTCGTTGTGGTGGACGAGTGAAACCCAGCACATCAGAAGCAGCATCTCTGATGGCGTTTTGGCAGTGTTTCCAATGGTCTTCGATGCTTGATGCTGGCGGCATTGGACCTCTTAAGAGATTAAGAGACACTCGATCGGAGAAGGACTTGGCGATCTCTTGCGATTGTAGCCGTCTGACTACGAATTTTCTCACAGCATTAGTTTGTCTTGGCGTAGTTTGGGATATCCGCAACCGTACCTTGGCTACAACAAGGTAATGGTCCGACTCGATGTTGGCTCCTCGGAACGTACGGACATCCATAATGCTGGAGGTGTGTCTTGCGTCGATCGCAATGTAATCAATCTGGTTGACTGTTGATTGGTCAGGAGTTCTCCAAGTCCCCTTGTGTATGTCGAGATGTGGGAACCGCGTGCTAGCCACAACAATGTTTCGCCCCGCCGCAAAGTCGATTAGCCTGAATCCGTTATCGGAGGTGGTGTTGGGCAGGCTATATTTTCAGATTGTTCCACCAAAGATACCTTCTCTTCCTAGCCTTGCATTAAAATCACCGAGGACAATTTTAATGTCATAGCTAGGGCATTGCTCGTAGGTCTTGTTGAGGAGCTCGTAGAAGGCATCCTTGGTGTCGTCATCTTTCTCCTCTGTGGGGGCATGCGCGCATATGAGGCTTAAGTTGGCGAATTTAGCCTTGATGCGGATTGCTACGAGGCGCTCGCTCACATGCCGGAAGCTGAGGACTTCTCGTCTTAGTCTGCCTCCGACAACAAATCCGCATCCAAATAAGCGCTACTTTTGCCGTCGATAGCAATTGCCGTAGTAGATGTCGCAGTTTTTCATCTTCTTTTTGTCCGGCCCATCCCATCGCATTTCTTGGATGGCGGTAATGTCTGCTTTGCAGCAGTCTAGGGCCTCCGCTAGGTGCTCGGCTGCACGTGGTCTATTAAGGGATCTAACATTCCACGTGCATATCCGAAGCTCATTGTCCTTAAATCGTTTGCGTGGGTTGTCAACAGTAGATCTTCTTTTTACTACGACTGGTAATAACCAACCTGACGGATCGAAAATCCGACCTATTTCCGATAGCTCCTCCCACTTAGTCACCTGCGGGCCAATAGTGCGTATCTAAGCTGAGAATTTGAAAATGTCGCGTTTAGTATTCCAAAGTAAACCCAGAGCCCTCACTCTACCTGCATTTATGGACAACTCTCTGCCTATTTTCCGATGCTCAGCATCGATAGTATTAATGAATTTCCACTACGGAAGTCCAAACCGGCATTTTGAAGGATCTAGTGCTTTTTCTACGCTTTCAAATGAAGAAGTTAGGTCATCGACATAAAAATCGTTAATAAGAATCTCTGAAGCCTTTGGAAAACTCGGCCCATTGTTGATGCCAATTTGCTTAAGTACCCTCGTAGCAAGAAATGAGGCTGAAGCCATTCCGTAAGTTACGGTTTGCAGCACACAATCCCGCAGACTCTCGGTCACCTCCTCCCGCCATAGGATCCTTTGGAAATGGGGGTAGTTTAAATTAACGAGAACCTACCGATACATTTTCACGATATCGGTTTTGACCGCTATCCTGTGCTTGCGAAACTTAACCGTGCAAGTAAACAAGTCATTTTGTATGGTTTGATTCACAAGCAAGTAATCATTTAATGAAAATCCATCAGTGGATTTCCATGACGCGTTAAAAACCACCGTGGGGCAAATAAAATGACTAGCGTTGAAGATCGAGTCGCGGCACCGGTACCATGTGGCCTAAACGTTCACATTCACGCATAAAATCCACACATTCATTCTTGAGTCGCGGTCTTTTTTATCAATCGTCGCACCATAGCGTAGAGAAGTTTGAATGCAGCGCCTCGTTAGTCACCAAACTTAATTGGCTTTTTGTTAGACGGCAAGCGAACTACGAACCTTCCATCGGAGTTAATTGTATGGGTGGAACGAAAATGGTCTTCAATAGTTTTACTCATGGGAGTTGCTAATGGGAGATCCATCTTCAAAGTCGTCGGACTCGAAGAATTGCCTTAACAGCCTGTTGAGATCCATGGCTGAGTGGAATACAATTAACCTGACTTCAGCATGCGAAAAGATGTACTTCCGGCGATGACCCAATTGAAAACTGTGTTTTTTGGCCCCCATAAACCTAAAGGATGAACGATTCTGGCAATCAAAAAATACATCCGCACCAAGTAAAATATCTATTTGCCTTTGTTTACATTTAAAACACGACGGTATGGTAGCACTGAGCACACGTTTTTGATATTCCCTAGGTGTAGATCGATTTGATAAATTAACGCGCCCGGCACGAGACACTTTCAAACTTCTCAGCTCATTTACGCTGTCTTGTATAAATTCGCAGAAGTCGGAAAATTTTGGACTTGCGATATCTTTAATTTTGTGCACCCATAACACTTTGTTGTCACTATTTAACTTTTTTAACAACACGTAAATGGAGCAAGGTGCTACTCAAGTGCATTTATATTTTCAGTCATTGTACTGAATAGGTGTTTGAGCTCCGCGAGAAAACCTTGCTTTACCACTGTTTGGTTCGAAAATATTATCCAGATGCGCGATCATTGTAAACTTTAATAAATCCCACGCGACGGTAAAATGTTCATTCCTGAAAGGTACGTGTTTAACAAAAGCTGCAGCATCACCTGTGAGCCGATGCCCGACAAATGATCTTTCGAAAAGACTATTGCATTGAAATGGTCCCGAAAGGACTCTTGCTTCGAAATCGTAAATTTACGTCGCGGCTTATAGATCATCGATTTCATGAGATCATTCACCGAACAATGATTATCCACTTATGCTTGAAATGACTTATTGATACTCGTATCTTTTTTTTTTACTTTTCAATTCATTTTTTTTATTTCATTTATCCATATAAACTTACATGCTAGACAAAAATGCTTAAATCTAATTCCACTATACTTTTTTGTTTTCTTCATTTAACTTACTGACTCTTACCGAGCACTCTAAGTTTAACAGTAAATATAAAACTGATGCCTTTCGGCCTAAAATCTATTCTACGATTAACTTGTATTACATATGAATTTCTAAGAAAGTTCTGAAGGAAATAAAACACTTAGAACCGTTATCACAATCCTTCTTTTTATTTAAAACTTAAAACTACCTTAAAACTCTTATGCTACTTAACCTACCTAAGCTACTTAATCTATCTTAATTATAATTAATATGGCGAGCGCTCATTGCCTCTTGCCCTGAGCGGTCACCATCTCAATTGCGAATTCGAGTGCCTTGGGCTTGTTAACATCGTGCACACGCACCGCCGAGACTTAACCGATGCCGTGAAGCACCAGTTACTTCTCAGAAGTATTGCCCTATATCAACCAGCCCGGGCCATCAGCGAAAACCCCCTAACTAACCTAATCTACCTTAAAACTAGAACAATTATGTTACAATTGTAACGCACTGACCTAGGAGAGCGTCTCAATCCTCTCCTCTTCTCTAAGCCACCAAAAATCGGCGTGCTGTTTCTCAGTATCAACCCGGTCTCTTTCCGCAATTGCGGAACTAAAACGAAAGAGCTCCTGAGCATTGACGTCGTACCCGTCGTAGGTGAGCCGTTTTTCCCTCGCACACCTCGGTGGCGGTGGTATATTACCGGAATACCATTCCTACTTTGTACTAACCCTTTAGAATCTATATAGAGGAATGCCTCTGGCGGAATAAAGCCGGATCGGATTGTATACTCATGGTACATAAAATTGGGATAATAAGCCCCAAAGATCAGGTTATTGTCGCTGTTCATCGCTCTTGCAGTGTGCCTTCGAATCACCTTAATCAGGAAATTGTCAATCCTGTTCAGCTGGAGCCTTGTTGGGATGATATTTAATGAACGCAGATTCTGGTGTTCTGTACAGTGCAAGACAGGTCCTGAGACATTGCCTTTCAAACACCCGAATTGTCTCCATATAATACGGCGCTACGTTGAACCACGCGGGACAACCATAAGCGATGATTGGCCTGATTAGGGCCACGTAGCAAATAACCTTCACCCTCGAGTCAAGTTGACTGCTGTGAAACAGTTTTCTTGTCAAGGCTAAGGCTCTTTTGGCTCCAGCCAATCAAGCATTTATATGTTTGTCAAAATATAAATACTGATCGAGCCAGATACCAAGGTATCGAACTACGCTTCTCACTGTTTATGGCAGCCCGTGGTGTCCAATGACGACCAGATTTCGCCAGTGGTTTCTGGTATCCCAAGAAGCCCATCTCAATGGGGTCCAATCATCGCAATACGCTTTAATGTGATCGAAGTCAGTTGGCAACAGAGCATTAATGTCCTGGATTTTGGGACCTGATCTGTACGCCACTAAGTCGTCTGCGTACGCTATAGCGTGATTGAGGGAACCTACTAGATCACTCGTATATATGTTAAACAGTATCGGAGAAATAACCGCTCCTTGTTGCAAGCCGTTTTTAATGTCAAATATTTTTCTTGAAATTGCGTTGCCACATTTGACAACGAACTTCTTTCCTATAAGCATGTTGTAAATCATATATAAAAGGGGTTTCGCCATACCCAATCTGGTCAACTTATAGAAAAGCCCTTCTAACCATACTGTATCGAAGGCCTTCTCGAAATCAACCAGGCAGGCACCCGTACACTGGTTCTTGCATTTGTTCCATTGTATGTCGGAGATCAGTTTCGACGCGGAATGAATAATTTCATGCCCCGCCCTAAAACCAAACTGATTGTCCGGAATTATATTGTTTTCCTCAACCCACTTCAACAGAGCCCTATTGATTATTTTCTCGAATACCTTGCTAATATTCGGAAGTAAACTAATTGACCGAAGATTTGCAGGGTTAGTCCTAACTTTATCTTTTTTCGGTATGGGATGTACCACTGCTATCTTCCAATGAGCTGGATAGTAAGCGTTATTCAGCACATTGTTAAACAACGTAGTAAAAATATCCACTGCTTCCAAGGTTAGGTGTCTCAATACGACGTTTGGGATTCCGTCTATTCCAGAAGACTTTTTGTTTTTCAGTGAGTCCAAGATGCACAAAAGTTCATCTTTTCGCACGAACAAATGAGCTGCAGCTTGTTCACCGGCGACGATAACGTTTGCCGCGTTTACTTCATTGAATACGGTGAAACCGTTATTCTCAGATCGCCAATTTTGAAGTTCATTGCGCAAGTAAAGATGGTTTACATAGGCTCTATTCCCAATGTCGTGGTTACGGTGACCTGGATCGTTCACCGTATACTAGGCTTCGAAAAAAGCTCCCAGAAAATCCGCTTTTTCCTGTGGGTCTTCGACTACAAAAAGACCATCGCCATCATCTACACTTTCTGGACTTATACCAATCGTTTCTAATATATGTATATTTTCTGTCGTTTGCGGAATTCGGACACACTGAATATCATTGTGATCTTTCCGCCTGAACAATTTATTTATCTGCGGGAACATATTCGGACTACTGGATTTTATAGCCCAAATCTTATTGCCCCAATACAGACTAACGGATTTTTTATAATTTTCATTTATAAGTTGTTTTAGGTTTTTGATCAATGATTTCAGTATCCCAATTTCCGCATTGTTCCTGTCATTAAACTGTCTGTATCTCTGTTTCAGCATTGAAAGCAATCTACTTTTGTGTGTGTGTAGTGCGTCGATTGTTGGGTTTCTGTATTTGTCAGTCAGGTTGTCGTTTGAGCGTTCTACCCGGGGGATAGGTCGCTCCATTGTTCGTTTGATTACGTTGTCCATTTCTAGTAAATGTTGGTCAATTTCGTCATTTGTAAGGTTTCTATGTGTCGGGGGATCAATACCAGACAAACGTAAGTTACGCTTTAAAATTCTAGAGAAGCGCGGCCATCGTGCCCTACGAAAATCGTATGAGAACTCGTGGTCGTACTGCTCCAGCAACGTTTGTTCGTTTGGGATCCGTATTTTGGCGGCGAGTCCGTAGTGGTCACTATCGTACTCGATCGCTCTCAAACAGTTTCGGGTCTGTCGATCTCTATTCCTTAGTTGGATTCTGTTATCCATCAGTACTAAGTCCAAAAAGGAACCGGATAATGGGAAAGACGGGATATCCGTCACGTACAACTCAAGTTTGTACTCAATAATATTTTGAAGCCACCAGCTGTGCAACTGCTTTGGATATATCATCCTTTGTTTCTGTTATTGCTTTTGATGTAGTGTCTGATTGTTGGTGATTTTCAGATGCCCTTGTTAGTCGCTTTGGCAACGGCTCCTTTAGTGGGATCCCCGGCTGGCCGGTATCCATCACCTGACTGCCTTTCGGCTCTTTGTGTTCAACGTTAATTTAGTGAATAAATTAAAAAAAAAAGACCAACAGAAATATTTTCGCGAACTCCGCGGACTCGGACCTTGGTACTCCACACCTCGGGTCACTAATTGTTCTATCGAACCAATCCACTACTTGGTTTTCACTTGACAAATTAAGTACTCGTACTTAGCACTCTGTAAACACTTTTTAATGCTAACAAAAATCGTCTGTCCTCGTTAAGAGTTGGAAAGCAACTGACTTATTGATATCACTTTCACAGTCCGTGCGCACATCACTGCAATTGGCAATTACGAGTATTTCTGATAATTTTTCATGCGTGGTATAAAATATGTTTTCAAATTCAACCCGATATTGAGTATCCTCGGACATTTCACCGATGTACTCAGATAACGCTTCGATCTCACTTTGAACCCGTTCAAAATCTCGCATATGCTGCTCTAGTCTCATTTGCCCCACATTGGTCTAGACAAGGGGAGCATTTGGTGATTCACAGAAGGTACCGATCCTCGTAACTTGGCCTTTCAAAGCCTCTCGTTATCGCTTTAACAGTTCCATAATTCTCACGAATTCGACACAGCCACTAAACCGACGATTACGGATTGTGTTTCACTTAAGAAATGCGTTTTTGTGGATTGTTTATGACCACTTGTTGACGGAGACAGTGATAGCTAATTCTCCGACAATTCTCTTTTGCCGATGGCAATTTCGATACTATGACTAATAGCCTTTCGCTTTGTTAGGTGGTGAACAAAGATTTCCGAACAGCGTAATATGCCTGTAGAGATGAACAAGGGAAAATCGTAGTAGAATCGCAGTCGATGCTGAGGATTTGGAAAGATCATATCTGCAGACTGTATAACGGCGATGACGGACCAAATACCGCTTTCAGGCAGAATCAACCTTTCAACCTGGACGATGATGACCAACAATTCCGTCCACCCGACCTGGATGAAGTGAAGATAGCCATATTGAAGCTTAAGTCCAACAAAGATGCTGGAGCGGATGGCCTGAATGCCGAGCTCTTCAAAGCGGCAGGCGATGACTTGGTAAGGAGCATACACCAACTCATCTCTTAAATATGGTTGGATGAAAGTATGCCCGATGAATGGAACCTCAGCATTGTTTGTCCAATTCTCAAGAAAGGAGACCGTGTGAACTGCACCAACTACCGAGGCATTAGTCTCCTTAACATTGCATATAAGATCTTTTCTGCCGTATTGAGTGAACGCCTGAAGCCGTTCGTCAACAACCTGATAGGTCCATATCAGTGTGGCCTCAGGCCAGGAAAGCCCACTGTCGATTAAATTTTTACACTACGGCAGATCTTGAAGAAAACTCATGAGCTTCAGATCGATACACACCACCTATTCATCGATTTTAAGGCCGCGTATGGCAGCATCTATAGAGACGAGCTATACAGAGCAATGTCTAGTTTTGGCATCCCTGCCAAACTCGTCCGTCTGTGCAGGATGACGATGGATAATGCACGCTGCTCCATCAAGGTCGGTAAAGATCTCACAGAGACCTTTGATGTCCAGAAAGGATTTAGATAAGGCAATGCGCTGTCATGCGATTTTTTCAACATCGTACTTGAAAGAATAGTGCAAAACTCACGAGCAAACACAAGAGGCACTATCTTTCAAAAGTCCGTCCAATTACTCGCATACGCCGACGATATTGACATAATCGGGAGAAAGCAGCGTGATGTCAGTGGCGCTTTCGCGAGTATTGAGACGGAAGCGGCGAAAATCGGTTTAGCGGTCAATGAGGGCAAGACCAAGTATATGCTGTCAAGCAAAAAGGACAACCAACACCGACGTCTCGGACAGAACGTCACCCTCGACAGATATAACTTTGAGGTAGTTAAGGACTTTGTCTACCTGGGCTCCGCTATAAATACAGACAACGACACCAGCGCTGAGATCAAGCGAAGAATAACTCTTGCCAACCGCTGTTTCTTTGGGTTAAGAAGGCAATTGAGTAGCAAAGCCCTCTCTCGGACAACAAAAGTCACCCTTTATAAGACTTTAATAATCCCGGTCTTGCTCTATGGCGCAGAGGCATGGACATTATCAAAAATGGATGAGGGTGTTCTTGGTTGCTTCGAGAGAAAAATTCTTCGGGCGATCTTCGGTCCCGTCTGCATTGACGGTGAGTGGAGGAGGAGATACAACGACGAGCTGTATGGACTGTACAACGACATGGACCTAGCCAGAAGAGTGAAGATCCAAAAACTGAGATGGCTGTGTCATGTAGAGTGCATGGACACCAATGTTCCGGTCCGAAAAGTCTTCGAATCCGCCCCCGAGGGACAGCGCAGTAGAGGAAGGCCAAGACTCAGGTGGCGCACGCAAGTGGAAGAGGACCTTAGCCAACTTAGCGTGCGAAACTGGAGACAACTAGCCAGGGATCGAGCTAGCTGGAGAAGCTTGTTGACTGAGGCCCAGGTCCACCCCGGACTGTAGCGTCACCTAAAGTAAAGTAAGTAATATGCAAGTCAGTAGCAGATATAATGTGTATGTATGAAATGAGATTTCACTTATTTACAAGCTACTGCGATCATTAATTTACTATAAAATTAAAATTCGTGCTCTTTAGGACCAAAACACGTCGAAATTGATGTAAACTTCAGGTTGAAGCCACAAGTTGGCTTTTAAGCGCCAAACACTTTCCTTTCAGTCACATCAGCAGGACCTAGCAGGAATAGAACCTTATTTTCTCTGCTAAACTTTCTTTCTGTCTGACTGCAGTGTAAGCATTCGATCGTGTCAGCTGGGAAAGCACGTTCGTTTCGACTGTTTCAGGCCCCTTTCGGAGTTTGTTTCCTAAGCCAGAACTAGTAAAATCAAAGTCAAGTTCAACATCCACATTATTCAATTTGTACATAGTTCCTGGGGGCAGCTTGGTTTTTCAAAAACACATCTTTTCTACCTTCTTAAATCTTGTATTTATCAATTATTCATTGTACCACTGTAAGCCGCTCTCACAAAACACAAAAATACATTTCAAGCTAAGGAGCTTGCCACCTACTTGGATAAAGTCTAATTTTCAGTTGTTATTTGCCTAAAAAGTCGCTTTTCACTTCGCTTACATCAAACAAAGTAAAATTGAAATATTCGCCCAACCTAAGGCTGTTTTTAACCTTAATCATCCTTGTCAACCTTATCAACTCATTTATACCTACGAGTACTATTGGGATGGGTTGCTTTCGAGAAAGCCCATTTCATCAGGGCCAACCAATACGACGAGTATGTATAGTAGACAATAGCCCGTGGGTATTTTATAAAGTTGATTCTTTGTTTATTGCAGAATGTATACTCAATCGACCTTTACTTTTCAATAAACCTACATGTAGCAGACACCAGCAACTCTTCGGGTCCTCGAAGAATTCAATTTAGTGACTGAAAACTTTAGAAGGACGAACAGTCTAAAGTTATGAGCCGGAGGCTCATTTCAAACAAAAGGATGACTGACAACATGTCTGGGGATTCGTCAAAATATGCAAGGCACACAACTTATCCGTATATTTGTAAAATAGTTCTCCCTACATGTACAAACTTTTGAAGACATCAGAGATACAAGAAGTGTGAAGTAGACGTAGACTTTTTTTTTGTGTTTTATGTGTTCCACTTAATCAAAAATCTGTTTTGACAAATTTCATGGAGCAATTTCGACAACAAGTAAACAACAAAACACTCTGCCATGAGAAGCTTCAAAAGGCCACAAATAACTTGCTTCATAACCTGAGGCAAACAACAAAATTAAAAATTCAAGGATTTCTCAATGAAAAATCGTAGTCGACGACATCCTTCGGGAAAGACGCCACGTAACGCATATTTTTGGAATTTTTCTGCCACTTCATATCGTAGTCGAGTGCTTTTGCTATTAACACCCGTCTGCTTGTCAAATTTTAAGACAGAATTTTACATTTAAAATGCAAACAAAGTGTTTTGTCAAAACATCAATGGGGCAAAAGCTACGAACCACGAGGTTTTTGGGTGAATATTTCGAAACAATAACGTCTGACTTTTGGCTACCACAATTCATTGGACTGACCTCTAATGTGAATACTTCTGGGAAAAGTCCCGACTCAAATTTTGGGACAAAATTAGCCGGTTTTAGAATTAAAGTGGGCACGCTTTTTGCGTAGTGAATGTTTTAGTGGTAGTTCCCTTCAATCAGGCCGAGAAGTTGATTTAAATTATTTTCTTCTTGGAATTTACAATACCCTTCGGATGGATGTCTGTTGCTGAAAACACGTCTTCCTTCGGAACGTCTCTAAGTGACCTGCTTGGGGAATTCTTAGATAGAGGCAAAAAAATTTGCCTACAGGTGCTCAGAGATTGAAAAGTTTTGTAATTTATTGAAGCTGTGTGAAAGGCTAATGGGATATTTAAGGAAAGAGCCCGAATTATGGAATAATGTGAACAGAAGTGGGATCTTTGGACACTATCTTCGCTTAATGACTGGTTAAGTTGCCCGCTAATCGACCAGGTTGAAGTTAATCTGGCCGAATTAAAGAGAACTTGGGACAGTAGTGACATCTTCCACACTCAAGCGCGTTACAGAAGATCATAGCATAACCAGGACTGAAAAACAATTACAATGGGTTAGGGACCCTCAAAATTATCAACATCAGTGCTTGCATCTAAATTTAGAGTAATGAATACCTTGCATCCATTCATATTCTATCGAGAATGATTTGTAATGACAGATTGTCTGGGGGCGATGTCAAAATCGGACTCATGGGCATAATAAGGGAGACCTCCTTAGTAAAACAATATCCATTGATTTCGACTCGAAAACAAATATCGATAAGCCGATTCATGCCTGCGTTCGAACTTCTAAGTCCCGATAAAACAGCTGGAATGTGAAATTGATGTCAAGTGCATCGTTTAAAGCTAAGCTTAATAAAATTTCGAATTAAGGATAGAGATACGTGATACATACGTTGTATCATTTCAAATCGTTCAGTCTTTCGTAGTAGACAAGTAAGTCCTTTCGTAGTAGACAAGTAAGTCGAGTTGCTTATGCCTAACACATGAGGCCATTAACCGGTTTGCAGTCTTTCCAACCGAGGAAGATCAGGGAAGTTGCCGAGAGGATTTGTATTGGTATTGTTGGACGTCATCCCTTCCCTAGTTATGCTTACATGAATGAAACACACACTCGTCGATCTCACTTTTGGTGAAGGTTATGTCTGGTTGAAAGGTAACGAAGAGTTCGCGCTAATGTGAATGTCTAATAATAATCCCCTTCAATGCAAGTCGAATATGCATGAGGACTTTTCCGGGTTAATCCGACATATTTGAAGCTCAGCCCGGTATAAATTTCCGAGACTAAGCCAAGACCTTGGAAGAAAGATGAACCTTCAATGCACCAACGGCAGCGCTTACATCCCGGGATATGATCCCGGGGTAACTGCCTAGTCATGAAAAAAGGACGAAAGTTATGAAGCAGCAATAAACTTGGGATATGGACGGACCTGCTATTGACAACCCATGCAAACGAATTAAGAACAACAAGCTTCAGCAAATCCGAGCACGTGGAATGTTGGGTCCCTTAATAGGCCATTTGAACAACTAGCGGAGGCCTTAAACTGCTCTAAAGAACACATTTCCGACATCTAAGAAATGCGAAGGGATGGGCCGGACAAAAAGAAAATGAAAAACTGCGACATCTACTACGGCGATTGTTATCGACGGCAAAAGCAGCGACTATTTGGATGCGGATTTGTTGTTTGAGGCAGACTTAGGCAAGAAGTCTTGAGTTTCCGGAATGTGAATGAGCGTTTCGTAGCAATCCGTACCAGGGCTTAATTCGCCAACATAAGCCTTATATGCGCGCACGCCCCCACAGAGGAGAAAGGTGACGACACCAAAGAAAACTTTTACGAGCTCTGGAACAATACCGCCAAAACGCTATTAGAACTGCCGCTACTGACGTGCTGGGTTTCACTCGGCCACCACAACGAAAACCATTGTTTAATGACGAATGCCGGCTAGCACATCCAGCTAAGTAAAAAGCACGCAATGCGGCACTGCAAAACAGGGACTAGAGCGCCTCACGAGCTCTATGAGCAGAAGAGCAGAGAGGAACACCGGCTTCTCAGGAGGAAAAAGAAAGAGCATGAGAAGCGCACGCTCGAGAAAATTGAAAGACGCTACTCCAGGAATGAGATTTGGAAGTTGTCCCAAAAGTTAAAAAGGAACATGCAATGGAGACTAGCCCTGAACCGAAGCTTGTAGAGACAGACAAGGGGACATGGTAATTAAGTCGCAATCCGTGCGAAGGATTTGGAAAGAACTGTCTTGTAGACAGTATAACGGTGATGACGAACAAAAACCGACGTCAGGCAGATTGAATCTTTTAACAGAAATTCCATCAACTCGACAGAGATGAAATGAAGATAGACCCATCTAAACTTACGTCTTACAAAGCTGCGGCAGTAGATAGCCTGACTGCCGAAAGCGGCAGGCGATGACTTGTTAAGGAGCATACACCAACTCATCTCTTAAATATGGTTGGATGAAAGTATGCCCGATGCACGGAACCTCAGCATTGTTAGTCCGATCCTCAAGAAAGGAGACCATGTGAACTGCGCCAACTACAGGGGCATCAGTCTTCTTAACATTGCTTACAAGATCTTATCTGCCGTATTAGGTGAACGACTGAAACCCTTCGTCAACTACCTGATAGGTCCATATCAGTGTGACTTCAGGCTAGGAAAGTCCATCATCGACCAGATATTCACACTACGGCAGATCTTGGAAAAGACCCATGAGCTTCAGATTGATACACACCACCTATTCATCGGTTTTAAGACCGCGTATGACAGCATCTATAAAGACGAGCTATACAGAGCAATGTCTAGTTTGTGTAGGATGACTTTGGAGAATGCACGCTGCTCCATCAAGGTCGGTAAAGATCTCACTGGTCTGCAATGCTTGATCATAGCAAGAGAGGCTCGATCGGAAAAGGATTTGGCGATCTCTTTTGATTGTAAGCGTCTGACGTCGAAATTCCTTGCAATGTTGGCTCCTCGAAACGTTCGGACATGCATAATACTGGAAGAGTGTCTTACGTTGATCGCAATGTGGTCAATCTGTTTGACCGTGGATTGATCACGAGTTTTCCAAGTCCCCTTGTGAGTATCGAGATGGAGGAACCGCGTGCTAGCTAAGACAATACTACTTTCCGACGCAAAGTCGAATAGCCTGACTCCATTATCGGAGGTGCTGTCGTGAAGGCATTGCTCGTAGGTCTTGTTCAACAGCTCATAGAAGGCATCTTTGGTGTCGTCATCTTTCTCCACTGTGGGGCCGTGTTGGTAAATGTAGCCTTCCGTTTAGCGGATTGCTAAGAGGCGGTTGCTCACAGATACTCAAGACCTCTTGCCCAAGTTTCCCTCCAACAACAAATCCACCGGGCGGATATCGACCACTACCCGATAGTTACCACTTCTACGTAAAATAAACATTTCTACAGCCCCGAACCATCCAAAAACAACTGAGTTATTCCATAAAAAGAAATAACCGAAAAGGACTATCTTTAACCAGCAAAAATTCGTTTAGATATGAAATTGAAACATACAACTTGTGATAGTTGGCTGTGAATTGTGATGGCTAAAACCTTAGTTTCCATTTAAGGTCCTGATTGGTTCAATTGCACTGCCCCCTTTCAGTTCAGCCGGTAACTGTCTTTGAGGTGGTCCTATTCCCCCAGAAATAAACCCGACATCGTAAAAAAAAAATCGCAGACCTTGTTGATTCCAAATTCAGTCTGAAGGACATTCTGTCTGTCTAGTCACTTACATTGATACGCATCGTCATAACAAATTTTATGGATGACTAGAAACTCAATAAAAGTTAAGTTAAATCCATAGAAACCCATAAAAATAGACTTTGCTTCTGTTTGCATTGAATCCATAAAATCTTAGCCCTCACTCGGGATATGAAGAACACCTTTTCACTCCCTATGAAAAGAAAAAGGATTTGTACTGAAAGATTTAGGCTATGGCCAAGTCCCAGCTGTCCCAGCCATCGCAGCCGTTGTCTGCTAATGCTAATCCCTCCACCGGGGCACATTTTTACACCTCTACCATCTGTTCAAACAGACCCTCTTTAAAAATGAAAATTTAATAGCTCCTCACACCAGCTTGAGTTAATTTGTTAAATAGCACAAAGGGTGTCAGGTACGGTGTCACTGTCAGTGTCAGTTCCAATGTCAATGTCAATGAGAAAATGTCTGTGCCAACTTTAGTTTGTCTCGGCTAACCGTAAATAAATTAAAACAAATGACTTTGTCAACGATTCTGTGGCAGGGCTCTATTGTTTCTTTTCAGTATTTGCTTAGCTCAATTTTAAATCATCAAACGTTTTCGTCTTGTCGTTCTAATTAATACGAACAAAGGTCGTCAACGGCCAAACCGAAAGTATCATGAAGTACTCGTAGTTTGGAGGTATCCCGTATTCCAACAATTTCCCCGAGTAGATATTGCAAAAGCTTCAAATCAATATTAGCTCGCTTTAAATCGTTCACTCTGTAAAGGTTTTATCTTAATTAAGTGGTTGCGAACCAAACGTTGATGGTGATGGTGTTGGGTATCGGAACTATGGTATATCTCGATTCAGACTTCCACCGAACGTTAAGTCAAAAAATTAACGAGCTCCTGGTATCAGGAATATTTTAAAATTTGCGACAATAATTCTGCTTGCTTAAAGGAGCACATCTGAGAGCCACATGTGTGTACAGTGTATTCATGAAATTTTGATGCGTCCCGTTCGATACTACTCGTACCGAATTCCAGGAGATGAGGAAAACGAAAATAAACATTATCCAAGTCGTGCACACATAAATCATTTCTGTCCTCAGGATACTTAAAGTAATTCTCCAAACGACCTAGACTGGTGGGTACCAACCTACCCTGAGATAGAAGGGTGGGTTTGTAAACTACACCTCAATCATCTGGGGCCAATGTCAGTCAAGTATGTACCGTCCCAGACCAAGATTCGACTACTTGCCTTCGTCTATTTAAACGTTACGTTCACATATCATAAAAAGCAAATTGTTACGTCGTCAGCCTCCCCTGTCGTTTATCCAATGCTTACGTTGTTGCGCGACGTACGTGTCTGTGAAGTGGGCTTTTCCAGAATTTTTATGTTGAATGATGTGTGGATCATATGTCTGGGTTGCTTACATACATACGAATACACACACCCGTCATATTCTCCGGAGTATTTATCCTGATGGCACAACCCACGACACATCCCACGCAAAAACTGCCATGACGAAGGACGTTGCGATGTCAGAGCAAACCTGAGGCTTTAGGACTTGAGAAATTTGAAAAATATTTTGGAAATTTGTTTTTTGTTTCCTTGCTCAGGCCTTCGCCTAGGGGTATTTGGATTCTAATACGTTGGAAGTTACATGAAAAATTAATGAGTATTCAGTCTGAAAATGTATCTTCTTAGATTCCAAATGGTCAGGCCATGTTTTCATTGATCAGGAAATGTGCCTGTGGGTTGTAGGTTTAGGTATCCCTCTTCGTTCACAGGGATGTATTTCATTTCCGTTGACAGAAAAGATGTCTTGCTTTTTGGGGATATGATATTTCCGTCTGATTTCTTCAATCTCCCGTCAGGATATATACGATATAGGGCAGGTGTCCATTTAAAATTCATCAGTTTGCACAGATTTTCTTTGCTGCTGTTACACTCTAACGATGAAGGCGGCTTGCTGCCTAATGAAACATTGAAAACGATTTTTAAAAATGAAAACAGGAAGACAAGTCGAAAACAAAGACAAACAAGGAAACAATTCGATACTGTAGGTGCTACGGCTTTTAGGGAGCAAATCTTAGCTTGAGACTAAAGACATATAGACTGAGGGGTTAATATATTTGAACGGATTAAATTGAGTCATCACATGCCCATAATCTACCGGGACTATGACCTTTGCTGGGACATTGGACATTGTGTGCGGGTAAAACCATCATTCCTTTTGTTTTTGTCGATGAATCTGGCCCGTTCTTCTGATGTGAATCCCGTCAACTTTAACTACAACCAATGATTAGAAGCTGTAGAGATAGCGATGTCCAGTGTTGCAACTATTTTCTACACATCAAATATGCTTATTTCACCTCACAGTGGTAACCATCGGGTACTGGTCAATGGCTATCCGGACTAGACTTGCCCAACTGAAAAGCGTGACCAGCAGACAAAAGCGCTATAAACGGAGCAGCGATGAATTCCCCAGATGGAATCAACGGTAAAGAAAAATCTCGAAACAAATGATAACTTATCCGGGCTACTCCCACATATTTGGAACTGAGGCCGGTAAGGATTTCCGACTCCTAGTCAGAGTCTTGGAAAAGAGATGGTAGACGATGAGCTGTTTATGGATCAACGGCAGCGCTTATGTCCCATAACGGGTTACTGGCTTTGGTTTAATCGACCCCTCGCCCTAGGGGTATCAAAAATGAAACTACCCTTTCAGATTGGGGGTTGTATTGCCAGAGTAACTGCATGGCCATAGAAAAGGGACAAAAGTTCCGAAACACAAACAAGACTCGCATACAGGAGGATCTACTGTTAACGACAAATGCAAACGAATTAAGGACAACGAACATCGGCTAAAGACATGAAATGTCAGATCCCTTAATAGGCTAAGTACAGCTAAAAGCTAGCCGAGGCCCTCGACTGGTTCCAAGAAATGCGATAGGATGAGCCGGACAACATCTACTACGGCGATTATTATCGACGACAATAGCACTGCCTACTTGGATGCGGAGTTATCGTTGGAGGCAGATCCAATAATGGATTTAGGCTAATCGACTTTGCGGCGGGTCGAAGCATTGTCGTAGCAAGCACGCTGTTCCCACATCTCGATGTAGAGAATTCCTGATTTATCAGACATCAACCCGATTGGCCACATTGCAATCAACGCAAGTATTGTGCATTTCCATACTTTCCAAGGAGCCAACATCGACTCGGACCATTTCTTTGTTGTTGCCAAGGTACGGTTACAAATATCGCGAACATCCAAAGTAAATCAATTTCTGTGAACAATCGCAAGATATCGCCAAATCTTTTCCGGTCGTGTAAAAAAGACATGCCACTGACACAAATCCTGAACCGAAGCATGTAGGGTCGAACAAGGGAACATCATAGTAGAGTCGCCGTCGATGTTGTTGATTTGGAAAGAGTATATCTGTAGATGCCAGGTAGAATGAACATTTCAACCTGGGCGATGTAGACCAACAATGCCAGTTGTTACATCTAAGCTAAAATCAAACAAAGCTTCTGGACTGCCTGTGTTCCAAGTTCTTTAAAGTGGCAGACGATGCCTGGAGTTTTGTGTATTCTGACTCTGTTGTTCTGTCTGTCCTGCCCCAAGGTATCGAACTACATTTCGACATGCAAGTGGCTGCCCATATTGTCCCACAATCGAAATCTTTCTCAAATTCTTTTTGGTATCCTTAGAGGTTTTCGACTTTTGAAAATTAATCTTTAACTTACAGTCATCGCTTTATTGCTTAATCACATCGAAGTCATGTTGCATGTGTGTATTAATGGCCTCAATTTTTGCTCGTCTGCGTACGGTATGGTATGGCAAAGTGAGCGCACAGATTGGTTCTTTTCCACCTGAGATGTTGGACTGGATTCACGAACTGACCGTACCCTTGTTGCAAACCATTTTAAATATTAAACCAGTAGAAGTCGCATCGCCACACATGCGGCGCCGCAGTGATTTACTTATGCCCAATCCCTCTAACCATACAGTATCAAATGCCTTTCCTAAGTCGACTAGGGAGGCAGCCGTGGATTGTTCCACTGGATATCTGAAACCAGTTCAGACACGACAAGAATCACATCATGCCTTGCCTTGAAACCTAATTGATTATCCAGAACTATATTTTCGTCCTCGACCCACTGAGTTAGAACCCCACTGATCTCTTTTTCGAAAACTTTACTGATATTTGGAAGAAGACTTATCGACCGGAGGGAGATTCGCTGGACTAATCGTGTCTTTGTCTTTTTTGGGATGCACCTCAACTGTCTTCCAATGTGCTGGATAATGTGCTTTATCCACTGCATTATTTAACAGAGTAGAGTATACGTGCATCGCTACTAGAGAGAGATGTCGAAGCAAAATGTGCGGTATCCTATCGGTAACCTCTGATTTTTCACTTTGAAGTGGTTCGAAGATCATTAAGAGCTCTTCCTTCGAAATGGATGGGGGCTCATCACACTGGCGATGACATTATTTGCCATAGTTTTGTCTAAGTTGTCGACTCACCAGTTTAATATGTATTTCATTTTGAAAGTAGAAATTGTAAAAAGGATTCGATATTCCAGATAGTGACTCTAGTTGGTGACATCATTTGCCTTATACACATTCTAGAAAGCCACTCCTAAAGCTTCTACCTTCTCCTGGTGATCTTCGACCATAAAAAAGTTGTCATTATCAATAGCTACTTGTGGATCTATGCCTGCTATTATGAATAATTGTTCGTTGAGGGTCGTTGGGCTGATCTTTAAACACGAAAGGTCGTTTTGATCCTCCAAGTTTAGTTTTATGTTTCTTACAGGAGCACTGCCCGGTAGCTCCCTCTTATTGATATCTGGAAGTTTTTGATTGACGACTTCAGTGTCTGTCAGTATACTGATTTGACAATATTTTTAGTCCCGAACGCAGTCAATTTTTTTGTTGGTGCAGTGGACGGACTACCCGTCGCTTTTAGATCGAGTGGGTACGTAACACTAACTTGACCCCAACAATTATGTTTTGTAGTAGGTTCCCTCTAGTGTTGGGTATATTATTTCTTCAATCTCTATATTGTGGGTTGAAAATCTCGCCGATTTGTTTTATTTTTTTTAGATTTAGACACCACGTGCGACCGCTGTCCACTTAGGATGCAGATGTAAGCAATGCATGTGTCTGGCACTTCGAACCGTCTTATATTATTTGAATTTCCAAATCGCAACACCATCTTTTTGTGTGTAGTTGGCTCGGTTTCTTCGTATGAGTTCATACCATTCGGTGCCTCATTTTGTATTTTTTTGATAATCATGGCTTGCTCTTTGAGCAGCTTGAACAGCGTGGTTCTTCGTTTGACCCTTATAAGTAAATTTAAATCGCTCCGCCATGTTTGTACCCGTCATGACTTGCGGTGCTTTGTGCTCAAAAGTAAAGCGTAGATTTGGTCCACAATGGTAGCCTGTTTTTAAATCTGACGTCGTAGCTGAGCCAGTTGACCCTTTAAAGATAACAAGGGGCATGGGGGCCTACCTTCGCTTGTTGTACTATACTTCTCCTACCTCCAGCCATTAAGGCGTAGCTAATTTGAGAAGTAACGGCTGTTGTTTAAATATTTATATGTATGATTAGGGCTTAACCTCCACATTTTGATGGCGAGCCAGATAAACTTTCACTACGTTCTGGAATTTAGGGCAACTCCGATGGTTCAGGAAAGTTGGCATTTGTCGATGCGGTGATTTGTGGCCCACTCCATATTAAACACATCGAAGTTGCATTTGGTAATTCGACGCAGCAGAGCTGAACCTTTGATGGTGAACACTTTGTAAAAGGTTTTCGCTCCTCTTTATATTTTTCCCATTTTCCAACTTAGTAGTCTAGGACTTTAATACTTCTTAGACCATCCAGTTTGCTGTTGGGACTGAGGTGAACGAAGAAAGACGGTAGTTTCCATTCACATCTCCCTTTTTTGTTGCTTTTGTTGGTTTTTTTGTGGATACAATTTCTAATTCTTCTGCCTTTGAACCGTTTTTATTGTTGCTGGCTGTGTGACAGTTTTGCACTTCTCTGCTGTTGTTGTTATTGAGAATTTTCAGTATCTTGTAGTTTCTCGATATTTGTTCTGCTTAAATAGCCAGCACTCGTTCTTGCATCTGCTTTATACTGCTACTAAGGGATTTCAATTCTTCTTCTTCGACTTCTGATTCCGACCGAAGTTGTAGCGGAGTAGCACAAAGCGCAGAACACTAAGCGCTCTACCGGTCGACGGCGCTGAATGTTTTGCGGGCTCTGAACGCACCCATGAAAGAGCTGTCAAAAGAGCTCAAGAAAAAATTCAGTCGGTTCTTGATTTTTTATGTGTGATGACATCGTTCTCGCTTCCCGTCAAATTGTCTTTGCAAACTTTTATAAAATGTATGAAATTAACTTTCATAAATATATTCGTGAATTATTCGAATAAGACTTTTCTTGCATATATTTATACGAGTGGCGGACGTATGATAAACCAGTTATCGCATCAGAGCATACGGTGATATCGTTCGCGTGTCTATTAATATCGACGCCAGCCTATACCGGTGCGTTGCAGTAACGGTAAGTTATCTGGCGGATACAGCGACTCGACAATACCATCGATCAATGCCAACTATCCAGCAGGCACAGCGACTTATCATATACATTTCGAATCACAGATCATCTAGTGGGCACAACAAACCAGCAGTTTCATTCCACAAATTCATCAAAAAGGCAAAGCTATTCTTAGACCCCTTTGTAGTGCCCTTCTCCACCGTTGAAGGTCTATAAGTTATCACTATCGTGTTGCTTATTTGTTTCCTCTGCTATTACGGCCTCTTCCCTCTCACAAACCTCTGACTTCAAAGAGAAAGATAAAGACAAAGAGAAGCGTTTAACAGGGTTGAAGGTCGACTTTACCTAAACCTATCTCTTCTATTTGAATCCTGAAAGTACTCCCTCATCGGATAATGTATTAGCAGCATCCGCACCGATTTGACCATACTCTTTTGTTTAGCGAAAAAGCCAAACACGTCGTTTCAAGATGGTCTGTGAACGGTTGGGGGCTTTTGATCCTTCAGTTTCCAGGCACAAGCCTTCAAGAACAGCACGAGCCACCTGTATATTCCACTGGAGTAAAGGTTGAACCTCCCCTGCACTATCTCCATCGGTTTATCTTAATCTACAAAACATGTCAAAGAAATAGCGCAGAGAAGTTATCGAAATAAAAAAGTCAAGCAACTCCTGTGGCAGCTGCTAAATCGGAATGCGTGCCGCCGCCACAGTCAAGAAGACGAAGGGATTGTCGCTATTGCAGGTATCAAATTTTATAGGAATAATCCTGCGGGAGTACCTCGTTTAAAAACTTAGCATCTAGCCTTGGTGTGGTGGCAGATTTAAAATATCCACCGTGATCTTTTATTATTTTGGAGACTTTCGCCGAAATCTGACCAACAGCAGTTACTAAGGAAAGGTTTCTTCATATTCATACAGCTTTTTTGAAGTCAGAGCGTAGCCATAAGTCTTTGACCAAAGATGATCTTTCTAAGTCAATCGGAAGATAGCTTATCATTTCCGAATTAATGTCGCCAACTTTAAGGTGGCTTCCAATTAGACGATCAGTTTCACAAAACCTGGATGGATTGCCAATAACTATAACAAAATCAATGAATTGTGAAGTGAACTTTTCATTCTTTAACAAATCTTAGAGCTGCTTGTTGCACTATGTATCGGACAGGGTTAAAGTGAATTTGGGATTAAACATAAAAAGAAGTAGAAGCGCAAAGAATACTATGAACTACACCGAATTCAACAAAAGAATATTGTCAAGCCTCTACATTCCCATTCTGAAACCGATACTCAAATGATCAAATTGATAAACACTGATTGTGTACTTAAACTCCAATTTATCAAAGCAGACAGGACTTAGTAGACAAGCAAAACAAATTCCAAAACAATAAATCACAGCCGTTGATTGCAAAAGGCCCACGGAAGACACTCATAATACCTCGATTATCTTTATTGTCATGATGATCTGCTGACATCTGATAACTATTTGGTTTCATCCTAAATTAACTAAACAGTCGAGTCGCTGTCATCCAAATCAATTTATCATCTGGCTTACGTGACATAGTTTCAGTTTCAAAAATAAAATCTCCCCTTCTCTTTGGGTCATTGTGGAAGTATTAACTCCACTTGTAATGTAATTCGGATTGTAACTCCTCCAGCAATCGACACATCAACAAGAACACTAAAAAGGCATCCTCTCGACTTTGAAATCGATAATACAAATACATCTTGAAACCCACACGTGTCTGTTTCTCTTATCTCCTTTACCTCCCTTCAATTCTCATAGACCATTCTCTACAGAATAAGACACTCAGCACGATATCATATCCTTACCACACTTCCTGTTAAATTCACAATTTAATCAAAACCCTCTATCTCCTCCCTGCAGAAGGCCAGTGTGACACGAACAATTCCACACAACACACATCCACTTAGCTTATGGATTTCTCATCCTTGACCTAGGTTTTGTTCTACTCATGTGCGTTCGATAGATTTACGATTGAGACCATACCTTCATAATGTGACTGTTCTTCCCCCCAATCATCTGTAAATACATTTCATGTTTCCATTAGGCACTCTGATCACTGTTAAGCTGCTTAATGATGTCACAAAAATAATCATTCACTATTGGGATAAGTGACGGTCCTTATTCACGTCTCCAAGGCGTACGTTCTCGTACATATTCAACTTTTCGATTAACTCAACCTAGCCCAACCCTTACACATAACATGAGAATGTTGAAACTTGCGGAGAACTCGGTACTTATCTGCTTTATATTTGCCCAGCGCTCAATCAAGACGACACAGAGTAATCCTCACATACATGTCAAACGCCCTATACCTGCTCCTAATCACATTCACGTGAGATGTGAAGCCATCTTAGTAGCACTTCCTGGCGCATGCCTAGAACAATCCTTAAATCCTTCTTGCCACCAAATGACGATAGTAATGGCAACATTTATCATGTACCTCACTACTGCGAACAGGCATTTATGACAGTTCTTGAATAGGTTCCTCCTGATTGCATTCATCAAATATTTACTTGTTCTTCACAGCGGCAAATGAGTTGAGCGTCATAGATGTGCAGGAATAGGTTCCTCTCTCAATCTCCCACGAAACTCTACATCACAACGTTTCAGAGCTATGTGATTCCGAACAGATTCTTCGGATTTAATTTTTTCTAAAGTCAGTTACGGATACGGGTACTGTACCACCATCATACGAGTACCGCCCTAAGAGTGAATGATGGGTGGTGAATGGTTAATGATTATTGTACCAATGGTAGTGGTTGTGTCTCTGGGTACAATGCTCCCCAGCTCCCATTCCCTAATGGCATCATCTAATGGAGGGTAAATTTTTCAGCATCCTCAAACTCAAACTTGATAATAATGGTCGCGTAAGAGCCTCGTATCCATTTATCTGATAGGGTCGAAAGTATGTAGAACATCCGACACAGATTCTTAATTTGACGATCACAGATTCCATATTAAAGGGGGCTGGTGCCTTCGAAAATGGTATTCCTTCTCGCCTTTAGCCTCGTTTAGAACGCGCTGGTTTTATCTGAGTCAACATCTTTTCCCATTCAGACGTAACGAACACGGATTTGAATACTATACATGTTAGCTTCACCGACTTGGAAGGGTTAATGTGCGGGAACGTAATTGGAAGAGTTAATCTCTGCGGAGCAATTTCTTGACTTCACATGTATCACGTGTATCCATATGCACAGAGTATGGAGTGTTTCATTTCGGTTTTATGGAGGAGAATAACTTGGGGCAAAGGATTACTGTTTTTTCATTTCTCAAACACAAAGGACTGGGACGGATGCCGTTCTTAACGTATGCAAAATAAAACTGAGGATTTTTCCATTACTTGTTTTGTGTGAGGGCACACAAGTCGATCTCGAATAATTTTCCAAAGTGACACTTTCAATTTCAATGGCTGAGCTTTACCATTGTAGGATGGGGCTATAAGCGTACAGTATGGCGCACAAGACAATGTGTCGTCTAATTATGAAAAGATGAAAGCTCGGACTTTCGGACTCAAACTATTGAAAGAGTACACAGTGTGGCAAATAATATACCGGACACGAGATATATTTTGCTTGAACATGCGTTTTAAGGCTTGAGTCTTTCTCTACTATCTGTCAAAACTTCATGACATTTTACAGTTATAAAATTATATATCCGGAGCACCTTTGCATTTGGTGTTTAAATTTTAACATGGGACAAAGAGAGGACAGTAGTTTTCAAGTGGCATAAAGATTTTTTGGGCGACAGAGAGACACTGCAAGATGAAAAACCCAGAAAGGCCAATTTCAGTTAGGACGCGTGAAATGATCCAAAAAGTACGTGATTTTGTTGCAGAAGATCGCAGAGCTTTACTGAGGGCTTAAACATCAACAAGGAGACTATTCGAGTCATTTTTTACGAGGATTTGGGCAAAACAAAGTTGGTCTCTGTTGCACGATCAAAGACCGAGTCATACAGGACTGATTGTTCGTCAATTGTTGGCTTGAAATCAAGTGTATGTGTATTTTAAATTATCAGACGTATTCAGCTGATTTGGCACCGTGCACCTTCTCTTTTTTTCCCGAAAGGATACTTTTTCGACGACATTCCGAATATTTAAGCAACTTCGACACGGCCACTGGAGGCGATCCCGCCAAATGGACTTAAGCGGACATTTGAATCACTATTGAATCGCTAGCAGAATATTTCCAATCAAACACCGACAAGTAAACAGATATTATATTGTCATCAATACATAGTATAAAACAAAGTCGCTTTCCATGTCTGTCTGTTTGGCCGCTAACTCCTCCTAAACCACACAACGGATTTTGCATCAGTCTTCACCATCTTGTTCACGGAAGGTTTACCATATATGTATACATAGGTACGATAAAACCTAGTTAGGTTTTTTGTTAGTAGAAAAAAGAAATATTTTGGTACCAAGTCGCCGAAAAATAAATTTACATTGCTTACGTAGGCTAAAATTTAAGAGATACGAGTACATACTTAAAAGCGCCTACACAAGAGGCAATTTGTACACAAAATTTCTACGACATTTTAGTAGGGATAAATTGTGTGCGACGCTACACACATCCCAATTTGCCAGTCCAATGTAGGATTTCGTAAGGGTAGGTACTCGTAGTCATGTCGCTGTTGTCGAAAAACAAAAAATATGGATTACCTACATCTTCTTTTCATTTTCAAACATATTGTGGTTCTACTTGCAACAAATCTGTATTCCATAGATTCTGAGCGTGGAACTGTGGCAATTATTGCCTATACAGGTCCCAATTTTTACGAAGTTTTGGAGGGGAGAACAAAAATTGTGAGATTGCCCACGTGAATCGGCCTATTCGGTTTTATGGTTGCAAGTTGCAATCGGAAATTAAGAAAGTAGGCCAGCACACACAAGACAATTTTCATCCCGGGATACAACGTTGTACAACGTTGCCACATGTGCACTGTTGAGTGGCAGGAACGTGGGTTGCCACATTTCCATCTGCCGATATGGTAAGTGAACAAAATGAGGCCGGATCAAACAAGGGACTCCAGCTGAAGGTTTCCCTAGAGTTAAAAATAACTGATACTCTTGGGAGGGTCTTTGTAGTTCGTCCCAACAACAGTGAATGTTTTCACTTGAGGATACTACTTCACATTGTTAAGGGCGAGTCACGTTTTTCACACTTCAGAACTACTCGTATACAAGGAGTGACTAATCTCTATACCTATATATAAAAATCAATGTTGGTGCCGTTATACAAAGGAAAAGGCGACACTCGAGAATGCAACAACTACCGTTCAATCAAGCTGATGTCACACACAATGAAAATCGTCGAAAGAGTCTTAAACGAACGTCTTCGGCAAATAATAAAGCTCGATAATAGCCAGTGTGGATTTGTTGAAGGAAGATCGACGGTGGACGCTATCCAAAGCCTACGAATAATAATGGAAAAGCACCGAGATTCGTCTAAGGATTTATACATGGTATTTATCGACATCGAGAAAGCATTCGATCGAGTGCCTAGGGATCTCATATGGGCCGCGCTGAGGTCTCAAAACGTACCGGAAACGTATGTTAGAATATTACAAGACATGTACGGAAACTTGAAAACTGCGGTTAAAAGCTTAGCTGGACTAACGAGAGAATTTCCAATTAATGTCGGAGTCAAGGAAGCGTACTTAGCCCTTTCCTTTATAACGTAGTATTCGACTATCTTTTAAAAGACTGAATGCGCGAAGCAAATGTAACGCCAATTCTCTTCGCTGACGACGCAGTTATACTTAGCGATAACGTCGGAGATTTACTGAACACCTTAGATTCATGGAAAAATGCGCCACAGAGAAACGGGTTTAAAATAAGTCGTTCAAAGACGGAGCATTTGACGTGCCCATTTGCGCATCCGTTGCGACCTGTTCCGGATATAATGTTAGACGGAATAGTTCTTCCGAAAAGCACTATCTTTAAGTACTTAGGATCAATCGTTAACATGGAAGCGAAATGTGACGGCGACGTAAACTACAGAGTGAGTGTGGGATGGATGAAATGGCGGGAAAATTCGGAAATCTTTTCCGACCGAAAATTTCCACTTAAATTGAAGGGGAAACTCTACACCACGGTTGTTAGACCAGCTCTTATATACGGTTCACAGTGCTGAACAATGTACGAAGCGTTTAAAAACAAAATGACGGCAGCGGAAATGAAAATGTTGAGGATGTCTAGTGGAGTCACTAAACGCGATTGCATTAGATCTACTCGTATAAGAGGAAGTCTACATATATAGAATTCGGTAACCGAACAGCTTGAGGCGAATAGAATAATGTGGTCGGAAAAAGAATTCATGGATTACTCAGATGGCAAATGCGCAACAACGCCTGGGGCTAACCACTGAAGCGACACAGGACCGAGCATTATGTAGACGCGTACTGCGGTCTGCGACAATAGCCAACCCCATAAGCGAAGTAGCAGCGATGCAGTAAAAATGGGAAACTCGTTACGCATAAGTTCGTATAACGAGGAAAGGGCTAATAAAAGGATAAGAAGAAGAATGTTGGTTTGTTTGTCCTGTATAGACTCTTAAATGGTAAGAGATAGAGCACTGATGTCTTTGGCAACTTTGTTCGGAATTCTGTGAAAAAGGTTTTGGTACCAATTTTTTATTTTTTTATTTATTTTTTATAAATATATAAATATATTGTACATATGTATATGCTGACTTTTTTTAAATTCGATTTTTTTAATGTGCGTAGCAACGCGCGCCGGGTACAACTAGTAATACCTATAAAGCAGAATGCAAAGCGATGAATCTCCCTAATATACCTTTCCTAATAGAAGTGTTGCTGCGAAGTCAGATACTTTTATCGGTTATACATTTGCAAATCAACTTCAATACTACATACTGTGCCGGAAGACACTTGCTTTAAAATTCAATCCAAAAACTGAAAAACAAATTCACTCTCCATTTCGAAGGAGTCGGTGATTTTCAATTCCAAATTTCACTTAAAAGGAAATATTCAAAATTTGCAAGTGAACCTAATTGTATCTGCTGTCGAGAAAAAATATGAGTCAATATAAGGATCTTGTGTTTCCTCTGATTTTTGAAAATCTAAGTCGGAAAGCGCAGTTTGGTAAGGTTTTTCCTAAAAAGGATTGCAGAAATTGAATTTAAATTTAAATTTTATTTTTCCTTTGTTTTAAAGCCGAAACTCCACATAAGCTGTTAAGAGATATACAGCAAGCTCTAGAATTAGAGTCCGTTACCGAACCCAATTTGAAGAAAGAATTCGAAAAAGCTGTTGATGTGGGCATAGACATGGGTATCCTTTCATTTAAGGATGACAAGCTGGAAATGCCACATTTAGAAAAGAACAGGATAGCAGCTCTAGAGCCAGAAAATAGCCGAATACGGAAATCCAGAACTTCAAGCGACAGCTCTGGACACGACGAAGACGTGGTATGAAGAATCTCCTAAACATAAACTGCATATAACTGACTTTTTTTAGGATCAGGAGCGAGTAAGAAATCGAACGAGGAACAGGCGGTCGAGAAGGTCGATGTCGCGTAGTCGCAGCCGCAGAGGCAACAGAAGCCCTAGGGTCAGCAGAAGGCGTAGAGCCACCAGAAGACGTTAAACCCGAAGAGCTAAGGCTGATTGAAATGTTATTGTCTTTAAAATTTTAAACGTGAAGCATGTTTAGGCTTGAAATTATAGAAAGTTAAATAAATTTGACTTACAATTTGGAACTTCGTTGTGCCATCATACTTGCTTCTTCCTCAGCAACATTTCCCTTTGTAATTTCTGGGTGACAAGAAAACTTGTGAGTTCTAGAGGCTTTACTAGATCATTCTTAAGTCTCTGATAATATCGCTTTCGCCTTATATGACGCAAAGCCAACGAAGCGTTAACATATCGAAAAAGAAAGACAATGTGATTGAAAGTGTAGGGGAAACACTGGTTGCAAACCTAGCGTCAATCCCATTAGTTTAGTCTTATTTCGTCCGCTATGTGAAGACTGGGCCCTCGCCTAATTATGAAAGGAATTTAAACTAGTTGTTTCCTCGATAACGACACCATCCTTTGGAATGATATCGCTTATCCCACACCCGAATAAGAGTATCAGACTAAAAGAAAGGGCTTGGGACGGCTGTCAGGGTTAGAGAAATATATTTTCGGTCCGATAAGATCAACCCGACAGAGGGAAACCGAAAAAAAAAATAAACGAGCCAGGAATGACTGCAACGCCTTTCTTAAGCTCTTTTGTCGAAAATGCGTGCAATTGGGATGGATGACTCTCTTCTTCAATGGATTAGAAATTACCTTTCGGAATGTCCAATTCAAGTTGTCTTGAATATCAAGTCTGATAATCACAAAATAAATGCTGGTGTACCCCAGGGCTCCATTCTGTCTCCGACACTCTTTTTAATTTTCATCAATGATCTCTTGTCTGCTACTTGTAATCCAATTTACTCCTTTGTTGACGACAGTACTCTCAACTTTTCATATTTGTTCCCGGACTCACGTTTCTGCTCTTCGGCTGTAGAACGGGAACGGCAGCGAATGTTAAGCTCATTAAATTCCGACATAAACAGCATAACCAATTGGGGAACTACCAACAGAGTGGAATTTAATGCTTCCAAAACACAATGCTGTCTGCTGTCGCTTAAGCGAAATTCAAATACCCAGCCATTATCCCATGAATGGCATTTGCATCGTTGAAACCGAAAAACTTTCCATTCTCAGTATGGTGTGTCAATGACAACTTACGTTGAAATGACCACATATTCGAAGTCGCCAAAAATGCTGCGAAATGTCTAGATTTTCTTAAACAATGTAAGAAATATTTCACCCCCTCTGATCTGGCTTCAATACATAAGGCTTTCATCTGCCCAAAATTGGAGTTCAATGCTCATATCTGGTCAGGTACCCCCAAGGACATCTTTGCACCTACTAGATAGGATTCAAAATCGTGCGGTAAAACTAATACGTGATACTGATATTACACAGTCGATTGACACCCTCGACCACCGGCGTAATGCCTCCTGTCTAACCCTGTTCTGCCGCTATTTTCACCACCTGTGCTCCTCAGAAATTGCCAGAAGCATTCCGTTCCTTCAGTGCTCCTCAGAATTTGCCAGAAGCATTCCGCTCCTTCAAACCTCCAACCGTAACACCCGTCTTGCCCCCGAACACCCGAATAACTCGCTCATGGAATGCCCTGCCGAGCTATTGTTATTTCCTAGTCATTATAACCTCCAAACATTCAAGACCAACGTACATCGGCACCTCTCATTCCTTCCTCACTAACTTTCAATCGGCCGCGCTGTGTGCAATCATTTTATGGGTACTAACAACCCCTCGAGCGCGCGCTCCTTTAAACCAATTTTTGCCATTCCTTACTGACACTTTTACAGTCCAGCTAGCATTCTCCATCGTCATTTTGCACAGCCTGACGAGGTAGACTAAGCTCGACATAGCTCTCTATACATTATTCACTTATATGCCATTACTTTTTCAGTTTCCTATCGTATATATTTTGCCGATTAAGGACCAATCAGAGCTTAAACCGCACTGATAGGTCCCACACAGATCGTTAATAAATACGTTCGGGCAGTACACAAGATGATAGAGAAGATATTTATGCGATGTTAAGGAGACTGAAGCCTCTACAATTGTCGCAGTAGAGAGCATCTGCTTCTTGGATCTGGCATGCGACGATAAAATTCCATTCTTTAGGCATGCTTTCAGCCGACCAAATCTTGGAAATCAAATCATTCATGCTCTCTACCAAATCATATCCCCTTGCCTTAAATAGCTGGGTGGGTAGGCCGCTCGGTTCACTAGCCATGTTTACTTAATCTTGTATATTGCTATCCTCACCTGGACGGCTTAACCCCCAGTAGCCATATTTTTCTTAATCTTGTATATTGCTATCCTCACCTGGACGAATGTGCTGGCTTACATTGACAAGGTTGAGGTTGGGTCCCCGCCTTATTATTAAAGCTTTTTCCATCAATGACGTTGTCTAATACAAAGCGGGGGTGGTACCGCTAGAGTTAGCAGCCCCCGGACTTCGGTCCGGGCCTAACTTTTTAGGTAGACCCCCTTGTAAGAGCGTCATGATGGCTGTGGCTTAAACCTAAAATACAGGGAAGGTGCACCTGCTAGTTTTGGGTGTGTGGCCCTAAGAACAGTAATAGGTTTTGGGTAGACCTCGACTCATACCAAGGGTGGAACTGTGCCCTCAACACAATTCTGAATTGGTATTAAATGAATGGCAAGGCGTATCCTTTCTTCCATGAATGTATGGGCATCCCGTGAACTTAAGTTTTCAAGACAGGTGTTCACGCAAAACACAAAATCCTATGTCCAGGTTGAATGCTTTGTTCTCTCTTACAGAACATAAAAGGTCTTCCCATATCCTCTGTAGCGACGATGACTCAACAATTATGTTTCTTCGTTGGTCTCTCTCTGCAAGCCTTATTGCGGTCTTATAGCCCTGGCATGTTCTTTGTAGATTCTCGTAAAATTACCGAACATTGTTCTTGGCGCAGCACCTCTCTATTACCTCGATCGCGCATCTCTCATGATTTTTAGTTTTCCTCCGAAGAAGTCGATGTTCTTTAGATACTTCTGTTTTGCTGGTAGAGCTATCAGATTGCTCGCGTTCTTCTATACAAAGACGCTTCGACGAGCGAGTTATTTCCCATGGTGGTAATCGGGTGAAGGTCAGCGCATGGGGTACGACTTTTCTAATTTTTTCTTGGTATGAATGCCACTGGATTTCCAGGACTTAGTCAGGGTCTTGGAAAAGAGATGGTGGCGGACGAGCCCTATAAGGGCCAACGGCAGCGCTCACATCCCGGATCGGGTTACTGGCTTCGGTGTCCTAGGGGCACTCAAAATGGAACTGGTCCTCCAGGTTGGGGGTTGTGCTGCCGGGGTTACTGCCTGGCCATTTAAAAAAAAATTAAGTTACGAAGCATCAACAAGCCTCGGATTTGGACGGATCTACTGTTGACAACCCAAGCAAACGATTTAAGGACAATGAGCTTCGGATATGCACGTGGAATGTTAGATCCCTTAATAGACCACGTGCAGCCGAGCAACTAGCGGAGGCCCTAGACTGCTGCAAAGCAGACATAACCGCCATTCAAGAAATGCGATGGGATGGCATGTGAGCGAGCGCCTCGTAGCAGTCCGCATCAAGGCTAAATTCGCCAACATGAGCCTTATATGCGCGCATGCCCCCACAGAAGAGAAAGATGACGACACCAAGGATGCCTTCTACGAGCTCCTCAACAAGACCTACGAGCAATGCCCTAGCTATGACATTAAAATTGTCCTCGGTGATTTTAATGCAAAGCTAGGAAGAGAGGGTATCTTTGGTGGAACAATCGGAAAATATAGCCTGCACGACACCACCTCCGATTACGGATTCAGGCTAATCGACTTTGCGGCGGGGCGAAACATTGTCATGGCTAGCACGCGGTTCCCACATCTCGACATACACAAGGGGACTTGGAGAACGCCTGATCAATCAACAGTCAACCAGATTGATCACATTGCGATCGACGCAAGACACTTCTCCAGCATTATGGATGTCCGTACGTTCCGAGGAGCCAACATCGACTCGGACCATTACCTTGTTGTAGCCAAGGTACGGGTGCGGATATCCCAAACTACGCCAAGACAAACCAATGCTGTGAGAAAATTCGTAGTCAGACGGCTACAATCGCAAGAGATCGCCAAGTCCTTTTCCGATCGAGTGTCTCTTAATCTCTTAAGAGGTCCAATGCCGCCAGCATCAAGCATCAAAGACCATTGGAAACACTGCCAAAACGCCATCAGAGATGCCGCTTCTGATGTGCTGGGTTTCACTCGTCCACCACAACGAAACCCCTGGTTCGATGATGAATGCCGGCAAGCACATGCAGCTAAGCAAGATGCATATAACGTGGCGCTGCTTAGAAAGACCAGAGCTGCTCATGAGCTCTATGAGCGGAAGAGGAGAGACGAGCACCGGCTTCTCAGGAGGAAGAAGAAAGAGCATGACAAGCGCGCGATCGAGGATATTGAGAGATGCTACTCCAGGAATGAGGTTTGGAAGTTTTACCAAAAGGTAAAAATAACATACCGCGGAAACAAACCCCGAACCGAAGCCTGTAGAGATGAACAAGGGAACATCGTAGTAGAATCGCAGTCGATGCGAAAGGATTTAGACAAGGCGATGAGCTGTCATGTGATTTTTTCAACATCGTGCTTGAAAGAATAGTGCAAAACTCACGAGCAGACACAAGAGGCACTATCTTTCAAAAGTCCGTCCAATTACTCGCATATGCCCATGATATTGACATAATCGGAAGAAAGCAGCGTGATGTCAGTGACGCTTTGTCGAGTATTGAGACGGAAGCGGCGAAAATGGGCTTAGCTGTCAATGAGGGCAAGACCAAGTATGCTGTCAAGCAAAAAGGACAACCAACACCGACGTCTCGGACAGAACGTCACCCTCGACAGATATGACTTTGAGGTAGTTAAAGACTTTGTCTACCTAGGCTCCGCTACGCTCGTATAAATACAGACAACGACACCAGCGCTGAGATCAAGCGAAGAATAACTCTTGCCAACCGCTGTTTCTTTGGGCTAAAAAGGCAATTGAGTAGCAAAGCCCTCTCTCGGAAAACAAAAGTCACCCTTTATAAGACTTTAATAATCCCGGTCCTGCTCTATGGCACAGAGGCATGGACATTATCAGAAATGGATGAGGGTGTTCTTGGTTGCTTCGAGAGAAAAATTTTTCGGGCGATCTTCGGTCCCGTCTGCATTGACGGTGAGTGGAGGAGGATATACAACGACGAACTGTATGGACTGTACAGCGACATCGACCTAGCCAGAAGAGTGAATATCCAAAGACTGAAATGGCTGTGTCATGTAGAGCGCATGGACACCAATGCTCCGGTCCGAAAAGTCTTCGAATCCGCTCCCAAGGGACAGCGCAGTAGAGGAAGGCCAAGACTCAGGTTGCGCACGCAAGTGGAAGAGGACATCAGCCAACTTAGCGTACGAAACTGGAGGCAGCTAGCCAGGGATCGAGCTGGCTGGAGAAGCTTGTTGACTGAGGCCCAGGTCCACCCCGGACTGTAGCGCCACCTAAAGTAAGTAAAGTAAGATCTTGCAGCCGCTGAAAAAAAGTCTCCTCACAATATTTTTGTGTTGTAGGGGTGTTGTTGGAGTCTGGGATATCTGTAGACATACATAGTCTGTAAAGAAATAGTTTTCCAAATCTATATTCACCGCTTAGAACATTCGATTATCTACTGTTTTATGTTCGAAGAGCATTTTGCGCCGATTGAAGTATGATCAGCTTCGTTGACGATGATGATGAATTGACTCTCATGTAAATTTGTGGATATAAGGCTATCTCTGATGATGTTCCGTCCGATCTTATTGTCAAACTTTTAATGTTCCTTGTAAGATTTGTCGAGGAGCTCATAGAAAGACTTAGCTAGTTGTTCAGATGGTCCGTCATTTTAATCGTATTGACTTTGCAGGGTTATCAACAGTTGATCTGTCAATATCTGTGACTTTTGGTTATTTCGGAACAGTGAGCATTTTGCATGGCCCTGTTGTGAACCCCAAGAAATAGCCCTAAAGTGGAATGAATTTCATGAAATCAGTTATTCCCTTCGGGGGTATAAAAGCTTAAGAGCTGCATTAAATTATTTGCGGTTTCATAATAAACTCAGAAAATATTACTATCAGTCACCTGCACCTACAACAGATGCCTGAATATGTTGCTATCACTGCAAATTCGTAAACAAAGCCTACAAATGCAAAAAATCATGATTGGTACTCCAATCAGGGAAACTCCAAACTCCAATAGATTCGGGGTCTGTTAGACGTACGAGGGTTGTCTGAAAAGTTTTCGACCGAACTCAATTTTTTTTTTTTTTTCTACATAGTCTACTTGTAACTCTACACATTTCTCCCAGTAATGCTCTCAACTCTCTAACCCGTCCAAATAGTACTTGGCGTTTATCTCTGCAAAATAATTGTTCACGAAGGTGATTGCCTCCTCATTTGACGAAAATCTCTGTCCTCTTTGCGCAGTTTTTAGATGAGGGAACAAAAAGAAGTCGCTTGGGGCTAGATCTGGTGAACAGGACGGATGGTCAAGCAATTCAAACCGTAATTCATTGATTTTCGCCATGGCAACCGCTGAGGTGTGAGACGGCGCGTTGTCTTGGTGATGCAAATGTGGCTGTTTTCCGCAATTTCTGTCTTCAACTTGGCAAGTAATGATGCGCAGTATGCTCCTGTAATGGTTTTTCCTTTTTGAAGACAATCGATTAAGATAACTCTTTTTGTTATCCCAAAAAACAGTCGCCATCACTTTTCCAGCCGAAAAAACAGTTTTTGCTTTTTTTGGAGGCGACTCGCCCTTTGCGGTCCACTGTTTTGACTGAATTTTTAAACTGCGCCAACAGAGCGTTGGAAATGTTCATTCGAAAACGTTTTTGGTCTAACGTAAGCAAACGCAGCACCCAACGCGCGGACAGCTTTCTCATGCCTAAATCTTGATTTAATATGTAACAAACACGTTCTTTGGACATTTTCATAACCTCTACTATCTCTCTCACTTTAGCAATGTTATCGTCAGTGGTTGCAGTTCTTGGATGTCCCTAACGTTCCTCATCTCCCAATCTCTTACGGCCACGTTTAAATTCAGCTGCCCAAAATTTCACTGTGGTAAATGATGGTGCAGAGTCCCCACACTCAGAGTCCAACTCATTTTTGATTTGCGTAGGCGTATTGCCTTTCAAAAAAAAAAGAACAACTCGATACTCAATTTTTTCCATTTTCACAAAAAAACATTGACATCGACTGTCTGCGACTAAAAACTGCGAGTCCATAATGACTGAAACTTCGGTAAGTAACTGCCGAAAGATGTACATCTAGCATTCACTAGCTTTTGTTGACGAGCGCCACTGTCTTTACGTTGCGGCCGGAAACTTTTCAGACAACCCTCGTATGTGAATTGTCGTCGACTATTTGGTTTTGATCGCATTTCGACATCTAAACTCCTCGTCAATACTGTCGTGGATATTGGTACTTCGCCAGACAAGAGGTTGAACTTTAGCTGTTGGCTAGCAGCCCTATTCGATGCTCCATATGACTAAGCTCTTATCCTCAATCGGAATTCGTTTCCCATAATCTGCATCCCTTGCGAACCTCTTGTCAGTGAGTAACTTCCTATACACGGCCTTCTAGTAAGTCCAACCACAGGGTTCCCGACAAGTGGGTTTCTAGCACCTGATCCAGTTGTCTCTGTTACTCAAACACTATAGACACCAAATTCTTTTTATTGCCAATGAATTTCTGGAATTTCTAAAAAAAACGAATCCATTGACTGTGTTATCTTCATAGTTTCGTCCGAGTGGGTCTCGAGATCTTTTTTTTTGAAAGGCTCATGTTCCTCACTTCCCTTGTGTTCGTTAAGCTCATAAACTCCCCTCATTCTTTTCGGCCGCTCTGTACATTCACCCACCATCTTTTGGGGTTCTTGAATTCGTGCCCAGGCCGCAGTCGAAAAGATCTCGAGTAGATTGCTGCTTTTGCTGGCACCACCTGGGCAATTAGTCTTTCTCAATACATAAACAGTTTAACTTCCACTTTGGACGTCTCTGCCGCTTAGTTTGCAGGCTTACCTGTACCTATTCGTCATCAAATCAAGGGTGTCTTTATTGAGGCGGAGAAAAGGTCAATGCTGTAACTAGTATTATAAGTCCGATTCGGCATCGGAATCGTAACCAGATAAAGACTGGCTTGCAAAAGGCCCTCCTGGCTTCTATCGTATCTGGTTGATGGTTTGTTAATCCCCTTATGGATATCAAGGTGTGAAAACCGTGTGCAGACTTGATTACCTCCCAATACGTACCGCGGCAAATTCAAAAAGCCTGTGTTCGTTCCGGGAGGTGATGTCATGGAAGTTTTACTCGTACTCGTACTGTGTTACCAAAGATGCCCTCCTTACCTAACATGGTATTAATATCGCTAAGGTTAGCTTTTACACTATATTTGGAGCATTTTTTTTTAGGTTCTGTCAAAGAGCTCATAGAAGTCCTCTTAATCCTCTGTGGGGGCGTAGACCTTAATGAGGCTTACGAGTATATTGGCGAACTTAGCCTTTGTGAGATGTATTCCAACAGATGGAGAGATCAGAACTTACCTTACTCCTTTGTGCGAAGAATCGGGTAGCGCCGCTCAAAATGGATGGTACTAATGAGATGACGCTTCCCAAGTTAGAGTTGACCGCTGCACCGATCGCGCAGCTCGACTCGGGTCCTACCAGAGGACAAACTCGGAAGCGGATTCGGCAAGATACTATTTCTGGACCGACTTAAAAATTGCTTTGAATTGGATCCAAGGTCACAAGCAGCGTTGGCAATGATAAGTCCAGAACAGGGTGGACGAAATACGGCGGCTGACGGATATCGTACAGTGGAGTCACTGGAGAGGCGAAGACAACCGGCAGATCTTCTCACCCGTGACGTTAACGCAGTGTTCCTGCAGTATAGCTCACTCTGGGCTCATGGCCCAAACAAAGCAGAAGAGAGCAAGTTTCGAAGGCAATGCTTCTTCTCGCAGAAGTTCGGTTGGCGAAGCTTGAAGGAGAGAGTCCGTTGGTGTGTTACCATAACTTTAGTTCTTGGAATCAGTTACTAAGGGTCACCGGCCTTGTTTATCGTATCACACATCGACTGCACAAGAAAATTTCTCCCAAGCAAGGGAGGGACTCTGACCTGGTTGTTGAAGAGATCCAAGCAGCAGAAAATCATTGGATCAGGTATGTGCAGCAACTTAATTTCGCTGAAGAGATTTCTATTTTACAGAATGGGCGCAATCTTGAAAAGTCCCCATTCTTGGACTGCAATGATTTTCTGCGGCTTGGAGGACGTCTTTAGAAGTTGGATGCCCCGCTTAATATCAAGCATCCAATAATACTGCCATCGAAGTCTCATATAGTCGATGTTATCATCGAAGATAGTCATCAGCGGATAGTCATCATGCTGGAGTTAGAACTGTGCTGACGCAACTCCGCAAGAGTTTTTGGATATTGCGTGGTCATCAGATTGTAAAGCAGCGAGCCAATGCGTGCATGGTATGCAGAAAGCTCTGGGGTACCCATTCATGGGAGCCATTCGCACCTTTGCCCCCCGAACGGATAAAACTGCTGCGCCCGTTCGAGAATGTTGGGGTGGATTTTGCTGGTCCACTGTAGTTCTACGATTCTAACTGCGAAGCTACTAAGGTATACGTCTTACTCTTCACATATTCGGCAGTACGTGCTGTGCACTTGGAGTTAGTGAGAGCCATGACTTTATTCAAGCGTTCCGGCGCTTCATCAGTCGTCGTGGTGCCCCGGCTATGGTTTTGTCGGGCAATGCACGGACATTTAGACGAGCGGCGTTAGAAGTAAAGGCAGCTGGTACAGGCATTTTTGTCTCAGCGAAAAATTAACTGGCGTTTTATTGCGGAGCGTGCGCCATGGTGGGGCGGCTTCTGAGAGCGAATGGTACGTACCATGAAGAATGTTCTGAAGGTGATAATCGGTAAGTCGAAGATGGGCTTTGGGGATCTGAGGACGATTATGACAGAGGCAGAAATGGTCATCAACAGTTGGCCATTAACACATGTGAGTACTGACCCTCTAGATTTGACACCGTTGACGCCTGCTGGCTTCCTAACCGAGCCAGGTGATAGGACGGAGACTTCGCCATCATCTTCACCAGCGGATGTCAGTGCTGATTTAATTCGAAAGGCGTGGAAGGAACGTTTTAGGCATTCTAGTCAGTTGGGAGAGATGGCAAAACGGATATTTGCACTTGCTGCGATCTTTTCATTACAGCGTTCTTCGTTCCACAAGGCAGCTAACAATTGGTGACGTAGTTTTGCTCTCCGAGGAAAGAATTGGCTGGAAGATGGCTGTCGTAGAAGAAACATTCATCGGACGAGATCAACGTGAGCGTTCTTGCCTATTAAGGCTACCCAACGCAAAGCAATTCAAGCGCCCAATCCAGCTTCTCTACCCTTTGGAACTGCAATCTCTCCAATGTAGATGGCAAGCGACGGATGTACAACGACCATATTGATCTTCGAACTCGATCAAACTCGAACTTCGAATCGAACTCAGCCATTAATTTTCAACACCTTCTCCCGAAACATTGTCAGGCGTTCGATTACATGTCTGAAGCTCTAGACTTGTTTTCTAAGCTTTTTTCAGTTTTCAGTTTTCGTAGAAGAAACCACAGTGCTACTGCACTATACACACGTTAAAAATCACTCTACCACGAAAGCTACACATTCCGACTTCAGATTTTTACGATTGTGGCATGCTATGGCGGCTTTGGCCTCATATGATATTTGTACTACGTTTTAGCTAAAACTTTTACGTATAAGCAGCTAATTCCTAGGGTGATCCTCGAAACCTTGTCGAGTATTATCATTCTTGGTCCACATCCTCATTCGCCTATTCAAGGACAGTTTGAGCCCTTTTGATTCCATTGATATAGCCTTATGCTTCTATTCATATCTAGCCGTGGACTTTTACGTCCTTTAGGACAAGGGTCTTCCGAATAAAATGGCTCTTATATCAGCCCTGAAAGACGGTCTAATGACTCTTCATCCAAAAGAAACGAAACTTTCTTGTTCTCAATCCTGTCGTGCGTGGACCGCAGCAGACCCAATCAAGTTTTACAATTTTGAATATCTACAGCATTTTCGACACTTTTTTTTTGTCTCCTACGTGACTTGACACGCCAAGTATTTGAAGAAAATTCTTACCCCCCTCATACGAGTACGTGAAGGTTATTGCGGGCTTGGGTTTAACTTTATGAGCGTAATAGACCAGTAAAATATTTTAATCCCCACTACGAGTGCTCCGAAATAATGCTTTCAATTGGCCCTCCCCACGACGAGGGATTCCAAAATTCGTTGCTCCAATTTGACATGGTGTTGTTGGATTTTATTTTCGGAGTATTCAAGAACCATTCAACTTTTGAAAGTTCAGTAAAAGTATAAAGAGTTAGTGTGAGATGGAATCCGTTGTTTCGTTTTACGACGCGCACAAGTATGAGCACTTCAATTGCATAACTTGGATAATTGTGATGTTGAAGTTTTTTTTTCTGAGGTGAGGTGTAGTAAATGAGTTCAACCATTTTCTAATAAAAAAGTCTTAGAACATTAAGAATTGACTGAATGGAGTCATAGTACCGTGAATTGTCAAAATTATATACCTCGAGCATGTGCATATGAGCAAACATGTAACCGGAAAAACCTCGACCTGTTAACTCCAGCAGGTGTACAATTTCGTGGAGGTCCTTCCATATTCGTAAATCTTTTGTATTTGCCCTTACTCTAATACTAACGAATCCTGGTAAGGATAACTCAACACAGGCCATGTGGCGTTTCCTGGCGACAAAAATCTCACGTGCTCTAGAGGATCCACCTGCCTTTCATGGAAGTTCTTCATACTCTAAATTTCATACTTTTTCCAGTTTCCTGAAGAAAACGGGAAATAAAAGTTCTCCACGTGAAAGAAAGGATATCATAAACAAGTTGAGGAAGATGCAAACAAACTCATCCACATACTCGTCCTCATATACTACATCGGGATATACTTGTCCCTCGTACTGCTGGTTTTGCACGAGTTTGCGAGTATCCTTCTTGACGTTGCTTACCAATTTTGTATCTGCTCTCGACTACTACTCGTACATGGGAGTAAGGATTCCAGAAATTGTTCAGGAACCAGCGTTTTTATGTAGCGGAACTTATTGTAGCAGAGGATGGAATATTGTTTTTTTTTTTTTATTTGGGATGTGATGAGGGTATGCAACCAACAACATCCAAATGGCAACACAAAACCAACAAATTTATTGCATCCCGTATTATGTATTGTACTCGTATGTCTGACAGGATATGCCGGAAGCAGCAGGAACCCTTTTTATTTGGTGCTGAGGTGGAGGGAAAAAATTCTTCTCTGATTCTGACAAAAATATATCATTTGTCGAAATATCAATTTAGGTGAAGTGATTTGTCGGATGGTGGTAGTGCTGGTAATGTCTTGTGTTTATAGGTGGGGCACTGATGACAGGGGTCTGAGAAGGATGTAAGGACAGCAGAAATTTTCGGATGTTGAGAGGAATTTTGCCTTTTTCTTTATTCCTTTTGACAAATGAATAATAAATCCATCCATCAGGAGAGAGGCTTTGTTGTACAAAGGTTATTTCCTTTGTTTTTTTCCTTCAAAACCCTTTAGTTGTTGCTACGAGTATTTTTCAATTTGAGCTGTGGGTAATGTTGACAGAAAATGGAAGAAAGAACTCATACAAAGCGACCTGGTGTTCAACAACCGCCAGTTGTCGCTCATTTATTCTATTTGTAAAAAGCATTTGGCTTCCTGATTTATCTATAAATAATCAACAAGACAATGCACGTGACAGGTGGCTACCTGAAAAACAAAAAGTCGTCGGGAGTAGACGGTATTCCAAACGTCGTATTAAGACACCTACCCTTGGGAGCAGTGGATATTTTTACTACGCTATTCAACAATGCCCTGAATAATGCATATTATCCGACACATTGGAAAATAGCAGTGGTACATCCTGTCCCGAAAGGGGATAAGGTTAGAACCAACCCTGCTAATCTTCGGTTAATCAGTTTACTTCCGAATATAAGCAAGGTATTCGAGAAAGTGGTTAATAGAGCGCTATTAAGGTGGGTTGAGGAAAATAATATAATTCCGGAAAATCAGTTTGGTTTTAGGGATAATCATGACACTATTCATGCTGCGTCAAAGCTGATTTCCGACATTCAATAGAATAAATTTAAGAACCAGTATACGGGTGCCTGCTTGGTTGACTTTGAGAAGGCTTTCGACAACGTATGGCTAGAGGGGCTTTTATACACGATGACTAGGAGGGGTATGCCGAAACCTCTGCTATATATGATTTATAGCATGCTTACGTTACTTCGAGCAAAGTCTTTGATATCAAAAACGGCTTACAACAGGGGGCGGTGATTTCTCCTATACTGTTTAACGGCGATGGCGATGGCGTGATAGTTAGCTCATGGACTACCACGCAGAGAGTCTGGGTTCGATTTCTGGCTGGGGTCACCAACAATTTTTCAAATCGCCATCATCCTTTCGGCGGCCAATGGCAAACTTCCGAAAGTAAAAAAATTGATTTCGAAAAAGCTTCTAAGGAGTGCCGTTCGGACTCGGCGATAAACCGTAGGCCCCGCTCAGATGTGACAAAAATTAAAACATGAGCAACACAAATGAGTGTCAAGAAGCTAGGCCATAGCCCATACCGGGGTGCCAGCGCCACAGTGTTTTTTGTTTTGTATTTTGTTTAACATTTACACAAGTGATCAAGTTCCCTCAATCACTCTAGAGCGTATGCAGAGGATTTGGTGGCGTACAGATCAGGCTCAAAAATCTAAGTCATCAATGCTCTTCTGCAACATGATTTCGGTCATATTAAGGCGTATTGCGACGATTGGAAATTGAAAATCAATTTTCAAAAGTCAGAAACAATCTTGTTTAGGACGCCCTTGCGATGGGCTTCTAGGGATACCAGACATAACTGGCGAAATTTGGCCATCATTGGACAGCACGGGATGCCATTTGCGGTGAGAAGCGTAGTTAGAAATCTTGGTATCTGGCTCGATAAATATCTGTGTTTTGACAAACATATGGATGTTTGTCTCGCTGGAAGGTTGTTTCACAGCAGTCAACTTGTTTCCAGGGTGAAGGTCATATGCTATGTGACCCTAATCAGGCCAGTCATCGCGTATGATTGCCCTGTGTGGTTTAATGTAGCGCCGTCTCAGATGGAAAAGATTCGGGTGTTTGAAAGGCAGTGTCTTAGGACCTGTCTGGGTTTGTATAGAACACCAGAATCAGAGTACAAGAAATACTATCCCAACAAAGCCCTTTTCGATGGGGCTAATCTGAATAGGACTGACAATTTCCTGATTAAGGTGATTCGAAGGCATGTTGCAAGGGCAATGACCAGCGACAACAGCCTGATCTTTGAGGCTTATTACCCCAATGACATGTACCGAGAGAGCTCACTTCTATCAGGCTTTATGCCGCCGGAGGCTTTTCTTTATATAGATGCTAAAGGTTTAGTGCAAAGTAGGGATGTTCTTCTTCTTCGTATCCTTTTATTAACCCTTTCCTCGTTATACGAACTTATGCGTAACGAGTTTCCCATTTTTACTGCATCGCTGCTGCTCCGCTTATGGGGTTGGCTAATGTCGCAGACCGCAGAACGCGTCTACATAATGCTCGGTCCTGGATCACTTCAGTGGTTAGCCCCAGGCGTTGTTGCACATTTGCCATCTGAGAAATCCAGGAATTCTTTTTCCGACATCGTTTTCTTACAGTTGGAGTGACCGTAGTTGATAGTGCCTTTTTAACCGGATTTTCCGCAGATCTTCTTTGAACGTGGCAATACCAACTTATTCCATTTGCCTCAAGCTGTTCGGTTAACGAATTCTTTGTATGTAGACTTCCTCTTATACACGTAGATCTAATGCAATCGCGTTTAGTGACTCCACTAGACATCCTTAACATTTTCATTTCCGCTGCTGTCATTTTGTTTTTAAACGCTTCGTACATTGTCCAGCACTGTGAACCGTATATAAGAGCTGGTCTAACAACCGTGGTGTAGAGTTTCCCCTTCAATTTAAGTGGACATTTTCGGTCGCAAAAGATTCCCGAATTTTCCCGCCATTTCATCCACCCCACACTCACTCTGTGGTTTATGTCGTCGTTACATTTCGCTTCCATGTTAACGATTGATCCTAAGTACTTAAAGATAGTGCTTTTCGGAAGAACTATTCCGTCTAACATTATATCCGGAACAGGTCGCAAGGGATGCGCAAATGGGCACGTCAAATGGTCCGTCTTTGAACGACTTATTTTAAACCCGTTTCTCTCTAGCGCATTTCTCCATGAATCTAAGGCGTTCTGTAAATCTTCAACGTTATCGCTAAGTATAACTGCATCGTCAGCGAAGAGAATTGGCGTTAAATTTTGTCGAATACTTAGTTAAAGAGAAAAGGGCTAAGTACGCTTCCTTGATGCACTCCGACATTAACTGGAAATTCTCTCGTTAGTCCAGCAGAGCTTTTAACCGCAGTTTTCAAGTTTCCGTACATGTCTTGAATTATTCTAACATACGTTTCCGGTACGTTTTGAGACCTCAGCGCGGCCCATATGAGATCCCTAGGCACTCGATCGAATGCTTTCTCGAGGTCGATAAATACCATGTGTAAATCCTTAGACGAATCTCGGTGCTTTTCCATTATTATTCGTAGGCTTTGGATAGCGTCCACCGTCGATCTTCCTTCAACAAATCCACATTGGCTATTATCGAGCTTTATCATTTGCCGAAGACGTTCGTTTAAAACTCTTTCGACGATTTTCATTGTGTGTGACATCAGCTTGATTGAACGGTAGTTGTTGCATTCTCGAGTGTCGCCTTTTCCTTTGTATAATGGAACCAAGAAGCTACTTCTCCATTGATTCGGCATAGGTTGTCCACATTTTAATTTATTTAAAAGTTTCGAAAGCCAAACGCTGCCGATCCCCTCCATCTTCGACCAAAACTCTGATGGAATGCTGTCTGGTCCCGCCGCTTTCGCCCGCTTCATTTTTCCGATTGCTATACTTATTTCTTCGATTGAAAAGTCCGAAACTTCCTCCTCGAATAGACCAGCTGTTCGCACGATATCACGTGGAAACTGTTTGTTAAGCAACTCCTTGCAGTATTCAAGCCACCGATCACAAATTTCCTTTTCATTTGTTAGTAAGCGACCGTCTGCGTTTTTGATGTATTTCGGCGAGGTTATTTCCATTGAATTTTTTTCTCCTCTGTGCAGCGAGCTTAAAAATATTTGGCATTTTAGTATTGTACGACGATTGAACTTCTTGGATAGCTTGTCTTCTATCCGCCGATCGTGAGGATATTTGTTCCAACTCCTGGTACAGGTTTTCCGCTTCTGCCGCTCGAGTTCGAGCCAGGACTTTCTTTGCGATCTTTTTAAGACGCTCGTATTCAAGAGCCAGTCGAGCTTTTTCGATATCGTCGCTCCGATCGCATTTTGTCTACGCTTGGAATGCACTCTTCTTGTCGGCCACAGCTTGTTTGGTTTCGTCATTCCACCACAATGTTTCTTTGCCGACGTGATGGTATTTCGATATAGTCCCCAGATGGGACTTTGCGAGTGTTATGCATTCCTCGTACATGCTGTTCCACATTTCTTGCGGGCTAAGTGAGTCTGCTATACCATTTATATTTTGAAGTACTTCTTAAGCCAGTGCGATAAATCTTGCGCTTCGTTCCTTCGATAGATTATACCACCGGATTTTTGGCTTTCCAAACGATGCCCGTGTTTTCGGTGGTTCCGCCGTGAAAAATTCTGTAATGAGCAGACGGTGTTGGCTTACTAGCGATTCTCCAAGTATTACTTTACAGTCCTTAACACGGTTTCTCATCGACATTTTGCAGAGGTGATAACCTATTTGGGTTTCGTGGCCTGTGCTGCTATAGGTGATGAGATGTCGTTGATGTTTAATAAACATTGTATTTAAGATGCTTAAGCCGTAAGCACTACACGCTACAAGGATGTCTTCGCAAGCTGAATTTCTGGTTCCAAAGCCTTAACCGCCGTGGCAGTCATAATCAACATTTGTTTCTCCGACGTGGCCATTTTAATGTCCGCCTACGAAGAGCATCTCATCAATAGGTGTATTTCTAAGCAAATTACCGAACTCTGACCAAAATGTATCTTTTTCCGATTGGTCGCATCCATTTTGTGGGGCGTACGCGCTAACAATGTTCCACGTTTCATTGTGTATGAGAAGTTTAACACTCATCAAGCGGTCGCTTATTTTCAAAATACCAACGATATTGTTTAGAAGATCCGCTGCGACAACGATTCCAACACCGTTTCGTCCATTGACCGTTCCATGGTAGAACATCTTAAATGCCTTAGTTTTTAAATCTAGAAAACGCGCTTTATTTCCTGTATTACACCACTTCGTGTCCTGTACGCACAGGATTTGTATAGTTCTGCGACGCATAATCGCTTCCAGTTCTAAGCTTTTTGAGGTCATCGATCCGACTTTCCAACTTGCAAACCGAAGTTTAGGAAAATATTTTGGAAACTTCATTTTGCCCGCCCCCGGAATCCGTCGGGCTCTGACACAAGCACTTCTGCTTGCTCTGGGATCACTTGAGTGCGTTGCAATCTTTGTGCCCAGTGGGGTAGTGCTATTAATTGCGATCATTTCCATGAAGTGTATCTAAAGTTTGAGTGGTTTGACACTTGTATGCTCATTTCGAATTCATTGACTGTTCTTTTACCCCACCGGTAGTCTCCAGACGTGGGGACGAAGGACAAGCGGCTCATCTACGACGGGTATGTCGCTAATGCTCAGGAGCTCCTCCGTTTTAGTACCGCGATTGGGGAAAGGGATCGGGTCGATGTCGAAAAACAGTTCGCCGAATTCTGGTGGCTTAAGGAAGGAAGTAGGGAGGGTAGTCATGCTTTCCTAGGTCGGTACGCTACTGAGGTTACACACTTCTCCTAGTTTTAAGTTAGATTAAGGATAGGTAGGGGGATCTCCTGGAAAGGTCGGGCTCATTAACATAGGACGGCACTTCTAAGAAGTGACTGATGCTTCATGGCATGAGTTAAATCTGGGCGGTGCTTGTGCACGATGTTAAGGATTGCCAGGCGCCCGAAATCGCAATCGAGATGGTGACCACCCGGAGTGAGAGTCTACGAGTGCTCACCACCCCGATTATATTTAAGTTAGACTAAGTAGCTTAGGTAGGTTAAGTAGAATAGGGAATAGCTTTAAGTTTTATACTAAAATTTAAAAAAAAATGGTATAGTATCTAAGTTGTTTCCAGAACTTTTCTTAGAAATATTTCGATTGTATTAATAGATAAGACCATTAGTCGTAAGATAGTTTTAAGGCCGAAAGGCAAAGTATATTGACATTGTGGAGTTTAGAGGGTTCGGTAAGAGCCAGTAAGCTAGGATAAGTAACAGCCATTGTGAAATTAGATTTAAGCATTTTTGTCTAGAATGTAAGCCAATATCCTTCCATCATTGTTTTTATGGTCCCATCTGTCACCTTTTTAGAGCTATTTTTCCAGCTTTTTTTTAATTCTTCCAGGGTGTTGACAGCTTTTTTTTGGTGGCCCTTAACTCTTTTTTGACCAGGGCACAGTATTTTGTAATTGGCCTAACTTCTGGCGAATTTGGAGGATTGGCCTCTGGGGGCACTACCGAAATGTTGTTTAGCTCATACCAATCCATCGCTCTCGTTCCATAGTGACATGACGCAAGATAAGGCCAAAATAAGGAGAGTTCTTGATGATTGTTGTAAAAAGGACTTAAGCGCTTCTGCAGGCATTCATTTACATAAATTTCGCCAGTCGTGATAAAAGTTTGGCTTCTGAGCCCGCAAGGACAAACTGCTTGCCAAACAAGGAATTTTTTTTGAAAATTTCGCTTTAGGTTGGGCTCGAAACTTTGTTTCAACATTTCTTCTACCTTTGGCGGTATAAAATGCCTGCCCCGTAAACTGGTTGAAATCAGCAAAAACATACGATTCATCGTCCATTACAATGCATGAAAATTTGGTGAAAAAATTTGATTGCAAAAGTTTTGCCCGTTGTTTCGCATTCACATTTTTTGGCGTTCTGATCTGGAACCTTTCGAAGTTCACTTTATGAACTAAAAACTTTGAACATTCTGCTTTTTTTGCCAAATTACTAGGTGGGATGAAAAGTGACCTCCTTGGGAATGAAAAAAAAATTTTTTTACATGTTTTTTTTATTTTATTCAACATAGCCCCCTTTTATCTTGATACACTTATTCCAGCGATTTTCCAACTTCTAGATCCCGTCCGAAAAGTAATGTTCCGGAAGGTCTGCAAAATACTACTCCGTGGCGTCGATGATTTCCTCGCGTGACCTGAATTTTTTATTGATGAGCCATTTTTTGAGGTTTGGGAAGAGATAATAGTCTAAGGGAGCCAAATCGGGCGAATACGTTGGATGCGACAGCAATTGGAGCCGTAAGTCATTGATATAAGCCGTGGTTGCGATGCTCTTATGCGCCGGCGCATTGTCTTGCAAAAACAAAATTTTTTTTTTGCTTCACATGTGAGGCCGTTTTGCAGCTATTTACTCGCTGTTGATGGTTTTTCCTTTTTCGAGGTAGTCCACGAAGAGTATGCCATGACAATCCCAGAAAACCGACGCCATAACCTTTCCGACCCATTGAGCCTCCCACGGCTGCTTCGGAGCACTCGTGCCGGCTTCAGTCCATTGCCGGTCTCTCATTCTGTGTTCTCTGGTGTGTAAAAGTGGATCCAGGTTTCATCAACAGTTACCAATCGACGCCAAAAGTCCGCCCGATTCCTCATCAGCAAGTCCAAACACTCTTTCGAAGTGCTCTCGCGTTTGTGTTTTTGGTCAGGAGTGAGCATGCGCGGCACCCAGCGGCAGGATAACTTTTTCATATGCAGAATATTGCCCAAAATATGGTACTAATCTTTGTGGCATCTGCTAGCTCGCGCATCTTCACTTTCCGGTCAGCCAACACCATTTCGTGTATTTTTTTGATATTTTCCGCTGTAACCGCATCGGAGGGTCTGCCGTTGCGGACTTGATCGGTAGTAGAGTTGCGGCCACCACGAAACTCTCGAAACCAATATTTTACGGTGTTATCTGATGGAGCATTAGCCCCATAATATTTATCCAACTTTTGTTTTGTTTCCTTCGCCATTTTGCCTCTCAAAAAATAATGTTTTATGGGAGAACGAAAATCGTTTTTGTCCGTGCTCAACAATCAGCTGTCAAAATAAAACTAAAGACAGTATCGCACTGAAATTTGGCATGTCTGCCTAAATATGAACGGACTTCAAGGCACCATAACCTTTTTTGCAATAGCAGCGCATTCTAGCGGTCAAGGGGGTTACTTTTCACCCCACCTAGTACATTCAGAAATGTTCGGATTTTTTTTCAGAAGACTCAAAATCTTAGTGACCTTTTTTGAGTTCATATAACCGGCTTTTCGACCATACCCCTCTTTTCCTTCGACTTACAAGTTCTCTTTATTATTCTTAATAGCAGTAGCAACTGTTTTCCTATTAATTTTTAGTTCCTTTGCGATTTTTATATACGTCCACCCTGGGTGTGCTAAGTGACACTTAATAACATTTTTTCTTACATCCAATTCAGATTCCATGTTGATTAGTTCAGTTGCCAGGCGACTTCCTGCTTGATTCTTAAAACTCGAATTTGCGGAGAACATTTCACCGGCCTTGAACCATTTTTAAATGTTAAAAGCAGTGATATCTTGACAATGTTCCATGTCACCGTGTCGTAGGGACACGAACTCTACCATCAGCCCCAGGATGAACCTTAAGAACTGTTTTCACTTGCTTGGTGAAAGGTTGTCCTCTCTAAAGGTCACAAGATCTGCCTCGATAATATTTGGGAACTTTCTATTGGAGTTGCTGAAATTTGTCACTATGCCATCTTTTCCAGAAACTTTGACGCAGCTAGATATGAGGCCCCATCGATTTTGAAGATCGATATAAGCGACTTCAATGTATGGTTCTAAAACGGTATCTCTTTGAGAAAATAAATGAGACCGAGGCAGCGAACGCAATTCCAAGTAAGGCGACACCCAACACCGACGTCTTCAACAAAACGTCCACCTCGAAAACATATATAACTTTGACGTAAGTAAGGACTTTGTCTAGATTAACTCCGCTATCATGCATGTGCCTCCAAAGTCACGATCTTTCTTTACTGCTGTGTCCCTCGGAGACAGATTCAATTACTTTTCGGGCAGAAGCATTGACGTCTATCCACTCTGTATGATTCAGCCATCTCAGTCGTTGGATCTTCTCCTTTGGTAGTCAATTGCCTTCTTAGCCTAAAGAAGCAGCATTTGGCAAGAGTTATTCTTCGTTTGATCGCAGCGGTGGTGTTGTTGTCCGAATTTATAGCGGAGCCTAGGTAGACAAAGTTTTTAACACCTCAAAGTTTTTATCTGTCGATGTTTCGCGTTCTGTCTGAGACGTCATTGACGGATGTCCTTACTGGTTGACAGCATATACTTGGTCTTGCTCTCGTTGACCGTTAAACCCATTTTCGTTGCTTTAGTCTCGATACTCTAGAAAGTGCCAATAAAATTATTGGACGCAACTTGATGAAGCAGCCTGCATTCTCAATCGTCATCCAACACAAACGAGGGACTTAGGCCCTTTTCTATAAACGCTGTCATACGTTGCCTTAAAATCGATGAATAGGTGATTCGTATCGATCTAAAGCTTACGGGTTTCCTCTAAGGTATACCGTAATGCGAATACTTGATCGATGCCGGACTTTCCTGGCCTGAAACCACACTGACATGGACCTATTAGGTTGTTGACGAATGACTTCAACCGTTCATACAGTATGGCAAATAAGATCCTGTACCCTTAGGGATCATCTGACGTTGAAATTCCTCACAGTATTTTCTTTCCGTCAACCAGATTGACCACATTACGATCGACGCAGGACACTCCTTCAGTAATATAAATGTCCGAACGCTCCAAGGAGCCAAAATCCATATAAAGAATTGTATCCCTGTCTCCTCATATTGAAATCGTTCTTGTGGGAGATTTCAATATTAGAATCCTGAGTGATTTCGATTTTCTGGACAGAAAACACCAGAAGGAAGGTGTGTTGAGATCTTCGCTGCGGAAAACAACTTGACCGAGCTTGAAAATGAGCCCACGCAAATACCAGCAGAAGACAGTCATATCGCCAACAACCTGGACTTGTTTCTAACCTCTCATCCTGATAAGTACACTGTTGATGTGCTCTCACCTCTAGGCTCGTCGACCCATTGTCTCATATCAGCTAAGTTCTCGTACATTGACCACACAGTTAGAAAAAAAAAATTCTAAAAGAACAGTATAGCAATACGAGAAAGCCAATTGGAGCGGACATTTTTACACCGTCTTTAGGAATTTTAACTGGTCATTGTGTTTCCTCCCCTTCTTCTGAAGAGGTGTTCTTCTACGCTGCCAAAACCACTGCGTAAGCTTTTCCATCAATACTACTCTTCAGGAGTCTTTCCGAGCAGATGGAAAACAGCATTTGTTCAGCCCGTCCCTAAAAAAGGCGAATCTTCTTCTCTCTTCTCTTACAGACCCATTGCACTAACGTCCCTTCTTTCCATGGTCATGGAAAAGCTGATAAACCGTCAGCTTATGAAATATCTCGAAACACGAAAACTTCTTAATGACCGGCAGTACGGCTTTCGTAGCAACAGGTCCACTGGTGATGTGATGGCATGTCTGACCGAAAAGTGGAACCAAAGTCTACATCAATCTGGCGAAAGCAATTGACAGAGTTTGGCATCAGGCTCTTCTGTCGAAATGTGCGCATTTGGGATCGTCGTCACTCTTCTTCAATGGAGTAGAAACTACCTTTCGAAAAGTTCAATTCAAGTTTTAAGTCTGACATTCACAAAATAAATGCTGGTGTGCCCCAAGGCTCCGTTCTGCCTCCGACACTCTTTTTAATCTTCATCAATGATCTCTTGTCTGCTACTTCTAGTCCAATAAATTCTTTCGCTGGTACAACAGTACCTTATGCTTTATGCATATTCGTTCCCGAACTCACTGCCCTGCTCTTCGGTTGTAGAACGAGAACGGCAGCGTATGTTAAGCTCAGTAAATTCTGATATTAACAGATTCCCCATAACCAATTGGGGAACTATCAACAGAAGGTCTGTCTGCTGTCGCTAAAGCGAAATTCAAATACCCGGCCATTATCCAGGAATGGCACTTGCATCATTGAAACCGAAAAACTTTCGATTCTCGTGCCTAAATCTCAAGCTTTAGCTATTCTGTGGCTAAAATTACGGTCTTGAGATGAGGGCATGCTTTCTAGGTCTAGAATTACGGTCTTGAAATGAAGGCGTGCTAATTCACCTATTATGTGACTGACAATTTACCTAGGTAAATTCTTCTTCGAAGCAGCGGATATAGCTGCCAGCTCATCTAAGGAGCCATCATACGGGGAGATGCTTTGAATGGAGGATATTACAAAAGGCCTATTTGTTGTCGGAGTGATTTGAAATTCAAGATACCACCTTCCTCTATTCGTGTCAAACGCAAAAAAAACTAGCCGTTGCATTGGGAGTCACTCAGCAAGCAATTTCACACCGTTTGAAATCGTTTGTAATGATTTAAAGCAAGGAAATTGGCTTTTGTCGGTGAATAGCCTCAAAAGAGGAAGAGTTTTTCCGACGCGACATCCGTATGCTGTCAGGAAGATGGGGAAATGTAGAAGCTAGCGCAGACAATACTTCCAATAAAGTAAAATGTGTTTTTTTAGCTGCTTGAAAAGTTTCCATGGTGGTTGTCTATGGTTTGACATCTGTCAATGTTGAACTATGTTCACATTTCTCTTCAGTAAGGTTTGAGAATTCATCGCGAATTGTTTAACGCAAGAACAACGCTTCCAAATTGTGGAAATTTACTTTGAAAAAAAAACCTGTTCGTGAAGTTCATAGAGCACTTCGTCAATTTTACGGTCAGCATAATCGGCCTACTGAGCAAACAATTCGTGCAGTTATTGATCGTTTTCGCACTAATTTTACTCTTCTCGATTCAAAACCATCAACAAGACAAAGAAATGTGCGAATATTGCTGCTATAGCGCAAAGTGTTGAAGAATACGCCGAAATGTCGATTCGGCGTCGTTCTCAACTTGTTGGCCTTTGTCCTTCGACTACGTGGACAATTTTTTGCTTCCAAAAATTAATCAGCTAAACATCGACGACATTTGGTTCCAACAAGACGGCGCAACTTGCAATACAGCGCGCTTAACCATCAATTTATTGCAAAATCAATTTGGTGTCAACTTTATTTCCAGAAGTAGTCCTGTTAACTGGCTCCCTCGTTCGTGCGACTTAACGCCTCTCGATTGCTTTTTATGGGTCTATGTTAAGTCATTGGCTTATGCCGACAAACCAGCCACTCTTGAAGCATTGGAAGCAAATATTCAAGCCACCATTGACGCCATACGATTTAATGGAAAAAGTAGTCAAAAATTAGACCGATCGAATGGAGCATGTAACTCGTAGCCGCTGGGGGCAGCATATACCGGAAATCATTCGCGTCCATTCGCTTGGGCATTTTTCTTTTGATTGCCTATCATAATATTAATTATGTCTCTGGAGCAAGCTTGTCATTCTAACGCCAACAATAACATGGAGGACGAAAATTTGCAACCTATTTCCAATTTAAATGCACATACTAAAGCCGAAAATAAGGATTTACAAACACCAAACCATTCTGCGCAGGACAACAACGCAAATTCAAATCCATCATCAATTGGCAGTGTAGAACGTTTAACAGTTCCCTCATTCTGGGTTAGGGAACCAGAACTATGGTTCGCAACACTAGAAATACAATTTCAACTTAATCGCATCACATCAGACGTATCTAAGTTTAACGCAGTGATATACAGGCTCGAACAGGAAGTGTTGACGCTCGTGAAGGACATCGTCTTAAAACCACCATCACAAAACAGATATGATACTATTAAACAAGCCTTACTAAATCGTTTCTCAATTTCGCAAACTTGTATCTAGTCTTCAGTAAGGGGATAAAAAGCCATCATTTTTGCTCGCTGAAATGAATGCATTAAACCAAGGAAAGTTAGATCCAAGTTCCGTCCGTACCTCGTGGCTAGATCACCTTCCACAACAACTTCAGGTCGCTCTAGCTCCAGGCGACACACTCGACAACACCGCAATGGCACAATTGGCAGACCGAGTTTGGGACATTTATCGAGGGTCCGACAACAGGGTAATGGCAATACAAAAACCAACTTCATCCACAGTAGAGTTGGAGGAACGAATCAATGAGCTGTCGCTTCAAATGGAAGAAAGTCTCAAAAAGCTCAAGAGCTCACGACCACACTCTCGCTCCCGTTCACACTCGCACTCCCAGTCACATTCGCAGTAGCAGATGTTCCAAACGGTATTATCGGGGTTGATCTCTTGCTCCATTACCACCTGGTCGTTGACATCAAAAGACGCCGCGTTTCAGACGAGGTAACAGGAATCCGTGCTAGTTGTTCACTAGGACCTGCTTCCCTGGTCGGTATCTCCAAACTCAGCAAGGAAGATGTTTATGCAAGACTCCTCATGCAATTTCCTGATATTCTTGATAGCCATTCGCGATGTTCTTCAACTAAACATGACATTACCTATCACATCGAGACGACAGGGCCACCAGTTTATGAGAGGGCACGACGACTTTCAACCGACCTTTTAAAAAAGCCAAAGAAGAGTTCCAATACATGGTTGATCAAGGGTATTGCCAACCATCTAGTAGCCCTTGGGCCAGCCTTTTGCACATGGTCCCCAAGAAGTCCGGTGATTGGAGACCATGTGGCGATTATCGTCGTCTAAACGCACAAACGATACCCGATCGTTATCCAATCGCCCATATTTTCGACTATGCCTCTACTTGGCATGGAAAGAAAATATTTTCAAAAATTTATCTAATCAGAGCGTGCCACCAAATCCCTGTGAAGCCTGAAAATGTTCCAAAGACTGCAATTATAACTCCATTTGGTTTATTTGAGTTTTTGGTAATGCCGTTTGGACTTCGCAACGCGGCACAAACATTACAAAGGTTCATACGGAAAGTTTTAGATGGCCTTGAATTCGTGCATGCATACCTGGATGATATTCTTGTCGCTTCAACCAGTTTAGAAGAACATATGGAACATCTACAAGCTGTTTTCAAACGTCTACAAACTTATGGCCTTACCATTAACCGAGACAAATGTACATTTGGAGTTCAACAGGTCGAATATCTTGGTCAACTGGTGTCAGCTGAAGGTACACAACCGCTTCCAGAAAGAATCAAAGCCATCGTGGAGTTTAACCGACCAGAAACACTTGCACAACTTCGACAGTTCCTCGGCACTATCAACTTTTATCGTCGTCATATCAAAAACGCAGAAGAAACACAAGCACCACTTCACGCACTGCTCAAAAACTGTCGAAAAAAAGATCAAATGCCTTTTGATTGGAACGAAGAAGCAATAACAGCCTTTGAACAATGCAAACATCAAGTTGCTAGGGCCACTCTACTTGCCTACCCAGCAGTAAATGCCGAATTGCGTCTAACAACCGATGCATCAGGAAGGACAATGGGAGCCGTTTTAGAGCAGTTAGTAAACAACTTATGGGAACCGCTAGGTTTTTTCTCGAAAAAATTCTCTTCAGCAGAGGTAAACTATAGCGTCTATGACAGAGAGTTGACCGCAATTTATAGTGCTATGAAATTTTTTCAGACCGTGGATAGAAGGTTATAATTTCACCATACAAACTGACCACAAGCCATTAACCCATGCGTTTCAACAGCGATCCGATAGGGCTTCGCCACGCCAACTGCGCCAATTGAATTTCATCAGCTAGTACACAACAAAAATTATATCGATTAAAGGATCAGACAACATAGTCGCCGACACTTTCTCCAGGGTTGATACAGCTAGTACATCGTCTTCTGAACTGGCCAACGTTATCGATTTAAATGCACTGGCAGAAGCTCAAGCTACTGACCAAGAGTTACAAAATCTTATAACTAATAACACAACTTCACTGAAACTGCAGAAACTAACTTTCGGATCACAGCTGAAAGAGATTTACTGCGACGTTGCACATCAAGATATACGACCATTCGTACCGACGATTTTTAGAGAACAAGTGCTTAATGCATTTCATCAATTATCACATCCCGGAGGTAAAGCTACTTGCAAGCTGATTTGTCAACGATACGTGTGGCCTTCCATGAACAAAGATATCATACTATGGTCACGTAACTGCATTCCATGGCAAAAATCTAAAATCGGTCGACATGCACATGTCCAAATGCCTTCAACATTTATGGAACCTGATCAACGATTTGATCACATCCACGTGGACATCGTTGGACCGCTACCAGAGTCGGAGGGCTACCGTTATTGTTTGACCATGGTAGACCGCTTTTCAAGATGGCCAGAAGCGATTCCTATTATAGACATTACCGCCAGCACTGTAGCGAAACAATTCTTCACGCACTGGATAGTCCGTTTTGGGTGTCCTAAAACAATTACAACCGATCAAGGATCCCAATTTGAGTCAACTTTATTTATGGCAATGACACAATTAATAGGCAGCAAACGCATACGTACTACAGCTTATCATCCAGCATCCAATGGCCTTGTAGAGAGATGGCATCGTGCTTTGAAAGCCGCAATACGTTGTCATCAAACAAAACACTGGATTGCAATTCTACCAACTGTCCTCCTGGGATTACGTTCGTGTTACAAAGAATATTTAAAAGCATCTGCAGCAGAATATTTGTACGGTGCAGTGTTAAGAATTCCAGGTGAGTTCTTTACTCATGAAGATCCACCATCTGACCCGAATATCTTTCTCGAAGAGTTTAGAATTCATATGCGCACCATAAAAACAGCACCAGCAAATCATCACTGTAAAATAAAAACATTTTATTACAAAGATATATACTCGTACAACTGCAGTCATGTGTTTTTACGGCAAGATGCACCAAAGCGAGGATTTGATCAGCCATATTCCGGCCCACATAAAGTTATCACTCGACTTAATGATAAAGTATTTACCATCGACATCAATGGAAATTCTGCGAACGTAAACATTGAGCGAATGCAACCAGCTCATTTAACTACTGCAGATATGGAAGACTCGGCAAAACTGCAAAAATCTCAAACAACAACATCCACTGCTACATCAGCAGAAACATCTTCGCAAACAGTAAACAAGCAGCAGCTATGTGATTCCCGACAAAAAGCACCATTACGAACGTACGAGTATATCGGATCAAACAAGAAAGTCAAAATCATCAATTGAATATACGAGGGCGGGTCAATAAGTCCGTGACTTTTGGATTAAAACAAAGATTTTTTGATAAAAAAATAATTTTATTTTTCAACGTAGTCTCCCTTGAGCTCTATACACTTTGTCCAACGCTTCTCCAATTTTTTTTACCCCTTCCAAAAAAAAATGATTTGTCGAGGTCCTCAAAATAGGCCTTTGTTTGCGAGATGACTTCATCATTGGAGTCAAATCTTTTTCCACCAAGCCATTTCTTCAGGTTTGGGAACAAGAAGTAGTCGCTCGGAGCCAAATCTGGAGAATAGGGTGGATGAGGGAGCAATTCATAGCCCAATTCATGGATTTTTGCCATGGCAACTGCACATGTGTGCACCCTTGCATTGTCTTGGTGGAAAAGAACTTTTTTCTTGGCCAAATGAGGTCGTTTTTTTTTTCAAATCGTCATTGAATCGGTCCAATAAGTTGGCATAATATTCCCCATTGATTGTTCTTCCCTTTTGAAGGTAGTCAATGTGGATTATCCCGCGTGCATCCCAAAAAACAGTCGCCATAACTTTATTGGCTGACAAACCCACCTTGGCCTTCTTTGGCGCCGATTCACCCTTAGAAACCCACTGTTTTGACTCTTGTTTCTTCTCTGGTGTGTTGTGATGGATCCATGTTTCGTCCACGGTTACAAAACGGCGCAAAAACTCCTCCATATTGCGATTAAACAACGCCAAACCTTCCTGTGAAGTTGTTACACGATTGCGTTTGTGGTCGACTGTGAGCAAACGCGGCATCCACCTTGCGGAAAGCTTTCTCATGCCCAAGTGATCATTCAAAATTGAAACCACTGAGCCATGCGAGATCCCTACGGCTTCCACAATCTCTCGCACTTTCAATCTTCGGTCGGCCAACACCATATCGTGAATTTTTTCGATTGTTTCGGGTGTAGAGACCTCAACTGGGCGTCCAGGACGTTCGGCATCTTCAGTGCTTGTACGGCCACAACGAAATTCAGTAAACCACTTTTTTACCATTGAAATCGATGGGGCAGAGTCCCCATAGTATTTATCAAGCTTAGCCTTGGTCTCGGTAATGGTTGTTTTTTCGCAAGAAATAATGCCTAATAAGCACACGAAATTCACTTTTTTCCATTTTCTCCTCAAACTAGTGAGTAGTCTGATAAAAATAGCTGTCAAACACAAACTAACTGACGCAGCAAGTTTAAATTTTCACAGGAGTCAACTGACAGATGCCTGTTGACAGGAGCAGTGTTGTTGTTTCAGTAAAGAGGTTAGAAATTCAAAAAGTCACGGACTTATTGACCCGCCCTCGTAAATTTAATAAATTGAGAATTCAAGTATTTTTATGTGTGTGGTACAACCCCACAGCTGTAATGATTTGCTAGCCATTCTCTTTAGGATCATAGACACTTCGAGCTTAGCCAACCCACAAACCTGACTCAACAAGTTGACTACCAGCTCATCCCATGTTGAAACCCCCCAAACCAACAGAACACAAGGTCGGTCAAGGACCCCTCGATATCATCTCCAAACATATCCCGGTGGGTCTGCCAGATACCAAATGCCAAAATCCATAAGTCGTTCTCGTCAACTCATACCAAACAAAAACTAAAGGAAAATAAAAAAAAAAAAAAAAAATAACTCGAAGGTTCCACCGAGATTTGAACTCGGATCGCTGGATTCAGAGTCCAGAGTGCTAACCATTACACCATGGAACCAGCTGCGAATTTTATGTCAAAGTTTACACCTGAACCCCATTCATTGACATTTTTCTTCGAAAATAAATATGAATGCAGTGGTGAGTTTTTAATTAATTCACCACACTCTTGTAATATATTGTTATATCTTGTAAATTTATTTGAGGTGTCACACGCCTTACGAATGTCAAAACGCTGAGAACTTCAAACCAGAACCTCTCGCCTTAATTACGGAGCTATTTTAAATAATTCAGAATATATCTGACGACAATATCCTCAAGATTAAACAGTCCCATTAGTCTCCTGGTGTTCATTTTTTGTTTCTTTTTTTTGAAACGCAACGCTGACAGTCTTATTGCTGAATCATGTTAAATCAGTCAACCTGTAAGTGAAATCTTTGCAGCGTTATTTAAAAAGATACACGAATTTCAAATTCAGATTCGTCTTAGCACATCAAACACGAGCACACTGTATTTTCCGGGAATGACAGTCGTAAATGCAGACACGTGCGTTAAAACCGGATGATAACATTGGCAATAAAGCCGAATGCATGAAAAGGATTTAATCTGAATGGAAGACTTGTGTTCTCACAGCTCTGTCATAAGGACTATTCATTTCACTCATTGTTCGGATGCTGGATTTTGGATTGTTATTCGTGGTCGCATCCATTTGCGTTTGGTAAGGTACCTACTCCTTAATTTAAGGTGTTTCACCCTTATTTCGAGAATTTACGAGTATTTCTGTGAAAATAATTGCTTATCATTTGGGAGATAATGAATTTCTCATTGACTACGAGATGACTATTACTCTGGCATACTCAGCAAGGATGAAACTGGAATGCGTTCAGCACTAATACTCATCCTATTTGTACTAAATTCGGGATGCTATGAATAGATTGCAAGATGAAATGCATTTAGTATAAGGCATCAAAAGTTAGACTTAATTGCATCACGACCTCCATGTGGATCCTAGTGAGCATCTTTGTACTTCTCATGAACGTCTGCTGTAAGATACAATTCACTGCGCACCCAGATATATCCAACCTTGTGTACGAATGCGAATGAGATTTTTCTTGTCAAACTAATTTGCCACCAAAAGTCTAGCAATAAATCGTCGGAAGAAAACGCGTTGGCCACAGTCTTATCCTGGATTCATAATAGACCCGTGGATACTGTACAATGGCAAATAGTCAACAAGATTCCATCACAATAAAGGTAAACGCGCAACCAATAACTGTTTACCAAATAAAGAATAGCAAGCGAAATTTGTTAGGATTTCCGAGACTAAGTCAGGGTCTTGGAAAAGAGATGGTGTCAGAAGAGCCCTTAATGAGCCAACGGCAGCACTACTGGCTTTCGGTTTAACAGACCCTTCATCCTAGGGGCCTGTGTCGCTGGGGTAGCTGCCCGGCTATGAAAAAAATACAAAATTTACGAAGCAACGACAAGCCTCGGATACGGATGGATCTACTACAACGAATTAAGGCCACGAGCAGCCGAACAACTGGCGGAGGTCATACAATTCCGTCCACCCGATCTGGATGAAGTGAGGATAGCAATATCTAAGCTGAAGTCCAACAAAGCTTCTGGAGCGGACGGCCTGACTGCCGAGCTCTTCAATGCAGAAGGCGATGACTTAGTAAGGAGCATACGCCATCTTATCTCTAAAAGTGCACCAACTACAGAGGCACCAGTCTACTTAAGAGATCTTATCTGCCGTATTGTGTAAACGTCTGAAGTCGTGCGTCAACAACCTGATAGGTCCATGGCAGTGTGGCTTCAGACCAGGAAAGTCCAACATCGACCACATATTCACACTACGGCAGATCTTGGAAAAAATCCATGAGCTTCAGATCGATACCCACCACCTACGCATCGACTTAAAGGCCGCGTATGACAGTATCTATAGAGACGAGCTTTACAGAGCAATGTCTAGTTTTGGCATCTTTGCCAAACTCGTCCGTCTGTGCAGGATGACGATGAAGAATGCTAGCTGCTTCAGCCATGATGTTAAAAAAGGATTTAGACAAGGCGACGCGCTGTCATGCGATTTTGCCAACATCGTACTTGAAAGAATAGTGCAAAACTCACGAGCTTAAGAGGCACTATCTTTCAAAAGTCCGTCTAACTACTCGCATACACCGACGATATTGACACAATCGGTAGAAAAAAGGGTGATGTCAGTGGCGCTTTCGCGAGTATTGAGACGGAAGCGGCGAAAATGGGTTTAGCGGTCAATGAGGGCAAGACCAAGTATATGCTTTCAAGCAAAGAGGACAACCAACACCGACGTCTCGGACAGAACGTCACCCTCGACAGATATAACTTTAAGGTAGTTAAGGACTTTGTCTACCTAGGCTCCGCTATAAATAGAGACAACGAGAGTAGCGCTGAGATCAAGCGAAGAACAACTCTTGCCAACCGCTGTTTCTTTGGGTTAAGAAGGCAATTGAGTAGCAAAACCCTCTCTCGGACAACAAAATTCACCCTTTATAAGACCTTAATAATCCCGGTCCTGCTCTATGGCGCAGAGGCATGGACATTATCAAAAATGGATGAGGGTGCTCTTGGCTGTTTCAAAAGGAAAATTCTTCGAGTGATTTTCGGTCCCGTCAGCATTGACGGTGAGTGGAGGAGGAAATACAACGACGAACTTTACGGACTGTACAGCGACATGGACCTAGCCAGAAGAGTGAAGATCCAAAGACTGAGATGGCTGGGTCATGTACTGCGCATGGACACCAATGCTCCGGTCCGAAAAGTCTTCGAATCCGCCCCCGAGGGACAGCGCAGTAGAGGAAGGCCAAGACTCAGGTGGCGCACGCAAGTGGAAGAGGACCTCAGCCAACTTAGCGTGCGAAGCTGGAGGCAGCTAGCCAGGGATCGAGCTGGCTGGAGAAGCTTGTTGACTGAGGCCCAGGTCCACCCCGAACTGTAGCGCCACCTAAAGTAAGTAAGTAAGTAAAGAAGTAACTAACATAACGGTCACCTCTGTTACCACTCTCCTCATCCAGCTGACAGTGCAAGGGGAGGAAGTGCTGTTATTTTCAAAAGCATTTTAGAGCCGTATGAATTGGCGAAAATAACTAAGCAACCAATGCAAGTAGCGATGGTAAATATTTCGGCAAAAAAGCAAGAAATTTAAAATAGCTGCTATATACTGCCCACCCAGGCATTCGCCTACAGAGGAAGATCTCAAGGACCTTTCTCAAGTACTAGGCAACAACTTTATCTTTGGAGGTGACTTCAGTACTAAACATATATACTGGGAGTTGAGACTAACAACGACAAAAGGCAGGAAGCTTTACAATGCAAGGCGACTTGATCGCTTACTTATTGGCCATTTGACCCAGCAAAAATACCCGACCTATAGATTTATTTATAACGAAGTCGAAAGTAGCGATGATCTGTCGTCGGATCATACGCCCGTTATTCTAACGGTCAACGGCTTGTCATTAGAACAAAAATTGTTAGACTAACGCACAAAAGAACGAACTGGTGTAAATTTAAGGAACTTCTCGAATAATTTATTAAACTTGAGTCTCCACTAGTCATCATTAGCAATATTGATACCGATTTGGACAATTCATTGCCGATATACAACAGGAAGCGGAAGATAGTACACCGAGTTATCAACAAAAGAAACAAGCATCGGTAAAATATCCCGCAGAATTTATATAAGAAAAGAGAAGAACTCGCAGGAAATAGCAAACAAGATATCCTGCCGATAAAGCTATATTCAATAGACTAAATAAGCAACTTAAGAAATGAATCTGTGTCTTTAAAACGAGATCTCTTAACAAATACTTCCGTAATTTATCTGCTGACAAAGTCACAGACTACTCCCTTTGGAAGGCTGCTAAATATTTAAAAAGACCTCAAGCGCAAGATCCTCCATTAAAAACATCTGATGGAAAATGGATCGCCGAAAAGGCCTAACTCTTTTCGGAGCACCTGACAAATGTTTTTAAGCCTTTCCCACCTAGCGTGGCAGAGGAACATCTTGAATACCTACATAAAGTAGATGAAGAAGTAATCCCTTATGTATCACTAAAAGAGATCAAAACATGTATTCATAAACTTTCTGACAGAAAATCATCAGGTTGTGATCTGATAACTGCATAAATCCTGAAAGAACTACCCTAAATAGCATTGTTAAAGCTTAAGCTTATTTATAAATGCTTGCTTTCAACAAAGATATGTTCCACATCACTGGAAGATAGCAGAGATTATTGTTATACCTAAACAAGGTAAGCCTCTAAAGGAAGTTTCTTTTTACAGGCCAATCTCCCTGTTACCGGTGTTATCAAAAATTGTTGAAAAACTGTTCATTAAAACACTAGATGGAATCATAGAGTAAAGAAGGTTTATTCCCAACCATCAGTTTAGGTTTAGAAGTAGGCACTCGACAATAGACCAGGTTCATCGTACAACTAATGTTATAGAAAATGGACTTGAAAAGAAACAAGTTTGTTCTACAATATTTTTAGACGTTGCACAAGCTTTTGACAAAGTTTGGTATAAGGACTTAGAATATAAACTACATAGGGACCTACCTGAACAGTACTACGTAATACTAAAGTCTTATATAGCAGATAGACTTTTTAGAGTTCGCTATTGCCCAGCGTATTCTGAACTTAAAGAAATATAAGCAGGTGTTCCACAGGGAAGAGTTCTGGGATCCACCCTGTATTTATTATATTCCAGAGATATACCGAATGCGAGTGATACGATGGTTGCCGACGTCACTGCTCCCCTATCAACTGATGGATCTATTACTAAAGCAACAGAAAAACTACAAAATTCAGTTGACGAGATATATGATTGGACTCGACGATGGCGAATTTAACTTAATGAGTCAAGGTCCACCCATATCAATTTCACAATTAAAAAAATAACGAATGTTCCTTCCTTATTCTAACACAGCTAAATATCTATCTAAATATCGACAATTGAAAGCTGTATAACAGATCATTACCGAACCCTATGTTTTGCAGATTCGCAACAATCAGTCGTAAAAGAAAAACTGGCCAGCATGTCACTTATATGCAACGCGAAGGTAAACGAATTAATCGCCGAAACAAATTGGGAAGAAGTGATTAATGAAAATTATGCAATTTCTCTTTACCAAAAACTTGTCGATAAAATGAAAAGCATATATGAAAAGTCTACAGCTGTAAGAACAATAAGAAAGGAAAGCAAGCATAACCCATGTATGTATGTCACATGACTCAATAGCTAAGTGTAAAAAAACGGAAGAGTTATACTTACTTACTTACTTTAGGTGGCGCTACAGTCCGGGGTGGACCTGGGCCTCAGTCAACAAGCTTCTCCAGCCAGCTCGATCCCTGGCTAGCTGCCTCCAGTTTCGCACGCTAAGTTGACTGAGGTCCTCTTCCACTTGCGTGCGCCACCTGAGTCTTGGCCTTCCTCTACTGCGCTGTCCCTCGGGGACGGATTCGAAGACTTTTCGGACCGGAACATTGGTGTCCATGCACTCTACATGACACAGCCATCTCAGTTTTTGGATCTTCACTCTTCTGGCTAGGTCCATGTCGTTGTACAGTCCATACAGCTCGTCGTTGTATCTTCCTCATCCAGTTTTGATAATGTCCATGCCTCTGCGCCATAGAGCAGGACCGGGATTATTAAAGTCTTATAAAGGGTGACTTTTGTTGTTCGAGAGAGGGCTTTGCTACTCAATTGCCTTCTTAACCCAAAGAAACAGCGGTTGGCAAGAGTTATTCTTCGCTTGATCTCAGCGCTGGTGTCGTTGTCTGTATTTATAGCGGAGCCTAGGTAGACAAAGTCCTTAACTACCTCAAAGTTATATCTGTCGAGGGTGACGTTCTGTCCGAGACGTCGGTGTTGGTTGTCCTTTTTGCTTGACAGCATATACTTGGTCTTGCCCTCATTGACCGCTAAACCCATTTTCGCCGCTTCCGTCTCAAAACTCGACAAAGCGTCACTGACATCACGCTGCTTTCTTCCGATTATGTCAATATCATCGGCGTATGCGAGTAATTGGACGGACTTTTGAAAGATTGTGCGCCTTGTGTTTGCACCTAAGTTTTACACTATTCTTTCAAGCACGATGTTGAAAAAATCGCATGACATCGCATTACCTTGTCTAAATCCTTTCTGGACATCAAAGGTCCCGGTGAGATCTTTACCGACCTTGATGGAGCAGCGTGCATTCTCCATCGTCATCCTGCACAGACGGACGAGTTTGGCAAGTATGCCAAAACTAGACATTGCTCTATATAGCTCGTCTCCATAGATGCGGTCATACGCGGCCTTAAAATCGATGAATAGGTGGTGGGTATCGATCTGAAGCTCATGGGTCTTCTCCAAGATCTGCCGTAGTGTGAATATCTGGTCGATGGGGGACTTTCCTGGCCTGAAGCCACACTGATATGGACCTATCAGGTTGTTGACGAACGGCTTCAGGCGTTCACACAATACGGCGGATAAGATCTTATATGCGATGTTAAGGAGACTGATGCCTCTGTAGTTGGCGCAGTTCAGAGGGTCTCCTTTCTTGAGAATTGGACAAACAATGCTGAGGTTCCATTCATCGGGCATAATTTCGTCCGACCATATTTTACAGATGAGTCGGTGTATGCTCCTTACCAAGTCATCGCCTGCCGCTTTGAAGAGCTCGGCAGTCAGGCCATCCGCTCCAGCAGCTTTGTTGGACTTAAGCTTCGATATGGCTATCTTCACTTCATCCAGGTCGGGTGGACGGAATTGTTGGTCATCATCGTCCAGGTTGAAAGGTTGATTCTGCCTGACAGCGGTATTTGGTCCGCCATCGCCGTTATACAGTCTGCAGAAATGATCTTTCCAAATCGTCAGCATCGACTGCGATTCTACTACGATGTTCCCTTGTTTATCTCTACAGGCTTCGGTTCGGGGTTTGTTTCCGCGGCATGTTATTTTTACCTTTTGGTAAAACTTCCGAACCTCATTCCTGGAGTAGCATCTCTCAATTTCCTCGACCGCGCGCTTCTCATGCTCTTTCTTCTTCCTCCTGAGAAGCCGGTGCTCGTCTCTCCTCTTCCGCTCATAGAGCTCATGAGCAGCTCTGGTCTTTCTAAGCAGCGCCGCGTTATATGCATCTTGCTTTGCTGTATGTGCTTGCCGGCATTCATCATCGAACCAGGGGTTTCATTGTGGTGGACGAGTGAAACCCAGCACATCAGAAGCAGCATCTCTGATGGCGTTTTGGCAGTGTTTCCAATGGTCTTCGATACTTGATGCCGGCGGCATTGGACCTCTTAAGAGATTAAGAGACACTCGATCGGAAAAGGACTTGGCGATCTCTTGCGATTGTAGCCGTCTGACGTCGAATTTTCTCACAGCATTAGTTTGTCTTGGCGTAGTTTGGGATATCCGCAACCGTACCTTGGCTACAACAAGGTAATGGTCCGAGTCGATGTTGGCTCCTCTGAACGTACGGACATCCATAATGCTGGAGGAGTGTCTTGCGTCGATCGCAATGCGATCAATCTGGTTGACTGTTGACTGATCAGGAGTTCTCCAAGTCCCCTTGTGTATGTCGAGATGTGGGAACCGCGTGTTAGCCATGACAATGTTTCGCCCCGCCACAAAGTCGATTAGCCTGAATCCGTTATCGGAGGTGGTGTTGTGCAGGCTATATTTTCCGATTGTTCCACCAAAGATACACTCTCTTCCTAGCTTTGCATTAAAATCACCGAGGACAATTTTAATGTCATAGCTAGGGCATTGCTCGTAGGTCTTGTTGAGGAGCTCGTAGAAGGCATCCTTGGTGTCGTCATCTTTCTCCTCTGTGGGGGCATGCGCGCATATAAGGCTTATGTTGGCGAATTTAGCCTTGATGCGGATTGCTATGAGGCGCTCGCTTACATGCCGAAAGCTGAGGACTTCTCGTCTTAGTCTGCCTCCGACAACAAATCCGCATCCAAATAAGCGCTGCTTTTGCCATCGATAGCAATTGCCGTAGTAGATGTCGCAGTTTTTCATCTTCTTTTTGTCCGGCCCATCCCATCGCATTTCTTGGATGGCGGTTATGTCTGCTTTGCAGCAGTCTAGGGCCTCCGCTAGTTGCTCGGCTGCACGTGGTCTATTAAGGGATCTAACATTCCACGTGCATATCCGAAGCTCATTGTCCTTAAATCGTTTGCGTGGGTTGTCAACAGTAGATCCGTCCATATCCGAGGCTTGTTGATGCTTCGTAACTTCTTGTTTTTTTTAAATGGCCGGGCAGTAACCCCGGCGGCACAACCCCCAACCTGGAGCACCTGTTCCATTTTGAATGCCCCTAGGACGAGGGGTCGGTTACACCGAAGCCAGTAACCCGTTCCGGGATGTGAGCGCTGCCGTTGGCCCTTATAGGGCTCGTGCGCCACCATCTCTTTCCCAAGACCCTGACTAAGTCCTGGAAATCCTTTCCGGCCTGAGCTCCAAATATGTCGGAGTAGCCCGGATAAGGTCTTGTTTTGTTTTTCCGACACTAACACTAATCTTGCTACTACCACTCTCATGTGGTTTAGTATAACTGGTGAGCAGTTATGTTCTCGTCTTTTGTTACCTTTTGTTATCTAGTTTTTAAGTTAATTTATTTTATCCATCCACATTCTGTCATGTTTTTATTGAGCGAACATGTGTATCCAGATCTAAAACTTTGAAGTTTATTATAATCCATTCTCGTTAAGTTACGCAGAAGTTCCTGTTAAATCTTTCTGTGACAGCCAGATCAATTCCAAGTCGGCTTTATTTATTTCATCTTTATGTAAAACAAAATCAAATAATGTAAGCATTTCAAAGTCTCAATAAAAAAATATACATACATACATACAGCTTACTTAATTTCAATTACTAATGTTGGAAATACAACATTCTGCAGAAAAGCCCCTAAGGCTTCGCGGAAATGCATAACCAATGTAGATTTTATTGAAAATAAAAATTAATTGAAATTAAAATTAATTGAAAGATTAAAAGGAACGAAACCTCACGAACTTTTAATTTAAAAATTATGAGATACGGTATTTAAACTATAATACCTTCTCAAAAACAACTTAACGCTGGGAAAAAAACTCTTTGCCAATCTCTCTTCGATTGGCCATGATATGAGGTGGTTTTAGTGCGGTTAGAGTCCCACACTACTCTTGGTTGAAAAACGCCAGAGTTTCTTTTGAAATCTCCACCTTCAATAAAAAAAAAAAGAAAAAAAGAAAGATTGTTTTGCCTCCATCTGACTTTGTCTTTTCATTTGAGTTCGTTTTTCTTATCGATTTTCTTTTTTATATATATGTACTGTAACGGCGGGGACAAGAAGTTGTAGTCCCTTGCAATGGAGTGAGTTTCGGCACGTTATCGAAGCCACGCTAGAATTCGTCGGATTAGGGGGGGGATCTTTCACTCCACATGACCACACAAAGAAATAAAAAATAAACGTGCCTTTCCTTCTTACTGCACTACTCTGATACTGGCAGATTTCGTTGTTACAACTGCCTTGGATAGTCCCTCTAGCATCTAATAAAAGAGCTCCTCACCATGGTTAATCCTTTATCTAGGTATCTTAGGAATAACCCCCTATTTCAAAATATCTTTTCTTCTGTTCTTTACCCTACATTTAACTTCATTTGCCCAAACCTGTTCTCGTCCAATATCTTTAGTTGTTCATTTCAAAAAAATCATCACAAAACTATCACTTTTATCATATTAAGACAAATTTATTAATTTCAACAAATCGAAGTTGATATTCACTCATTTGGCATTTGATTAAACATTAATCGAAGTATAGAAAGAAAGCTTAATTTTATAAATTTTAATTCAAATATTTGATACGTATGAAGTTCTTGAAAATGTAACATACCTTGATACTCTTCTCCTCAGCCGTTGTTGTGCGCACAAAAACCCGAACTTTTATAGAGCTTTTATAAAATTAATCAAATTACATTCACAAGAACTTGATGCATGAAAAAAAATCTAATGATAATTTACATATGTGTGTACATATGTATATGTATGTACATTTAATTCGATCCGTGATAATAAATTTATTGTGATAATGGTACTGAATGTGATATTTACACAAATATGTTAAGATAGAGTAAGTTAGCAAATTTTAATCAATGCAATAGCATATCGATAGACAATTAAAAAAAAAAACCTATTATAAATGATTAATCAAAAAAAAACAAGAACGCCAATTGTACGCTGCGCTAATGGTGCTCTGCTCCTCATGGAAGGTTTTGCTGCAATCTTCAAATTTGATTGTACAGGGAATCCCACGTTGAAAGTGTGACTGTACTTGATCCTCTTAATACTTAGGTACAGCACATGTGTAAGCGATAATTGATCGTCTGCTGATAGATTAGATTGATAGCAGATTTCGCATCAAAATTTCTTCGCTGCTACTTGGGTTGAAAATTTTTGGCGATCTTCGGCAATCGTGATTCTTGGTCGAAATTGGACTTTATACGTTTTATTTGTATGTAAAGATGTGTGTTATGCGTTTAATAATTACTTAAAAATTCGAACTTTATAATTAGAAGTATTCTATGGGCCGTGGTTTTAGAAAACTTCATTCAATAATAATTTGGCCATACTCATGGAACTTTAACTACACTTTACTGTCCACAACCTTTCACTAGCGCGGCCAAAATCCAAGAGAGAGCATTCGATCGCGGAAAACAGACATATTCCCTAAAATTCATGTTAAATCATTGCGGCTAACAGATCGGTATTACTACCAATATAGTTCAGTGTCATTTTAATTGGTAAAACCAAGTACAGGGTGTTTCTGTTTTGACATTTTGGGACAAAACATAGAAAATAAGATTTTATCATTTTATGTAATCCAATTATTTGCGATGACCATTACAGTACCTATATACATAGTTAAACTGTTTTTTTTTTTTTCTTAAAAAACAAATTAATGTATAAATTAGTATTTCATATATGTATTCACAATAAATCAAATCAATCAATCAACAGCAATCTGTAAAGATTCTAGCGGTCTCATGGGAATGCAACTTAGTGGTCTTAACTTACTTCTATGTGTTCATAGAACGCATACGTTCTCTGGCTGCAACAGGCAACGATTGTAGTCCATGTTGGCTGTGGTTTCCATAAAGCATAATTTTGATATTACAGGAATTGCACTGGGCATATATTTGGTCTGGAAGATCATAATGTTCGACTTTGCTGATGGCAACATTATCCGAAGGCTTTGGCTTTCTACCTAGGTTAACTTCGAATCCATTTAACCTTCATCTCCTCCTGGTGTGAAAAATCACACAAAAAAATGTTGACCTATAACTTTTTCACCTTTTTTTTTTTACCAATGTGCATAAAACTACTTGACAATTCCTGAACCATCAGTTTAACACAAAAAAGTTATTATTCGATGCAAATATACGATATACAGTCCGTTTGATAAGATCGTATACGGCAAAACTCGTTTATGAAAACCGGTTTGGAAGTGGTATTTGCATTTGCATTAGCAGGTAAAAAAATACTTCTGCTGAGATGCTTTGAATAAACAAATTTAAAGAGTGTTCAATTTTTGTCAGAGACGGAAATATTTTAAAATGAGTGTTGCGTTTGCATCACGTTATGAAGCAGTATTCTTGCGCACGCATTCAAAAGGACCGAAAATGTCATACGGAGCAGCTGCTAAATACATGAAAAAGTCAAAAGCATTTGTTAGCAAGTGGGTGCACCGTTATTCCCAAGTTAAAAATGGTGGATGATTTGCCGGATCGTGGGTCTAGGCCAAAAACAACAAAAAAAATCAGCACAAAATGATTCCACGCGTGTTTGAAAAAAATCCTCTTCTATCGTTACGTGGAGGACAAGGGATTTTATGTAAAAGTGGTCTAAATGTGTGTTGTGATACGATACGAAGACGTTTACTAGCCAATAATGTAAAATTTCGAAGCACATTAAAGAAACCGATACTGTCAAAAAAACACGTAGAAAAACGACTCAGTTGGGCCAACGAGAATTTGAACAGAGATTGGAACAACGTTATTTTTTCGGATGAAGCTTCTTTTTGGGCATGGTCTCCTATCACTCATACCTGGTGTACACAATCCAATAAATCAATCTAGCGGACCGTCAAACAAACCTTGATGTTTCTCAAAACAAGGATTTGGCAATTTCTTCATGCTTACAAATAACTTAAACGCACCCAACATGGTCAAAATTTATAAAAAGGCTTTATTACCATCTGCCCAAAGATGGTTTAAAAGAAGGAATGAGAATTGGTTACTGCAAGAAGATAATGGCCCGAAACATCGCAGTCCTTTGTGCAGCGCGTGGAAACAAGAAAATGACGTCGATGTTTTAGATTGGCCATCATAGTCGCCGGATGCAAATCCCATTGAATATGTTTGGGCATTCATGAAGCCAAAGCTCCAAGCAAAGAAGATCTCGACGGTCAAACAATTATCACGAAAAATACGAGTTTTATGGAGATCTTTGTTTCAAGATTATGCTATAAGATTAGTAGAAAGCATGCCTCGAATACTCCCAGCAATTATTGATAATGGAGAAGAGTCGACAACATATTAATTGAAAAGCATTCCATAAAGAGCATTAAAATAATAAACAAAATAAACCAGTACAATTGATTTTTATTTTTTTTATTATAATAAGTTCTTCTTTAATTTTTGTCGTGTACGATGTTATCAAACAGACTGTATATTGATAAGGAGATATTTGAAAACTTACGTTTCTTACCCTCTTGTGTGACTTTTCACACATATTGGATTTCTATGTATTTTGCAGTAGAAACACCATTTTGTAGTCAAATGTCTATGTTATTTGATATTTTGGCAAACTAAATAGATATAGAACAAAACAAATTTACTTCTGAAAGCCACTGAAAGTGCTTGAAAATACCGTTGTCTGTATTCAAAGCATTTGGACTGGTTTGAGTGGGAGCGTACACAGCACTAAAAAAAAGAAGAGAAAGAAAGAACAAAAATTTATAACAATGATCGAAACTGTTAGCGACAATCCGCCAAAAGTCGAATGCAGTAAGCGAATGCTTGCCAAAATGATGCATCATTGCTCTAGGTAAGTGTGCTTTTTGCTTTGTTTGAGAAATATCACATACTCGTACTTAGAGAGCGCGCAAAACTCATTCGTGTGTCGTTGATTCGTTGGACAAGCTATATTTTCAATACAACATGAACAGACCGAAATATCTTACTGCGGAAGAGGTGGACGAAGCTTTGAATGATTCTGATGAATATATTTCCGATAATGATGAAAATCATTCGTCGGAAGAAAATGTTGAATTGATTGGAAATGAAAGTAATTCTGAATTTGATGAAACGGAACAGAGTGAAGTTGATCCATTATTCGTTTCAAAAGACGGTATGATTTGGAAATCACTACCAGTCCAGTGCAAGATCGAACCGGAAGACTACGAAATGAAAATGTTACCAATTTGCGTCCAGATACAGCCAGATATGCAAGATGATATCAAAGATGCTTTTTTCTTCTTCTTTCCACCACTAATTGAGAATGTTATTTTGAAATGGTCAAACGCATATGCAAATGCGAAATGTGGTGACAAATATATAGAAATTGATTCAAATTTGTTGTATGCATATATCGCTGTTCTCCTTTTGGCTGGAGTGTACAGGTGTGTGTTTTTTTTTTGTCTCATATCTCTTGTTTTTCTTACAATCAATTTTATTTAGATTCAAAAATGAAGCAATGTTGGATTTATTTGATGGTGAATATGGACGTGGCAACGATTAGTATAAGGCCTCGTAGAAGTAGCATCTTCCGACAGGTGCTGGTTCCTTAAATGACGAGAATGAGCCTCTGCAGCCGAACATCTTGCAGCTCTGCTAATAAGTCCTACTTCACGCCTCCCCGTGGCGCCATCTGGGAATCTCACTAGACGGTGCGAAGTGAAGGCGGCAAATGGCGAGTTTCCTGCGCCATTAACCAGGATTAGTGTCGGAAAAACAAAACAAGACCTTATCCGGGCTACTCCGACATATTTGGAGCTCAGGCCGGATAGGATTTCCAGGACTTAGTCAGGGTCTTGGAAAAGAGATGGTGGCGGACGAGCCCTATAAGGGCCAACGGCAGCGCTCACATCCCGGAACGGGTTACTGGTTTCGGTGTAACCGACCCCTCGTCCTAGGGGCACTCAAAATGGAACTGGTCCTCCAGGTTGGGGGTTGTGCCGCCGGGGTAACTGCCCGGCCATTTAAAAAAAGATTGAGTTACGAAGCATCAACAAGCCTCGGATATGGACGGATCTACTGTTGACAACCCACGCAAACGATTTAAGGACAATGGGCTTCGGATATGCACGTGGAATGTTAGATCCCTTAATAGACCACGTGCAGCCGAGCAACTAGCGGAGGCCCTAGACTGCTGCAAAGCAGACATAACCGCCATCCAAGAAATGCGATGGGATGGGCCGGACAAAAAGAAGATGAAAAACTGCGACATCTACTACGGCAATTGCTATCGACGGCAAAGCAGCGCTTATTTGGATGCAGATTTTTTTGTCGGAGGCAGACTAAGACGAGAAGTCCTCAGCTTCCGGCATGTGAGCGAGCGCCTCATAGCAATCCGCATCAAGGCTAAATTCGCCAACATAAGCCTTATATGCGCGCATGCCCCCACAGAGGAGAAAGATGACGACACCAAGGATGCCTTCTACGAGCTCCTCAACAAGACCTACGAGTAATGCCCTAGCTATGACATTAAAATTGTCCTCGGTGATTTTAATGCAAAGCTAGGAAGAGAGGATATCTTTGGTGGAACAATCGGAAAATATAGCCTGCACAACACCGCCTCCGATAACGGATTCAGGCTCATCGAGCGGCGGGGCGAAACATTATCGTGGCTAGCACGCGGTTCTCACATCTCGACATACACAAGGGGACTTGGAGAACTCCTGATCAATCAACAGTCAACCAGATTGATCACATTGCGATCGACGCAAGACACTCCTCCAGCATTATGGATGTCCGTACGTTCCGAGGAGCCAACATCGACTCGGACCATTACCTTGTTGTAGCCAAGGTACGGGTACGGATATCCCAAACTACGCCAAGACAAACTAATGCTGTGAGAAAATTCGACGTCAGACGGCTACAATCGCAAGAGATCGCCAAGTCCTTTTCCGATCGAGTGTCTTTTAATCTCTTAAGAGGTCCAATGCCGCCAGCATCAAGCATCGAAGACCATTGGAAACACTGCCAAAACGCCATCAGAGATGCCGCTTCTGATGTGCTGGGTTTCACTCGTCCACCACAACGAAACCCCTGGTTCGATGATGAATGCCGGCAAGCACATGCAGCTAAGCAAGATGCATATAACGCGGCGCTGCTTAGGAAAACCAGAGCTGCTCATGTGCTCTATGAGCGGAAGAGGAGAGACGAGCACCGGCTTCTCAGCAAGAAAAAAGAGCATGAGAAGCGCGCGATCGAGGAAATTGAGAGATGCTACTCCAGGAATGAGGTTCGGAAGTTTTACCAAAAGGTAAAAATAACATGCCGCGGAAACAAACCCCGAACCGAAGCCTGTAGAGATGAACAAGGGAACATCGTAGTAGAATCGCAGTCGATGCTGAGGATTTGGAAAGATCATTTCTGCAGACTGTATAACGGCGATGACGGACCAAATACCGCTGTCAGGCAGAATCAACCTTTCAACCTGGACGATGATGACCAACAATTCCGTCCACCCGACCTGGATGAAGTGAAGATAGCCATATCGAAGCTTAAGTCCAACAAAGCTGCTGGAGCAGATGGCCTGACTGGCGAGCTCTTTAAAGCGGCAGGAGATGACTTGGTAAGGAGCATACACTAACTCATCTGTAAAATATGGTCGGACGAAATTATGCCCGATGAATGGAACCTCAGCATTGTTTGTGCCTCTGAACTGCGCCAACTACAGAGGCATCAGCCTCCTTAACATCGCATATAAGATCTTATCTGCCGTATTGTGTGAACGCCTGAAGCCGTTCGTCAACAACCTGATAGGTCCATATCAGTGTGGCTTCAGGCCAGGAAAGTCCACCATCGACCAAATATTCACACTACGGCAGATCTTGGAGAAGACCCATGAGCTTCAGATCGATACCCATCACCTGTTCATCGATTTTAAGGCCGCGTATAGCAGCATCTATAGAGATGAGCTATATAGAGCAATGTCTAGTTTTGGCATCCCTGCCAAACTCGTCCGTCTGTGCAGGATGACGATGGAGAATGCACGCTTCTCCATCAAGGTCGGTAAAGATCTCACTGAGACCTTTGATGTCCAGAAAGGATTTAGACAAGGCGATGCGCTGTCATGCGATTTTTTCAACATCGTACTATCGGCACTATCTATCAAAAGTCCGTCCAACTACTCGCATACGCCGACGATATTGACATGATCGGGAGAAAGCAGCGTGATGTCAGTGGAGCTTTCGCGAGTATTGAGACGGAAGCGTCGAAAATGGGCTTAGCGGTCAATGAGGGCAAGACCAAGTATATGCTGTCAAGCAAAAAGGACAACCAACACCGACGTCTCGGACAGAACGTCACCCTCGACAGATATAACTTCGAGGTAGTTAAGGATTTTGTCTACCTAGGCTCCGCTATAAATACAGACAACGACACCAGCGCTGAGACCAAGCGAAGAATAACTCTTGCCAACCGCTGTTTCTTTGGGTTAAGAAGGCAATTGAGTAGCAAAGCCCTCTCTCGAACAACAAAAGTCACCCTTTATAAGACTTTAATAATCCCGGTCCTGCTCTATGGCGCAGAGGCATGGACATTATCAAAACTGGATGAGGAAGATACAATGACGAACTGTACAGACTATACAGCGACATCGACATAGCCAGAAGAGTGAAGATCCAAAGACTGAGATGGCTGGGTCATGTAAAGCGCATGGACACCAATGCTCCGGTCCGTAAAGTCTTCGAATCCGCCCCCGAGGGACAGCGCAGTAGAGGAAGGCCCAACTCAGGTGGCGCACGCAAGTGGAAGAGGACCTCAGCCAACTTGGCGTGCGAAACTGGAGGCAGCTAGCCAGGGATCGAGCTGGCTGGAGAAGCTTGTTGACTGAGGCCCAAGTCCACCCCGGACTGTAGCGCCACCTAAAGTAAGAATATGGACGTCCCATTTTCAGAGCGATAATGTGAAAGAAAACATTTGAATATATGAATCAAGTAATTCGATTTGATTTGACAAATTTGCTCCAATCCGAGAAATATTTGATAAATGGCCAGAACTTTTGGCTGATTTGTTCAACTCATCTGAATGCGTTACCATTGATGAACAATTACTTGGTTTTCGTGGAAGATGCAAGTTTAGCCAATACATGCCATCTAAGCCTGATAGATGGTACACAATTTTGGCTATTGGTTTGCTCTGAAACTTGCTATGTTTCGAAAATCCAACCGTATTTGGGGCAACCAATTGGTGGTTCTGCAGAAAAACATCAAGGTGAACGTGTAGTAATGGATCTGGTTCGTAGGCTGAAGGGGCACAACATAGCAATGGACAATTTTTTCTCATCTTACGATCTCGGTCAAAAGTTGTTGTCTCAAGGATTAAAAATGGTCGGTACAATGCGGAAAAACAAAAGAAGCATCCCACCAAAACTTCTGGAATGCAAAAAAGTTAAGCGTTGATTGTTTATAAAGATATAAATCCAAATTGGCAAATGAACAAAAAAAAACCAAGGCGACAAGTTTTCTTGCGTGAGCTTGCAATATCTCTTGCAATACCATATATGACAATGAGAACAGCTATGCCACGAACCGAATCAGCGGCTTCTTTGCTTACAACCATTAGCAGAGAATCAGTAAATGAAGCAATGAACCGGCCCAGTGGTTCATTAGTCCACACAACGTCAACACTATCTTGCGAACATTCAGTGTCTCGTGAGAGCTCACCACGAATATTTGACATTCCTCGAAAGAGATGTAAAAGTGTTCCACCGAATATCAAAGGAAAGGCTAGATGCCACATTTGTTACAGCGAAAAATCGAAAAATAAGAACAACACACATGAAACTATGTGCTGTTTCTGCCAAAAAGGTGTTTGCAAGAATACATTGGCCTCCTTCTCTGTAGCAGTCGACAATGCTTTTTGGGTTGCGGTATCTGGTTTACATTATTGGGCCTGCGCGAGTCATTCGATGGCAGATGAAATATCATGACCTTTCATTTATAAATCCTTAAAAAAATTTGCTGGGCTAAACATCATTATATTTGTCCGTATCCGGGGTGTTGGTTGTCCCTGAACTGTTTTCTTTTTATCATCTCCAACCCCCTACCTGAAGAGCCAGGTAGTTAACAAAATCTCTGCACAAAAACTGCGGCTAAACAGTGTGCAATATTGGTGTTATACTCGTACTTATAAGAAATATTTCAATTACGCCACAATCCAAAGGTTTGAATCTGTATCTCTGGTGCCTTTTTGTTAAAAAGGTTCATCGAAGGACCTGGTCTTTTAGATTAAGAATTCCTCACTTCGCATACCAATTAGTAGAAGTGTCTTTGTTCTTTAAGGTCTGACCAATCTACTACCGCATCTTGGTTTGTCTAGATATGAAGCTGTTTGTTTGAGATGCTGTTTGAAGAGAGAGTTTTCCAACTACGAGTAGTAACAGGAGTACTATAGTAGCTGCTTAACATTATAAACAACAAAAAGGGCATCTTAAAGAGCGCAATCGCATAGCTCTTTCCATAGAAACAATCAAATAAGAATTATCCTCCTATTTCAAAGGTCGTATGTAAGTATGTCTTAGCCATATCCTGCTTAACCCTGTTTAAATAAAATTCTCTGCAGTTGCTTATGAAAAATAGTATTCCCGGTACTTGATGTTGTCTACAAAATGCACTGGTAGTGAACAAATCCCTCCCTCCTTGACATCAAAACAAATGTGGGGACTTTCTATAAACGCAAAGTTTTACTGAGGTAAAAGGATGATGGATAATAACTCTTCGCAAGAAACAATTTCTTTACTCCTTCAAACATCAACTTCTTTCACATGCACATGGGAAAAATGGGAAGGAAACTTCTTCTCTTAGTTTGGATTATCCTGATTGGTATGCGAAAACTAAAACCACCCACACAGGGAGTCAAACTTCTTCAGCATATATTGTAAAAGTGTGAGTTAATCCCCTGACAGTATTTTCTTTATTCTTGAAACGATGGATATCCCTATGGGCTACTTAGGTTCCTTAATCAAAACTTTACTCATAAGGTAGCCTGACAGTAAGTAACATCAGCGATTGACTGCTTAAGTGGTTTTACTTACCTATAAACTCCTGAAAAGAAGTCCTTCTCACACAACTGTATTTGTACGTTTAAGAATTCCTTTATAGGTTTTGCTTTAAGCTGTCTGTAGATGGTTATTCAACTTGTGAAAGGAGGTGAGACAACATTTATTCACTTGCACTTCCTTGCCCGAGGAATTGTTGTGTTCCTGCATAACAAAAAATAGCAAGTATACGCCACAGAAAGAAGACATTTTTTTTGTACGGAAATCTGTACTTCCTCCTACGTTTAGGGACACAAAAAACCTGCAATTTGAAACGAAATCCTATAAGTGGTAAATGTCCTTCAAGCGGTTCCATGGTGTAATGGTTAGCACTCTGGACTCTGAATCCAGCGATCCGAGTTCAAGTCTCGGTGGAACCTAAGGATCTACTTTTTCCCATATTTTAAATAAAAATAGGAGTACAGAGCATCCACCAAGTCTTTGTCTCTTCTCTTCGTATGTTAGAGCTGTGATATCCCCTTATACCTTCGTCAGTAATTTGATGGAACTACCACGCTTTAGATTTTTTTTTCATTGCATCAGGTGAAGACAAGAGGAACTAGACTGTAGCAAGGTAAAAACCAGATCTGAATCAGAATTGGCGTTTTAAGTGCAAAATAATAGTTAGAAACTCAACCAAGTAACTACGACGAATCAAAAGGCCCACAAAAGAAACGAAGAGCCGGCTGTTTGTTTGAGACCCTGGTTTTATCAGAACTAAAATCTATTTAAGTTTACAGTGGTAAACATTTATTTGCCACAAGTGCTCTATTGTGAAGGTTTACGCCGAAACCACGGCCTATTCGTATGTGGCATCATCTGTTGTCTACCGCGAGTACATCGAATTGTTGGAAGGTCTAAACAAACGCCTATGCGTTACGATCTAGGGCTGCAGGCAGATATACATTAATTTCCGCTCTTTTTGTGGCTAGAATAGCTGAGATCGTTCCCTGGCACACGAAAAATCTATTTCTCATTTTCGCAGCATATGCTCTGTTCTCTGGCAAACTTCCAATCTGAGAGCCATCTTATTTTTAATAAGAAATAGCATTTGATCCAACTTGCACTCAAGTTTTGATGATATTTTGTATTGCCTGTCTTTTGACTGTGGTCTTGCGGACTCCTCTTTGTGCAACAGTACGAAATCGACTTCTGTCCTCGGGTATGGTTTTAGTGAGAATCTGAGTCAGAAAAAAATTAAGTGGGGACTTCACGAAAGCTACCAAAACGCTATGTAAGACTTACACAGCGGAGATATGGCAATGTACTACAGATATATTGGAAAAATCGGTGGAGGATCTAAGTATCTGCATCCGAAACAACAACTAAGCTGAGATTAAGATCACTTCTTCTAAGCTTCACTTCGAATATGCGAGGCGAACATGCGGTCGACAGGCTTAACTTACTGAGTCTTTCTTGGGTGTCAGATGACAAGGAGATCACGGAAAATTAGATTTCTGAAGAACCAGGCTCAGAGGAACGTTTCTTAGAACCCGAATTTGGATTTAGATAAAAGTTTTCATTGCCACTTAGGTTTTGTTTGAGCAGATAGCACGGTTCTGTTAACGATCGTATGTAAAAGTTTCCAGGAGGCCATCGACTTTTCTTCCATTCCTGTAGACGGATACTGTAGACAGCTAACTGTACTGTACGGGGCTCTACGCTTTTGCTAAGCACCTCACTATGCTTCATATACTTAGCGCTGATGAGCAGGCAGTTTATCATTAGTCATCTTTCTACGAAAGAATGAGAAGTTCCATTTAACCGTAGAGTGACCTTAAAAACAAACTACGTTTACGTCCTTATCGGTGGAAATTTACCCATAAATGTATTTTGCCTCTCCTGTTAAATAAAATAAGAATTGTTTTAAACTTTTTTAAATAAATTTTAGTTTTTTGATTATTAATTTATTTGGAACAACATTTAATACAAATATTTCTATTATGCACTGATTTGCACTATGCACTATCATATTCCCAAAAACGGCTATCGGGCAACGACAAGTTTTGCGTTTGTAGCTGTAGCATGACAGCATCTTATCAACGGTGTCAAAACCTCCTTTTGTTGAATTATCATAAGCTATTATATTCGGCAGCTTCTTCGGCTCCGGGCCTAGTTCCGCATTTGGGTGAAGAGTACTCTGTACAACAGTGTATTTGCTTGTTGTGATTGATTGAATCCCGGCAACTGTCACCGTTGCCCCGAATCAAAAATAACTTGCTGGAATTTTCACTGATTCCAACTGTGAGTTTATTTAACCTCCAGGTAGCGCTTTAATGGCCGCTAAACCTGGGCAACAAAATCAAAAAAAAAACCGAAGTTGGGCGCCACGTGATTTTTGGGGAAAACCACGAAACCTTCAATTAAGAGAAAGGAAAAAAAACCGAATCAACCAAAAGTAAACTTTCCCCGAAAGGGAACAACAACAAAAAAGAAAAATCAATGTTTTACCACGTTATAAATGCTCTCGTTTGAGCTCGACGATTTATTGAAAACAAAAAGCAATTAACGGCACACTCGTCGATAGAGTGACCCGCTATTTCAAAGTCCCGAACGCACAAAGAAGAAAAAGTTAACGGGTCGCGTGTCTCGTCTTATCTCGTGATATTGCGCACGCGCGGCCCACCGGAGTCTCACTTTCAATTGCCCCAAAAACGATATTCTGCATTATTCTACGCTACACAATACTTATTTTTAGTCCCTGGCGGTTCTATGTCCCTTCTGACACAGTCTTCCCAATCCCTTCTTCCTGCAACTTCGGTTCCCTTGTCACTTCCTTTCTCCTTTATTCCTTTTTCCCTGTCGGACCGTCAGAACCACAAAAAACTCGCGATTTTATTTTAAAATCTACTCTACTTGTTATACTATTGTTTCCAAAAAAAGAAAAATTGTTTTCGCAATTGCCAAAACGTACAATAAAAAAGTCAGCTTGACCCTGTCTATTGCTGGTCGTCACAAAAGTGACTTCCAGATCTTTTTTTCTTCCACAAACTCCCGCCAGACTCTCACACGCATTCTCATACTCACTCACGCAAACTTTGCTAGTGTGTGCTCCCGTGTCCAACTAGGCCTCTCACTTTTCCAATTGTTTACAATTGTACACTCTCATCCTAAACTCCTCAGACACTGAGTTCTGTGATAACTGGGAACTCCACTGAGCGAGTTTATGAGAGTTTGTGGATTCTAGCTATGCCTAGCTATTTCTCTAGACATTAGATTCTATTGGAAATGCGAGAAGCAATGATTCTCTCATTGCTGATCCCAGGGTAATTTTCCCCCATCGAACTACTCAAAATTAAAAATTAAAACATACGCGAAGGAGAAAGAAAATCTGATCGAAGGTCAATGGAGTGTTTGGACGAAGGAGGAAGGTAGCCATTCTCTAAATCGCTGCCCCGAACTAAGCTAAGTATACGAGACTTAGTGCTAATATACCCCGGGTCCCTACTTACTCCGGTGGATCGGCGTTCAGATTTGGGAGGAATGTGGGGACTGACCAATAGCGTGTCACTCCTTACAATTATTTATTTGGTTTTGTTTTGTTTTCGTTTCGTTTGTTTGTTATGCGGCGGGCCTTTCTGCCCGCCTGGTATGTTGTTGTGCTTTTTGTTTCTATTATTTTATTGATATGGTTTATTTTATTGTTGTTTGTTATTATTTTTATGTTCCCACGTTGGAGGCTATCTCATTACTTGGCCGTCCGCCTACAGCCTCTGCTGCTCCCTTGGGGGCATCGGTGGGGTGCTGGCTTCAAAGGGATCGTCGTCCCTTCACCCATCGAACCTGACTTTTACAGCTGGTCCGTCGTTGGGATGTGTTCGATTATGCTGGTTGTCAGCCTGCACACCACCGTCGCTCCTCCGTAGCTCCCTCGTTGGGGGTGTAGCTATAAAAGAGATCGTCATCTCTTCCCCCTTAAACATTTTATTGTTAGCATTCACATCGATTACAAGATGTGATGCTTCTTGTCTCCACATCGATGGCAAGATGTGGGATTCCTCAAGCCTTTGTATAACTTTTCTTTCATTGGGGTGTAAGTTCCGGGGATCGTCCTCCCCCACCCGTCATCGTCGTGTTGGGGGGCTCCGACAACGGTGATCTTGGTGGACCTCCTGTCGCACCTTGGGCTCCTGGTTCGTCGTGAGTCTCCATACCGTCCTTAGGGCTTCACCGACCGAACCACCTCGTCCTCCTCTAAGGGTATCAATAGCCCGTAAACATATGTGGGTCCTTTCCGAGGTTTGTGGTCGGTGGGCCAATGGCTGATGGGACAATGGCTGCCCTCTACCTCCGCCGGAGCTCGGTCTTCCCACTCAACGAAAAGAGCGAACGGAGGGACAAGAACAGGGACGAGGGTAGACCTTGTTGCTGGAAAATTTACCAACCATCGTTAAGCCTCTATTGAGTAACTGTTCGCCAAGTTTTGTCCATCATGACGTTGCAATTTTTCACCCCATCCGTGAGATCCAATACTAGCCTTTTTTCCTGATTTGCTCCGGTCTAGTTATGTCGGGATTTTTTCCAAGGTAAGGTTGAACTCTCCAAACATAACAAGTTTGTGAGCATACTAACAGCCAAATTTGAGTCCATATTTTTCGGGCTTGGATGGAATATATTGCCGAAGTGAGCATCGTCCATGGAATCCCAAAAGCTGCTCATCAACAGTAACACATTCATGTGGATTGTAATAAATGGCTAGAAGCTCAGCCCATTTGTCCCATAAATCGCCAATCGGGACAAACCTGTCAGTTACACGGTTTTGCGTTCTGCTTAACACGTTAACACGTTGTTGAAACGAAGAACTCTGTTCATATATGTGAAAGTTTACTTTGCTCGAAACATTGGTCTTTCAAATTTCTCGTCAAACAAATCCGCCACCGCTTCGTTCTTTGATCTGAGACAATACATACATCCTTACAATTAGAAAATGTAGAGAAAAAAAAAGAAATATATGCATGTAAAAGCTCGATTGTGACATATTTTTGTGGAAATTTAGCTCCAGGATGTAAATTTGAAATCAATGATCATGTTATCCATTGTTGGTGTAAAAAATAGCAAAAATGCATCCATTTTTTCGAGACGTTGTGATGCGAATCACACCGGGACGCAATGATAACACGTTTTCTTTACGCATTCTGCCAGTGTTTTCTTCAACTGGCGATAATTTCCAGACTGTTTCATCTTTCGAAATTAATGTGGACGTCGAATTGGGAAATTCAGTGCATCCGAAGAATCCTCAACATTTGAAATGCAGGTTGAGTGTTTAGGTTCATATTCGTCTTCACTGTCTGAAGAAATATCTGTTGCGTCACTACCTTCGTTCTCTTGCATTCCAATCTCTTCGTTAGTCAAACATTTTGGAGCTGACACATTTGTATTTGTATTTCGCAGTATTTGCTCACGTGTATAACCAAAGAAATACCTTCACTTTAAGAACTGCATAGAAGCTGTAAGAAAAACATTTCTTGCAGGGACTTCCCCTTTTTAAAAAGGAAATTGTAAATTATACGGTGGTTCCCCTGTTTGTAATGCTATCAAGTTAGTGTTGAGCATAAGTATGTTATGCTTGTGCGCTGAAAAATGCCTATGGGTAGAATCCTACCCACAAGGACGTTTAACGTGTATTTGTAAAAAAAATTTAAAGTATTTCGTAAAAAAACAGTTTACAATACTTTCAAAAGCAGCATTTGCAACAAAGTCAAGAAGTTTCAACATGCTGATATTTGACGTTCTTCCGATATGTGCCGATATAGTGTCATTCTTCGGTTAAAGTAATACAGAAAGATTGTTGCTGACTAACTGACTCTATTTGTCAACAATATTGGCCGTAATGTTTCGTCGTTGGTATATCAGTGCCCTTGCAATGGTCCACAGGTCTCTTACCACTGCGGTGGATAGGTGTTCAGCTTTGTGGGAATAGGGACTGACCATTAGCGTCTCACTCCTTACAATTATTCAGTTGTTGTGTTTAGTTTTATTTTGGGCCTTTTTGCCCTCCTACCTTTGTTATGTTGTTGTTTGTTGTCACTAATTGTGTTTGTTTATTGTGATGCATTTAACCCTTGTGTAGAACCCAATTTTTATAAACACTTCAGGTACACCATGGTCTGGGCAGAGCACTAATATTTATATGATATGTTGATGGTGGTTATTCATTATTATCTGGCTGTGCGTATGGCTTAATGTATAGTATTTGTGCGTATGTCATAATAAAATATGTTTTATTGAATAGAAAATGAATTGAATGTGATATAAAGGGTTTTCCAAAAAGGACTTGACAACTTTTTGTCGATTAGTTGGACCAAATTTTCACCGACTCGGCCACACATTTCGGCCGAAACGGCCGCTATTCTGCGTTCAATGTTGGCACTGAGCTCTTCCAACGTCGTCGGCTTGTTGGCATAAGCCAATGACTTAACGTATCCCCACAGAAAATAGTCAAGCGGCGTTAAGTCACAAGAACGAGGCGGCCAATCGACTGGCCCATTTCTTGAGATAACACGCTCACCATACTAGCTCTTCAATAAATCGATTGTAACGTGTGCTGTGTGGCTTGTGGCACCATCCCGTTGAAACCACATGTCGTCCAAGTCCATATCTTCCAATTTGGGCCAAAAATAATCGGTGATCATGGCGCGATAACGCTGACCATTCACAGTAACGTGACTATCATTATCGTCGACGAAAAAATATGGCCCAATAACGCCGCCGGCATGCAATCCGCACCAAGCAGTTATTTTTTGTGGATGAAGTGGTGATTCATGAAGCACATGTGGATTTTCACTCGACCAATAACGCATATTTTCCTTATTGACGAACCCATTGAGCCAAAAATGAGTCTCGTCACTGAAGATGAATTAACGCTCTTAAAGTTGCAGTCACCGACTCCGAATTTCGATAGAACATTTTTATAATTTGCAGACGTTGCTCGGTCGTGTATGTAACCATGACGAAAATGTTGAGTTTACTGAATAAATTGACAGTGACAGTTTGATGATTAGTGAAAGAGTGCGTTCATAAATTAAATTCAAAGTTATCAAGTCCCTATTGGAAAACCCGATAAAAATGAAATATAGCAAAAGTAGAAAATGAAATAAGAAGTATAGTTAGTAAATTCTTAAAATTAAGTTAAACGAAAGTAAACGAAGTTAGTTTGCTGTTGATGGTTTTGCTACTTCTTCTTCATCAACAACGATCTAACAGGCATTGGATTTACGCATTGCTTGACAATGTTGAAAGCAGATGTATTTCTTACATGTGATGCAATGAAATCGCGTTTTGCGTTTTAGCCTATTCTGAGCCTTACTAACGTAGCATAATCGCTGTGGCTCTGATAAAGACGTAGATGTTGATGGTACGATACCAGGAGGCTGAAACAAGAAGAATAAAATTGATTAGGTTCTTTGTCACGTCAACAAAAATGAAAAGATAAACTCACCTCAATTGGCTTTCCAAAAAAGGCTTCGATTCCAGAACGAGTGTTATACTGCTTCATGAACTGGGGGTTGTTCATACGAGCTTCAATGTGAGGTATAACCAACAATTCACTAAGTGTGATTATGTAGTTTCTACGAGAATCAGTGCCCCTCAAACACTCGTTTTCATTGCAAATGATGTAGCTTGATAACGTGGCAATGTCACCGATGTTGTAAAAAAAAAGCCAGTGGCCATCTTTTTGTTCGCCTTTGGTGGTGTAACGAGTTAACATTTGATCCATAGTATCCACTCCAGATTTATTTTTGTTGTAAAATAAAATGCTATCTGGTTTAAATACCTCACCAGAAACATGTTTGTCGTAATAGACTGTTAATAAATAACAAAACGGCTCGGTTTTTCTTTGGCACATAGGAACTCATAGCAAAATTGTTGTTTTAAAAACTTAATTCAGTCGAATACATCGCTCATGATGGTTCAAGTTCAGGTAGAACATATTTTTTGTTTTTTCTTAATGCACCAACATAAGCAAGACTTGCATCCACGAGATGTTCATATTCTCGTAAAGTTGTGAAAAAATTATCACAACGATGGTACGACCACCATTCACATATCTCCAAGTTAGATCCATCGGTATTTTTTCTCCTTGCTGACCAGGTGCTTCACGTGTAGCATCTGGATTTTTTCCAGTGTACAAAATACCTTTCAGTGGATAGTGAGACTGAGAATCACAAGTCAAAAAAACTTTCAAACCATACTTTGCTGGTTTATTTGTAATGAATTGAATGAATCCAGTTCTGCCACGATAGGGAAAAAACTATTCGTTCAACTCTGAAGGTTTGCACTCGGCATCAACCAAATGTCATTCATAGCAGCAGCTTTATTTATTTGCAGCCCTGTTTCATGAGTATTTCCATTGTCAAAGCGAATGAATCGTAAAATGTCCATAAATATTCGAAGTGAAAGAGTTGCTCGGAAAATCGGTAAATTGTTTGTTTTCCAAAGCTCAGCAATCAAAACACCAAGATATACATAAAATTCAGTTTCAGTAAACGCTGTCCAAGTTTTTCGTGCTTTTGTTGAATTTCTTGCGTTGTAGTTGTTTATAACTTCTGTTGCTTTTCGGTTGGTCTCTGTCACAACAATAGTAGCCATTTTTTGCGTGATTAGCTTTTTGAAGACCTGATTTGGCACAGAGGAACGAACAGTTGGACCGAATACATTGATCGGATGGCTCACTTTTATTCCATCGAGTACCATCTTTTCCGATGAAGAGTAAAGCCGAGTTTCTAGTTCTCGTAAATGAGAAAGTTCAGCATCACCACCAGGAATACCTTCAGAACTTGGATCTGCAGTAATTGCTCCACCTTCAAACGATGGAGGTACAGTCAATTCTTCTTCGATATTTTTACTATGTTCTAAAATAGCAACTGGTTCATTACATCTCCTTTGTTGAATTACCAACTGCAACCGCTCTTCTCTTGCCGTCGACTTAATCATTATCTTCATCGTATGCTTCTACAATCAATTCTTCTTATGCGTCTGAAGCTTAACCTTAACCCATCATCGTCTTCATCTTCATATGGATCGGTAATGTCTTGTTCTTCTGCTCTTTCCTGAGCTAAATTAATAGCAATAGCTTTTGCTAGTCACTGAAAGAATCCCGGAGACTGAGCTCTGCCTTGTCTTCTGGTGTTGAACACCATGTCGATTTCATTACAAAAACGACCGTCTTCATCCATATTTCAGTCTATAAACTACCAAATAAAATAAAACAGAAACACACCAAAAATACGACAAGCTCGACACAAACTAGTTCACTGTAGAATATTACAAGTAGGGCAAGAAACAGCTGAGATCACCACATTTCTTCCGCGGTCATAGCCTATTAAGAAAATATATAAAAAAAAACCATACAAAGTGTATGGGGTCTTTCCAGACCATGGTGTACAAGATCGATACAACATATTTCAAATACCCTCATTCCACACTCTTACTTACTTTTGTTTTATTTTCACCAACACACTAAAAAATATTCCATTGATGCTTATCTGGAACCTCAGGGCTTTAATTTAATTCTTTGTACTTTTAAGATAAGCTCAAGATGGTGGTGTCCACATAGTGGGTTAAAATGTGGACGGTTTGAAAGTACTATCAAGAAGAGGGACACGTTCTGTTTTTATTAAACTCAATGCCTCATGACAGCTGACAATGACACATAGTTTACATGGAAAAAGACAGTGCTTCCAAATTAAGAATATCTCACATTTATGTTTACATAATAGCTCGTTGGAGGCTGTCATCTTGTCCATCCGCCTATATGCCTCTGGGGTGCTGACTTGAAAAAAGGTCGTCGCCCCTTCACTCTTTTTAATTGAACCAAACATTTAAAGCTGATGCGCTGTTGCAGCGTGTTCAATTGCTTTGGCCATCCGCTTGCATACCACTGTCGCTCCTTTTCTACTCCCTCGATGAGGTCAAAAACGATATCGTCGTTTCTTTAGCCGTTCATTTGTCCTCCGCTAGCTTTATTCATATCAATTGTGAGATGTGGTGCTGGTGTTTGTAACCACATCGGTTGCAAGATGTAGTGTTTCTATGCCTTTCTTTGACCTTCTCCACCCGACATCATCGTGTTAGGGTATCTAGCTTGTTTCTGGTGGCCCTCCTGCCGCACCGTTGGCTCTTAGTTCATCGTAAGTCTGCTCACTGTGCTTATGGCTTCACCGAACAAACCCCCTCATCTCCTCTAATGAGAAAAATGCCTCTAAAACCTATGTGAGTAGCTTTCTCGAGGTCTGTGGTCGGCGGACTACTGGGTGATGGAACAATGGCTGTCTTCCACCTCCGCCAGAGCTCGGTGTTCTCACACAAAACAAAAAGGACCGAAACGATTTCGTAAGGAATGGAGAGTCGAACTTGTTGCGAGAAAATTTACCCCAATACTTAGGCCGCCGCATGACCTGTTTAAAACCTGAACATCAGGACATGTTTATTTTGTTGGTTTTATATGTTCGCCAAGAAGAAATCGATTTGTATCTCAGATAAGAGTAGTTTTATTAACCCCAAACTAGTGATCCCTTAGCGATGAGCCCGTTTTGGGGTCTAGTGTTTGTATGATGACATAACCATCACACTCCTGTTTTAACCTAGTAACCCCTTGAACAAAGCGAGTAATCTGCTCATTTGACCCATTTAGGGTTCATCACCCGACTTGTCTTTTAGATTCTTATTGGCCTCAGCTCCAAGTATGTTATGGAAGCCCATATAAATCATCTTCAATGTTGATTGTTGAAGCAAACGTTGAATCAGCCGCGAAATTTCATTGACTGTACTTTATGCTTCTAACTCCTCAGCTCAATATTCATTGACTGACTGTCAACCTGTGCGGATGTGTTTTTCTTTTTTCTTCTGTATACCGAGTTTATTAAGTTTGCCACTTTCCTTCAAAGCCCTGTACACTGGCGACCCAGTATGTCTCTCACACCTCTTAGACCCGTCTCTCAACGAATATAAGTTACACCAATTAAATGACGTATACCCAGACACACCCGGCCTTGATAGTCTCCCTGCCATATTTTTTACAAAAGTGTTCCTCCTCTCTTTCCTACTCTTTTTTATTCTCTTTCGTTTTCGAGTTATTCTCATATTTCGAAAGCCTCCTTCATAAACCCGGTCCACATAAAACGATCATAGAATGATATAACCAACTTACTTACTTTACTTTAAGTGGCGCTACACTCCGGGGTGAACCTGGGCCTAAGTCAACAAGCGTCACTAGCCAGCTCGATCATTGGCCATATGCCTCCAGTTTCGCACGCTAAGTTGGCTGAGGTCCCCTTCCACTTGCGTGCACCACCTGAGTCTTGGCCTTCCTCTGCTCCTAGACAACATGGCTTCCTGAAGGGCAGGTCAACCACCACAAACCTCGTTGAGTTTGTATCCCTTACCCGTTCAGCCCTAGAGAATGGTAACGAAGTCGATGTAATTGCAACGATTGTAGCAAGGCATCAATAAGATCTCCCACCGATTCATACTCTGTGAATTGTCTGCTCTCGGCTTTGAACTCATACTGTTAAAACGGATATCCTCTTGCCATGAAAACCATTTTTGCAGTGTTCGTTTTAGGTCAACCCATTCGGATCCATTTTCGGCCACCTCTGGAGGTCCACAGGACAGCCATTTAGGTCCTCCTCTTTTTATATTAACTATAAGCGAACTTGATAGGATCATCAAGCACTGGTCTGTTTCCCTTTACGCCGACGATACTAAATTTTTCAAAACCATTTCCTTACCCCATGAATACTTCCTCGTTCAACGAAACCTTGATAGTTCTTCGATCTGGTGCCTCGAAAATTGTTTACAACTTAATATCGCCAAATGCCAGACCATCAGCTTTTCACATAAGCGACACCTATCTCCTAACCGACTCTATCTTCGTAACAACCAACCTATCTCCTCCGTTCAATCCCTTCGCGACCTTAGTATTTTGTGTGATAGGGAGCTCAACTTCGGCTTACATATGAATGAGATAATCATTACAGCTAGGACTAGGTACTAGGTTTTGTAAGACGGTGGTCCAGAGAATTCACCAACCTTATACGTGACCAGGTCCCTCTATATTTCCTTTGTTCGCCCTATCTTAGAGCATGCCAGTCAGGTATGGTCCCCATATCATCGTGTTCATACCTCAAGAATCGAAAGTATCAAGCGTCGTTTTCTTCGGTTTCCTCTTCGAGGTATACCCAGGGATGATCCATTTATTCTGCCCCCAATACCAAAACCATTTCAACCTTATTAACTTAAACACCCTTGAGGAACGCAGAGTTGCAACCGACTTTCTCTTCATTTATCCCCTCCTTTCAGGTCACATTGATTAATAGTTTTGCTAACCAAATCCAGTTAAACCAGACCAGTACTCAGTGGCTATTATCACACATCACAATTAATGCGTGTTGCAGCAGTTGTAACTCTAGGTTGACCCCGCTCAGTGCCTTCCTTAGTCGTATGTATAACTACAACCACGTCCATTTCTATCCAGTCGAAGGACATTATCGACTAGTTGAAGAAATGAAATTATTCAAACGGATTCTTAAAAGACATTCACATCACAGATCAAAAATAGATAACGAAAATGGACCTACACGCGGTCTGAACCAGACTAAAGGACATGTAGTAGTAGTGAAATACAATTATGCAATAGCTACAGGATGATATGAATCCTTCATTTCGTGTATCATCATTTCATCCATCGGTTCAAGGTTCATGATTTTGAAATGAAATATCTTACCATGTCTCGTTGTGCCACACGTTATTATGTTATCTTTCCTTTTATTGATTTCATTTCCAACATTCGCTTAAAACCCGTCTAGGCTTCTGTATTAATTAATTCATATATTCGACTTTCTATCTCTTGTATAATCAATCACTAACCGAGTGTGTAGATACATGCATGCATATACGCGTACTATTATACCATGGCGAACGTTGAAACAAAAGGCTACTCCCCGATTTAATCACTACTCGTATGATTTTAGAAGCTATCGTTAAAGTTTCCGTCGAAATGAGATCGCATAAATCAACATTTATTAGGGCCAAGCAAATTTTAGAGCAACAATACAAAATACCAGCCTCCATTCGCAATCCAACGTACATATGTATTACTCCTATATTGTATCGACCTGAATTCATAATCACGTACTGAAACGAGTACTCTTGAGCATTAGATGCAAACACTAACGGTGAGATTCATTTGGTTGATTTCATATGAAACTGCCTCTATCAACCCCTTTCAGCAACAGACTTAACTTCGATAAAATTAAAATAAAAAAAAACCTTCAACATCCATAGAATCCAAACAAACTTCTATCAACTTGCGAACATTCAAGTGCATGCACCGTGCCGATAAATCTCAATGAGCTGTGGTACTTTTCCCATGCCAATATTTATAGCATGAGTAACATTTTCAAAAGTTATCCCTTTCAGTTTGGGGTAAGGATTAGGGATATCTCTGAAAACTCGACGAGTACTTGTTGATACGAAAAGTAGTCGTACCTAGCAACCTTTTCTAATATAAATTTATAAGTGCAGCGCAGATACTCGAACACGGTCATGTATTTGCATATCAACTACTACTCGTATTTACATATTTTGTTGGAAGACACCTGCTTCAAAATTGAATCCATGAAGATTGAAAACTAAATTTTCTTTTTTCCCTTTCATTGGAGTTGAGGATTTTCGTTTTAAAATATCAGTTACAAAAAAATATTCAAAATTGAAAAGTGAACCCATTGGTATCTGTTTTCAAGAAAAGAATGAGGCACTCTAAGCATCTGGTGTTTCCTCTGTTATGTTCATCTGTTCCCTCATAACTTCTCAACTACTTATCATTATTTGACAAATGAGGTATCGTTGGAAGCGTTTTGATCGCCCGCTAATTAGAGGCTTTGTAACGAAATATTTAAATTGAATATGGCGCCCTCTAAAGAACATAAAACTACACACAGAACCATATGTTGATAAAACAGTATAAGAAAAGAAACTAATATCGTACCTAGCTTGCGGTTCCGACATCTTGATATTCACAAGAGGACTTGGAGAACTCCTGATCAATCAGTAGTCAACCAAATTGACCACATTGCGATCGACGCGAAGCACCCGTCCAGTATTATAGATGTCTGGACGTTGCGAGGAGCCAACATCGACTCGGACCATTACGTTGTTGTAGCCAAGGTACTGTTGCGCATATCTCGAACAACGCCAGTACAAGCTAATATCCCTCTACTGCACGCATTATGATCAAATGAAAAAAAATTTTTTTTTTTTGCTTTTTTTGTTTTCTATGCTATTTGGAAAGTTAAAGGATTAAAACAAAAAAAATTAAATTTGCTTTTATTAAAAAAAAATACAAAACTTCGCCATATATTGCCGCTTGTGCAGTTAGCGCATTTTCAAATAAAAAAAAAAATTTGTGATGTATAGCATTTCGTTCAATCAAAAGTAACAATTTTTTGTTTTAAATACTCTATTCATTAAGAAGAACATTAAAAACGGGAAATAGTTGAAAAAAAATTTATAAGTGGGATGAAGCAAAGCAATTTTAATCCTTGTTCAAGCACAGGTTGACTTTGCATATACGAGGGCGGGTCAATAAGTCCGTGACTTTTGGATTAAAACACAGATTTTTTGATAAAAAAATAATTTTATTTTTCAACGTAGTCTCCCTTGAGCTCTATACACTTTGTCCAACGCTTCTCTAATTTTTTTATCCCTTCCAACAAAAAATGATTTGTCGAGGTCCTCAAAATAGGCCTTTGTTTGCGAGATGACTTCATCATTGGAGTCAAATCTTTTTCCACCAAGCCATTTCTTCAGGTTTGGGAACAAGAAGTAGTCGCTCGGAGCCAAATCTGGAGAATAGGGTGGATGAGGGAGCAATTCATAGCCCAATTCATGGATTTTTGCCATGGCAACTGCACATGTGTGCACCCTTGCATTGTCTTGGTGGAAAAGAACTTTTTTCTTGGCCAAATGAGGTCGTTTTTTTTTTCAAATCGTCATTGAATCGGTCCAATAAGTTGGCATAATATTCCCCATTGATTGTTCTTCCCTTTTGAAGGTAGTCAATGTGGATTATCCCGCGTGCATCCCAAAAAACAGTCGCCATAACTTTATTGGCTGACAAACCCACCTTGGCCTTCTTTGGCGCCGATTCACCCTTAGAAACCCACTGTTTTGACTGTTGTTTGTTCTCTAGTGTGTTGTGATGGATCCATGTTTCGTCCACGGTTACAAAACGGCACAAAAACTCCTCCATATTGCGATTAAACAACGCCAAACCTTCCTGTGAAGTTGTTACACGATTGCGTTTGTGGTCGACTGTGAGCAAACGCGGCACCCATCTTGCGGAAAGCTTTCTCATGCCCAAGTGAAACCACTGAGCCATGCGAGATCCCTACGGCTTCCATAATCTCTCGCACTTTCAATCTTCGGTCGGCCAACACCATATCGTGAATTTTTTCGATTGTTTCGGGTGTAGAGACCTCAACTGGGCGTCCAGGACGTTCGGCATCTTCAGTGCTTGTACGGCCACAACGAAATTCAGTAAACCACTTTTTTACCATTGAAATCGATGGTGCAGAGTCTCCATAGTATTTATCAAGTTTTTTTTTCGCAAGAAATAATGCTTAATAAGCACACGAAATTCACTTTTTTCCATTTTCTCCTCAAATTAGTGAGTAGTCTGATAAAAATAGCTGTCAAACACAAACTAACTGACGCAGCAAGTTTAAATTTTGACAGGAGTCAACTGACAGATGCCTGTTGACAGGAGCAGTGTTGCTGTTTCAGTAAAGAGGTCAGAAATTCAAAAAGTCACGGACTTATTGACCCGCCCTCGTATCAAAAAATCTGTGTTTTAATCCAAAAGTCACGGACTTATTGACCCGCCCTCGTAATGAAAGACCTGTATGGACTATCATTTTGGCATTGCTATTGTAGAAGAAAAAAATATTATGTGAGAAATTTCTTGCACACCATACTGTAGTACGGTTTATTTGCCGCAAAGTGCCGATCATCTGGTTAGGTGAATGACCTGAACTCTACACTCCTTTGTTATGTACATGTATAAATACACTGAAGTTGGAGTTAAACTGTGCATTAATACTCGTAAATTGTCAACTAAACAGACTGTGGTTTTTGTTGCGGGTTTTTTGCGGGTTTTTCTCGGTCTCTTACAACTCAGAAGTGGGATAACGGCTAGCAAGTCAATGAGTTTTGTTGGAACTGGTATACAGTGCGAGTGTACGTTTGCCCTAAAATCGCGTTTTTTTTATAGTTCGGAAAATTATAATTCGCATAGTGCAAGTGTCCATAATGTCTGAAGAATGGGTGAACTTTTTAGAGTCTACGACAGTTTCGAGACTAAAGTTTATTCTCCGACACTTAAAATGTCAGACAACAGGCACTAAGGCCGAATTGAAAATCCGAGTGCAAGAAGCGGTACGGGAACACACAAGCGAAGACTTCACGAAGCTTATGCCGGAGTTTCCATCGACAAGCAGAGACTTAAATATTGACGACTCAGTCGCCCCATGTGATCGTGCTTCTAGCGTTGTTTCCAGCAGTGAAGACGAAGAGACCATCGATGCGGAGTTGTTGAAGCTGCAAAGAATCTGTAGGAAGAAAGAAGAAATAATGAAGCTAAAACTACAGCTGCACGAAATGCAATTAGAAGAAGCGGAATCTAACTCTCGACCAATTTCTACTTGCAACTTTAAAGATGTAGAAGACTCGGTGTCACCTTTCAGCGGAGATGACAACTATAATGTACGCTTTTGGATCGAACAGTTTGAGGAGTGTTCGGAGGTCTTAGGCTTAGATGATCGCAACAAATTCATTTATGCCAAGAGGCTCCTAAAAGGTACAGCTAAACTATTCGTTCGAACAGTGAACATACACACCTGGACACAATTAAAGAATGCCTTAAGAAGTGAGTTCCAGAAAGTCGTGAGAAGATCTGACGTGTACAACGAAGAACTGCGTGAAAGAAGAAAACACCGTGACGAATCTCTGCAACAATATGTCCTACATATGCAGGAAATTGCTTCTCACAGCAAAGTTGAAGAAGAAGATTTAATAGAATTCATTATTAAAGGTATCCCTGATTCTGAAACCAACAAAAGTATTTTGTATAGTGCAGAAAACCTTGTCGAATTAAAATCAGCTCTTCGGAAATATGCCAAACTAAAAACTAACCACCGTAATGGCATCGAACAAGCAACAAAATCTAATCCACCTACCTTTCACAATCGGCGCCGACCACCAGGCAAACCAAAAATACCTGCAGAAAACGTACCGTTGTCTAACCAAACGACCAACACGAAGTTCCTGAGGAAAGATGTGACATGCTACAAGTGCGGTCAACCCGGCCACATTTCTACAAGATGCGAAAGTAAAAATGCAGTCATGGCGTTGCAACGAGATCAAGAAGCTCAAGCCAACAACACTTCAACAGTAACAGCAATAGCTGATAATGATTTTGAACGCAACATCCGTTGCAAATGGTCCAGTGATCAAATGGAAGTTTCAATTGCGCTGTTATCACTTTTGGAGTCTGGAAGTCCCGGCAGCTTTCTTCAAGAACGATTCCTGCCATCACAACTGCTATCAACATTGGAGAAACATAAACACAATTATTGTGGAGTCAACAATAGTCCACTGGAAACGATTGTAAGTATCAACACCTGTATTGAGTTCGAAAGTTTAGTTATCAATTTTCAATTACTTATTGTTAAAAATTTCTCAATGAACTATCCATTAATTTTAGGTAGAGACTTCATAAGGAAAACGGGCTTGGTGTTTGGAAAAACAAGCGATCACATCAGCTGCAGTCAAGATCTCGGAACAGTAAGCAACACTGGTTTTGAATCATCATCTCTACGTCCATCTCAAGGTGGTCAAGACAACATCGTTGACGTCATCAATGAAATTTTAAATATCGACATCGCAGATCAGAGTGAGTTTGATTTGAATATTAATCCTTGCCTAAGTGAGGATATCAAAAGTAGGATTAGGGAAATTGTAAATCGTGCGTTATGTTGTACTGAGTTTCAATATCACAAATCAGATTTTGAAATGAAAATATCGCTATCAAAAGATATGCCATTCTACTGTGCACCTAGGAGGCTTCCTCATGCACACAAAATTTCGCTTCAAAAGATTCTTGATGATCTAATGGCTAAAGGCATTATTCGTGAATCTTCCTCTCCATACGCATCGCCAATAGTACTTGTTCACAAAAAAAAACAAAGAACTTCGACTTTGTGTTGACTTTAGAGAGCTGAACATGATTACACTTCGCGATAACTATCCTTTGCCACTTATCGAAGATCACCTCGATCGTTTAAGAAATAAAAAATATTTCAGTCTACTGGACTTGAAAAATGGGTTTCACCATGTAAATCTTTCAGAGGATTCTATTAAGTATACCTCGTTTATCACACCAATGGGGCAATACGAATATACGAGGATGCCCTTTGGCTTGAAAAATGCTCCATCGGTGTCCGAGCGTTTCATGAAATACGAGTACATTTTTAGAAATCTTATCACAGAAGGAAAGATTCTCACTTATTTAGATGATATTCTCATCGCGACCTGTACCATTGAAGAACACTTAGAGATTTTGGAATCTGTAATGCTGGTGATAGTTAATAATAATTTGCAACTTAGGTTGGATAAGTGTATGTTCATGCGGTCAGAAGTAGTTTATCTTGGCTATTGAGTAACAGAAAATGGTATTAGGCCAAATGAAAATAACTTAGAGTCAATTAAAAGCTTTCCCATACCAACGTGCACTAAGAACGTACAAAGCTTTTTAGGACTTTGTTCCTACTTCCGCAAGTTCATAAGGCACTTCGCTTACATAGCTAAGCCACTTTATGACTTGCTGAAAAGAGACACACCCTTCGTCTTTGGTTCAAATGAAATGGAAGCTTTCAATTCATTGAAGGATAAACTTGTCGCATCTCCTGTTCTTGCCATATATAGTCCGAATAGTGCAACAGAATTGCATTGTGATGCAAGTTCGATTGGTTTCGGGGCTGTTCTAATGCAGAGGCAGGAGGATGGAAAGTTTCATCCTATTTTTTATTTTTCCAAGCGCGCATCTGAAGCAGAGAGTAAGTATCATAGCTACGAGCTTGAGACACTCTCAATAATATATGCTCTTAGAAGATTTAGAATCTATTTAGTTGGAATACTCGTACCTTTCAAAGTCGTAACGGACTGTCAAGCCTTGACTTTGACGTTTAAGAAGAAATCGTTAAATCCTCGGATTTCCAGATGGGTTTTAGAATTGCAAGGTTTTGACTTCACTGTCGAGCATAGAAAAGGAGACCGAATGCTTCATGTTGATGCATTAAGCTTTACTTTAGGTGGCGCTACAGTCCGGGGTGGATCTGGGCCTCAGTCAACAAGCTTCTCCAGCTAGCTCGATCCCTGGCTAGCTGTCTCCAGTTTCGCACGCTAAGTTGGCTGAGGTCCGCTGTCCCTCGGGGGCGGATTCGAAGACTTTTCGGACCGGAGCATTGGTGTCCATGAGCTCTACATGACCCAGCCATCTCAGTCTTTGGATCTTCACTCTTCTGGTTAGGTCCATGTCGCTGTACAGTCCATTCAGTTTATCGTTGAATCTCCTCCTCCACTCACCGTCAATGCAGACGGGACCGAAGATCGCCCGAAGAATTTTTTTCTCGAAGCAACCAAGAACACCCTCATCCATTTTTGATAATGTCCATGCTTCTGCACCATAGAGCAGGACCGGGATTATTAAAGTCTTATAAAGGGTGACTTTTGTTGTCCGAGAGAGGGCTTTGCTACTCAATCGCCTTCTTAACCCAAAGAAACAGCGGTTGGCAAGAGTTATTCTTCTCTTGATCTCAGCGCTGGTGTCGTTGTCTGTATTTATAGCGGAGTCTAGGTAGGCAAAGTCCTTAACTACCTGAAAGTTATATCTGTCGAGGGTGACGTTCTGCCCGAGAAGTCGGTGTTGGTTTTCCTCTTTGCTTGACAGCATATACTTGGTCTTGCCCTCATTGACCGCTAAACCCATTTTCGCCGCTTCCGTCTCAACACTCGCGAAAGCGCCACTGACATCACGCTGCTTTCTCCCGATTATGGCAATATCGTCGGCGTATGCTAGTAGTTGGACGGACTTTTGAAAGATAGTGCCTCTTGTATTTGCTCGTGAGTTTTGCACTATTCTTTCAAGTACGATGTTGAAAAAATCGCATGACAGCGCATCGCCTTGTCTAAATCCTTTCTGGACATCAAAGGTCTCGGTGAGATCTTTACAGACCTTGATGGAGCAGCATGCATTCTCCATCGTCATCCTGCACAGACGGACGAGTTTGGCAGGGATCCCGAAACTAAACATTGATCTGTATAGCTCGTCTCTATAGATGCTGTCATACGCGGCCTTAAAATCGATGAATAGGTGGTGAGTATCGATCTGAAGCTCATGGGTCTTTTCAAAGATCTGCCGTAGTGTGAATATCTGGTCGATGGGGGACTTTCCTGGCCTGAAGCCGCACTGGTTTGGACGTATCAGGTTGTTGACAAACGGCTTCAGGCGTTCACACAATACGGCGGATAAGATCTTATATGCGATGTTAAGGAGACTGATGCCTCTGTAGTTGACGCAGTTCAGTGGGTCTCCTTTCTTAAGAATCGGACAAACAATGCTGAGCGTCCATTCATCGAGCATACTTTCGTCCGACCATATTTTGGAGATGAGTTGGTGTATGCTCCTTACCAAGTCATCGCCTGTCGCTTTGAAGAGCTCGGCAGTCAGGCCGTCCGCTCCAGCAGCTTTGTTGGACTTAAGCATGAGTACAGCTATCTTCACTTCATCCGGGTCGGGTGGACGGAATTGTTGGTCATCATCGTCCAGGTTGAAAAGTTGATTCGCTTGATTCTGCCGGACAGCGGTATTTGGTTCGTCATCGCTGTTATACAGTCTGCAGAAGTGGTTTTCCCAAAACCTCAGCATCGACTGCGATTCTACTACGATGTTCCCTTGTTCATCTCTACAGGCTTCGGTTCGGGGTTTGATTCCGCGGCATGTTATTTTTACCTTTTGGTAAAACTTCCGAACCTCATTCCTGGAGTAGCATCTCTCAATTTCCGCGATCGCGCGCTTCTAATGCTCTTTCTTCTTCCCCCTGAGAAGCCAGTGCTCGTCTCTCCTCTTCCGCTCATAGAGCTCATGAGCAGCTCTGGTCTTTCTAAGCAACGCCGCGTTATATGCATCTTGCTTATCTGCATGTGCTTGCCGGCATTCATCATCGAACTAGGGGTTTCGTTGTAGTGGACGAGTGAAACCCAGCACATCAGAAGCGGCATCTCTGATGGCGTTTTGGCAGTGTTTCCAATGGTCTTCGATGCTTGATGCTGGCGGCATTGGACCTCTTAAGAGATTAAGAGACACTCGATCGGAGAAGGACTTGGCGATCTCTTGCGATTGTAGCCGTCTGACGTCGAATTTTCTCACAGCACTAGTTTGTCTTGGCGTAGTTTGGGATATCCGCAACCGTACCTTGGCTACAACAAGGTAATGGTCCGAGGACAATTTTAATGTCATAGCTAGGGCATTGCTCGTAGGTCTTGTTGAGGAGCTCGTAGAAGGCATCCTTGGTGTCGTCATCTTTCTCCTCTGTGGGGGCATGCGCGCATATGAGGCTTATGTTGGCGAATTTAGCCTTGATGCGGATTGCTACGAGGCGCTCGCTCACATGCCGGGAGCTGAGGACTTCTCGTCTTAGTCTGCCTCCGACAACAAATCCGCATCCAAATAAGCGCTGCTTTTGCGTCGATAGCAATTGCCGTAGTAGATGTCGCAGTTTTTCATCTTCTTTTTGTCCGGCCCATCCCATCGCATTTCTTGGATGGCCAACCTGGAGGACCAGTTCCACTTTGAGTACCCCTAGGACGAGGGGTCGGTTACACCGAAGCCAGTAACCCGTTACGGGATGTGAGCGCTGCCGTTGGCCCTTATAGGGCCCGTCCGCCACCATCTCTTTTCCAGGACCCTGACTAAGTCCTGGAAATCCTTTCCGGCCTGAGCTCCAAATATGTCGGAGTAGCCCGGATAAGGTCTTGTTTTGTTTTTCCGACACTAATCCTGGTAAATGGCGCAGGAAACTCGCCATTTGCCCCCTTCACTTCGCAACCTCTAGTAAGATTCCCAGATGGCGCCACGGGGAGGCGTGAAGTAGGACTTATTAGCAGAGCTGGAAGATGTTCGGCTGCAGAGGCTCATTCTCGTCATTTAAGGAACCAGCACCTGTCGGAAGACGCTACTTCTACGAGGCCTTATACTAATCGTTGCCATCCTGCATTAAGCAGGTCATTTAATATCCTTCACGTCGATGATGAATCTTTCGAATTTGTCTTAGCCGCTGCGCAAAAACAGGATTCAAATATAATTTCGATAGCAAACGCCCTTGAAAAAAGTGAAAGTCCTTTATATGAGATGGTTGATGGATTAATATATAGGAAATGCAAAGGCAAAGTACTTTTTTACGTCCCATCTCATATGGAAGAGCAAGTGATTCGCACCCATCATGAGGCAATGCGTCATCTCGGTGTAGAAAAATGCTATCAACATTTATCAGGTTGTTATTGGTTCCCTAGAATGAAGGACAAGATTAGGAACTATATCCAGAAGTGTTTAAACTGTATTTATTTTTCGCCTCATTCTGGTAAAGTGGAAGCAACTTTGCATTCGATACCTAAAGGAAATGTTCCCTTTTGCACGTTGCATATAGACCACCTTGGTCCTTTGCCGAACTCGCAGACAAATAGAAAACATGTTCTTTTGATAATCGACGGGTTTACAAAGTTCATCAAGCTCTATCCCGTAAGAACAACGCAGAGCAAAGAAGCGATCAAGTGTCTGAAATCATTCTTTGAGAACTACTCCAGACCAAAGCGAATTATTTCTGATCGTGGAACTTGTTTCACATCAAAAGAATTTTCGGACCTTATAGAAGATAATAATATCAAGCACATATAAGTTGCGACACATTCGCCACAGTCTAATGGACAGGTGGAACGGATGAATCGTATCCTTATTCTAATGCTTGCTAAAGAGTGTGGTCCGAATACAACTAGTGATTGGGATAGGCACTTAGTTAAAATTGAGTTTGCGTTCAACAACACAGTGAACAGGAGCACGGGGTTTACACCGAGTGTATTGCTTTTTGGCGTTGAACAAAAAGAAGAAATTTCTGATAGCGTGAAAGAATTCCTCGATGATAAGTTTAGGGAAGAACGAGCTAAAATAGAAGATGTTAGGAAAAGGGCGCTTCAGAACATTGACAATTCTCAGATGGAGAATAAACGCTACTATGACAATCGTCACAAGAGACCAATAAACTACTAGAAAGATGATATGGTCATGATAAGGAATACTGTCACGACACCGGGTGTCAATAAAAAACTTTTGGCTAAGTTTCGTGGTCCATATAAAATTCTAAAGACTTTACCTAATGATAGATATCTTGTGTCGGACATAGAAGGCTTACAGATGACCCGATTGCCATATAAGAGAGTGTTCTCTCCAAATAACATGAGGCCATACAAGGTGAAGATAACCGATTCAAAATCAGATGAAGACCAATTCGTTGCAGATGGATGTTCGGCAGATCTTGATTCTAGCGCTGAAGTTTGATTTTTTTAAATAGCTAAAATATTGTAATATACGAGTACAAGCTCTTTTTCCTTAATTGTATTTGCATATTTAGTTTTCTCTTTATCATTTTTTTTATATTTTTATTACCTTCATAATTTTTTCATATCTTGTATATATTATATATTAAATTTTTGAATTTTTCGAAATTACATGAGTGAATGAATGTTAATTGAATAAGAAAATGAAACACATTTATAACTATTCCTTTTTAATACAGTGTAGTGATCGGGTCGTTCACTTGATGAGGATGGCCGAGCTGTAGAAGAAAAAAAATATTATGTGAGAAATTTCTTGCACACCATACTGAAGTACGGTTTATTTGCCGCAAAGTGCGGATCATCTGGTTAGGTGAATGACCTGAACTCTACACTCCTTTGTTATGTACATGTATAAATACACTGAAGTTGGAGTTAAACTGTGCATTAATAAATTGTCAACTAAATAGACTGTGGTTTTTGTTACGCGGGTTTTTCTCGGTCTCTTACACTATCTTGTTTTTGCCATTTCGGAATGCGGTCAGATGAATCCAAATGAACGGAACTTAGCTGAAACTCATGACGTCGTCCCGTTGCGTCAAGTCTATCTTCTGACTCGAGGATTTCGTCTTCACTCTGAAATCCATAGTTAGAAATAGTACAAAATCGCGTTTTATTGTAAAACGAACGTGATATTTAGTCACTATAGAAAAGCGGGGAACTGCCATAACCGTCTTCGTATGCACAAGGAGCCATATCTGAAACCCCGAAATTTAGGGAATATTTCAGTAAATGCACAAGGAGTCATATATGGACGTTGCTAAAAACGCGTTGTATCTTGAATCCGCAATTACAATTGAAAATTTAACACATAAATTTTACTTACTAGTATCAAATCTTATAAAAAAAAATACTCGTATATCAACTTTGTAGGTACTCGCTACTCAAAAATAAAGCAGTTTCTTTTTCTATATTTTTGCACTGAGCCCTTACAACGCGCCGTATTGAATTTAACCGCAGTACTTTGCACTTGTGCAGAGATAAAGGTAACCAAATTTACATATACACATTACCAAATGATTTATCTAAACGGCCTTGATAACTATTTTCCAATAGCAGTTACGTAGTTTAAGCAGCCGTCGCCGAAAAATCAAAAGCCATATATGGCTTCTTGTGCAGTAGAGGGATATTGTGAGAAGTTTTGACGTCAGACGGCTACAATCGCAAGTGATCGCCAAATCCTTTTCCAATCGAGTCTCTCTTAATTTTTTAAAATTAATCAAGCATCGAAGACCAGTGGCAGCACTGCGAGAAAGCCATCAGAGATGCCGTTTCTGATGTGCTGGGCTTAACTCGACCACCACAACGAAACCCCTAGTTTGATGACGAATGCCGGCAAGCACATGCACCTAAGCAGGATGCATACAATACGGCGCTGCAAGAACGAACCGAAGCCTAAAGAAACGAACAAAGGAACATTGGAGTAGAGTCGCAGTCGATGCTGAGGATCTGGACAGATCATTTCTGTAGACTGTATAACGGCGATGACGAAACAAATACTGCTGTCAGGCAGAATGAACCTTTCATCCTGGACGATGTGGAGTGTAGATCAACAGTTTCGTCCGCCTGACCCGGATAAAGTGAAGATAGCAATATCTAAGCAGAAGTCCAACAAAGCTACTGGAGCGGATGGCCAGACCGTCGAGTTCTTCAAAGTTGCAGGCAGGCGATGACTTGGTAAGGAGCATACACCAACTGACCTCTAAAATATTGTCATGTTTGATTCCGAGCAACCGTCAAACGTTGCCCAGAATTAAAAATAACTTTGGAATCCGCACTAATTCCAGCGGTGGGTTCACAATACCTCCAGGTAGCGCTTTGACGGCAGCTAAACCAAAGCCAAGAGGAACGAAACGAAGTTGAGCGCCACGTGATTTTGAAGGAATCACTAAACCTTCAATCCAGAGAATAGAAAAAAACTAACTCAAAAAAGTTTCACTTCCCAAAAAACATGATGTCTACACTACACTGCAATTATCTCACTATATTTAGCTTTTGGCGGTTTTTTTTGAATGCTTAAAATTATTTTTATACAAGTGCTAGCACTTACGCTTACTGAATTCTATAAAAAAAAATTAATGCTAAAGTGATTAAAACTTATTCCGAAACGATGCGTGCACTATAATAGGGACCTGCATGTATTATAGAGAAGAGATTATGGAAAATAAGGGAGAAGGATTAACAAAGATATATATACATGGGAATTGGGCAGGATAATAATTCCTTTATAGTCCTTCTTCAAATACCATCCTTATCTATGTCGTATGACCAATAAAATGATTAGGAGGAAATCAGTCGAACAGTCGAACGGGAAGCAACATTAGCGCATACGTTGATGGCTATTCTACGAAAATTATTTATTGATTTCATTTTTTGCATTTTGTCTAAAAAACGGGTGAGCTTACGGGATTTGTTTTGCCCTGGTCATGCATCTCGAATTTTCCCGTACCTGGATTGGGTGCCGTATACCAAATTATCCAGAAGATGCTACTGATGTGTCCGAAAGTCAAATGAATGTGGAAATGGATGATGATGAGTTCGATGAAGACCATAATGATGAGATAGAAAAGCTTCGTGAAGAAGCTGCTACTGTCAATGCTGCCCGTCATAAGGCTGAGACTGATGCTGCCCAATTTATTTCCAAAAATGACACAAAATGGTAAAAATATCCACCAACGAGTAGTCGCATTCGTCCTCATTACGTTCATACATTTTTCCTTCGATTACACTAGAAGCAAGCTAGGGCCATTGAAAAACTTGGTTCATGATCCATTTATCATCTTTCGATCTCTATTCAAAGAAGATATGGCTCACATCATCATTCGAGAAACGAATCGCAAAGCCAGGCAGATAACAATTATATGGAATGAACCAAATCTAACTAAGCAGAAACAAAATAAAGTGTTGGCTCTAAAAGCGTTTAATGCTTTTTTGGCTATCATTTTGTATGCTGGAATGTGTAAATCAAATAACGAGCCTGCTAAGGAACTATGGAGGAACCGAACAGCAAAACATTAGCAAAACTGCTGCTATTGATGATTTGTGGCTTATGTTACAGGCTAATTTGGTAGCAGCTTACAATCCGCACGATTCGATGACCAAGGGCGAACAACTTTTTCCTTATCGAGGAAGGGCACGTTTTACACAATACATTCCATCCAGTCAAGTACGGAATAAAAGTATGATAGTTGTGTGATTCGCACTATCTTTCAAAAGTCCGTCCAACTACTCTCATACGCCGACGATATTGACATAATCGGGAGAAAGCAGCGTGATGTCAGTGGCGCTTTCGCGAGTATTGAGCTTTCGCGGAAGCGGCGGAAATGGGTTTAGCGGTTAATGAGGGCAAGACCAAGTATATGCTGTCAAGCAAAAAGGACAACCAACACCGACGTCTCGGACAGAACGTCACCCTCGACAGATATAACTTTGAGGTAGTTAAGGACTTTGTCTACCTAGGCTCCGATATAAATACAGACAACGACACCAGTGCTGAGATCAAGCGAAGAATAACTCTTGCCAACCGCTGTTTCTTTGGGTTAAGAAGGCAATTGAGTAGCAAAGCCCTCTCTCGGACAACAAAAGTCACCCTTTATAAGACCTTAATAATCCCTGTCCTGCTCTATGGTGCAGAGGCATGGACATTATCAAAAATGGATGAGGATGTTCTTGGTTACTTCGAGAGAAAAATTCTTCGGGCGATCTTCGGTCCCGTCTGCATTGACGGTGAGTGGAGGAGGAGATACAACGACGAACTGTATGGACTGTACAGCGACATGGACCTAGCCAGAAGAGTGAAGATCCAAAGACTGAGATGGCTGGGTCATGTAGAGCGCATGGACACCAATGCTCCGGTCTAAAAAGACTTCGAATCCGCCCCCGAGGGACAGCGCAGTAGAGGAAGGTCAAGACTCAGGTGGCGCACGCAAGTGGAAGAGGACCTCAGCCAACTTAGCGTGCGAAACTGGAGGCAGCTAGCCAGGGATCGAGCTGGCTGGAGAAGCTTTTTGACTGAGGCCCAGGTCCACCCCGGACTGGAGCGCCACCTAAAGTAAGTAAGTAAGTTGTGTGATTCGAAAGGTATGATTTATGGTGGATAGATGCCGGAACAGGAGCGCGAGATCAATCAAAGCGTATTTCGCACCCAATGTTCTGCAATATGATCGATATTGCTCCATTGGTCTCAATCATAATATACAATGAAATGAATCCAGTCCAAAAATCGGACAAACGACAATTATTTTTGAAATTGTTGACGAGACAATTGGCAATTTCAAATATTGAAGAACGAGCCACCGATCTACGAATAACGTGCTATCCCAAAATTCGAAATGCTATGGAAGCACATTTGATGTTGTGGTAAATTGAACTGAAGGCCACGTAAAAAAAAAAAATTAAGTAACAACACCAACACCAGGACCTGTTCCTTCGTTTGTACCGCGTTCAAATCGGCCATCATGTCACTTATGTCGTGCGGAGCACAAAAGTCGGCGGAAAATCCGAGCGTATTGCTGTTGCTGCAAAAATGCGGTTTATACTGAATACTCAGCACTTTTATATCGCTTCCAAACCTGCACTATTGCACTAGCCACACAGACAAAATAAATATTTAATTAATATATCAATTACTTTACCTATAAAATTCTTGCTTATTTTCTGTTATTTCTCTCTACAATATACATTTGCAGACTGCAAACAACAATAAGTTAATAAACAAAACAATCAGGCACAACTGCATAATGGAAATACGAGTACCCTACAAAAATTGTACATCCTTGCAGGTCCCTATGGACTTTGTTGCTAATATAACGCTATCGAAGCTGTCGCTGATCGGAGGGTTTCTACCTATGACTAGCTATTGCCCTAGATATTGGAAATCAATTGGAAAATTGCGAGAAGCAATGTTTCTCCTATTGCTGATCCCCGGGTAATTTTTCCCCATCGAACTACTCAAAATTAAAAATCCAAACAAACGCGAAGGAGAAAGAAAATCTGATCGATAATCAATGGAGTGTTGGGACGAAGGAAGAAGGTTGTGTGGGTATAATCCTAACCTGGTTATACCCCGATCTAGCCATTCTTTAGATCGATCACCCATCGAACCGAACTTTTAAAGCTGATTCGTTAGGATGTGTTCAATTATGCTGGCCGTCCGCCTACACACCACTGTTGCTCCTCCGTTGCTCCCTCGTTAGGGGTGTAGCTATAAAAGAGATCGTCATCTCTTTCCTCAGCGCACATTTGCTTTGCTAGCTCCCTGGTAAGCAGCATCCACATCGATTTCGAGATGTGGGATGTGGTGATTCTTAAGCCTTCGTGCCTCGTGGCTTTCGTTGGGGTGTAAGCTCCGGGGATCATCCTCCCCCACCTGTCATCATCGTGTTGGTGTGTCTGGCTTTAAAGGAAAGCTCGTCCCCAGCCGTCGACGACTCTCAGACAGGGCTGATGCTGCCCGTTGCGAGTTTCCCGTCCAGCCTACGGGCTCCGAAAATGGTGATCTTGGTGGACCTCCTGTCGCACCTGGGCTCCAGGTTCGTCGTGAGGCTCCCTACCGTCCTTAGGACTTCATCGATCGAACCACCTCGTTCCTCTTCTGAGGGTAAAATTAGCCCGTAACTGGGTTCCTTTCCGAGGTCCGTGGTCGGTGGGCCACTGGCTGATGGTACCATGGCTGCGCTCCACCTCCGCCAGAGCTCGGCCTTCCCACTCAAAAAAGAAGAGGGAACGAAAGGACATGAGCAAGGAAGAGGGGAAACCTTGTTGCTGGAATATTTACCGCAACAATATAGTTGGAGGAAGGTATGGTCGATGAATTAAACCTTAGCATTGTCTGCCCGATCCTCAGGAAAAGAGACTCTCCGAGCTGCGCAACATAGAGGCATCAGTCTTCTTATCATCGCATACAAGATCTTATCTTATCTTATCAAGGTGCAGTTTAAAATAGCCACTTTGATATATTCCAAACGTAAACTTCAATTCGGACCTGAAAAATTCTTCCAGGGGCCAATTCTAGACGATACGAAAAAGTAAAACTCTCATTTAAGGGAGACTTTGAAACACAAGCGTTTGATCAAGGGAACTAGAAACAGTCAGCTAACAATGAAATAAGAAACTAATTTTGTGTCTGTTTAATATCATGATGATGACGGATGAAGAATTTTCTAAAAAGTGCAGACATTCCGTTGGAAAATTTGTAGATACACAGATCCGACGGAAATTTCAACTAGTAAGAAAGATACCGGGTTTCCCTTTAACCTGACATTGAAACTACCATACATACAAGCAGTCTAGTCCTTTGGATTCATAAATTCGTTTATTCGATCATATTTCTGTGCTTTTGCCAACTCTTAACGATGAGAGCGTTGACTTATTGAAATAAGAGAAATAAAACAATCTTTTTTAACATGAATAAGTAATATATTTGAATGCGTCGCGCATTAGACGCTTTAAGCTAAATATGGATATATTTTGAAATGAATACTATACTCCGATGTCTTTGACAAATCTCGGATATTTAATTGAGAGCTGTTGATGTAAGCACAGCAACACCGCGCTCATAGAAACTATGTTGATCCTGTCCAGCAGCTACAGCTAGATCAACAGTAAACAGCAATTCTGTGCGAGTTGAGTTCAGATAAACTGGCAATGTAAGTTTAGCGATACGAATATCACTGCCAGCCTTCACCCATTTCAAGATTGTTAGAGGAAGATCCATCATTATAGTAGAAGCCAGCAATAGTTCATTGTTCTTGCATTGTGCGCCTTGGAGTTTCAGTCCAGTAACACCGAAACTGCTGTCCTTTTGGTTCGAATTAGATCCAGCCTCAGTGATTGTTACTTCTAAGGCGAGTTCTTCCAAAGACCAGCTGTTGACTTGTGCTACACATTGCCTTGTGGCTGTGATATATGCCTCAGGATTCAGAAGACCACCTAACCATACGGGGAAGCCCTACAAAATTATATCGTTAAAAACAAGAACAAACTAAAAATTAAATTGTTTCACTTACTTGCAACTCCTTGGCACCGGCTTGAGAAACCAATTGTGATACCTTCTGTAGTTGCTGTACACGATTGCTGAAATCTGTTATCCATTGAATTACAGTACAACCAGCTGGAACTGTGTACCTCCTCCAGCCCTTGGGAATAATACCTCGAACCAACTCAGACAACATTGAACGATGGTGATTTGTTTGTTTCTTTTCTCCTTGACAAATCAATACAACGTCTTGCAAGTCAGATATGACTGTCTGTAGAAGTTTAGCTCCTGAAGTGACTTCTCTTTCAAAGTAACGGTAGAGAGGATCTTTGATATTCTCTACAGTACGTTTAAGAACTTGCAAATTCTTCGGAAGCAGCTCCAACCAGGCGGTAGCACTATTGTGCAATGTTTTCATCCACGATGGCCTGCCATCCTCGTTGCGGGTTTGAGCAGCTTCTTGGTTCTCATCAACGCTGTAGGCCAATTCATCATCATCCTCCAACTGTTGCATCTTTAATAATTTACTAACCAAATCTGTTCCACGAGTTGTCAGTAGAACCTTCTCGGCGTTGTTGGGTAATCCTAACCACGATGGAGTCTGGCGATCAGCCAAGTTTTCAATCCATTTCAAGAAATGATCACGACGTGTTCCATCTGGCATGGTGATGTGTCTCTGTCCACCAGCTCCACCATCTACATTTGCCACTAAAGCAAAATCAGCCTCAAAGCTGCGAGCAGTAAATAGCTTCGACAAGAACGATGCTAGCAGACGTTGATCGAAATCATTGTCAATCTTACCACCGTAGATACTCTGTGATAAAAGTGTAACCAAAGCGTCCCATGGAACCTTCTCAGGGGGAAGGTTAGTACGTCCCATTGCGGTGGAATCTATCCATGTGTCCAAAGTGTCACAAGCCACACGTAAATCTGATTCGTTGAACTCGTATTTCTTTGCCCAGCCAAGTGGAACATAACGCAAACGTTCCTGAACAATTGCGTGGAACCATGCCAGAAGGAAGTACAATCGAGCACGTTCACTAGGTGTTTTCATCATTCTTGTTGCTGGAACAGTAGAGAATGTTCTCAAAAGGTTGGCGCGAATACCTGGTGGAGGTTCATAGACGAAGATACGTCCAGCACGTAATAAGTTAACCGGTACCCTTGGATTGATTTCCATAGTCAAGAACAACCTGAATCCAGAATGAGGTTGTAGAGAGTGCAACTTCTTCTCCAGTTGCACCAGCCACTGTGGAGCCAAGTGAACGTTCTTAAGCAAAACCCATCTGCCGCCCTTGCATGCCATATTGATAGCACGTTCAGCTTGATTAAAACCTTCGGCCGAACCAATAGCAATACTAGAAATTTTCTTATTAAGCTCAGCAGCCAAATCATCAACCCTGCCTGACGCATCGAATCCGGGAACAGAGCATAACAATGCTGGTGTATTGCAATTCAATTGTTTTTCTACCACTTGAGCAAAGTCCAATTCCTTCTCCGCTGTAGACATGAAATCTTCTCCTAACACAGTATTCACGACATTGTGTCCAGCGGCAATTACACGATCGGGGCGGAAAGCTTGAATCAAAAGTAGTTGATGGAACGACGATGAAACGGGAGATAGAGCCCTGGATTCATCCCACAATTGAGGAACACACTGTTCTGGAGAGCTCTGTTGCAACCAAGCTCCTATCTCTGGCATAGACTTCAACTTTTCTATTAATTTCTTGAAGATTGGCAAACGAGTAGCCAAACGATTTACACTTTCAATTTGCTCATGTGATAATCCATCAACATTTGTTGGATTCATTAGCAGTCCCTCCCTGCTTCGAAGGAAAAAGTTAAATTCAGAATCAAGATTAGCTTCAGATGTTCCCTTCAGGTGGATCTTGCACATCAGCAGAGCAAAGGTAAGACGATCATTGTGAAGCATACCACGAGCAACACGTTCATAACAAACTTGGAAGAGATCTCTAGTCACAATAGTTAAACGCACAGTGTGATCTGTTTTGCCTTCCAATTTCGGATTATTATACAACACAGTACTAAAGATATCGAGGAACATCTTCAGAGAATATTGATACAAGAAGTGCACCTGGTTTAGACTGTCCATTGTGAAGTAGATGTTCGAGCAAGCTACTGAGAGTGGCAAATACTGTTGTGACACTGTCTCAATTTCAGCAATGACCTTGTCTGTTTCGTCAACCTTTTGATTGATATCATATGCCTCCTTCTTCAGTGTCTCCAAGGTAGTTATAACCGAATCATCATCAAGAATCTTACCCTTTGCATCGTTCAAAGCCTGTAGCAAACTCTTTTCGAGTTGTCTCAATCTTAACCGGAATTCTCCCTGCAACTTTAGCAAATCTGATCTCTTCTCATCGATATCAGGACGTTCAGCCTTCAATACTTGGTTAAGACATTGTGATTGCAATGAACTCCTAGTCACTGTGAAGTTAACGAATGTCACTCTCGAGCAAATATCTGGTGGGAACTCCACAGTTGGGTCACGTGTTGAGAGGAATATAACAAATGATGGTGACAAATCAATATCCTGATCTCCAAGAGTAATCAACACACGACCACCTGTCCTACGTAGTTCTCTGTTTAAGACGGGGTTCAAAATTGGATCGTAGTTCTCGACATCTTGAACAAGAAGTGGATTTCCGAAACGCAATGCCGATTCGAGGTTCTTGCGGAAAGAGTCATCCAGGAAGGAGGTCTTAGTGATCTTCTTGCCGGCGTACTCGTTCAACAAGAACGTGGTTGCTTGACCTGATGGATCGATAATCAGTGGGTAGCGGTTGAAACGTTTCAACATAATAGCGTTCTCAGTGCATAGATCATCACTAGGCAGAGCGTTGGCTTGCCAACGGAGACGTTCATCTGGGTTGGAGAGATATTCCGTACGTGCTATATCCGGACGGTATTGTATATTAGCCGCTTGCAAGTGCTGACACCATGTGGTGAACAAGTTGAGACGGTAGTGCTGATCAAAGTACCCACCTAATAGAAAAAAATGTTAATACGTGTGAGTGCCTCACAATAAAGATTGATCTATGTACTTACCGTAGGCGATAAAAGCTGCCGACAACAGAACATCTCCAATGATGGTAGACATCTGAGATTTGAAGGTTTCGCTAGTGCTCTCCCAACGCTCACGTTCGATATTCAAACTCTTCAACAAGGCAATAGAACGATCCACCTTAGCTTGGACATTCTCTAAATCTGTCTTGATGGCCTGAGCTTGTGAGATGAGCTGAGCATATTCTTCCTTATAGGCAGCAATTGATTGTTCTAATTGAGTAACAAGATCCTTTGTTTCCTTAGCATGCTTCATGTTGAGAGCAGCTTGATCTTCCAACGATTGAAGTTCGTCACGCAGAGGTTCTACACGCTTCAACATGTCAGCGTATTCAATCTAAAAAGGAAAAAAAATGGTAAAAAATTGTTAAAAACCTTACTTAAGTATAATTAAAAGAATTGCTGCAATGAGGTTCCATTAATTTATTTTTAATATTATCAAAGAACAGTACGTACATTTTGGATGCCATTGAAACAGTCTGAAAGTAATGAACATGCACCGTTTTGGTACTCAATAAAGATGAGTTTATTTAATCCACTCTAAGCTAAGATTGATTTTATCTCTCAACACAGTTCAAAAAACCTTTAGAAGGTTGTAACAGCTACAAGTGCATAGACTGGGATCAAGTAAAGCGCAATGGGAGTGTCTCGAAGGAGGAATTCTCCTAAGTGTAAGGCCAGGAACATGACCATTATCCAGTGATTTAGCCGTCAAACTATGCGGATGTGAATTACGAGGGCGATTTCGATAGTATGCTGAGCGTAGTCACAAATTTAACGAAATCCTGGCCGCGATTGGAGATTTAACCCCGGCCAATTACACGTTAACACATGGAAGGGCCCTCACGACCTTAAGAAATGACAACGACGGAAGGTTTTATAACTTTTGCACTGAACATCGACTGGTCATTGAAAGCACAACGTTTAACAACCAGAACCGCGGCGAGATCTGAGATTGGCCTCAACTGATTGATGACTTAGACTTAGTTCTCGATTCTATAAGTCTTATTGCTGTTAACAGTAACCCATCCACCTTGCGGAGAATAACCAGGTACAATACTTATAGCTTCCGAAAAACCCCACTTGCGCCAACGCATGAGGGACCACTTTGCCACGAATGCAGAAGCAGCCACCAGTTTCGCTCTACAGCAAACACCATTTTCGGTAGATAGCTATAGAACTATAAATATATGAATCCCAAAGCGTGGATTGCAGCGTTACTAGCAGTACAGCGCACCGAACTTGAATTCTATTAGCGAAAGAAGAAAACTACATAAGGATCCAAAGAAATACATCTTAAAAGCCTTAAAGCATTTCGATTTCCTATCATAGCACAAGTTTAGCCCAACTATACATAACTAGACAGCAACGATCTTCTTTTCTCTAGAAAGTATCGTCAAGGAAATGGTGGTATAGAAGTATAACATATATGGGAAGAAGGATTCACAAGCCAAAAAAATGCGTTCGGTGTGCCTTTCATTTAAGCTCGAAGTCCCATTGCAAATTACGTCATACTACGGAACTTAGTAATTTAGTGAGGCATCCTAGGCAGTCAAGGATGAGAACATGGTGAGGAATCAAGATCGTAAGAGATGTTTTGAAGGGAACTCTAGTGTTATGCAGACATCTTTTATCATCACCAGCATTATTTCAAAAGCAGTACGTTCCAAAATAATATCAGCCAATTTCTACGTATACTCGTAATGGCTGCTGTTGGAACATCGAAGCGGACAGCCGGGTTGACCAAAAATGTGCCTCGTCACTGAGAATAATTTTTTGGTGAAAATCTGGATCTTCTCCCTTTTTCAATAAAAGTAAATCAGTAAAAGTTTTACGTGAACTACGGTAAATCGCCTTAAGCTCTTGGTTCAATAAGATTTTAAAAAGACGCACACATGTAGTAAAGTCCTTTGCACAATACACCACAGCGACGTACGTTCTAGAGGTTATCTACTTCTTGACAACAGTAAGGAATCGATTGATTGAGGTCTTTGTGTATGGCCGCAATATTCCCTTTAATTCAGCAGTTTCGAGGTCTCACTAGTACTGCAACATTTTTGCAAAGTCAATTTAAAAAAGTAAACTCTCAATTGTTCGCTTGTATACAATTGTAACGACCGAATATGGGAGTTAACGCTCGTAACGTAGTTGTATTTTGATGAAAAATTTGTATCATTTGTAAAGGTCGACGAAGCGTATATCTTGCTTTTTTACTAAGGTGGCGCTAATGTCCAAGTTGAGCCTAGTTACCGACAAACAGCACGATCTCTAGCAACTTGTTTAGGTCAGGAGGACGGAGTCCTCAGTCGTGTGAGTCCTGGATTAATAGTTCATTCTGCGTGACAGCGGTATTTTTACCAACTTCGTTATGTTGTCCGTGTTCGTCTTTGGAGGCTTCCTCCATTCCAGTCCTGTAAATACAGTATTTTCGTTTTAGTTTCTGATAAAACTTCGAACGTCATCTCTTCTCTTTCCGAGAAACACGTGTCCTTTCCTTCTTTTCTGCTCGTAGAGTTCACGTGCAGTTGCCGTCTTTCCATGCAAGGAAGCAAAGGTTTGTTTTAAGACGGTACTTTAAAACCACTAAAAGCTATTGTACTCCTCTGATGGCACGATGACAATATTCCTATTGGCGTTTTACGTACGGTTTGTGTATGGAGACTAGGATTTTAAGAGAGCTTGAAATGCGACCAGCAAAAATTGCAGCTTTTCAACGTCGAACTTTAATTATATAACTCAATTTCGTTGTGTCTCTGATGTCTTCATAAATACATTGACTGCAACGAAAAAATGATTCGAGTGAATGTTCGTTGTGCGTTTCCGTTCGAACATCCAAAATGTTAGCCTAGTTTCTGACGTCGATAGCATGTGATGAATGTGTGACTAGGAATGACCCATGATTCATTAACCGTAATAATCGATGGCTGTTGACATGACATGGGAATCGCGTGCTAAGTATCAAAAAGTAATATCCGGTAACAAAATTCAAAAATCGGCAGTCAATTTTCAAACACATATAAGACATCTGTCAGAATATGGTATGATTTAAGCCATGAGCATGTTTGCAGCGATCGATTCATTGGAGCCAATGTTCCACTACTCTTCTACACATATTGGCTTGGAACGTTGGAAATTTCGCGTCAATATTGTCCCTAAACTCCTCTAACGTTGTTAGCTTGTTAGAATAAATAAATGACTTAACGTAACCCCATAAAAAGTTATCCAACGACGTTAAACCGCATTCGATTGGAGATAACACGATTACTGATATTCCGCTTCAATAGATCAATTGTTAGACCAGCGTGACATGTGGTACGACCTTGTTGGAATCACATATCACTGAAGTCAAGTCCATCCAACTCTGGCCAAAAAAAGTCTTTCATGGTAAAAATGAGCTCCATCGCTGGAGATGATTTCCGATGAAACTCAGGTATTTCTTCAAACTTTTCCAGAGCACAAACGAGGATGTTTTGGCGCTTTAGTTCTTGAGTTAATTTCATCTTGTAAGGGTGTATGTCAGGGTCTTTACGTGAAATTCGTTACAATATGGACAGAGAGACATCCAATTCCAGTGAAAGGCGTGGAATAGACTGATTTGACTCTTTTTGAACTAAAGCACTTATAGTTGCGATATTTTTCGTACTTGCACCAGTGCCTTGTCTCACTGGCAAGGGAACATTTAATAGTGAATATGTATATTCAATCGAATTCATCCAATTATCAAATTATCACCGAGAATTGGAGTAAACGCTCTTAAAATAGCGACCAGCGGCTCCGAACTTCGGCAGCAATTTTTAATAATTTTTAAAAGTTGCATATTCGTGAACTTCAATTGATCGTGCCACAGAAACCGGATCTTATGTTTTCTTGCAAAGTTTCTTGCCTAATCTTCGACAGGAGTAACTCCAAGGTCACGATGCAGGTCATTATTTCTTATAAACCATGGTGCATGTACAATTTCTCGTAGGACTTTATTTTCAAAAGTTTGTAAAATACTAATATTTGTGTTCTTGGTACAACCCCAGAGTTGTATACCATAATTTCACACCGGTTTTAGCACCTGCTGATATAAAAGCAGCTTGTTTTCTACGCTAAGCTTGGAATATTTACCAAGTAGCCAGTACATTTCTCTGTATTAAGTTTCTAGTTCTTTACGTTTCTTTTGTACCTTGCGTCTTCCATTTGAGCTATGCATCGAGTGTCATGCCCATATATGGTATTTAGTATCATTAGCAAACGGAATACAGACCGAATTTATTTTGGATGGGCAGGTAACTTATTTTTCTGTAAGTGAAGTTTACTTGCACAGATTTGGTCTCGTTAAGAGCGATTCGCCAGATTTTTGTCCAATCATATACCTTATTTAGAGCGCTTTGCAGTTTCGCCGTTGATTCTTCTATTGTTTTTCCGACAGCTAAAATGGCAGTGTCGTCGGCAAAGATGGCAAGAACAGTCCCCTCGACTTGTGGTATATCTCTTGTATATAAGAGATACAGGAGCGGACCGAGCACACTTCTCTGCGGTACACCGGCCAATATATGGTATCTTTAAGCTGCGATACATCATTTCCGTATCTAACACGAAAAATTCTATTTTCAAGATACTTAGTCAATATTTTACAAAGTTTCGATGGCAAAATTTGCCGTAATTAAAACTTTAAACCTTCGCGCCAAACCTCGTCAAAGGCTTGGGAGACGTCAAGAAATACGCTTGAGCAAATCTTTGTATCTTCCAGAGCTTTTCAATTACGTGGGTAGTTCCATGCACCTGGTCAATAGTTGAATGCTTAATCCGAAATCCAAACTGATGGTTGGGGATAAGATTTTTGTCTGCAATAATTGGCAAAAATCTAAAAAATGTTTGACAGGATCGGAAGCTGAGAAATCGGTCAATACGGTTTTTTATCAATCGGAGGTTTACCTGGTTTTAGCACCATAATTACTTCTGCAACTTTCCATTAGCACGGAACGTATGTTATGTAAAAGCTTAGTGAGTGCTTTTAAGGGCAGCTTTTTTTTTTTTTATATATAATTTACGCGCGCCTCAAGGGGGTTATGATACCCTTTTACTGTTGCCAGCGCGCGGGCGGAAAGATAGAAGGAGGAGAAAGGAAAGCATTGTTGTGATGTACTGGTTTGAAATTCAGGTATGTTTGGTTTCAATATTGACTCTCCAGGGGTGGGAGTCCGAATAGGACGGAGAGTTTTTCTGCACTCGGAATAATTCAGGTACCACTACACCACGGCGACCCCCGTGGACTTCTACGGTTTTCAGGTAGTATCCGGGAGCTTTTTTCGGTTTTAAATTCATTATAATATTCCTTAATTCAACGAGAGTTGCGTCTGCTATTATAAAGTTATGGGATAACCTTCCTAATATACTAGTATAGTGTACTAGTGTTTGCCCATCAAAGGGCTTAGAAGTTTCTTCTAGACAATTCGCGAAGAGCTCCGCTTTCTCCGTATCCTCGTTCGCCCATTTGTTGCTATCCATTTTAATTGGTGGCGCTGTGGGGTTTTGGGCCTTTTGAAGCTTTTAAATGCTTTCCAAAGCGAGTAATTGGTTTCTTTTCTTGCCGTCAAGTTTTCGACATACGTATTTACTTCACAATTTTTGTGTTTTTTTTAGAGTCTCCTTGAGCAGATTACAAGGTTTATTTAGACGTCTTTTATACTGCGGAGCTCGAGTAAATTGCCATTTCTTGCGTGCTTTCCTCTTTTCCCTTACCAATTCTTTAGACAGATCATAAAAAAAAGTTGAAGGGTGCGTTTATATTAATATACAAAATTGAAAAACCCGATTGACTACTTCGTTGTCTGCGGGCTGTTTTCCGACAGAATGAAAACAAAAAAAAAAAAACACCACTCTGATCTCTGATCATTACACTATGGGCAACCCAGTTAACAAGGGACCTCAGTGCAGCGCTCCAAAAATAAAATTCATTTCAATAACATAAGACACTAAACTACAATAAATTAAATCTTACCTGAGCAATGGCCCATTTAACCATAGGACCACAAGCCATACTGGCACGATTGACCTTCTCGAAGTTATAATCCGGATTGCTCAAATACTTTGTCTTCATCTTTTCACGTACCTCATCGCTTTACAAAAGGGACGTACATAAAAGAAAAAAATGATTAATAAAGAGTCCACAATCAATGAAAAAAAAAAAATAGAACAAAAAATAAATAGATAAAAACTCATGTAAAAAAAAAACAATAATCGAAATCGTGATGAAAACAAGCAAAAGCATTGATTAAAGATTAAATTTAACTATTTACGGTTTGATTTAAATTTAATATTGATTATTAATATATATAGAACACAAATAAAGCAATAAAAATTAATAAAATATATTATTTACTTTGTTTTTGTATATATTTACATTTAATTAAAATTCACCTTCACCAAATAATCATTAAATTTTAACATTGCAACAAAATTGAAGTAGAAAACAAAAATCAGCAAAATATATTAACAATTTAAATAAACAAAAAAATCAAAACAAAATAATTGAAATTGAATTTAACGAATAAAAGAGATATTAAAAAAAAACGTACGAGAATTAAGTGGTAAGTGTATTATTAATATTTGTTAACATGCTTACGTTATGTCTTCGGTACCGAAGTTAGATACAATTGAATTTATAAAGTTTTCTCTCATTATAACGGCACGAATCGACTTCCAATCGGTCGCATTCTCTCCAAGGAGCAAACATATCGACTCTAATGCCAATTTCACCACAGCTGGTGGATTGGCCATTGTTCGCACCTCGACGAGTTGTTGCTTTTTGATCGATTTAACAGCTGAAGAAGAATTTGTTTTCAAATTTTGATTTTTTTTTTCTTTCTTTTGTTTTTTTTTTTATTTTTTTTTTTCTTAAAACAAAAATTAATTTTAACCGAGAGAAATTGGAAATTGCCATTCGAAATTTCTCCTTTAACGTAAACTTAACTTAGAAACAAAAACAAAAAAACAAAACAAAAAAATCATCCTTAACTTAGGTGTTAAATAATAAAAACGAAATAAAAGGGAACGACAATCAAAAAATGGAGATTGGTACGAAGAGAAGAAATGGTAGCAACTAAGACTTCTTGATTAGCGTGAAGGAGCATTTTCATAGGAAAACTTAAAATTTACGAAATAAATTTCTAATGAAAATAAATTTAAAACTTTCTTTTATAAGGACCTAGCAGAAGTTTTGGATTTAGCGAAAACCGATACAGAAGCCTTTATCTGTTAGTAAGACTAGGAAATTGTTATGCGATTAAGGAAGTAGCTAACGCCTGGCAGATCATAAACTCGTATGTTAACAGTCTCACTTTTGATTCCAAATTCAATTAGATACTTGAACACTGTCCTTCGAGATATTAAAAAAACATATTGCTAAGGACTCTTCATATTTTGGAAAGAAAGAACTAACAAGAACTTAGTTATCTAAAGGGTGGGCCAATGAATACTTCATCAAAAGAGGGGGAGTTTGAAAAGTTATCGACCTAACCTAGGATGATAATATGTATTGTAAATAAATTTAAATTCGTCCAATAACTCAATATTTGTATGATTTTTCATTTAAACGAGTATGCTTCTTGTATTCCACGGTAAAACATTGAACAGCTTTGTTTAAACATGGCAGAGACAGCGTCGAAGATGATCCGACGTCGAAGAGGAGCGATAGACTGTCGACATCCGCCACTTCAGAAAACATCTATGAAATCCATAAAATGGTTTAAGAAGACCGAAGATTAAAAGAGCGGAAAATAAGAGATACTATAGAGATCTTAACTAAGCGGGTGTTCCATATTTTAACTTACCAATTAAAATTGGAAAAAAATTTCACCAAGATGGGTGTCGCGTTTGTTAACCGAAGAACAAAAATTCATACGGGTGAAACTTCTAGAGAGAATCTGGCGCTACTTCGAAGGAATACTAGCAATTTTTTTAAAAGATTTATAACCACTGATGAAACTTGGATTCACTACTATATTTCTGAAACAAAACAACAATGGAAACATAGCGGTTCTCCTCCGCCGAATAATGGTAAAACATGTGCACCGGCCGGAAAAGTGATGGAGATAATACTGGGATAGTGATTACCCCCCCAAAGGCCAAACTGTTACAAGTTAATATTATGCTGATCTGTTCGATAAATAAACTGAAAAAATTAGCGAACAACGAACGGGTTTGGCCAGAACGAAAAATGCACACTCGCCCAAGCTAAGCTCCATGAACTCCAATTTGGAGTGCTATAAACCACCCACCTTATTCGCCTGAATTGGCACCATCAGACAATTACCTACGAGTATTTCGCCAATTTAAAAAAGCACTTAGCTGGACGAAAATTGCCAACCAACGAAGAGGTGATAGCTGAGACGGAGTTTTTTTTTTTAAAGGGTTGAGGGAATCGGCTTATAAAAAAAGTTATAGACCCCTGTAACATAGGTGGAATAAGTGTTCTAAAATAAGAGGAATATGTACCCAGAATATGTAGAAAAAGAACAAAGAAAAGTTATCAAATTTTTAATGTTTTATTGGTCAGGCCGAGAACTTTTCAAACAGCCCTCGTACATATTATATCATCTCGACATAAGCACACTACACTCATTAAAAATTGTATTCATGGATAAATAGTCAGTGGCGCAATGTGTTTAAATTATCAAAGCATTTTATAAGAATGGACGCTTAAAAATTAAAATAGGCGCATAATTCTGACTGTGGTGTACTAATTTGAAGAAATTGGGTCGGTAGGCGATACGAAATCATCAGTATCTGTATAAGCCGTACGGGCTAATGTGACCGAAAGCTAAAGCATATCAACTCGTCATCGTGCGTAGGAATTTAACCCCTCAAGAACCACAATTCTCGAATTGAATTTGAATGAGGATGCTGAAAAATTCAGTTAACGCAGGAATTCAAGCCTCCAGACCATTTCCAACGTCGTACGTTCGCCGATTTTATACACAAGCAAACACAACTTGATGAAGATTTTTTGAACAAAATCATCTTAAGTGACGAGGATCATTATCATCTCAGCGGATGCGTTAATATAGCATAGAAGTTTATTTTTGTATTGTTAGCAAGTGAATCAACAGAGCATTTCTATTTGAGTTGTACGTCTTGTAAAAGAATGCCCATAGTTTAGAGTACAAGTGGCCTATAGGGTGAACTGATGAGCATTCATTGCAGTACGAGTGTTACAGTTGGAGGCGTGAAGTGCTGCTTTTTCGGCAAAGCGCTGATGAGGAAGGAGACATTATGTCTATGTTCGAAGCTATCAATAAACAGTGTAATATTGCCATTATCTATGAGTTTTGAATCATATATACGAGCAGCTAACCAGATGAGAATATGGTTTCCAAATTCGGGTGGAAAAATTCCTTATATATGTAAATATATAGACCAGATTAAACGGGTGAATGTATATGCGGCCTTTTGAACGTAAGTAATCACTGATTCACATGCAGAGAATGGAACGATTTTCGGCTTCGACGATGCAAGTGCCATTCATGGATAATGACTGTGCTATTATTTCGCTTTAACGAAAGCAGGAACTATACAATGGTTACACATTTTGGTGGCAATAACTTCCAATGTGTTGATGGTTCAGGGTTTTGGCGGCATGATCGCAACACACCGTCTCTCGAGTGTTATCTGGTCAGAACGTCTAAGGCATCTAGAATTGTATCGATTGATATCGCTCGCAAAATTTAATACTTATATTGAGCGTGTGGAAATTGGAATAGACATTCTTCTACGTAGTCAGACAGTGCATAAATCTCGATTCAGTTTGGTGCTTTTGTAAATAAAAGAGTTGCGGATATGTTGCTAACGGAGATGGAATTCTTAGCAACGAAATGGTTTTGCGGTTTGAAACATAGATCACACTGTAGTGGAAATGGCGAAACTGTGGTGTTGAAAGATTAAGGGCACTCGTTTGCATCCAGACAGCTTCTAATCTTAGTGATACGAGAATCCCGTGTCAATTTAAGTACCGACATAAACTTTGAGTAAGGGACCCCTTCACTGACCTTCTTTTTCATTTGTTTCCAAACAAAGAAGTCGCACAGTATTAAATCGCATCATCTTGGGCTTCGATTTTTATTTTGATAAATAACTCAGCCAGGGAACTTATCGTCTGGTTTCGATATTTTTGTGGCGTCGTCTTATTGAAAGGAAACATCTTCTACATCCATACCAGACATTTATTCAATAATCATGGTTCGATAGTGCAGTCCATTTAATGACAGGCATCCTTGCCTCCTTTCATTTTTCTACAAAGCGAGTTCAGAAATGTCTAAAATGTAATTCATATGAGCACTGAATTTCTTACAATAGTCCAACACACTGACAACGAATCAGTAGTGAACAATAGAAAGCTAAAATCAAATCTTAAATTGCTAGGAAACAGCAACTAAAACAAAACAAATAAACTCCATAAATTAAAAATGATTTAACTTATTCCAATTGATGGTTAATTTCTCGTCGGAGGCGTCTTTCACGAACTCATAGAGCCTATAGGCGCGCAAAAGCCTGATCTTAATCGAAATGCCAACAGCGACACATACGTCGTGGTGAGAACTAGGACAATGCTTATAAATTCTTAATACTAAACCAATGAGTGGTTTATGCAATTTAAATGTGCCTTTAATGAGAAAAAGAAAACAAAATATCACCGCAAATGTGCGCTTATCTTTTATGGAGAAAAAAAAGCAGAACTTATTCAATTTTGTCGAACAGAAAATAAAATGTTTTGCTTCTAGAACTACTATTACTAAAAGTAACTTTAATGCGTAGAAATAAAAGTGTTACTTTGTAAACTATAGCAGTCAATTTAAGGGTTCAAGCGACCGCAACTAACAAACAAATTCAAAGAAATCACATTTTAACTTTATGTATTGTTTATAGTGTGTGTTTTCCGCTCTGCTACCAATTATAATGTTCAAAAGCTCAAGAAGGATCAAGAGATTTGAATACATATATCAATACATTTTGATTTGGATCAATGGGAGATGTGCTTTTTATTGGGTTTGAATATGGATAGGCAAGACCTTCAGTTTCGGCTCATAGTGCTATCCTTAAAAAAAAAAAAACAAAAAAAGCGTCAACTGTGCATTGATATGTGAACACACTTGTATGGGGTGTTTTGAAAAATTTATAGAAATCAAATAATACTCTGCATAAAGCACATTGAATTAAAAAGGTCGCAAATATCTGACTAGTTGCGATAGGTAAATATTTTAACATAAGATCTTCGGAAGAAAAACCTACAATCTGAAGTTCTTTTATTACAAACTTATCTTCCCTCTTATCTTATCTCTCTTAAGAACAGATCAACACAACGTTGTGCTTTGGAAGATGATGTTATCGCCACGGATTGCAGTAAAACTTTAAATACAATTTCACATGAAATTATCTTCTTAAACTTAAAGTTCTGCTCTTTCAACCTAGGCCTATACTGTGGATCATACCTTATTTAACAGGATGCCAATACAATATCGCCTTCAGATCGTCTAGGTTAATCTCCATTACAGCCACATGCAGATTATCACAATGAAGCCATATCGGTTTGACAGCCAATGATAGAGACCTTATAAGTCAAAAATTTCTGTTCATGCGAATGTGGAAATTTTCAAGCCCATGTCAACGTTCTCTAAATTTTTGAAGCTTGAATGTAAGTAAATCATAAGCTATCACTTATTCACGTAAACGTTTTCCACCACACTCAACGACTTTAAATATCTCATAGGTAATGAAGTGATATAAATATTCTCTGGCACCTTAATACATGATCTAGCCACATCCGCGCTAGACTTTATTAAACGATTGTCCAAAGAATTCTTAGACTAATACCTGACAAAACATGTAATCGCATTCGTTAAGCCCGTTCTGGAGTATGCAAGCTACTGCTGCTCTATGCAAATTAAAGCAGTTCCATGTCGTTTTATCCGTTTTGTATTAAGTAATGAAGTGGTCTTTCTCATAACTTATAACTTGCCTACTTACATTTGTAGACCTCCAAAAATTCCCTTGCGGCAACGCATTGTACCATTATGCAGATAGTTTTGCAAAAAAAGACTACTGTCGACTATCACAAACGCGACACTTAATCTTCTAAGATGAATTTGAGTTGCATTGAGGTTCCAAAATTTAAAGACTAGCCCTGTGACTGAAGAAAAGTCGGCATACCAGCGCCACACGAATGAAAGGAATTAAGTACAACATCATGGAAGTGAACAGAGGCAATTCTTCTTCCCGTGAGGAATAAAAAAAATCTTATTATAGGCCAACTGTTTATGAATAAATTACTATTTCAAACAGCGAACAAAGTTCCGCAGACTGGAAGAAATGGAACATGCTAATGTCATAATGCGCCTCTTTGGACACAGCCGTTGTATTGCACCATTTACAATTTTTTTTTAAAGTAAAATTCAAAAATGTTACCAGTTAGCCAATCTCTAGAATTTCGTATCGAAAAAGGGTCAAATGTGCCAAATTGTTCGCAGAAATCGTATTAATTAGTTTTACCACTTCAACAGATGTGATTCTGGACTTCATTTCTCATGAACATACACGAGTATGTTTCGTGTACAAAAACATCTCATTATAGATATTTCTCCCACGTGTTTACATGGAGTTGATAAATTTTGAAAGGGGAGGTCTATTTTGGATCACCCAAGGTTGCTAATGTTTTTGCATTTGAATGGTCCAATAAGTTTTCTTTCAGCATCCTGTTTAAGCCTCGAGTGGATTTTGATCTTCTATAGCTTTTTATGACCGGATTTTCCGGTTTCCAATTCATTTGCTTGGACTGAAGATTGTTCACAATCAATTTCTTAACGTGAAGAGTTCTATGAATACGCGTACTACTCGTATTTATAACACCACGGTTTGTGACATTCCCGTACATTCCCGACTGCGTGTCATACAAACCGCTATCTCGTAAAATAAACTTTTGAGCGAAGCTTTTCTTTTATATGAAACTTCCGAGAGCTATTTAAACCACCTTACGCTAACTCTTTGTCCTTGGTGGTAAGCCAAAAAGTCTAAGTATTTAAATTATTGCCACTTCAGCACGATGACTCCTAAATATCATATAAACAATAGATGACGGGAGTTTGATTGGCGCTTTTGTAAAATTGGCCATGCAGATAATACGGCCTTCTAGAACGATGATTAAATTATTAAGAGTTGCTTTAAGGCCTGTCACGTCGTTGTTTTTAATAGCTTTATCATCGGCGAAAAGAGGGAAAGTTGGTTGGAACGTTAAAAAGCGACGGAATTGAAACACCGTCTCGTGGTACGCCTTCGGTCACTTGCGCTGTGCATTTACAAAACATATTCTGAAATCTGAGGCGCTTTTACCAAATTGATAAAAACGATATCCAGTTCTTTCGACGCATCGTAATGTTTATTCATCAGCAACCGTAAGCTTGGAATAACGACACATTTCAATCTGCCTCCCATTAAGCAGCATCGAATGGCATGGAGTTAAGTAATACTCGTATTGCGTTGTCGACTGTCTAACACTACCTCTAAAATTTTCCCAGAATGTGTTGCAATTTCTCGTGTTGCATTTGCATTTATGCTGTGGAACAAGACAGGGTTTCCGATTATCGTCCAAAGAACCTACACTATTCGTCTTTTCATGACGTGTTTTGAGAAACGAGGGAAGCTAGTCTTATGGCAAATGATTGGTTATATTTTTGCATCAGTCTTACTGGTATTGTGACCGTAGGCCCGTGACAGATCTAAGCCCCTAGTCGGAGTTTCATGGTAGTTTTGGTTTAAACCTGAATCTTAGGGAGATTTTTTCTAAGATCCTCAGATACCTCGCAAATGTCGGATAACAAAAACAGGGTGTCGTGACCGCTAGATTGGTGGAGGAATTGGAAAACCTTGGGTATTCATGACTTGAGTTAATCCGAATGGGGTTTCCCAAGGCAGATGTTACGATCGAAAGGTGGTCATCAACGCACTTTAATCCCATTTGCAATTGCGCACTTTATGATTTAGCTTAAAGGGCAGTTCATCACTTGAACTGTCGCCCATACTTCTTAGGGCGGAACCAACCTAACTGGAGGATTCATTCTGCTTGGGTGTAAGCTGCCGTTTCATATTCTTGTCCGATAGCCGATATACAGGTGATCTATTCATTTTCTGTTATGAGATACGAGGGCGGGTCAATAAGTCCGTGACTTTTGGATTAAAACACAGATTTTTTGATACTCGTAAAAAAATAATTTTATTTTTCAACGTAGTCTCCCTTGAGCTCTATACACTTTGTCCAACGCTTCTCCAATTTTTTTTACCCCTTCCAAAAAAAATGATTTGTCGAGGTCCTCAAAATAGGCCTTTGTTTGCGAGATGACTTCATCATTGGAGTCAAATCTTTTTCCACCAAGCCATTTCTTCAGGTTTGGGAACAAGAAGTAGTCGCTCGGAGCCAAATCTGGAGAATAGGGTGGATGAGGGAGCAATTCATAGCCCAATTCATGGATTTTTGCCATGGCAACTGCACATGTGTTTGTGGTCGACTGTGAGCAAACGCGGCACCCATCTTGCGGAAAGCTTTCTCATGCCCAAGTGAAACCACTGAGCCATGCGAGATCCCTACGGCTTCCATAATCTCTCGCACTTTCAATCTTCGGTCGGCCAACACCATATCGTGAATTTTTTCGATTGTTTCGGGTGTAGAGACCTCAACTGGGCGTCCAGGACGTTCGGCATCTTCAGTGCTTGTACGGCCACAACGAAATTCAGTAAACCACTTTTTTACCATTGAAATCGATGGTGCAGAGTCTCCATAGTATTTATCAAGTTTTTTTTTCGCAAGAAATAATGCTTAATAAGCACACGAAATTCACTTTTTTCCATTTTCTCCTCAAATTAGTGAGTAGTCTGATAAAAATAGCTGTCAAACACAAACTAACTGACGCAGCAAGTTTAAATTTTGACAGGAGTCAACTGACAGATGCCTGTTGACAGGAGCAGTGTTGCTGTTTCAGTAAAGAGGTCAGAAATTCAAAAAGTCACGGACTTATTGACCCGCCCTCGTATACCAAATCAAAAAGTTCCTGGAATAACCACCGTGTGGCGCTCCCATTGTTCCGATTTGAGATCTGTTTTTTTTGTTAAGTTTGTACATCTGTTATTGATATTCCCTCTGAATCTTAGTGTCATAGCTTGACATTTGCAAAAGTTACGTAGCCAAGAGTACATCTATCTCGCTGCGATTTTTTTTTACAATTTTAGAAATAAATTTAAATTTGCAACAACGAACTTGTATTCAATTTAGCGTAAAATACGGATTTTATGGTGCGCGAACGTTGGAAATGTTGGAAAAGTGTCTCGGCAACGATTCTCTAAAGAAAACGGTCGTTTGCCAGTGGCAAAAGTGGTCGTGAGTCAAAAGAAGGCAATGCTCACGATTTTCATGGATTACAACGGTGTAGTGCATCATGAATTTTTGCCAGAATGCCAGACAGTGAACAAAGAGTATTATTTGGGCGTTATGAGACGTTTGCGTGAAGCAATTCGCCGAAAGAGACCAGAATTGTGGGCAGAAAACTCATGGATTTTGCCATCATTATTCGTAATTTTTTGACGAAAAATGCAACAAATACCATCCGACATCCACCGAATTCACCTGATTTGGCTCCCTGTGACTTCTTTCTGTTCAATCGAGTTAAAAAACCAATACGGGGAACGCGTTTCAGCAGCTGAGAGGAAGTAATGGAAACATCGCAGAAAGCACTGATGGTCACACCGAAAACCGAATATAAAAAATGTTTCGAGGATTGGATCAAGCGCTGGCATAAGTGTGTTGCAGTCGATAGGGATTACTTTGAAAAGGACAATATAGATTTAGATGAATAAACTTGTATTTTTAATTTACTGAATAAATACCGGGAACTTTTTGATCAAGGTGGTACTTCAATATATTTCGGCGGTTAACACTCATCTCAATTTTTTCTTCGTTATACTGAAATCTTATCTTAAAAATATGAGCTCGTTTGTCCGTGCTTCGATGTTGCTTTTCATCAATTGCTTATCGCCTGTTTTTATCTCTAACTTCGTTCTTTAACTCGGAGGGCACATTATCTGCTTTGCTATTTTCATATTACTAAGTTGAAGCTTGAAAGAATTGCGTTTTTGTTCTTTATCAATATTCCCGTCTCGTCATTCCACATTTCTTGCTATATGTACGTGGGGCCTGCCTTTTAAAGCACCCAACAAGGCTCTTGTATGGTGCAAAGCAGCAACTTTACTATCTGTAACCCAGTAATGGTGTATCACATCTACGTGGTATCATAGACAACAAAAAAAAAAAACAAACACTGTGGCCACTGGCAGCCCGGTATTGGCCATGGCCTAGCTTCTTGACACTCATTTGTGTTGCTCATGTTGTCATTTTTGTGTCACATCTGAGCGGGTCCTATGGTTTTCGCCGAATCCGGCACTCCTTAGAAGTTTTTTATAGGCAATTTTACTTTCGGGAGTTTGTCATTGCCCGCCGAAAGGGTGATGACGATTCGAAAAATTGTTGGTGATGCCGGGGATCGAACCACGGACCTTCTGCGTGATATTCTAGTGAGCTAACCATCGCGCCATCGCCACCGCGATACCGTAAATCGAGAGATTCTTAGGTTTTCCTACAAGGAAACGAAATAACCACTATCGAAATAGTGTTCAGGTACGATGTCTAGTTTAACCAAAGTTTGACTAAGTTAACTATCTAAACAGCCTTTAGTACAATTTCAAGATTAATAAATACCATGACACTAACAAAAATCTTAAGCACTCAATCCTCCTTCCCGTCGGAAGCGCCTCAAAAATGTTAAAATTTATACAAACTCACCTACCTTTTTTGATAAATATTGATACACCCAACCGCAACATAAACATAACAAAAAATAAATAAATATGTAACGATTAAGGAAATAATAAGAAATATTTATACAAAGGCAGAGAAATAAAAAAAAAAATCACTGGCTAACCAAGAAGCAAAGATATGTACGAGTGAAACAGATAAATCAAGGAGGAAAAAAAAAAGAAGCTCCAATAACCCTGTCCTATGCAAAACTTAGTTTAAAAACCGAAAATGATGAAACCAATAAACAACTTCCATCCGGCAGAGTAACATAAATGAAAGTGCTTAAAAGAGATGATGATAATGGTGAGGCACAGAAAAGGGTAATGATTCAAAGGTCAACAGCAGCAACAAGAGAAAGGCAATTATAATAATAATAGATGGAATACGTCTAGGATGGCCAGGAGGAGAAAAGTAAAAAACAAAAAACAAAATGAAAAAAAGGGGGAAAAGAGATAACTGGGCATGGCATGCTTACGAATAGCAAATACGAGTACTCGTAACTGTGGTCGATCGTCGTCTTTGATATGTTAGTTTCTTACAACAGTTAAACGTTTAATTTTCTTTTAAGTTGGCACCACACATTTTTGGTTACCAACAAATCAAAAACAGTGTTACACATTATACAACACAACGAGGGTCAGTAGTTAGAGGCTTTTTTATATGGAGACAACATGGGAATCTTAAAGGATAGGAGGATCTAGGTACAAGGGATTCAATTTTGATTTAATTTTTGCAAATTAGCTGCTGTTACTGTAGTATTTTGTGTGTGAAAGTGAATGCTTTGGTGATTGATTATAACGATTATAAAAAAAAAAAAAATATATAAATAATAATAAACAAATGCATTTTATGGTAAACAATTAACGGGGTTTTAGAAATACAGAGAGAGAGAAAATAAAGGGCGAGTTTATATTTTATGTGAAATATGTGAGATGAGCATGAATTTTGTTTTTTTTTTTGATTATGATTTGTTTTTCATAGAGATAATCCGTACGTGATATTGGACGTTTCCAAATTAACAATGGACGAGATGAAACCATCTTTGACCATAATTCCTCGAATCGATTTCCAATCGGTGGCATTTTCATTGAGGAGCTCACAAACTGACTCTAAGGCTAATTTCACCACAGCTGGTGGATTAGCCATGGAACGCACCTCAGCCAATTGTTTCTTTTTGATCGAACTGACAGCTAATGGGATTGAACACAAGGGAAGTGGTATATGTGTGTGTAAAAAGAAATAAAATAAAAAATAAACGAGTGGTGCAAAATTGAGGTATGCGGTGTTATGGAATGAATAACGAAACATTTACCTTGTTGTGCTTCAATTACAGCCGGTTCGACTTGCGCCAAGTCGGCCATGACATATTTACGCTTCTCTTCAATTTTAATAGTTTGTTCGGCCAATTGGATTTGAATCTCTTGTGATTGGATTTTCTTCTTTTCGGCTTCTTGTTGATCCTTAAACATTTGCTTGAGTTTAGCGTTGGCTGCTTCGTTCTTTGCTTGAAGTTCTTGTGATTTGACAGCGAGTGATTTCTGCATTTCTTCGACTTGTTCGACTGTTTCGGCGATTTTGTTTAGACCGACATTCAAGTGAAGTTGCTGTTCTTCCAATTCGCTACGTTTCTCTGAATATAATTTCACAAAGTGATGGATAAAATCGAGATAGTGACGTGGAGTGATAGCCATAGTGCGGCCTCCGCGTTTAGCCAAGCGAGCATTTGCTTGATGGAGTGTCTGATGGACATAGACACAGCTATTGATGACGGCATCACGATGAGATGGTGTTGCCGGTACTAATGGGCATACAGACGGGAAGAAGTCTGGCGATGACCAAGTGGGTTTCTCGAGATCAACGCGTGTGGTGAATTCTTTGCCGACTTGGAAGAGTGCTGAGTCAGACCAATCACCGAACCAGTTGAGCACGCAACGATTGAATAGAGCTGGCGAAGTAGCAGCACGATCCTTTAGACCATCAGTTGAGGGATTCATTGTGAAGACCACATGCAAATTGCGCATGACCTGTTGAGTGAACCTGCACAAACAAATTCATCACAATAGCTCTTCATTTACCTATACACGCTTACTTACCATTTATACAGTTCATCACTGGAATCAAGCATAAGTCCTTCTCGCTGAGCTCCTTCTTTGCATTGGGTCATCAAAGTTGTGTACTCATCACCCTCAAATAGACCGGGAACCTACAAATTACAACTATAAATACTTTATCTTAAGATATTGAATAAATTTTCAATCAACCTCTCCGTTAGCTAACAATGTATTCATCCTCTCCAAGAAGCCAGAGTCCAAAACGTTCGATTCATCCAAGATGAAAGCAATCTTTTCATCCTTACAACCGGATCTTCGCAGCACACAACGCAAGTCTTCGTCAAAGTCCTCGCTGGTGTATTTGTTGTGGACTTTGATTTGGAAAATGGACAAGCCATTCATCCAAGCCACGAAACGTGACAGAGTTGTTTTGCCAGCTCCAGATACACCAATGAGAAGCAAATGACCTTGCGGTTGCCGGAAGATTCGGTCGATACGCAACACATGCTCCAAGACTTCATCGAACAGCACTAATGGGACATCCAATTCCTCTTCATAGAACACCTTTAATCGAGCTCGCACATAATCGCGCAGCTCTTCACGATTCACCGGCATGTAGTCCTTTGACAACCAATTGCTGTAGAGAATTGGTCGAACCAATGCCTTCTCAGCATCAACACCAGGGAAATGTTTCAAAGCAACCAAATCAATGTTTTCATTTGTCCACCTGCGTTCACTATCCTCAACCAAACGATCTTGGAACAAACGAAGTGCCTCATGAGCCCACAAACGTACCAAGCCTTCAACTGCCAACGAATCCAATGGCCGGATAGCTTCACAAATGCCGCGTACCCATCTGGTCATCTCACGCGGAGAGTATACATAATGTGGTTGCATGTCTTGGGTGAAACGATCTTGTGATGATAAGTAAAACTCCACCATAGCATTGGTCAAAGGCTCTGCATAACCTCGAAGCGAGGGCATAAGACGTAGCATTGCACGACTGAAAGTGCCATAGATTTGTTTCAATGAAGTCTCTCCGGGGTAGTCCACATAGATGATTGGCACATGTCTTAAGAATCTGTGACTTAGTGGCTTACGACCAGGATCTGTCGGTGGATTACAAGCTCCGACAAATTGAATGCGCTCAAGCGATACCCAAGCTTGATCGCTAGCGCGATAGAATCCTTTGTGTTCGACCAACTGACGAAGGAACGAGATAACGCGTTGAGTACCGTACATGTCCATATCTGGTAAATTGATTTCATCGCAGAAAAGCACAAGCCATTTGCCAATCTGAACTGGGGAAAGTACAACTCCATTCGGTGTCTTCCTGTACTCGCAATAGTGATCGAAAGTCTTAAGGAGCAACTCTGGTGTGGTTGCAGATGAGAAATTTAAACCAACGACTTCCATGTCCGGAAGCGCACGCAAAGCCGAGAAGAGAGTCATAGTCTTACCCGAACCAGGAGGACCACAGAGAACTAAAATGAAAATTATTCATTGAAACCGGTAATCATGAAAACTATGAAAATCCTACCCAAAGGTTTGTGTTCAGCCAGCCAGGTATAAAGTAACGATTCGTGACGAACTGTATCCAATGTTGGTACCACAATGTCTGGTGAAGCGACCTTGTGAGTTTCCACTTCAATAACTGGAACTTTGTTTGACCATGGAACCCATTCTCCAGACATGTTGACTTCGTAATCGATAATTGGTGCTCCAGCAGCTCCCGGGAGAGGAATCGTCGTAACACTGCGAACAAAGTCACCCAAATCAGTGCGAACTTTGAGTTTGGCATCGCCAGCAAATGACCACAAAGTAGAATAGACCAGAGCCTTTGGCACGTATTGCTCTAATTGATCGGGACTCAATGGGAAATCTGGATGCTGAGAATTAAAGTTAAGGATGTTCCTGTAAAAAATCAAACAAAATCAGACAAAGAAGGAAAATAAACACTAAGGCAAGTTTCACCTTGCTGCTTGATTCAACATGGAAAACAACGAACTCAAAGCCCTCAATCTTGTAAAGTCCATGATGTGCTCCTGTTCCATGGCATATTCCAATGTACGAACAACAATACCATCAGCCGAGAAGTATGGCTGCAACAGCATAGCAATCTCTCTCTGTGTCTGTAACGATGGTGATACCTCATCTTCTTTGTCCTTGCTCTTAACCATTCCAAAGTCTTCATCCCCGTCTTCCAATGGAATATTCCTCAATCGCAACAAATAGTTTTCGAAAATCATCTCTGTTGACAGCACATCCTCGGAGAACCAAACCATTCCGCAACGAGAAACTGTAGCCAATGTTGCAAACTTCAAATCCTGCACCTCAAACATCACTCGCACATTTGGTGGAAGAGACAATCGCTCTCCATTTGGCAGAGTCAATAGTTTATTGTCATCCAACACCGAGTTCAAATTTTCCACCCATTCTGGATCTACATCACCGTCGAATATAATCCACTGACGCTTGTTGATTTCACCTCTCACATTGTCGATAATTTTCCGCAGAATGTGTGTGAATAAACCATCGGTCCATTCTCTGGTATTCTGATCCATCACACCATATAGAGCTTCTTTCGAAATGGCCTTTGGATCAATAAGATGGGCTACTCCTTCGACTCCCTCGAAGCGTTCCAAAGCCTTGAGTAAAACCTTCCAAGCGGTAGATTTACCAGAGCCCGACGGGCCAACCATCATCAGACCGTGATTGAGATTGGATATTTGATACAGTTGAAGGACCTTTAAGAAAGAAACACCATGAGAGGATCTTAAACCTCAACAAAAAGGATCTACATGAAAAGGCCCAATTTGAGGTTCAACTAACTACCAACAACCAAGTTGGACCCTTTTCTGCGGATGAAGGGAACACAAAATGAAACAAAAACTACAACAAAAAAAAAACAATCGCCTGATCTTACTTTGTCGACCCATGTTTCACCGAATCCCTTTTTATATAACGGTTTTCAGTTACAGATTCGAATGCAATAAAATGTTAATTAAGGTTAGGACTAGATTCTAAATGTGGTGTACTATGAAAGGGTGCATTATGAATGCCAATTACCTTTTCCATCCAAGCGGCACCTTGTTCATCTCCTTCGCCGCAAACCAAGTATTCCTCGTTGCAAACTTTACGGATTTCTTCTTTCAAACCAGCCATTTCAGCACGAGTGTAGCCCACATTTGGGAACACATCACTCAGCAAAGAGAACAGCAATGGAATATCCTCTGCAACCAGTTTAGGGACCATAGTCTCACATACTGACTGAATAAGAATTTCCTGTTCAGGTAGATTTTCTGCGACCGAAGCTTCGTCGATATTTTGCTCTCCACGAGCGCGCATATTTTCCTTTATCTTTTGAATGCGATCACGCTTAACATTACCAGCTGAAATCAGCACAGATTTCAATGCACGCAGACCGAAATCGTAGTGACTCTGATTTGACAACTGTTCGTCGCACAACTTGAAGAAAGGTACAATCTTGCAGGCTAGCTTTTCTGCCTGACGGAAACCTTGACTGAACAACATAACTTCGGCAATCAGTTGACGATCAGGTGTGGTCATAGCCAAAGAACGGAAGAGTTTCTTCAAATTGTCAGGTAAATTGGAACGTCCGGCATAGCCAGGATTCATTGTGATAAAGATAGCCATGTCTGGTGAAACACGTACTTGTTTGCCAACCAATTCGACGGTGATGCTTTCTTTGTTGCTGTCCATCTCGTATTTTAGAGCCTCCTGGATGGTTTGGATTTGCTGTGAGCAAGCAGATAACATGCGCTCTTCCAAGCGATTGAATTCATCGAAGCAGCCCCAGGCACCAACTTGACACAAACCAACGAAAATTCTACCCATGGCTTGGAAATCAAAGGTTTCATCACAATTGAATACCAATACAAAGCGACCAAGTTGGTTGCCTAAAGCCTTCACAGATTCCGTCTTTCCTGTACCGGCTGGGCCGAATGGCGATCCTCCTAGACGAGATTCCAAGGCTTGAGTCATTGTCAAATAGCAGCGATCTGTCAACGGGGTCTGAACCAGACGATCCTGTACGCCGAGATACTCGAAGCCATAGTAAAAGCGAGCGTTTGCCATATGAATTGTAAGTTGTTGAAGGACCTACAGAAAGACACAAATCGTAAACAAGACTATAAATGAATTTATTTCTCACTTACCTCGGTTTGTCGTGGATCGAAGTAGAATCTCATCTCGCAGAGCCATTGGAATGACTTTGGATTGTTGACTCCATTGGCAATCAGACGACGAGTCACTGTTCTCTTGTGAACAAACTCGTTGATCTAGGAAAACAAAAAAACAACCATAACTTTGTCTCTATAGACTAAGAACGAAGGACTCTTACCAAATGTTCCAATTTTCTGCGTCTCAATTGTGGTTGTTCCTGCAACACAGAGTCTGCCAATACGTTCAATGTCGACTCGACTGTTGTCAAAACGCGATTCAAGGGCTTTGAATTACTATTCTCAGAAGCCTGTTGCAGAGCTGCTTCAACATCTTCAGACCACAAAATCTGAGCGGCCAACACAATTATCTGTGCTTGATATGTATCGCACCATTCCATGTACTTCTGCTGATCGATATGTCCATCTCTGAACTGCTTAATGTCCTGCACAGCTTGTGCCAAGTATGAAGCCAAAGTAAATCTCATTTGCTTCTCAACCAAGCTCAACCATTCGTTAATCTTCGGATGCTCCACAGTCGACACTGGATTGATAAACTTAACCTCTTCTCCCTCCCTTGATGCAATACCCAAAATGACAGTGTTGTCCTCGTTCAATAGAATAGCAGCAACACCAGCAAACATTTTCTTGAAATGCTTCTGCAAACGGGCAATATTCTTGCTGTTGCCAATGATCTCGAGCAGATCTTCGTCACCAACAAAGTAAAATCGAGGGAACGAAGTTCGTTCACGTTCCAAGTATTCTCCCAATGCCTTCTGAATCTTTCCAAGCAAGTCAGCGAGACGTTCCAGTGATCTTTGAACAGCTGGTATGTTCAAAACATCCATAACCTTCGGTGATTTGGTTACTTTCTTCATGAGACCTAGGAATTCCGAGCTAATACTATGGAAACGTGAAGTTTCTACTGGCAATAGGGTCTTAATATCAGCACTGCCAGAGAAAATTCCTTCTAGATATACCCAACGGCGCTGGACATCAATCCAAACATCAAATAGAGCATTTATTCGATTCAATTTCTCCTCCCAAGTGAGAGCTTCCTCTTCGAAGACCTTATAGTATGGAGACAACTTCATTGCAGCCACAGAATTAATGTGCTCCTTGACTTTGTTAAACAAATCATCCCAACCTCGAATAATTCGACACTTGTTCTGATAGTTAATCAAATCCAATTCATAGTTTTGCCAGGATTCACGAACTTGTTTTAAGAATTCCTCCAGAGCCATTTCACCCTGAGCCACTAGGATGATGTCCTTCACAATGTTTTCATTCTTGAGAAGGTTCACATCCCACACTTGACCTAGAGTCAAGTCAGAAATAACCCAATTTACGCGCAATTGTTTCGTCAATTGCTTCCAGTGACGTTCCTTGAGAGCATCTGACTTCAACTCAACGATCAGCATGTTCACCTTGATGTAGCTCTGGATGAGTTTTTTCACATACTCATAACTCTCGTACATGCGAAGACGTGCTGGCAACTCCTTCAATTGACTCATCATAGCTTCGAGCTGTTGACGTAGTTTTCTTGGTTGAACGGACAACCATGGCTTCTCTCTGGTCTCATCAATTTGAGTCCAAACCTTGGATAGTTCACTCCAAACGCCACGTAAGTCTTGCAATTCCTCAAGGGCTACATTCATGCGTTCGCTGCTATTATTTGGAATTGCAGATTCTTGTAGTTCCAGAGCTTCCTTGGCCTTGGCTACATTGTCGCGTTCTTCCTTCAAACGAGAGTACTTACTTTCAAACATTTGTAGTTGCTGAAGGGCGTCATCTGGACGAATCTTTCCTCCAGTTGGTTTGTTCTTCTCCCAGTCGTTGAGGAAATCGAGGGTTCTAGTCTCAACAGCTTTGTCCTCGGCGACAATCTTAGCCTGCAAACTGGCCACTTGAGTCTGAATGGCGGTGTCTTTACGTTTGATGATTTCATTGAAAGCAGACCATTCGCCCTCGATGTTGTCTACATGCAACCAATTGTTTGGGAACTGGAATCGCTGTCGCTCCAAAATGCGTTGAGCTTCACGGAATACATCGACTTGTTTGTCCCACACAAGCATGTCCTTCTTGAGGGACTGAACGTATGTGATGAAGCAGACTGCATCAGAGGTGCTTGCGGCTTCTACAAACAGAAATGAAAATGAAAATGTATCAAAAATTATCTCCTAGGATTATAAGGGAAAATATTACCAATACTCTGCATCTCCAGATCACTGCGAGACTTTGACACCTTGGTGTGGAAGGTAGACATCTCTGTTCCGAGTAGGGTTCCAAATTTACCGAGAGCTTCCTTATGCCAGGAGTCGTATTTCAATGTAACCTTTGCCTGTACCTTTGCATAATCAATGATAATCGGTCCGTATGCACGTCGAGTGTCCGAGGTGTCAAAGGTTGTACGGGATTTCCTAAAAGAAAAAAACATTTGAGCTTTCTTCATTTCAATGATTCGTATGAAAATCTTACTTTATATCATTCAAACACTTGATCCACAAATTGACATCTTCTCCTAAGCGACCATACAATGTATCGGCTTGCAAGTCCCACAAACTCTGATAGCGTAGCCATTCATCGACATAGTACCTTACCTCACTAATCTTGTCTTCAATCGACCCATAGGCATTCTCCAAGATCTTTCCCTCTGGTAATTTAGTCAACAAATTTCTGTAAGTCTGAGAAACGGGCTTATCCAAGCCGACTTGATATCTAGAGCTTTGCAAACGAATTTGAGATGTCACAATAGCTTGCCAAGCAAACAATTGCTGCATGATTTGGAAGCGTGCCTCCTCAATCGATGGATACAAGTACATCTGTTGATTGGTTATACGGATCTCGTGGATAGCATTTTGAATTTGTGGTTCCCCACCAAGTTTATGAGTCGGTTGAATTGGAGCATCAGTATCCATAGACAAGTCAACTTCCTTCTTATTGCCTGTCAAAGCTTCAGTCCATGCATTGATGCCAGCTTGCAAGCGATGGGCCAGTTTCTTTTCAACTTCCTCATCCAATCGGGTAACCCAAACATTTAAATTCGAATATTGTCGCAATGAGAGATCATCAACTGCATGCTGAATCTTTGCCAAGATATCAGCAAATGTAGCAGCGCTGTAGGGGCATGTCTCTAAAGATCGTACATCCACATCGAGTTGTTCTTCAACGACAAGCAAGTCTTCCACCTAGAATTAGTTAACTCACCATCAAACATCAATTTTGACAAATGATTTAAATGACACCCACCTTCTCTTGGAACTGTGTAACACACTCAGACAATCGCTGCACATATGGGTCCAATTTGTAACTCTCCCAGACTAAAGCAATCCCTTCAGAGATGAGTGCCAAGACATCCTTACGTAATCCAGCCACAAGTGGCACAATACTTGCACGGTCCTCAATCTAAATAATGAAAATTCAACTATCAATCCGAACAAAGTGACTCTTTAAGAAACATTTATAGCCATTGGTTGCGGTCAATGCAGAAAGAGAAGGGGCAGAGGGAGCAAGTTAAAAGGAATATGAAAATGCATGCATGTTTTAATTTTTGAACTACTAGCAGTTGGCTACTTATGAAAATCAAACGGATACAGAAGCGGAAGATTTTTAAATAAATATTTTTGGATTTTTGGCATTTTTATTCATTTATTTGTAAATCTACCTTGAATACAGAATTTTGTGCTAAACTCCTATTATTTAGCTGCATGGAAAAGATTTTATTTTTTTTTGTTTTAAAGAAATAGTTTCTCGTTCTCATTTTTTGGTGATAAAATATTTTGAGACTAAATTTGTAGGTGTGGAAGGTGGTGTGAATTGTGTTCTACGTGGAAATGTAATGATCGGAGAATTGCTTAATTTAATTGCTATTGTTTGGGGATGTTTGCCTAGTAAATGCGCAGATCACACTGCAGATTATACGCTTTGAACTAAATGGTAGTTGTTGTAATGCTTTGCTTAGTGCTTTTAATGAAAAGAAAAAAAAAAGTTTTTACAATTTTACTGAGTTGACTAACATTTCGAAGCACTTATGGATGTTATACATGCCGCAAGAGCCGACGTTTGCAACTATCTGCCAAAATTGTATACGTCAGACAAACATACATATTTTTGAGTGTATTTTCTGGGACTTAAGCTTGAACCACTTGAAACAATCAACTTGTCTAAGACCGTAACGAAGGCTATGCAACGGCTAATTAAATGTCGCGTTCTTGTCGCAAGAGAACAAAATTCTATTCATGCAGTTTAACGCAAAATATATCCCTTAGACGTTTTAGCATATATAGACTACCCAAAGCCTATAAACGTTCGCATGTCTGAGACTACCGGTGCGACAATTACGAGGATGAATGAATAAGTCCTTGACTTTAGAATTTTTCACATTGTAATTAGAAAAGTAACATAGGTCCCTTCAGATACTATCTGTCAATTGTTTGTGACTTATGTGACCCACCACCAACAATTTTTCAAATCGCCATCACCCTTTCGGCGGACAATGGCAAACTCCCAAGACTAAAATTGCCTATGAAAAAGCTTCTAAGGAGTGCGGTTCGGATTCGGCGATAAACCGTAGGCCCCGCTCAGATGTGACAAAAATGACAACATGAGCAACACAAATGAATGGCAAGAAGCTAGGCCATGTTCAATATCGGGCTGCCAGCGCCACAGTGTTTGTTTGTTTTTTTATGTGGCCCACCATAATATACCGGAGACCAAACAGTAGTCGAAACAGTGGATTTCTCAGGAGTTATTGGCAACACAAAAGCCGCAAACTATACCAATTGGCGAAGAAGGAAGTGGTGTTGAAGCAATGCATGAATGCACACGTCTGTGATTATCATGGCGACAACACATACATTAGGCTACGAATCGCAATCTCATTTGCCATGTTTTTGGAACCTGGTGAAAGGGGTTTCCCTCTAACGACATAAATATTGTTCAAACACCCATTTTGGATCAAGAAGTCGACAATTGGAGAAGCTTGAGTCTGCGTATTGGGCCCGAAAGGGTACGATGTTGAGAAATAAAACCTTTTCCTGTCGAAAATAACTATCTTCTCTTCAAAAAGTCACAATTATTGATCCACCCTCGTACAGTTACGTCACATGAGTAAGAGGAAAGTAAAAGCGTGAATTCGTGTGCGTGAATGAACTTATAAGCCAGGACATTCTTTTGCCCGGACAGGAAATGATCCAGAGAAAAGGAAATATCGACAAAGTTCGAAACCGACACAACCTGGTGCATACCAAATGAAGATGTATCCAACAATTATGATGTCCTCAAGAAGTAAATTACAAGCAAGCTAAAAAGTCCACACAAGGATGGACGAAGATTTGAACTAGAAAATATAAATGCGGCAACCTAAAATCTATGAAATATGCTTTGAAGAAGTAATGTCGGAACCAAAGCCTACAAAGCCACGCGTCGTGGAAAGGAAATACAAATACGAAAACTTTCATTGAGGACACAGTTTCAAAACAAGGAACTGAGAGTAGCTTCCTCCTAATTAAAAAGGCATTAAATTCCACGCTACAGCGGTGGATTCAAAGTACAGATAGATTACCATTCTACCTGAAAAACGCGAAGCGTTTTAAGCTTCCGAAGTCATCTAGTCAGTCAGAGAACCAGTAGCAAGCGAAAAAAAAACAGAAAAAAGAACGACGGAAACCATCATCCATCGAGAACTTTAAAAAAAGGGGCCAGCTTTGGAAGCAGCAAATACCGTGCGAGGTATTGCGGAAGAAAATAAAAAGCGTGGTGGTGAAACCTTATATGGCGATAACGAACAAAAGGCAAACAAGAAAAATTGAGGGCACAACTGTATACACAAATCCTTCTTCAGTCCAACCACGTACTGTAACGAAACAAGTCGAAATCTGAGATAAACGCTCAAGCAGCGATCACTTACTCCTTACTCTTTTATTAATCTTTTGTCTTTGAATTATTTATTTGTTAGAGACTTACTTACGTAATAGATGCTGTACAATGTCAAGCCAGAATGTTGTACTCTAAATAAATGACAAATTTTTAAGGACAGTCATACGGACTCAGCAGAAACTGTGAGACATCGAAACAAATAAAAACTACACTCGATCCTAAGGGAAAAAGGCATCTCCTAACTCAAAAATAATAGAGAAACACTGTCCCATTGGAGCGCAATCGAGGTAATTGAATATTCTCCGATACAATTCTGCAGAAGCTTAAGATATTAAGAGAAAGAGATGAAATCTGCGCAGCAATTGCAGTATTTTTACAAACAAGACGGACAAGTTCAGATGAAGATCTGATGACATGACTTAATTGATGGTTTAAAGCGCATAAATGAGTTTTAATTTGGCAACCGACATCTTTTAGTCACAAAGCTGTTTCAAAATAAAGCAGAACCAGTTAAGTAGAACATTGTTTCATAGCAACTCTCTCATGAGCAGCGTTTCATATTAATTCGCAGCACGGATTCCTTCAGTTCCCTGCAGTTCATCTTCATAAAAATTGTAAAGTTGATGCACATGAAGAGGATGATCCATATTTTACTGCTTTTCTTGTTTTTATTATTGAAACGGAGAAGCCTCTTGTACGTGTTTGGAATTGGTCACAATACAGCAGAATCAACCAAAACCATCATTTAGAGAATGTACAATTGGTGAACGGTTAGTCGGACACTTATTTCAACATTAGCCCTGTGGTCAGTCCATATCCATAGACTATGAACAATGAAGAGTTAAAAGGAATCCAAGGGACGTCAAACTGTTAAAGACACTCATACTGTAGAAAAACTAGGTGTCTTCTATTCAAGAGTTACTCTGCATTTGAAAGCAGTAAATAAACTGCTGCTTGTTGTGATGGCAAGTTTTCAGTCAAATAAGATTCTTGCGACGCTTTTGTGATCTGCTTGAGTACATTTTCTATATACCTTCCTTGAAAATGATGAAACAATAAATAGAAGAACATGAAACTGTGGTAAAAACTGGAAATGAGTCCATGAAAACGCAAGGAAATATACGTTTACCGTGTGGCGCTCCCATTGTCCCGATTTGAGTTCTGTTTTTTTTTTTTTTTGTTAAGTTGGAACATCTGTTGTTGATATTCCCTTTAAATCTGACATTTGCAAAAGCTCCGTAGCCGAAAGTACATCTATCTCTGTGTATTTGGCGATTTTTTACAATTTTAGAAATGAATTTGAATTTGCAACAACGAGCTTGTTGGAAAAGTGTTTCGGCAACGAACACGGTCGTTTACCAGCAAAAGAAATGTTGGTCAATAACAGCAAATTAACCATCAGACAGATATCGGAGGACTTGAACATTACCTATGGATCCGTCCAAGACATTTTGGTTAATGATCTGGTTTTCCGTCGTGTAGCAGCAAAGCTGACCTCAATTTCATGCAAAAAGGAGATGATTTGCGAGGTTGAATCCGATCCTACACTCATCAAAAGGAACATTACTGGAGACGATACGTGGGTTTATGAGTACGACACGCAATCCAGACATCAGGAAAGTGAATGGCGTTCACCAAATGAGCCGAGACCAAAAAAACCAAGTCGTTTTCAGTCAAAAAAGAAGGCAATGCTCACGGTTTTCATGGATTACCACGGTGTAGTGCAGCATGAATTTTTGCCCGAAGGCCAGACAGTAAACAAAGAGTATATATTTGCAATGCAATATATATATTTGCAATATTTGCAAATGTCAAGCTATGACACTAAGATTTAGAGGGAATATCAACAACTTAAAAAACAAAAAAAAAAAAAACAGAACTCAAATCGGAAATCGAATCTGATCAAGGTAGTATGTATAACAAACAATTGTGCAAAAGTTGTATTAACTTTGTTACGATGCTTTTCCACACCCACCATATCCACCAGATCTCTCACAATTGAATTATCAGTTGTTCAAGTAATCTCTTTATAATTTGCGCGCGATCTCTAAAATGCTGGTTCCGGTTGATTTTTAATTTCTAACCCCAACAGCCTCTTTACAGCTCGAGTCTGCCATAGTGAGAATAGTGTTTGTGATAATATCATCAGCAGTGCTCATATCGTTATCATAGAAACATAGAAACAGGAAAGTCCGCCATAAAATATTCCCACTAGACCGGAGAATTTCATGTCGATATCTGTAAAATTTTTCGATTTGACGTCGCATTGCAAATTATGGCGTGCACAGGGACGAGTTATACAACAACATCCTCTAGTCAACTTAGGCGGAATGAGTATAGAGTCCTTACTATCTGCTGCTGATCGATCAAGATCGGTAATGACTTAACCGAAACATTCAATGGAATCAAAGCATCGTCAGTTTTGGGCAACAAAACGGGCACGATCACTTGCATAAGCAGATGACATAAATGTGACTGGACGAACACAGAAAGCCGTCAATGAAGCATTGGTGAGTATTGAGACAGAAGAAGGCTAAAATGGGTCCGACGAGAAACAAGTACAAAACGGCAGTTATAACTTCGAAGTAGTCAAACACATGTATAAGCAGTAACATAGAATTTTTCTTTGCCAATCGCTATTTCTCTTGACTCAGGAAGCAATCGAATCATAGACTCGTAATACCACACTGGTTTAATACAAGACCTTAAGAATTAAGAAGGAAATTCAACTAACTTTTGAACCATGTTAAGCGAATGCAAGTCACAGCTCCGGCACAAACTCTACGAGTCTAACCCTGAGGGACATCGAATCAATGGACGATTGAGTCTAAGGAGAAAATCAGGTTTACCTCAAACTGTAGCGCCACTTAAGTAAGCGTGTCCTGTATTCGATACGACATAATGGTCCGAATAACCTTGAAGGTGTACTTATCAGGGAGAGAGGTTAAACACAATTCCATAGTATTTGCACCATAAATCAACGTCGAGCTTTCACTAAAGAGTCCTTTTTTGCAGATTGTCCTTCTGGCGTTATCTTTCTAAAATTTGTATATTGAAACCACCGGCATTCGGATAATTTTGTTGCAGAGAAAACATATACGGATGAAGCAGCTTTCGAAAGCACTTGCTCTGTCTCTAGCAACGCTCTGGACCTATAGACATTCATACAAAAAAAAAAAGAAAGCAAAATGAAGAATTAGTCTAACCCTGATGTGAAAAACAGCAATTCCCACAGACTTGGGTCATTGGTGTCGTGGTTCCTCACCGGTTGCAAATGACACGAGTAAATTCTAATTACCTTCTATGTATGGCGTCGTCAACGTTGTTTATATCAATTTCAACACACAAAAGAAAAAAAATGCTACCATCACGACTAACAAGCATTGCATAGCTTACCATTCAGCCAGAGAAAATTTGTTTTTTTTTTTTTTTTTTGAAACAGAAACTACTTGATTCCCCAAAAAGTCAAAGCACAGTTCAACTCTGGAGTAAATTTTCTAATAAGTCATGCCAAACGAGAGACACAATCGTATTTCAGACAAACATTTAGCAATTCATGATCATTACATCGAGAGTACAATCAAAATCAAGAAAAATAAAAAAATCAAATCGTTTCTGGTGTTCAGATTGACAAAAATAAATATAAATCAAAACCAAACACTTGGGTGCAGGTAGTAATGACAAATGACCAATCCAAATGACAAGAGATGACAAGTACTATTGTGTTATGTGGTCGATTGTGTTTACAAATTGTAAAAAACAAATTATTTTTAAATGAAAAAATTTAAAAATAAATAAAAAAAATTAATCTACGGGACAATTGACACAGACACGAGTCTTCAAACTCACCTTCTCCAAGGTACGCTCATAAGTGCGAACACTCTCAATCAGAGAGATGGCATAGGGATAAATTTGATTGGCTTGATGGGCTTTGTTCACAATTGTCAATGGAACTCTACAAAGAAAACATATAAATCAAAAGCTTCTCACAAACTAGTCTAAACACTTAACCAACCTGAATCCGAGGTTCTTGATGTTCCTTACTTCCTTGGAGAGTGTAATAATTTCGGGAAGGAAATTCACTCGCAACTTCAGCACATTTCCACGACCAGTGCGAGAACGAGCCGATTCAATGGTGAAAATACGTCCGTTGATGCCGAAATTACGTTCCTGTACTTTTCTGGCCCAGTCGTGGAATACTTCGGAGATGGAAAGCTTTGCCCGGAAACTGTCACCATCTGCCTTCAGTTTCTGACCATCAATATGAGATTCCCATCCTTTGCCGAGGACATCCTCGACACGCTTGAGATACATGGTTAGTTGGTTGTCAATTTGACGAGCCCAAATGATGGAACCAGCCACTGGTGGTAAATCTCGAACAACAGAAAGTCGGCATGACTTGCTTTGCGGATATTGAACCTACAAATAGAAATAGAATAAGCGTCATTATTGTCAAAACAGAAAGCCGCCCTGAACGAACCTTAAACTTCTCATGCAAGGCCTCAATGTCATCCTTGACTCTTTGAATTAATTGTGTCTGGTATTCTCTGATAGCGCCACGGATATGGGGACGCACAAACAGCGCATTGAAACGTGAGAAAATTCTAAACATCTCGTTGGCATTCTTTGCTGTTCCCAATTGGTCACGAAGATGGGCTGTAATTCTGGTCTCCACGCGATCTACAAAAGGAGAGCAAAGTTCACCAACATATTTATGTCATTAAAGTGATTGTAAACTTACCAATTCTTTCTTCATAACGCTTAACGGCTGCCTCCCAAGCTTCTGAGCCTTCCTTGGTGATGTCAAGGCAATCCACCTCCTTGACATTCTCATATGCCAGATTGACCTCTTCAATTGCATTTGCATCGGCTGCCTCCAAACTATACGGCTGCTTGACTTCTGGTTGAGCATCACCAGCAGCAGCATTTTGTTGCTGTTTTGTGGGACGCAACACACGCAATATGACAGTTCTAAGCTGTTCATGTTGCCGACGGAACTTCCTCATATGTTCCATGCGAGCTTGTAGCTTCTTGTGTGCTGGCGATACACGCCAAACCATCTTCAAATGTTCATCGCGCTTCTTCTTGACAATGTCACGCAAAAGTCCCTGCAGCTTGTCGTATTCATCATCCCAGCAACTGAAGATCTCAAAACACTGGTTCATCACGCGCTCGAACTCATCAAAAGGAATGTGCATTAGACGTCGGGTACCAAGCACCTTCAACAACTGCTGGCTGAGATCACGTGAGATCGCCTCGATCAGTTTCAAGCAGCGCTGAATCGGATACTTGGTGTTGCGAACCTTACGAAGATGAGAGAAAATCTGTTGCACAGCTGGACGAATCTTCTCTAACTCAGTTGCTGAAAGCAAATCATTGATTGGAAAATCCTTCATCAGCGGATTGTAATCGGCTACCATGGCGAGAGCTTGCTTCAGTCCCGTATCCGTGTCGAAGGAAACAGTTGCATGAAATCGCTTGCCATGCTTAAGGATGTCCAAAGTCAAAGCAACCTCCGGAGACTCACGTTTTTCTTGAATCCGATAGAGAGCACGCTCCAAATTCAACCAGAAGGAGATTTCCTGCAGAGCCGTGCCCGAGGACGGATCCCTATCCAGTTTCGTGACTTTCTTAATCTCCTTGATCCAGCGATTCACACCATTTTGAAGTTGATTAAGGAATGTAGAATCATCCACCTTGTCTCCAAAGTCAGCGACCTTTGCCTTCCGATTCTCCTCGGCACACTTCCTGATTACCTGAGCGACAGCACTATGCGCAGCAAGTGTAATCTCTGGAATATCGATGTTCTGTTGAAGATGCAGCAATCCCATCTCTAACTCGGCGAGCTTTTTCTCAACAGATGGTGCCATTTTGTCACCATCGCGATCTGCACGGCCAGACTCCTTGACGTAGCTCTTAAAGAATGGAGCCAACGATTTGCTGATGAAAGCGTGCAAAGTCTCATACGGCGATCCCTCAGAGAAATTAATCAGTCGCAACTGAGAATGAATTGATTTATCTGCCTCAATTACAGTGCCGCGTTTAATGCAGGCCAATGAGGCCATTCGGCTGTTGCTGAAGTGAACTTCATTGCTGATATAGTAGGTCACCGACTCTTTTTCCTCCTCTCCCTCAGCCGGTTGTTCATTTTCATCTTCTGGCAAAAACAGAAAAACACGTCAAATAATTGCGCAACACCAAAACCACCAACCTAACCACACCACACGAAGACGACCACCACCAAGGCCAACTAGGTTAAACATAAACAGTCGCAAAGCAATGACTGTCCCAGCTGACACTGTTTACACCGGCTTTTCGTTGCATCCTCCAGCTGGCGAAAATCAGACTCACAACAGAATTTAATGATGCTTTTCTAGCAGTCCACCGAATGCAAGTCGATAAAGGAACGTCAAACTTTAACCGGTTGTCAAACGGTGCGTCATCGGATGACATCACCAGAAAGGTAGGCCAATACCAATAAAACAAAAAAAAAAAGGAAGTGCCTTCCCAATTGGAGAAAATCGTTGACCAAGTCAAGCGATTTCATTGAAAATTATAAAATATTCACATTGAGATGGATATACAGCCAATAAACAGAGAACAAACATAAAAAGACTTAAGTAGCGGCCACAAATCTCAAGAATCTCGACTGTGTGGATTGTGAAAAAAAAAAATCGATAGCGTCTACCAGGTGGCGGCCATGTTGGGCGTATCGAAGTGAAAATTTTTCCTGTTCCCAATCAGAATCAGTTTTACCTTTCAAGCAATTCCTTTGGATATACAATGCCTGGACCTGTGGGTCGCTTAGGAATTTCTTAATGCAATCCTGGTTGGTAGTATCCTCGAGAGCAACATTTAGAGCTGGTGGAACTACATCTTCTTCAGGCAACAGAATGGTGACGGCCTTGCGGATGTAATTTGCAAATGCACCATAGTCGACGATAGTTACACTCACTGTATCTACGGGAGCCTCTGTATTTTCCAGAGAATCTCCCATTATGGGTTTTCAACGAGAAAAACTACACAAAATCTGTGGTTGGTTGTTTTTTAATATTTCCACCTTCCTACTTATTGATTTTTTGCACAAGTTTTAATCAATTTTTTTTTAATTCTAATTAGACACGTCCTCACTCGGTGAGAAAAAATACGTGAATGGTAGCAAAAATGCAAGTGCAGAGAAATTTTGCACAATGGAGATCGGCTGTCAATGGAGATGTGAGTGGAATTGTAGTAGATGATTGAGTACAAATGTGAATGAGATCTATTTTTAAGAAAATTTTAAACATTTTAGTAAGGAGTTGAATTTTGTATTGAAACAACGGTATTTTGTTCAATTTTCTTGGAAGATAAGCTATTGACAAAAATACTTTCCAAACTATAACTTTGGAGCAGAATATATTATATTACAACGAAATACTTGTCATCTTGTCACCTAAGCACGCAAACTTGAGTGAAGTTCTCATTCATTTTTGTGCAGCACCTAAGATGAGAGCATTTTCGTTGTTCGCCTGTGTTCGTCAGTGTTCAAGGTGACTGTGACTGTGATGTATAAGATTTGTGTATGTATTTTTGATCGTTCGAGGGAGTGCATGACGCCTGGTGTCGTTATCGGAGTTGATAGCGCCGCCGAGGCGCACAAACTTTTCCTTCGTAATAGCTAAGCCAATCTTTGCCGCTTCTGCTGAAATTGTCAGAAATGCTTAATTGGCAGCTCCCCGTATTCTTCACATAATGTCATCTGAACAGACCATCGACAAATGGTGTATTGGGAGTTGGCTTTAGAGTTTGGCACAGAACGACGTTAAAAAACGCATCGGCTTGCTTAAGTCCTTTTCCGACTTTGACGGAGCAGCGTGCATTCTTCATCGTCATCCTGCATAGTAAAATAATTTTGGCAGGCACGCTGATACCACCCATGGTTCTATATAGTTCCACTCTTTAAACCCTGTCGCATATGGCAGTGTCAAATGATTTGGAACTTTTGGTTTTTCCCCCGAATCGTGATGTAATGCTAAAATCTCGTCTATAGTTGACTTTTCTGGCTTAAAACAAAATTGATAGAGAACAGCCAGATCGTTTACGAAGGGTCTAAGACGTTCAGATAATATGGTAGACAGCAATTTGTATGCTGAGACTTAATAAAGCGATTTATTCCCTTACAGTTGAATTAAATATGCTAAAGTTCTATTTGTCAAGCACGCTCTGTATCCAATCATCACACAGCAGATTTTTTGCACTTGGGATTTGAAATGGTTTTTCTGACTTCATTGTGGTCGAGTGGTCGGTCATTTTGTCTGTCTTCGTCCAGGTTGTCTGAAGGTAGGATATTTTTCGCCATCACCGTTTAACCGCATGAAAAAATTTTTTTCGCGGTTTCCTGCTCCCTCTTTGTAGATCTCGGTACCGTCTACATAACTTTGGCATGCTCATTTTATTTTTCATAAAACTTTCGAACTTTATTTTTCTGGAAAGGCCTCGAGTGAGCCCCTACCGTGACCTTTTGGTCTTTTTCTGAGGAGCCTTGTTCTTTTTTATAAAGCCGCTTTCCACATTTCATGTTTTCTTAAATGTACCTGTCTGCATTCGTCATCGAGCCAGAGACTTCTTCACTGTGGCGAGTTGAAGCCCAATACATCAAAGGGGGCTTCTCTGATTGCACCTTGGGAGCGATACCACTGGTCTACTGCATTTGATGCTAGCGGCATGGGATTTATTGAGATGTTAAGGGAAACGCAATCGGAAAGACTCTGGTGCTCTCTTACGATTCTAACAGGACGACGTTGCTCTTCCTTAAAATGGTCCGAAGACTTTGCGCTGCTACTCTTATCGGCACTCGGTCCATATGTGAAACAGCGTAATGGTCTTGGTTATTTATCCTTGTTTTCGTACGATTCATCCCATCGCACTTCTAAGATGGCTGTTATGTCTGTTTTGTAGTAGTAGAGGATTTTCCCTAATTGTTTGGCTGCATACGGTCTACTGAAGATATGAATATTTCAGGTGGAGATCTGGGGCACAATAAGTCTGACTTTCGTTATGTTGAAGAGCATGGGGTGATTGGTTGAGCTTCATGTGCGAAAAATTTCTATGCGAATGCAGAACATAAATTCAAGATCAAAAATGCTTCCTATGTGAAAAATCCTGCGAAACTGGGTATCAAAAACTAGTGAGTTGTCATCTAGGAATATACTTTGGACCTACACGACTATGATATGGGCAACTATATTTAACGGGTCGCTTGTCTGCTGGAAAAAGCTGTTACAATACCTGACTTCAAAAATAGGTCGGTTGCATGGGGGATTTCCCTAGAATGCTCGGATCTGCTGATGAATCTCCTTCTCCTCAATATTTATATCATAAGCTGCATTCTCAGATCCATCTGCGGTACAACATGCACTGCTAAGCCTCTTGGCTTAAAGACATGTCGTCTGATGCAATGAGACTATGACTACTGTTGTAACGAAAGAACGAAATTGACTTTCCTGTGCCCAAGTTTTGTTTCAGTTTGATTCTGAGCCAGGGAGGGAATCTATTCGAGTATTTCCAGATGATCCCAAAACCGTGCTTTCTAGAAAAAAACATAAGATCTAACTGCTCATTAACAAAATGCGCAATTGTTTTAAAAGCGGAAATAAACGCAATCCTGATGGCAATGAACTTTATACGCATTGTGAAGAATCAGTGGAGAGGGACATGTACTGCATCTAAGCAATAGTATTACCGAGGACCCAGAAGCCTGACCACCAGAGGTATGTATTGTGCAGAGCCGAAAAGTTGTCAAAGGTAGCAAAGGAATTGCCAAAGATGATAGGTCTAACGAATGCATACCGGGCAAAAGCAATACCTGAAAGATTAGTCTCAAGCCAAAGTCCTAATGTTACTTGTCATTTTTGTTACCCCTCGGCGATACTTCTTTGGTTGTTTACCTCTCATTTATAGGAGTACATGTCCACTCTCTGCCTTTATATCACCTTAAAGCGCATTCAAAAAATTTATAAAAACAAAGAAAAACAATCCAATTTGCCAAAGTGCTCAATGGCACTATTTGGGCAGTCTAATCAATCGTCAAACATTCTGATTCATATGACAGTGTTAAGTGATATTTAACCTCACGTTTGCCAATTGATCTGAACCGATCAATATGTGCTCTCTACAAATCACGAAGTATAGATACTTTTCTCAAAACGATATTTTTTTTTTAGTATTTAGTATTTAATCAAAGCTGAAAGGTGTCGGAGGTACGAGCACCAACGTCTGTGAGTTTAATGCGATATATGTACTATTATAAATCCCTTCCAAGTGCTTGGTGTTAATTAAGTTGCAACATAAGTTGGGTGCGCTTGATCTTTTGAAATACCATTTCGTTTGGAAAGTATCGGTGTGAATTGCTAAATGGATTCGACAAGATCTAAATGGCTGGGCTATGCCATGCTTCTTATAGTGCAAATAGGCATATTAGTTTTATATTGGATTTTCGTACGGTACGACAAAGCAGCTCTACCCACGGAGAAAACAGCCGCCAGAAATGCGACATCTGATGAGGCATCGAAAGATGAAGAAGGAAACATGGCCAAATATCCTTGTAAGTTTGTGTAAAGATCATATAAATTTAATTACAATTATTGAAGACTAGTGAACTCGATCACGTATATAGACTTCGGATAATCTCATAAGAGCTTAAGCTGAGGCTAGGTGATAGAGTGCCAAAATATGAATTTTTCCCAATCACAATAAATTGCTTTTTGCGTTCCAGTGCAACCAAATGTATTGTGATACGATGAAGAATCCAACTAACAGATCTTGTTGACAATCTAAAAACAGAGATGCCCAATCCATTTAAGAATGACCTCTTCGAAAATATTTTTCGAAATTTCAAGTCAAGCCCTTAGACAGGCCCTCTCAAACACCCGATTCCTTTCCACTAAGCTTGCTCTCACGTTGAACCACATGGGACATCCAAATAAGCGCATAGATCGGATTAGGGCGATGTAGCAGATTACCTTCACCTTCGCATAAAATTAGTTGCTGTAAAGCGGTCAAGACCGAAAGCACCTTCGTACAGCATTGATTAAGCCAGATCCCAAGGTATCTGACTACATTTCGGCAAGCAAGTGGCTGCCCATGTTTTCGCACGATCGATAACTTTTGCCAATTTTTTTGGTATCCATATAGGCCCCAGGTAAAAGCGTCCAGAAAGAATTTTTTTCGGCTTCGGAAAGTTAATCTTCAACTTCCAATCATCGCAGTATTGCTTGTTCATATAGTTACATTACAAGAACGTATAAATGGCCTCAATTTTTGCTTCTGATCTGTATGCGATCAAGACGTCTGCGTACGCTTCTGGAATGGTTCATATGATCGCTTCTGTGGATGTTGAATAGGATCGGCGAATTAACCGCACCTTGTTGCAGACCATTCTTAATGTTAATTACTCCAGAAAAAGTCGCATCGCCATTTTTCATGATGAACTGTCTACTGGTGAGCATTTTAAGCATGTACAGCCTGTTCAGCTTGAAGAATAATCCCTCTAACAATACGGTATCGAACGCCTTCTCTAAGTCAAACAGGGAATGCACTCATACATTGTTTCTTGCTTTTGTTCGTTCCACCAGATATCTGAAACCAGTATAGGCATGACATGAATCACACCATGCCTCGCCTTGAAACGAAATTGATTATCCCGAACTACATTTTGTTCCTTACCTACTTAGTCAGGACTTTATTGATCACTTTTTGGAAAACTTTACTCATGTTTGGAGGAAGACTTATCGAAGAGTCGCTGGATTGGGCGTGTCTTTGTCCCTTTTGGGAGATACAGCGCTATTTTCCAATGCGCTGGATAATGTGGGTTATTCTTTGCATTATTAGAAAGCGTGGAGTGTATGTCCACCTCTACTAGACGGAGATGCCGAAGCACACTGTTTAGTATTCTATCGGTATTGCCTGATTTCATACTTAAAAGTGGTTAAAAGATCATTTGGAGCTCTTTCATCAAAATAGATAGGGGTAGCTCCGTCTCTTCGGCAATGACATTATTCGCCATATTTTTGAGATTCAATTCAGTGAATCTTAAGCAAAAATTGGGCGAAAGGACTCGTTTTCCAGAACTTTTGTTAGCTGCCTTAAGTTTCGCACGCTTAGTTGGCTGAGGTACTCTCCCACTTGCGAGCACCACCTGAGTCTCGCTCTTCCGCTACTGCGCTGTCCCTCGAGGGCAGATTCGAAGTTTTATCGGACCGGAGCATTGGTGTTCATGCGCTCTACACGACCCAGCCATCTCAGTCGTTGGATCTTCACTGTTCTGGCTAGGTCGATGTCGCTGTACAGTCCATATAGTTCGTCGCTGTATCTCCTCCTCCACTCACCGTCAATGCAGCCAAGGGCACCCTCATCCATTTTTGCTGATGATGATAATGGCCTCTGTGCCATAGAGCAGGACCGGGATTATTAAAGTCTTATATAAGGTAGCTTTTGTTGTTCGAGAGAGGGCTTTGGTAGTCAATTGCCTTCTTAGCCCAAAAAGCAGTGATAGGAAAGAGTTAAACTTTGTTTGGTCTCAGCGCTGGTTTCGTTGTCTGAATTTATAGCGGAGACTAGGTAGACAAAGTCTTGTTCACATTGACCGCCACTGGCATCACGCTGCTTTCTTCCAATTATGTCAATATCGTAGGCAAATGCGAGATCTTGGTGGAGCAGCGTGCATTCTCCATCGTTATCCTGCACAGACGGACGAGTTTGGCAGGGATGCCGAAACTAGACATTTCTCTGTATAGCTCGTCTCCATAGATGCTGTCATACGCGGCCTTAAAATCGATGAATAGGTGGTGTGTATCGATCTGACTTCTCCAAGATCTGCCGAAGTGTGAATATTTGGTCGTGGACTTTGTGGACTTTCCTGGCCTGAAACCACACTGATTTGAACCTATCAGGTTGTTGACGAATGGCTTCAGGCGTTGACACAATACGGCAGAAAAGATATTGTATGCGATGTTAAGGAGACTGATGCCTCTGCAGTTGGCGCAGTTCAGAGGGTCTCCTTTCTTGAGAATCGGACAAATGATGCTGAGGTTCCATTCATCATTACTTTCGTCCGACTATATTTTACAGATGAATTGGTGTATGCTCCTTACCAAGTCATCGCCTGCCGCTTTGAAGAGCCCGGCAGTCAGGCCGTCCGCTCCAGCAGCTTTGTTGGACTTCAGCTTAGGTATTGCTATCTTCATTTCATCCAAGTCGGGTGGACGAAATTGTTGGTCATCATCGTTCATGTTGAAAGTTTTATTCTACCTGATAGCGATATTTGTTTCGTCGTCGCCGTTATGCAGTCTACAGAAGTAATCTTTCCAGATTCTCAGCATCGACTGCGACTCTACTACAATGTTCCCCTGTTCGTTTCTACAGTCTTCGGGTTGAGGTTTATGTCCATGTTGTTTTTACCTTTTGGTAAGACTTCCGAACCTCAATCCTGGAGTAGCATCTCTCAATTTCCTCGACCGCGCGTTTCTCTAGCTCTTTCTTCTTCCTTCTGAGAAGCCGGTGTTCGTCTCTCCTCTTCCGCTCATAGAGCTCATGAGCAGCTCTGGTTCTTCTAAGCAGCGCCGCTTTATATGCATCTTGCTTAGCTGCATGAGCTTGCCGGCATTTATCATCGAACTAAGGGTTTCGTTGTGGTGGACGAGTGAAACCCAGCACATCGAAAGCGGCATCTGTGATGGCATTTTGGCAGTGTTTCCAATGGTCTTCGATGCTTGATGCTGGCGGTATTGGACCTCTTAAGAGATTAGGAGACACTCGATCGAAAAAGGACTTGGCGATCTCTTGCGATTGTAGCTGTCTGACGTCGAATACAACAAGGTAATGGTCCGAGTCGATGTTTGCTCCTCGGAACGTACGGACATCCATAATACTGGAGGAGTGTCTTGCGCCGATTGCAGTGTGATCAATCAGATTGACTGTTGATTGATCAGGTGTTCTCCAAGTCCCCTTGTGTATGTCGAGTTGTGGGAACCGCGTGCTAGCTACGACAATGTTTCGCCCCGCCACAAAGTCGATTAGACTGAATCCGTTATCGAAGGTGGTGTCGTGCAGGCTGTATTTTCTGATCGTTCCACCAAAGATACCCTCTCTTCCTAGCTTTGCACTAAAATCACCAAGGACAATTTTAATGTCATAGCTAGGGTATTGCTAGTAGGTCTTGTTCAGGAGCTCATAGAAGGCATCCTTGGTATCGTCATCTTTCTCCTCTGTTGGGGCATGCGCGCATATAAGGTTAATGTTGGCGAATCCAGCCTTGATGTGGATTTCTACGAGGCGCTCGCTCACAACAAATCCGCATCCAAATAAGCGCTGCTTTTGCCGTCGATAGCAAATGTCGCAGTTTTTCATCTTCTATTTGTCCGACCCATCCCATCGCATGTCTTGAATGGCGGTTATGTCTGCTTTGCAGCAGTCTAGCGCCTTCGCTGCACGTGGTCTATTAAGGGATCTAACATTCCACGTGCATATTCGAAGCTCATTGTCCTTAAATCGTTAGCGGCACAACCCCCAACCTGGAGGACCAGTTCCATTTTTAATGCCCCTAGGACGAGGGTTCGGTTACACCGAAGCCAGTAACCCGTTCCGGGATGTGAGCGCTGCCGTTGGCCCGTATAGGGCTCGTCCGACACCATCCCTTTTCCAAAACCCTGACTTAGTCCAGGAAATCCTTACCGGCCTGAGCTCCAAATATGTCGGAGTAGCCCAGATAAGGTCTTGTTTTGTTTTTCCGACACTTATCCTGATTTATGGCGCAGGAAACTCGCCATTTGTCCCCTTCACTTCGCAATCTCTAGTGAGATTCCCAGATGGCGCCACGGGGAGGCGTAAAGTAGGGCTTATTTTAAAGCTTGAAGATGTTCAGCTGCAGAGGCTCATTCTCGTTATTTAAAGAACCAGAGCCTGTCGGAAGATGCTACTTCTACGAAGCCTTATACTAATCGAAGTAATACTAACCTCGAAGTTAGCCAACTCTAAAGTTTCCTGCTAGTTGAACAATAGTGAACAAAATCGCCCTAAGTCTACGAACATTTTGTACCGAAAGCCAGTGTTAATTTTTCGTTTGCTGAGGTCGTTAGCGCTAAGTTCATCCATTTCCGGCGGTGTTTGTTGCTTCAAAAGATAAAAAGTTTTGCATGGTTGGCCAAAACCGATGGGCAAAGTTCTAACCCAGGAGGCCCACATTCTTTAGAGGATAGTGCTGTTAGCTCATTATTGGGGCTATTTCGACAGCCTGATTCTGAATTGAGATGGCTCTAATTAAGTCATTATTGGATACGTTGCACTCGTCAGTGTAGATTTTTTCTTGGGAGCTTTTCCCTCATAACAACCAGAGGAGAAAACTAGCCAGAGAAAAATAGCCACCTGGCAACAAGTGTATCCGTAACTCAAAAACTCAAATGCATCTAACGATTAGCACAAAAATTACATTTCCTACAGAATAAACAAAATTTACATATAAACTCACAATCAGGCCACTTTTAACAGTCTTCGTATGTCTAGTGCTAAAATCAGGCTAACTAATCTGAGTAATTATAATTAACAATTTGCATCTCTTAGATAATACTGCTAACCACAGGGAGAGTGCTAATTTCTTATGATTGCCAAGCAATAGTGCTGTGTGAGGGTGGTACGAATACCAGCGCCAACTACAAACAAGCACAGATACGAGTACAATCTTCAGATTATTTAGATCAGATTAATGAAAATATCTGACATGCACAACACTGTACGAGTAGAAATGTTAATATGGCAATTGACTTAGTTTTTATGGTCGATTCGAATCTATAAAACTAATCTTGATGCATTCTCATACCCACGAAATTGTCCTTTAACCATTCTATTACATTTTACGTCATTTAAAATGCCATCCTGTAACTAAGTCCCTTAATTTGCTTTACAGACTTCCAGGATGTCCATGTAATGATATTTGTTGGAATTGCTTTTCTAATGACATTCCTCCGCAAATATGGTTACAGTGCCACGGGATATACACTTCTACTCGCCGCCCTAATCGCTCAATGGTCCATTTTGGTTAAAGGATTCTTTGCCATGGAATCCGGAAAAATAAGGTAATCGAAAAGCTGCCACACAAACCGCGTTAATTAGTGTTAATTGTGTATTGCTGCCACACCACATGATCTAATCTTGAGTAAACATTTTCTCATTTTATAATATTTCGTCAACAGGATATCTATGGCGAGTATAATTGATGCGGAATTTGCTGCAGCTACTCCGTTAATTAGTTTGGGGGTGGTACTTGGACGGACGACACCAGTTCAGTTGGTTTTCATGGTTCTGATTGAAATTGTACTGTATGCCGTAAATCAATACATTCAAACGGATATCGTTAGCGTAAGAGACTGAGAGGGTGCTAAGATGTCTTTACATTTCTAAATGATGACTTTTCATTACAGATAACGGATGCTGGTGGATCCTTTACAGTTCATGCATTTGGGGCGTACTTTGGATTAGCTGTTGGGCTTATGTTGCGACCGGGAAAACACCAAAACGATGCTGGGAAGTATGAGGGACCAAATTACACTTCGGATATTTTTTCCATGATTGGCACCCTATTTTTGTGGGTGTATTGGCCAAGTTTCAATTCGGTTGTAGCTGATACAGCTGGTGCAAAGGAGCGGGCCATTCTTAACACGTATTTGTCACTGGCAGCTGGAACAGGTAAGCTTTTACCTACATATTATCTCACAATAGTCTTGTAGAGGTGCCTTTTGAACTTTGAAAAGTGAAATTCTCCAGAAAGCAAACCTGTGTCTGTGCCTTTATGATTTTCTAAGGAAAAGTGCTTGACGTGTGATTTCAGAATCATATTTGACCTCATAAATGCCAGAGTCGCAAAAGGAGAATCTTTTACTTTTAAGCCGAACCAAAAATATGTATCTCTGACATCGATATCTCCACTTCTAGTGGACGCGGCCTTCTCCCAGTCATACCTTATTATTACTGGCTACCAACGATTTCAATTGCACCCAACTGTAGCCGGATTTGGATGTGATATTTGAAAGGCTGTTCAAACTGTCAAATAAGTATGACAATGTAATCTAGACCAATTGAAAGCCTGCAAGGATTAAAAAGGAAATCGATATAGGTAGGGCAATGATGATAGAACCTACTTTCCACTATAAGGCAGCTTGGACGATTGAGCTTAGTAAGCAAAAGGATCTACAGGAAGCTGTGCTAAGATCACACTTTTTCATTTAGATCTGTAGTAGAGTCACTGACTACTTCAATGACTTAAGTATGTTCCTTAGCAAACTTTCTAATCTAAACGTAGCGAAAATGAACTTCTGGTGTTGAGCTTAGGAGGACAAATGTTCTGATTTGGAAAATTGACAACAACTCAGCAGATGGTGCACACAATTGGAATAATAACTAAACCAGCTAAATGTGCACAACTGGAGACAGTGCTGTGATCAGTAGTTCTAACAGTGAACTTAATGGCCAGCAAATCAATGCCAATCACGTCAAAAAGCTCGGATAACCGGCCTTAGATGGCTAGGTCACTTGGGGCGCATGATATTACAATGTCCCAAAGGTACTCTTGACTCTTTCCCAATAGATGAAAAAGAGCATCTATTTAGCCCCTTCTCCTCTTTCCTGCTTCAGACCCATTTCATTTACGTCCCCTCTTTCCAAGGACATGGAAACGCTAATAAACTCTCAGCTTATAACATATCTCGAAACACGAAAACTTCTTAATGACCGGCAGTACGGTTTTCGTAGCAACAGTTCCACTGGTGATATGATGGCACGTCTCATCGAAAAGTGGGACCAAAGTCCACATCAATCTGGCGAAAGCAAGATAGTTGCACTTGATATTTCGAAGGCATTTGACAGAGTTCGGCATCAGGCTCTTCTGTCGAAAATGGAGTAGAAACTACCTTTCGGAACGTTAAATTCAAGTTTTCTTGGATGTTTTTAAGTTTGACATTCACAAAATAAATGCTGGTGTGCCTCAAGGCTCCGTTCTGTCTCCGACACTCTTTTTAACCTTCATCAATGGTCTCCTTTGCTGACGACAGTACTCTCTGCTTTTCATATTTTTCCCCGGACTCGAGTCCCGAAACGGCAGCGTATGTTAAGCTCATAATTAACGATATTAACAGCACAGCCAACTATCAACAGAGTGGAATTTAATGCTTCCAAAACACAATGCTGTCTGTTGTCGCTTAAGCGAAATTCAAATACCCAGCCATTATCCATGAATGGCACTTGCGCGTTGAAACTGAAAAACTTTCCATTCTCGGTATGTGTGTCAATGACAACTTACGTTGGAATGACCACCTATTCGAAGTCGCCAAAAATGCTGCCAAATGTCTAGGTTTCCTTAAGCGATGTAAGAAAATTTTCACCCCACATGATGGATCAATATATAAGACATCCATCCGCCCAAAATTGGAATACAATGCTCACATCTGGTCAGGTGCTCCTAAGACTTCTTTAGATAGGATTCAAAACCATGCGATAAGACTAATAGATGATGCAAATGTCGATTGACACCTTCGACCACCGACGAATGTCTCCTGCCTCACTTTGTTTTATCGCTATTTTCACCACCAGTGCTCCACAGAAGTTGCCAGCTGAATTGCGCGTAATACCCGTCTCGCTATGAATGCTAATCAATACACCATCAAGCCCACTTTCGGACGCGCCCTGAACTAACATGATTGTTTCCTAAGCCGAACAACTCGCTCATGGAATGCCCTGCCGAGCTCTTTATTTCCTAGCCATTACAACCTTCAAACATTTAAAACCAACGTACATGGGTACCTCTCTTTTCTCCCTCGCTAAATTTCCTTCGCCCGCGCTATGTGCAAAATTTTCAAGGTTGCATAAAATCCATTGTGCGCTGCCATTCGTGGAGTTGACGTGGACTCCGAGGTGGATGAACTCCATAACTACTTCAAAGTGGTTGCTTTCAACAGCGGCATTTTGTCTTAAGCGGTACATAGATGTTTCTTTGTTTGTTGATAGCATGTGATTCGTTTTGTCTTCATTCGCAATAAAGCCTACCAACTTCGCTTGTTCTTTAATCGCCTTCTAAGCCTCTATTACGGTATGCTGGGAGCGGTCGAAGATGTGGATATCGTGCGCGTGTCCCAGTAGTTGGACAGATCTGTTAGAGACAGTGCTTGCCGTGATGACACCTGGTTTGCGCACGATCTGCTCTGGAACAAGGTTGAAGGAATTGTATGTAGGTGCATCTCCTTGCCGAAATCCGATACATGTTTCTAACAATTAAGAAGAGCTGTTTACAAACTTCACAATGCACCTCGCAACACAATTCAATCGGTTTTGTTGGGATCCCGAAGTGGGCCATGGCATGTAGAGTTCCCAATGATAATTGCTATCATATGCGGCCTTGAAGTCGATGAAAAGGTGGTGAGTCTCAACCTGAAATTCGTAGGTCTTTTCCAGGATTTGTCGCAGGGTGAAAATTTGGTCTGTTGTCGATATGCCAGGCCGAAAACCACACTGATACATGCCGATTAGTGCGTTGGACAACGGCTTTCAATGTTGGATAGGATCTTATGTGCGACATTAAGGAGGGATACGCCTCGATAGTCCTTATAGGATATAGGATCGCCTTTCTTGTAGATGGGGTATATAGAGCTGATAGTCTAGTCATCGGGCAAACTCTCCACCATCCAAACGTGCTTGATAATTTGGTTCAGGCCGATTTAGCAGCTGCTGGAAATGCTGCTCAAATATATGTACTTTTCCTTGTGCTTCGGTGACATTGCTTTTTCGAAGAGCCTTCGTTTCGGGTTTAAAGCCAGCCACCAGTTACTTGACTTTCTTCTAAAACATCCGGATGTTATTTCGATCACGAGACTTTTCCATTTCCTTGAGCTGAGAGACTGCGTACGCAGAGTTTTCTTCTCTTCCTTTTTCCTGGTTCTGTGCTTTACCCTAGCTGCCTTAGTTTTGCGTTGTAGCGTTTGCAAATGTGCACGCTTTGTCGCCACTTTCCGGTTAACGTACTCATCATCATACCACGGGCTGCTTTTTTGGGGTGGCTGGTAACATACTGTGGTCTCGGCTGCTTATTTAATTATGTCGCGATACTAATTCCACATTATGGTATTGTTTGTGGGCGCTCATTTGGGGAAGCCACCAGGCCAGCCAGGGCCCTAAAATTAGCCAGACAGAAAAACTCAGACGATCTAATGGCATATGCACTGAGAGCAAGTCAGAAACCCTATATATCATACTATCATACATGAAACTTACTTTTCGAGTAATCTAATCAGAACCGGTACTAGCAGCTATCTGTTATCAGTTGTGTTGGCGGATGAGGCCGTTGAACGAGGCTTCACGTAGTCTGGCGCCTATAGCATTTATTTACTTATGCTGCCAAACAGTGCAGACCAGTTGCTTGCAACTCAGAATAGACTTTTGAATGCTAGCCAGGCACTGGTATATAAACCGAATCCCAGTCGACCAGTTAGTGTACGAACCCTTTCAGAGTATCAGACCGTTCAGACCGTTGCAGAGCAAAGAGAAAATTGTTGAGCTTCATATGTGGAAAATAGCTTTGCGAATCCTCACTGGTTTGAAGATGCAAAGTGCCTATCAAAGCGGAAGATGCTGCGAAACTGCATTTCAAAAACTGGTGACAAGATTTACAATGTACACTCGACAGGAACTTTTAATGGCAATTGTCCTCTGCCAGACGATATGGCGTAGAAGTATAAGAGGAATACTGCCGAATAGGATCCTCATTGCGGATGCTGACAGTGACCAAAAGTAATGACGGGTGTTCACAGAGTTGCAGAGGACTTTACTACTATGTGGGGCCCCCGTCCAATTATCAAAGCTTCTTCCGTCAATGACGTTGCTAATAAAAAGTGGGGGCAGAGAAAAACTGGACTAATCATACTTTTATGCCACTGAAGGTTTTTATGATTTGTCCAGTTACAAGCTGGCGGTCATAGATCTTGTTGAGTGGCAATATCACCGACCGGTAGTCTATACCAGAACTTAAAACACGGTACCATGGGAGTTAGAAGCCCCTTGGATTTTGGTCCGGGCCTAGGTTATTGAGGTAGGCTCCCTTGTGGGAGCAACAAGTACTCGGTGTTGAGACTCTTAGATCAGTAAGAGGGTTTAAATCGGTTTCGACTCATACCAAGGGTGTAACCTGTGCCCTCAACATGGGTTTCGAATTGGTATAAGAAGAATTGACGGAGAGCGATGGCAAGGTGTATCCTTGATCCAATGGATGTATGGATGTGAAATTAAGTCTACACAGGCAGGTGTTCACTTTTAAACACAGTGGAGTTCTACTACTATGTACCACGTTGGTCGACTCATGGCTTAATACTGTCAATTATTCCAACGTCATCACTTAACCATATTCAGAACGCCGTTGGATATTTTATTGAATTTTCTTTGGGTATCGATGGGATCGTGAGGAGTGAAATTTCCGATCAAGTTGATAGGTGAGGGCCAGATTATAGTTGCTCAGTTTAGGACTGCCTGCATCCTCAGTAAGAGCTTTTATTGACAGTTGAGTTTCATAATAGCACAACTGCAGGCGGTATTACTCCCAATTATGTCGGCAGACCAAGTGAATGCCTCCTCTAATACGTCAGCTCAATAGGGAAGTCTGTATACTGCTAACTAGCTTGGGAACAAGACTTTTAAGTGTGCTAGGCACAAATGGAAGCACTATTTCTGTTAGTGTCCGGCCTGCGACCAAGAAGGCTGAAAGAATTCTTTCATTCACTTATGTAATGAGATCTAGTATTGTGGGCAGTTTTCCACTTGCCTTTCAGCAATGGATCAGCTATAAGTGCATCGAGCATCTGCCACGCTGGTAGTCCTTGGAATACCTGGCAGTGTAGCCATACCCAAGTTTTAAATAATTTTCTAATTCTGATATTATGTGCTGCATCTCTATTTTACCCGATTTCTATACGTCGTGTAGAGAGTGGTTTAATGGCCACATCGGCTGTGAGGTCTATTAGGGCGGTATGAGTTCCATTCCTTACAATTCTCATGGACTTATTGGCATCTTTCTTTTATGTCTTTACGTCGTATAAGTCAGGGGCATTAGCTGTTGTCAGAGCTTCTTTATGCTTGTTTCTGCTTTTGGAAGATTTCAATCAACTCAAACATGTATTCGACCAGAACCAGAAAAGGCAATTCAACCTTGTCTGCCTGTCTGATTTTGTTCAGATTCTCACAGAGATCAAGATCTGGCTATGCTCTGTTCTTTTAAAAGACACTTGTGTAGGTGTCTTCCTTCGTTTTGCAATTACGATACGATCTCTCGTAGTGGTTTTCACCTACTTCTTTCTGCTCTTCTTCTTTCGCCGTTTGTTCCTTAATTTTAATCTTTTTAGTTGAACTTTTGACCAATATTCATCGCCTTTTTTCCCAGGTTACTGACCTTTTAAATGATTCTCTGCTATCTCAGGCTTGGCCTTGCCCATTCGTGGTGCTCATTTTGGAAGCTTTTTGAATTGAAGATTTGGTGGCATTTCCACATCTTTACACCGACTTTGGGCTCCTTTTACCTCCTAGCTTGTATAGAGCCTTGATCTTGTCAATGGCATCATACAGCCCATCCTCCACCTCATGTACCAGGACCTTAATCAACGTTACTAGATTTAAAAAAAAAACGATAGTTGGATAGTAGGCCATTTGGTCTTCCATGGTTCGTCTGATCGTCTGGCTTCAATCATAATGGCTAAGCAGCGGTGATTTTGGTTTTGTTCTCCTGGTAATTCGACACATTTTCAAGCTCAGGACTCCCTAATTTCGCAAGGGGATTCCAAGATTCTGTGGCAAAAAGGCATAACTCGGAGCGTATTAGCAGAGCTGTAAGGTGCTCGGCTGATGAGTCCCCCTCTAGTGTACTGGTATTAGTTGAAAGATTCTTTTGCTACAAAGCCTAACGAAAGTTATTGTATAACCACCCTATTTCCAGCCATTAGGGTCAACTGATACAGCTTGTGCATCTTCGGCCCTCTTCTTTCGGATTCTCCTTGCACGCTTCATCTTGCTCTTAATTTCAAGATACCTAAACGTATTCCTCCTTTGTCCTTTGGCTTCTGTTACTTGACTTTTTTACTAACTCTATAAAAAAAATGCCTTCCAATTATACCTTCACAGTAACCACATTCATCGTCTCAGCACTTGTCAACCCGGAGAGCAAATTGAGTATGGCACACGTCCAGAACGCTACTCTAGCCGGAGGTGTATCTGCCGGAGCGATATGTCATCTTCTAATTGGTTCAAATGGTGCCATACTAATTGGTATGATTTCCGGCGCCATATCCGTTCTTGGTTATCAATACTTAACAGTGAGTTGGCTTATGAAACAGCAAAGACTGTGTTCACCATAGGATGTTGTATTGCCTATCTATTTGACAGCCGTTCCTTATGGAAAAGATCCGCTTACACGATACCTGTGGAGTGCATAATTTACATGGAATGCCGGCTTTTGTGTCAGCAGTCGCTTCAGCTGTCTACGCCTGCTTGGTAACAAAGGAGGAGTACAAGGATTCGATGGAAGAAATCTTTCCTGCCATGACCGATGCAAGTTTGATGCAAGAAAATTCAACATTGATTCTTGGTGTAAGTCCTTTGGAATAGACTACCTTTTGAGATCTGCTGATTGAAGTCTTTCAGGGTTATGGAAGGACTGCACTGGAACAAGGGGGGTACCAGTTACTAGGATTCGCAGTCACCGTTGCTATAGCGATAGTCGGAGGAGCCATTACAGGTAGAGTACACATCCTTGGATATAATTAGGTTGAACATATTATCCTCTTCTCTCTAGGTCTCATTCTAAGGCTGATCAAAATTGGAAAACTCGATCGGGACCATCATCACATTGATGACATTTATTGGCAAGTTAATGGAGAAGATCCAAATCTCGGAAAGTTCTACTGATCACGAGAAGGATATAAGCAAATAGCACAAACAGCAACAGCAACTAGTAGTATCTTTTCATCTTTAAAACGTCTAAAACATTTTGTATTTTTAACGATAGACACCAGCATTTTAACATCTTAATTATAAAACTTGAGTTAACTATAAAACTGAGGTTATTGTATAAGCATCAGAAAACTGCAAGTTTCACGGCAATAAGAGATCGACACACGTTGGTTTTAAATGTTTGCAGGCTATAATGACAAGTGAGTTGCGCGAGTTAGGAAACAATTTCGACGTAAGTATCTGTCTTGCTGACATTAAGTACTGCCAGCTTACTCAAAGGCTTGACAAATATTTCTGTTAATGATCTCATGGCAGCTCATCTTATTTGTGCTTTCTTCACTCTCACTGAGGTAACAACAAATCTTTTCACCTAGGTGGGTACTCTTCGGCTAATCTCTTTGGCTTAGTGCTCGTAAATACACCTGGATCCAACGCCGCCAAAAATATTTCTTGATTAATTTTCTAACTCTTGCGAAGTTAGAATCGCTGAATTTTCCTGGTAGCTTGCTGCCATGCTTGGGACCCTAAGCATCTGCTGTTATAGTGACATTTCTAACACATATAATGAAGAAGTCAGAGCCGAGAACTTGCGAAACAAATTGGCTGTACCTTTTTGCTTGTGTTCCCATTCAATACAAATCGTTCCTCGAATTAGTCTAGAGAAACCTGGTTGGTTGTTCCGGGACTCCTTACAACTACATGAGCCAACCCATCAAGTCCACCTGCAACCCTTTCCCTGGTATAGACAATGGTTACATTATTATTTGTGTCTGGCACCAATAATGACGCAGTCGAATCTCTAATTTTGAGCCCTTAGTACGCTACAGCCGCCATAGCATCTTCAGTTTGACGAGGTGGAAGGACAGAAATTCCAGCAAGTCAAAAATCGACACCAACACCTTCTGAAACTCACGCCTAGCCACCGCTGTACTTTCAGAGCATCTTTCTTACCTTTGATGAACTTGAACGAAGAGGAAAATATGTATTCTTCTGTGTTGCATCAGAGTCCCAACACTTTTGTTACGCCTATCGTCACCAAAGGATATTTTCGAAACGTCTTTTCCTTACTTTCAGGCTGGTGGAAAGCTTGCAACACTTCGAAATTCGAAAGCTAATTACGGATGTCAAACCCGAGTTAAGAATATATATCCTGACATCCTTGGCTTCGCTGATTGAGTCTACGGTATCTTGCATTCACAGTCTGCGTAATTTTGCTAGGTGATGGCATCTGATGCTCGGGAAAGTGTGTTAGCGAATTTCTGCAATTTTATTCTCGATATACTCTGCTATTCTTGTAGAACATGACTCCTCGAATGTCAAGAATTGCTGCATCACGGAAGCGCCGGGTACGAGGCTTGAATCTCCTTCTGCTTACGAAGGTTGCAAACGATAAATATAGAAAGATACCAGCTTTTCGGTGGTAATCTTCTAGCAAATTAACAACTTTCGCATTTGTCCACATCTTTTGGTAAGCAAGAAAGTATATCTTTTCCAGGCGTCTGAATCTCTTCAACATGATTACAAAGCTCTTCGGTGAGCCTACGCTGTTGTAGCTCCACAGCAAACGAGAGTAGTATGCATTTCCGTCCTCCCTCACAGTTGCGCTAAATATGCCTTTTGCACTCAAATCTTTGACTGTCAATAAATTATTCACAGCATCATACATCGGTTTTGGAGACATCCGGGAGAACTAAATATATTTATTCTCGGCTCTGATTCTGACCGAAACCAGTCGTGGACGAAGAGAAATTCAATTTCGTATTTTTCTCGCAGCAGGAGCTTTGGTGGGACTACATCAGACGGGGTGTGTGACCAGCGGCGTGTATGACCAGAGTCATAAGACAGTCGCGCGGAGGTTCATCCAGTCTGTAAAGATTACAGACCTTGACAAATTCTTTTCGTTTCAAGCACTCATTATTTATTCTTACAGAATGAAATATCAATATTTAGCCAAAAAAGTAAAACTTCAAAGGAGCTTCAGTTTTATGCAGAATAGCCTTGTGGTGGTTAAAGTCACTATTGTTGGAAAATGAGCTTGTCATAATTCTTAGATGATGAGAGAGTAAGTAGTCTCTTTCTGACTGGAATATGTTCAATCTATCGACAACTACTTTTGAGTTGTTAAATATCATATTAATTTTCTAACGCGTTTGCTAGAAAAGTAAGATCCGAAGTGCAAAATAGGAACAAGGGAGTGTTATAAACAACAACTTCACACAGCACATCTCTAAGTTAAAAATTGTACTAGAATATTGCACATAACAAGTGCTAGAAAACGGGGAAATACGACTTGATTACGTACAGTTGTAACCACAACATTGCTCAGCTGATCTCATATGACAGTTCCCCCTGTCACTTTTGACATTTTCCGGCTGTTCTTGCCCGTTAAGCGTGCGTTTTACCCTTTTTCTTATTTTATCAATGTGTGAATAGAAACCAACAAATTAACTATTCAAAATGCATATCCTCATTAAGTACAAACAGATTCGAAAATTGAACTTCAACCTCCACAGCATCAGTCGTTTAGTTTCACAGAGTTGTACGGGGTTTGATGTAAGTAGAATATGGAGCAAACCCACCCGGCGTTGATGTAATCAACTCCTCAATCTGTTTCTGTTTTCCAGGTTGCACAACTAACAAACTCTGTGAAGCGTGACATAGAATCCCACTGGCATCAAAAACTCAATCGTGGAGGGTTCAACAAGGATGATCCCAAAAATAAGTTCTACGTCCTCTCGATGTTTCCCTATCCATCGGGAAATCTCCACATGGGACATGTAAGAGTCTACGCTATAAGCGACACAGTTGCACGATTCCATCGCATGAATGGGAAGAACGTCTTCCATCCAATCGGGTGGGATGCCTTTGGTTTACCAGCAGAGAATGCCGCTATTCAGAGAGGTATTGAGCCGGCTGCATGGACTAACCAAAATATCTCACAAATGAAGGAACAGCTGCAGATGTTGGGTTGTTCCTTCGATTGGGATCATGAATTGTCTACCTGCAGCCCTGAATATTACAGATGGACGCAGAAACTCTTCCTCATGTTGTACAACGAGGGTCTTGCGTATCAAAATGAGGTGAGTTAGATCGGTTTCTATGAAGTATACTCAAATTTCTCTGTTCTAGGCTCTAGTTAACTGGGATCCAGTGGATAAAACAGTCCTGGCTGATGAACAAGTCGATGCGAACGGTTGCTCATGGAGATCTGGGGCTAAAGTGGAGAAGAAACTTCTCAAACAGTGGTTTATCCGAACGACAAAGTTCGCAAAGAATCTCTTGGACGGCTTGAGTGATCCAACTCTACAGGATTGGAGAGATATCATTAACCTTCAGCGTCACTGGATAGGAGAATGTGACGGATATTCGTTTCAGTTGGGAGGGCTTCGCGTGTGGACACAATCTCCCGAACACTTGATGGATCCGAATGCGTTTCTAGTTCTTAAAAACTCTCACCACCTTAAGAAGTCATCCGCAGAGCCACCATGCTCTGTGGAGAACCCTTTCACTGGCAAGGAGTTGTCGATTGTCTACACCGACGACGTGATATATCCAGAAAAATGTGACGTTTACCTCGCAGCACCGAGCTTTTTGGAGATTGAAAGGGAATTACTGGCTGATTTTGGCGTGCGACATGGCATTTCCAGAGAACAGGCGTCTAAATCATGTCGTGAATCTGTTCTGGAGAGAGCTCAAAAACTTCAAATTGGTGGATACAGAGTCAGTTCAAAGTTGCAGGATTGGCTGATATCCCGACAGAGATATTGGGGCACACCTATTCCCATCATTCACTGTCCGGAGTGTGGTGTTGTTCCAGTGCCAGATGAAGAACTACCTGTTAAGTTGCCTGCCGAAAAAACAGAAGAATCCCTCCGAGTGGACTGCCCAAAATGTGGAAGTCACAATGCCCGGAGGGAGTCAGACACGATGGACACATTTGTTGACAGTTCTTGGTATTACCTCCGCTATTTGGATTCAAAGAATTCTAAAGAGATCTTCGACAAGGATGTAGCCAAGAAGTTCATGCCTGTGGATCTGTTAATTGGTGGCAAGGAGCATGCTGTGCTACATCTGTACTATGCCCGGTTTATGAATCACTTTCTGCATTCTCAGGGATTAGTACCGACTTCGGAGCCATTTAGTCGTCTCCTTGTGCAGGGCATGGTCATGGGACGTTCCTTTAGGATGAAGAGTAGTGGCAAATACCTGACGGAGAGTGAAGTAGGGCTATGAACACGTTAGATCGAAATGTGCGACTAATTTTTGTATCTCCCGCAGGTGGATATTGTGGATGCAAAGAAGAACAAGGCACTAACGAAGGACACCAAGGAGCCGGTGGTGATGTTGTGGGAGAAAATGTCAAAATCCAAGTTCAACGCTGTGGATCCATCCGATATGATTGGGGAGTACGGCACCGATACCACAAGACTGATTATCTTAGCTGACGTTGCGCCAACATCGCACAGAAATTGGTCCACAGCAAGTAAATCGGACATCGAGTTGTATTTCGTTTTAATTTCGAACCAAATGTCGGTTTTTCAGCCTTCCCGGGTATCTTAAACTGGCAAAACCGCCTCTGGCTAACCATTGATGATTTCCATAAGCTCCGGACTGAAGACTTCAATCCGAAATTCGATGCAACAAACGAAAAATTCCTTGAAGAGGATGAAAAACTATTTGATGCCCGGAATTACTACGTAGCAGGGGCCACATTCAACTATAGGCATTCTCACCAGCTCAGTGTAGCTGTTTCTAAAATGCAGGGACTTACCAATTCTATTCGAGTAAGTCATCACATTTTTGAACCGCAAGTTCCGATGGTTTATTCTCTTTCCCTAGCGCGCTCCAAAAGACGTAATAAGGTATGGAAAGCACTACGAACGTGCCTTGGCTACTCAGTTGATTATGCTCGCTCCAATGGCACCACACTTTGCCTCAGAACTGTGGGCAAAGTTTACTTCAACACCAAATCGTCTAAACACTGACGCCAAAGACCTTTTATGGGATGAAGATGTCCTGCAACAACGATGGCCAGATGTAGACAACGAGTATCAATTGGACCTTACCATCAAGGTAAGACAGATTTCTATTTTGCTTGTGTCAGATCAGATTTGAGAACGATTTACTATCTTTTAGGTGAATAGCTTTGAGAATGCTGTGATAAAAATTTTACGAAAGAACATAGATAAAATAACGCACAGCGATGCCATGGATATTGCATTCAATACGCAATCGGTTACCTCGTACATAACCGACAAGAAAATTCGAACGACAAACTTTGTACTCTACCCTGGCATAGAGGCGATTTTGAATATTTACGTGGATAAAGCAACTCAGCCGAAGCATGAAGGGCCAGCCGATAAGGAAACTATTATTAGTTAATAAGAAAGTGTATCTGGCTCAGTTGGAGATGCGTAGATTAGATCTTAGATGAGTAGTGAAAAATATTATTTTTAAAGAAAATCTTTGAAGAAGTTTCCGATTTTGTGGTGACTTGAATTACTCGGACGTTTTAAAATGGTTTCTACTTCCAGGATGTCTTTTGAAAATAGTCCCTTGTGATGACAGAAGTTAGCAGTGACAAGAGTATGAAGAAATTATGATTGAATACTCTGTCAGACAAAATTTTCTTTCTTCGTGCTCGCAGTCAGTGCTTCTGTGGGTTTTGGACTTTCATCATTGGCTGATTGTACATATTTTTGTCTTTGTAATGCTGTTCGTACAAGCACCATTGGTCCATTATATCTATCTTCAGGTCACTTCACTCCAACCGCGTTCGTCAAGTGTGTTCTGGCTTGGCTCGTCTGCTTCAACCATGGAGATTCCACTCGATGCCTATCTTATTAATATTGCCAGTTGGATTTCAAGAATGTGCTCCTCCTGACGAGGTCCACATTGTCCAGTTTAAATTTCGCCAAATTATTCCGCGCGTCTGCAAAAAACTAATGATATTCGTTTACTTCCTGTAAGTTTCGATTCACAACAACTTGGCGTCCAACATATTCCTGTCTAAACCTCTTTGAGGATGATGATTGATGACCATACTATTTATTACGACCAGCCCATCGACCACTTTAGTCGCTTAAATAACAATTTTCGAATTAGGCTTTCGGTTAAACAGTGAGACGAGTGGCTGAATCGTGAATGCCTATTTTTCGTATAAGAAAGTCTCAATTTCATTTCCTTTTTTCGCTGCTAAAGATAAAACTACGCGTATCGAAGCAAACATGTACAAGTTGATATGTTTTGTTTGACGTCACTGAGGCGCATTCCTTATCCATTGCCCTTTTCAAATTTTTGAAGTCTTTGATTTCGTTGCTTCATCCTAGTTTATCGGTTCTTCTTTGACGATCAGCATTGCTGCTAAATTGATGGTTATCTGATTGGCACGTCCTTTCTTTTTTTTTCGTTCCCTTTGTACCCTTAGATCTTTATCTCAACCGCACTTCTCCGTATTTTACTTGTCTAGCGATCTCAGCCACATCTATTGGTGTCTGATGCCTTTCTTCACAGATTCTTGACCACCTGTGACGTGTTATGCAACCATAAAACAAGCAACAGGCGTCCGCGTAGTTCAGCTCACTACACTACTTCGCTTTTGTTTTCTTCCTTTAAGAGAACTTTGCGTTGTTTTCCTATCACGCAAATTTGCTTGTATATTTGCCTTTATTATATGGTTAAACTTAGCCACCAAGTGCGACGATCCTTTGGCCCTAAATAACATTTTCTAAAGCTGTCGGTCACATATTGCTGCTGCATCAACGTCCTTTCCTCATTTAACATTATTATTCGTTGTTGTTTGAATTGTATCACTTTTTCCCGATTGAAGCACATCTTTTCAACTGTTCCACAATTCGACGCCCTCAGGATTCCCCCATTCGACACTGGGTAAACTTCTTGGTTCCCTAAAATCCAACCGCTCATGTGATCTCTTTCGTCGATTTCCAAAAGCCAAATATCAGTAATCGTGGTATACAATGTCCACACTTAAACGCTTCGCTTTGGGATGTATAGCTAGAATTTACTTATTTAGGGGCGATACACTCCGTCGTAAACCTGGGCCTCAACTAAAAAGGATTTCCGATAAGAAACTTTGGTGCCGCATTCCAAGATAGTTGAGGTTCTGTTCGAAGATTCTTTGGATCGATGCTGTGGCGTCTATTCGCTCACCCTTTTCAGGCGTTTGAGTCTTAGATGCCTGACTAGACAGACGGTAATTACTGTACTCGTATAACCTGTACAGTAGTTCGACCTCCTTTTACAATCGTATTTTCTTAAAGCTAACGATTCCTACCATCTCGGAAGATAGTGTCAGGCCTGATGAATTATTGAAAATTTGTTGTTTGAAGACTAGTTTTGGGACGATTAAGGATTTTTGATTCAACGTTGTTTTTTGCTTCTTTTTAGTTGAAGGCTCTTTGCCTTCCGTGTGAAATAACTCTGCATTTCTGATGCGATTTTAAGGTGTCTTGTTATCTGCTAACAAAGATGGGAGATACAAAGTACTAAGGCTGATGTATTTGATTGGTTCAAATTTTACTAAGAGGTGCACAGTGCTCCTGTCTTGTGACGTCTCCTGAGATTATAGCGATTCATAGAGAACCGTATTGACTAGTTCTTGATAAGTGGTGGCGATGACGCGATGGTTAGATCATTGGACTATCACGCAGAGGGTCCGTGGTTCGATTCCCGGCATCACCAACAATTTTTCGATTCGTCATCTCCCTTTCGGCGGGCAATGGCAAACTCCCGGAAGAAAAATTGCCTATGAAAAAGCTTCTAAGGAGTGCCGTTGGGATTCGGCGAAAAACCGTAGGCCCCGCTCATATGTAACAAAAATGATAACACGAGCAACACAAATGAGTGTTAAGAAGCTAGGCCATGGCCCATAATGGGCTGCGTCGAAATGTGAAGTTTATTCCAAAAGTTGCTTCAAGGCTATTATTTACTCTACTTACTAAACAGGCGTTCGATCCGTAACGAGTCTCTGGCTGTGACATGAAAGCATTTCATTTTATTTGATCCCGGGCACTACGGTATAGTCAATGTGTTTTAATTATTTGGACAATATTCATATCTTGATGCATCCCAATTTTGTTATTGTATCTTGAGTCCCATTCGCCCTTTTTGCATACAGGTCTAAATATTCGATTGAAAGTGTTAAATATCTCAGCCCTTCTGCCAATCGACCACCACTCAGTTCTATATAGCGGAATTGGCAGGAGCAACTTTTTGTGGAGCATACATTTCGTTCTTCGAATTAGGAATGGGCAATGCATATTGTATCCAAATTGGAAGTACATACAGATACAGCTGTATCAGTTCTTTTTTCTGGGATCTAAGTTCGTATTATAGAGTTCAAGGCGATGAACGGTATAATATGCGGCTTTGAAGCCGATGAAAAGATGGTAAGTCTGGTTTGAAATTTGATAGTCCTTTCAAGGATTTGTCAGTTAGTGTGTAACCAGGGATTTTTTGATGGTGGTCGAGTGAAGGTCAACACATCAGTTGCAGCGCCTACGATGTTACGTTGGCAGCATTGCCACTGGTCTACTGTACATGGTGTTGAGATGTTTGGGATACGCGTTCCGCGAAGATTCTTGCGGTCCCTTGCGAATGAAGCTTTTCTACGTTTTACTTTCTCACAGTTGTTCTTTCTTCTTTCATGATCCGGAGACCGCCATGTCCCCTTGTGTATAATGAGGTGAGGCAACCATGTGCCACAAGTTTCTTTTCACTGTAGCAATCACCATAGTTTATATGACAGCTTTTCATTCTCCTTACGTCCGGCCCATCCCATGGATGGAGGTGAAATCTGCATGATAGCAGTCATGGGCTTCTGCTGATTGCTAGGCTGGACGTGACCTGTGAAGGGTCCAAATATTACACGTGCAGATCTGAAGGTCGTAGTTCTTAAACTTTTGGAACGGTCGTCAGCAGCGAATCCATTTATATTTGAGGCCATTAGTTGGTTCGTCACATCTTTATAGTCTCTTCCATATAGGGTCGTGAGACCTTTGACGGCTTGGGCTAGATACAACTAAAAGGAGGTAAGGCAAGCACTTTGCTACAAACTTGATGGATGTACTTCCAAGGCAATTGTCAGACCACTGCAGGCGCTGCGCTTATGTGGATGATCTGCTCTCAGTCAGTCTCGTGCTGAACTCGAAAGAATAGGATTGAGCTGTCAGTTGTCGCCGGAAGAGGCGCAAGTGTTGGTGTCACTGAACCTCGGGAGTAGACTGTATAGGTACAAATGTTACGTCATGGTACATATATGGTGTATCCCTTAGTTATGTTACTAAGGTCAAGTATTCTGGCTAAACGATGGGTGAGCAGATGAATTTCCTACCTCACTTAATCCAGCTAAGAGAACTACTGAGTGTTGTGGGCTAGGTGAGGCGTGTTTTACGGACTGAGTGGGGACACACCAAACGCACGGAGTTGGTACTGTGTACGGTGGCCTTTTTGTTGCCTGTGTACCATTGAGGCATCGGCTTGGTGTGAAAGGGAAATGCTAAAGTGTGGTCTTCAGCGGATCTGGGCTTGCTAGAAAGTGACCTTGCTTGGCTGCTTGCCAGTTTTGTAGGACCATGTCTACGGATGCATTACAAGTGCTGTTGTGGGTGCCTCCTCTTGACTGGGAGGTGATACATTGTGCTATCGCTTACAAGATCAGGAAGATGCTGATTGGGTAAGCTCCTGCTTTCAGACTCAAGGACATGAGCATTAAAGTCAGGGTTACTTGAAATTTTCTTTGGGATACGACAACCATGAGCGGGCTCCCGGATCTGTGTTTCAGCCTCAGTTTGGGCTTTCTGTAAACTGGGCATGGTTCCTTGAATGCGTTTCTTTATAAGAGAATCCTAAGCGAGGTGGCAGATTGTTTTTGCGGAGCTCCCTTTGAAGATTGTATGTTCTATGCGTGCGTCCAATGTGCTTAGATGTTGTGCATTTGCATGCTATGGGTATTACCTATGATGGTGTAGCCTGAGAAGTCAGCAGTGTTCTCGCTGACAGAGCAACATTCGAAAGAGTTCGTAGCTTCGAAAATGAGATAGATAGATAGCTGGTGGCATACATGCATAGGTGGATTTATAAGGTAGTCTGGCCTACGAGTTGGCCCCCTTGGGAGTATCGTGGCAGCTGTACGTTATACTCAAAACCGCTGGGAGCATGAACCTGCTGTAGCTTGGACATATTGTATAGTGCTACGGCTTGTGTTCAACAGTTTGACGGCCGGGAACTGCCGTGGAGTTGCACTGTAACCGGGTGCAATGACTCGTAGAATGGCGGAGGTATTAGAAAGGGGAAGCTCGTGTCTTGTACACGACTTTGAATCTAGTACTGGTAATAGTACGTGTACTGGTTGAAGGGAGCTAATCAACGCATGGTTTTGATCTCTCGTCCGAAGGTGTACCGTAGGATTGAGTCTTCAGGGCACGTACTTGCGCTAAACACTGATGACATCGGTTGCGCCGCTAGCTCATTCCAAGTTATAGGACTGTCAACAGTTTCCCAATCAATCGCTGTGCAGATCCTCTTGCGAGTTTAACTGCTTCGGCGCATTTACCTTTTCTTCCCGCTTTATGAGCTTCATTTGCTTATTTATCTTAGTAAATGGACATACCACTTGAAACCGACAACATTTAGGAGCCCTATGTAGACTGTTAGGGTCCACAGCAGTTGCTTGCAGGAGTTGTCTGTCCTTTGACATACTATCAAACAAGTTCCTTCAAGAATGCTGCATATTTATCCTTGTCGCTGAGCAGATTCTTCCTGAAAAGGTGATGTAGGGACCAGAGACAGTTTGTCAATAATTGTTGCTACCTTCCTCTAGTGATTAGCCTTCCTTTGGACTAGTTTGTACCGTTTGACATGGGCCGTCATCGCCTATTAGGCTTCTTTTCTTGTTCCTCACCATAAAGACGAACACAATGTTAGGTCGATGAGTACTCGTACATCAGCTCTGTTCTTAGATACTTTGAAGTCTTTGGACCAAGTATGTAGGTTTTTCTGGTTTTCTGTTTCCCTAGTAGTTATTGCAACGTGTTATATACAAACCCTTTAGACAATACTCATCGAATCTACCCCTGAAATCAAAGAAAAGCAACTCGCAATTCAAAACACTTTCCTTGTATAACGTATCTATTGCATTTTATTACACCTTGCCCATCGCATTTTCAACAAAAATTAAACGAAAAACCAAAAACTCACTTCATAATCTGCGTCATCAGATTTTTCAAATACACATCCAGCTGTGAGTAGTCCAACAACGTATCCCTAACAATATCCAGCAACAGACTTGGCCACAACTCCTGCAATAAGTGCAGCTTCTCCACTGCATTGCACGTATTCTCAATCATTAGCGAGAAATGCATCCGACCACGCTCTCTCGCACTGCTGTTCTCAAAATCACCACTAGCGGTTTTCTTCCATTGTAGCGCCTCCTTACCAACGACCACCTTTAGAGCATTGTCAGCCTTTAGTAACCATTCTTTTGGCGTTAGTTTACTGGACGAACAACTCTCCTCCAGCCGCAGACGAGCTAACAAAGGCTGCAACATCCCATCTGGCATTGACCACAGTACCAAATCCGATAGACCAACGTACACCTGCTGGGCAGTTTCGATTTCAGCGTCGGTAACCTCCTGACCGTTGAGTGTTTTCAAGCCCCAATGCGACAATCGATAGATGGCGTACAAACGCCAGTCTTTTCCACAAAGAGGATTCCCCTCCGAATCAATGGTTAGGGACGTGATGCCTTGTAGTTCGGCCAACGCATTTAATTGTCCCAGGCACGAGATGTTCGTTTCGCGAAATACAAAATGCTCTGCGTGTGGGAATCTCACCTTAACCCTGCCGAGAACGCCAGTGATGCTATTGAAGTTGATGTAGCTAAAGTTGAGCGTGTGCACATCGCCGGCCTTTTGTGCATTCCATTGCTTGTCGATGAAGCGTAACGCTCCGGTCCCGTATACGTTTAGATAGCGGCCGCAAATCTCGATTAAGTAATCTCCACCCTGTTCGCGTTCCCGCTCTACTGCTTGTTTGGTTGTAGTGGCGACTGTGGTACCCGAGGTAGTCGTCGTGCTGGAGGAGGATGTTTTATTTGCGGTTACTGCTGCTGCTGCTGTTGTTGTTGTTGTTCCATTGTTGCAGGAGGACAATGAAGAAGGGATGATGCCACTGCTAGATGTAGCGTTCGGATTGTTATTTGAAGAAGAACCGCTTGCAGTTGTAGTATTCGTTGTACCACCGCTACCGACTGTGCTATTGGCGGGCCCATTACCCGTACCGGAAGTTGCAACTCCATTATTTGCGGTTGAATTGTGGTGATTTAGTTGCACTGATGCTCGAACAGTCCCGGTGGCAGCAGCTGAGGTGATGGGCTTCGTAGTTTGGGATCTCATTAGGCTGCCATGCATGTAACGCTTTGCTGTGACATTTGCATTCGATGTGATGCCGGGATTAGTGTTGCCATTAATCGCTAGGCTCATCGTTGGATTTCGTGGCTGCTGTTGTTGTTGTGACTTGGTTGATGAGAGTGCAGTTGCTGTTGTTGTTGCTGCTGCTGTTGGTCCTAATGATTTCTCTGGATTTGATGAGTTGCCATTGTTAATCGTGGTCACAGTCGATTGTGACACAATGGTGACGGAGGGATTTTGCATGGTAGCGGGCGGCAAACAAGGTGTCATCGTTAAATCCTTCGGGTTCTCCTCTTGTTGGTCTGAGTTGCAGGGCTTTTCATTTTCGTTGGACTCTTTGTTGGTTGTAGTTGGTAGTTTTTCGAAACTTGATTCTGCCGTCAATTTTTCATTATCAGTGGTAGGACGTCGTTTTCCCTTGGGTCGATGGGTTGACAAATCTCGATCTTCATTGTCCGAGCTGAAGCAGCTAGACGAGGAGTCGACGTTAGGTCCTAAGCTGGATGCCGAAGAATGAGTTTTCTCCGAAGGAGGATTCGATTCAAATGGATTGGTGTTCTGATTTGGATGATTCTGAATTGGTGGCAATTTGATAGCTTCCGACTGGGATTCCACTGCGATTGATGATGAATTTGTGTCTGTTGTTGGGGGAACAGCTTCTGGGATGGGACTTGCTGCTGCCAGGCGGGTTTGAAGCGTCTGTTGCGACCGAAGGAGCTCCCAGTTGGTGCGTGCATTCGAAATTACCTCCTCCCGTCGTATGCTGCTGAAAACATCTGACGACAGAGTGGAGTAATTACTGTCTGAAAGTTCTTTGTTGCGACGCCAGGCCATGGCAGCACGGCGGACTTGCTCTGTGATTGGCATTTGACTGAGCATTTGCAGCTTAGGTAGATAGCTGACCAAAAATGAGACACAATCTCCGGCCAAAGACACTGGATTGTTCTCAATCGTGACTTCGAGAAGGTTAATAGCTTTGGCAATGGATGACATGTCCTCAACTTTGTGAAGGTCATTGTGACATAGCCAAAGTCTTTCCAAACTGGTTAAATGATGGAATCCGTGGACACGTTTGATCTTATTTCGCTTCAAGTTCAATTCTCGTAAATTCATGAGACCAGAAAAGTCATTCTGATTGATCTGACGAATTTGATTGCCAGCGAGATTGAGGGACTTTAGTTCCTGCAGACAGTTTATCTTGTTGCCAATGGTGGTTATTCGGTTGCCATGTAAATCTAGTACCCGGAGAGTACCCTTTAGTGATGCCAACCCTGTTATGTCACTGATGCGATTTTTACCAAGTAGTAGAACTGTCAAATTTGACAGTCCATCTAAATTGGAGATCTTCTCGATTTGGTTGTCATAGAGGTCGAGGAAAACGAGATTTTGAAAGATTTCTCCATAGGAAGTCAACAGTTGATTGTTTTTGACATTTAGGGCATCAGCTGGACTCTCCGGAGTGCCTGCGTCTAAAGAACCCGGTGGCTGTGGAGTAACGCCATCTATTGCTTTAGCCATGGAACACTTTGTGTGGAGATTTCTCTTCAAACTTGACAGGTGCTTAGAGTAGTTCGATATGAAACTCTTGGACTTCTTCATACAATTGGTGTTTGCTGTTGAATTCAAAATGATCGAATTCTTGATAAGCAGTCTTCTGGAATTGGTTTCGACTTGTGGCTGCTGTTGCATTTGTTGCTGTTGTAAAGGACTAAATCTATTTAGGAACGCATTTGATCCAACATTTCCACTGACCAGTGGCGAGGAGGACCGCTTGTGGTGTATTGTTGTCATTGGTCCGCTTCGAGGATTGCTCATTAATTTGGCTTTTGAGGTATTCATGGTGGTGGCGCTCGTATTTGTGTTCGTTGTTGTATTCGTAGTCGTATTCGGATTCGGATTTTTTTCCACCTTGGCGTCATCGATTCTTGCTGATGCTCCACCGGGTGCATTCTGTTGTTTGTCTTCTGCGCCTTGCTGTGGAATATGAAAAACATTAATTAAGTTATGCTGCAACGAGAGTAATCTAAGGTTTGGTTCGTTTTCAAATATTGGAATAGCACTCAATCCACGACGGTCGTAGTTAATGCGATCTGGAAGTTTCTCCTGCTCCTTGGGGCTGCGTACAATACGACACACTCCATTCGGTTGCTGACTGATGATAGCTCCAGTTGTCTGATTCACAGTTGACGATGATGAACCCGATGACTTAGACCTTTGTTTTTGAATTGTGGGATTATCTTTACATCGTGCCTTGTTCAGTGCTCCCGGTGGCTGGTCGGTTGCATCAGCATTTGGTCCATTCAACCGTCGATGAGGATGATTTGTGGGCTTCTTAAAGTAACTAGAGCTTAATGTGCTATAGGATCGATGAATTGGTCGACGAAGTCTTGTGGTAAAACTAGGAACAAACGGTTCAATTTTAAGCAGTGATGTCTGAGGTATGTAAGAGGATTTAGTTAATTTGCTGCTGCTGCCAATGGTGGCTGCTGCTGCAGTTGTGCTATGGCTAGTGGTTGTGGTATTTTCGCAGGTACGTCCAAGGGCCGACTTGCCACGTAACTTCGATATAGACATTGACGTGTTTCAAACATTTAGAGATGTTTCATAATACGTTTTCCATGATAACACTGTGACGGGATTCAGCGAAAAGCACTTAAAAAGAAACTCACTAAGGGTAAGGGATGTTTAGAAACCCTTAATTGGTTTTAACGAGCAAAATTCTAGAGTTTTCACTGTTTTTTTTCTTTTTAATTCGACGCAAAGAACACTCCTAACACAGTTTCACCTTTTCTCTCGTTTTTATTGGTTTGTTTATTGAGGTTATGAGCGGTTGCTATAGACATGGCTGTTGTTTTATCCTGGTTGGTGTTGTGGATTGAATACATTCCAGAGCTGACAAAAGAACAAGTCCATATACCTTGCAATTAGAGTAAACAAACCTATTCGCAGTTCTCTGAAGTGCACGTGAGGGTTACGGAAGTTAACTTCGAATTTTGTGCAGTGAATAACAAGTTTGATCATAGGGTGAAGCGTTGTTTTAGGGGTTGCTAAGTTTTTTACAAGTCTACGAAAGTTCTAAACATAAACTAATCTGGACAGACAATTTTAAAATGCTGTAATGTGCTATGACTTTTGAAACAAATTTAATACCACGAGACCAAGATCTAAAAAACTTGTTCGTTAGTTGTAGCTTATCTAGGGATACGACTTGGAGCGTCAGCAATCACTACACCCACAGTGAAACACTCGGTCTCAAACTAGCAAGACGAAATGGAACATGAACACCTTAGATGAGGAGCTCTTAGAGTACGCAATCGCTGAAGCTATAGTTGAAGGGAGATCAGCGAACGAGATCGTACGTCAAGTGAAAACTGCACGCTGTCTGCGATATATCAATGGCTCGTAAGGGGACACAAAACCGCCGGCGTGCAACGTATTGGTGAACCGACGACATTAAGGAACTTCGATCAGCCTGTCTTAAGACACGAAGAAAATATCAACGGTCTAAACGCGATACGGATAGACATTTGATATTGAGGACAACGTATTAAGAAGCACGCGCCGCACTCAAATCCGCCATTAAGTCTAGTAAAAGCTAGTGCTTTAAGAATCTTTGTACGCAATTGAACGTACAAAATTATAACCGCGAAGTTCAAAATGCCTCAGAGACCGGCACCAACTTGCCCGCTATTACTCAGCAGAATCGTGGAAACTCTGTTCCCCTCTCAACATGACGGAGTTCTACTAAGCGATATCGGAGAACTACGCGCACATTCCTGCCACAACAACCGATGAACTCACCGCAGCAATCGGGAGGGTAGAAGATCGTATAATGCATGCTTAAGGGAGGGAATATTTCGAAACAAGGGAAATACCAACGGTTGGTATTATTACCGAAAGGAAATAAACCACCGGAGGAGCCCTCATCTTATCGGCACTATGGGCAAAATATAAGAGCGAAGCCAATGATGGACTCGCGGAATATTAGTACGACTTTAGAAAGGGCCAATCGGCAATCGACGTGATTATAGTCATAATAGACAAAGCCCAATCGGCCATAGAAGGTAGACGATGAAAAGGAGGCAGTAAAAAGAACTGCATCGTGGTTACACTTGACGTGGAAAATATTTTTAATTCAGCGAACTAGTCGCGTATTTTACAATGCCTCGAAAGATTAATGGTACCGAAGTACATGTTAAGATTGATCAGAAGCTACTTTACCGATAGGTTGCTCCTTTACGACTCTGACGACGGGACGAAATTTTATAAAATTACAGGGGGCGTGCCCCAAGGATCAGTGTTAGGTCCCTTACCGTGGAACGTGATGTATGATTACATTCTACGACTCCCAGTGCACAGGGAAGCCTCCATTATAGTTTTCGCGGACGATATTGCTTTTGTAGTCGTGGTGAAACGACTTGAAGAAATTGAGATAGAAATAGACTGATAAAAAACTGGCTACGCGATATGGGTTTAGACGGATCATAAAACGGAATCCGTTCTCATTACGGGTGGAAGGGTGCTGGAGTCGATAACGATAAAAATCGGAGAGCACACAATTATTTCCAGCCCATTTATAAAATACCTGGGAGTGATGATTAATGCTCGGCTTAATTACAAGCATCACCTCGCATGCATACGCTTGCAAGAAATCGTCGAAAGCGATATGCGCTCTTTCGAGACTCGTGTCGAATATCGGCGGCCCGAAGCAAGGCAAATGATTAAAGCTCGCGAGAGTTGCAGCCTCTGTACAGCTTTACGGGACACAAATATGGTCTGACGATGCGAATAAAAATACACACATGAAGGGAATGAAATCGGGGTGCAGATTATATGCATTGAGTTAGCAGGATAGGCGACTTTATCAAAATCGCGTGCAAATCGGACCATCCATAAATCAAGCGAAGAAATTCGAAAGAAGCCGCAGTATATAAGCGTGCCAACTATAATGGAACAAGCCCCAAAAAGGGAGTCGGCACGACTACTCCCAAGGATGGAAAGTTGGGTAAAACGAAAACACGACGAACTGAATTACTATCTTACACAGTTCTTGACGAGCCACGGTTGTTTCCGGGAATGTCTACTCAAGCGAAATCGTGATTCAAGTCCGTCCTATCCTTGCTGCGTAAACGCGGTAGAGAACGTGGAGCACGTTTTCTTCGAATGTGCGCGGTATGCAAACGAAAGGGCTATATTGTGTGAAGAATTCGGTGAACGGCCAATACCAGAAAACATAGTTCAATATATATTGAAATCTGCAGATCTTTGGGCTGCTGTGAACCATGCAGCAGTACGAATAATGTCCGATCTAAGGAATTTAGAACAGCAGTGGAACGCGAATTCGCTAAGCACCTTGTGACTAAGCAAAAAGCTCAAATCCGTCCCTCGCGAAGTAATACTTAGCTGTAGTTCCGCGGGGGAATAAATGAAAAGATTCCCCGGGAGGTGGTTTTAGTCAGTAAAAATCTGACACAACTAATGGACGTCGAACCATTGGTGCCTATGCAAGGTTATCACCTTCCCACGCAAAAAAAAAAAAATAAAGTGGTGAGTCTGAGTCTATTTCTCGTAGCATTTTATCTGCGTCTGTACAACCAGAAAGTCCTCAAGACTGGGTAGTCGGAATATTTACCAACACCATCGGTAAGTGATTGTCTATTGTTCAAGACAAGCCTACAGAGTCAAGGCTATGAAATTAAGGTAAGTATTAGAGAGGAGGGCAACAGCTGTAGGCACAATGGAGCTTGTGCAAATGATAAAATGAAAATTGTTGTTAAGGTGCCAGTTCCAGGGACTTAAATTAAAAAAAATTAGGTGCCTTGATTTCTTGTCCAACAATGTTAAGTTAAGGGAAAATGCTTTAAAAACTCGAAGACCCTTGCTGCCACCATCGGGACAAAAGTGAAAAACCACTCACTCAAACTTAGCTTGGCGACAGTTCTAGTGATTGCCTTACCCCTTCCATTGAGGACAGTGAAAAATAACTGTCTACCAGGAAAATTAAATAACCCTTCACCATCATAAGGGTAAGTCGCCAAGAATCTAATACGACCTCTCCTTTTGAAGATCAAATTGGCAAAGCACCTAAGCCAGCGTGATTAAGTCCTGCATACGCATTCTGAACCGTCGAACAGCGACTCGTTACTTTTGCCTACCGAGAACTGAAAACACTGCTCAAGGTTCCCCTCAACAACGCTGTGTAGAAAACGAGGGAGGTTGTGATAGTGGCCGTAGCTGACTGCGCTCCGTTAAAAAGCAAATCCATCGAAAAAGATAAGGACGCTTAAAAGATCTTACAAAACTTTGTTTAAGCTAATAGGATAAATAGTGACTTGGAGAGTGCTGCGCCACAATAAGCTGCCAACACTACTCATTTTCAGGCATATTGTCTGGCTCGAGAAATTCGCGCAGCTAGTGCGCTTTTAAGGTCAGAGCTCGCTGGAATTCACTAAGACTGCATTCGATGATTTTTGTGATTTTGGGTTATCCACCTATGGCTAAGTTCAACCTTCTCCAAATCTTTCTGATCCTGAAACGATACTGAAGAGATCCGCTTAACGATTTTTCATATACCCATACACCACAAACTATGGCAGACAAATCGTCTATTCCTTCCTCTGTTTGATAGTCGGAATTATTTCTTCATTTTTTTTGCCGCGAGTAAGAAACTTTGCTGTTAAAGTTAAAGCGGACATACTTTCTCAAACCCAGATATCATTATCATTGAGCCTGACCTCAAACCCCGCTATCCGCCTACTGAAGATCAGCATTTCGATCTTATCCAGGACTTATTGCTTGTCTGGAATAGCATCATCGTAGTACTGATTCGTGAGGTAAGCTACATTGTCAATAAAGGAAGATATCTATTTGTCATGTATTAGGCATCTTAGGCGAATATTGCGTACTTTTATGTACTTTTATTAAAAGCGGCCTAGGATATCTTCATCTATCTAAGCTAACATTCATGCAATACTGGGATAAAAGGGTCCTGTGTCGAGTCTTCTTAGTGTTTCCTGTTTGTGTTTGTCTTCTTCGACATAAAAAACAGCTATTGGTAAGAGTAACTCTTCTTTTGGTTTCTGATGATAACAGAGTTAAGTTATACAAAGTCTCTGACCTCCTTATTCTTGTCACTTCCAGTGACAGCTCCTGAGTTCTGCCAATGTGATTGTCATCGGCGTATGAAAGTATTGTAGATGTACGGGCCTTTTGAAATTTGTGTTTCTAGTATTACTTACAACTTTCTCACAATTTTTTCAAGTCTGGTGTTGATACATGACAGCGCATCACTATGCCTAATACCTTTTTGGACATCAAAGGTTTCGGAAATATGGTTTCCGACCTCTACAGGGCAGGAAGCTTTCTCCATCATCATTCTGCACAAACTGACGGGTTTGACGCAGGGATACCAGAGACATCTATGGCTCTCTACAGCTCGTCTCTATAGATATTGCCATATACTACAATATATGGCCCTAAAATCTATAGTGGTGCGTAACAAAACGGCAGATGAAGTCTTACATGCGATCTTAAGGAGAATGATAATTGCTGCAGTTGAAAAACATCTTTTCTCGTGGATCAAGCGATCGGTGCTAAGGTTTCTTGTGTTAGTTCTCTACCAAGTCAATTCTTGTTTTTTTAGCTTAAGCTTGAATGCTGCAATCCTGACTTTTCAAACGATACACAGCCTGAAGACAAATGAACTGTCTTACTCTAACCAATACTTACAATTCATCATATTGGATTGGCAATTGCCTGCCGCTATCTTCCACAATAGTCAGAAGGCGAACTTATTTCACAATAGGGGGAACAGATGGCGAAGCTCTGAAAACTGGACTGCAACAGTAAGAATAATTATAACTGTCTCAAATTATTTATTTCCGAACGTTGTTAGTATACGAGTATGTACTTTTCTCTTACGGGCGTAGCTATAGCCTAAGCCTTGGTTAGGCCAAACCGAAAATTTGACGAAAAATCAAAATACCCTGCATCATCCTTATAATTTAAATGGTTACCCTCTTTCTCTGGAGAAGTGCCAGCTAGACATCTAAGCCTCATATTTGAAAGCAAACTGAATTGAAAGAGAAGGTTACAGAGTGAAACGAAAAGCTTTACTACTTCCTTAGTTAAGAAGGGCTGTAGCCTTTATGTGGGATTACTCATTGATAAGAGCTGGTGGTCTGCATTTGGGAATTCGTATTAACTTAACGACCAGCGAGCAAAACATCAGAGGCGCGTTAAACTCGTCTCAAAGAAGGTTTTATTAAACTTTACTCTTTTTGGTAGGCTTTTTAGGATGTAGACTAATTCTGCTTTCAGAAAAAGATATACTCAGCAATGGAACGAACTAAACGGTGGATATGCCAGCCTACTAACGCTGCATCGTGCATTTCCCGGGTTCTGGGACAATGATATCTAAGTGAGCTGGGTGGTGAACTGGCCTGACTTGGATCCCTAAGAAATAGCAGGCAACTAAAAAACGATACGTAAAGAATGTCGTACACCAAAAATAAATGGCACACGTTGGAGTACTTTCTAAGATCAGTCATAGGTGGACTCATCGAGATAACTGTGAAACATCTAGACTGCTCAGTCCTGGCACGGATCTGTATACATCTCCTAGGAAGTTGCCACTTCAAAGAATTAAGTAAATATTGTCTGATAATAGATATGAGAAGCGGTCTGGACAAACGTATCGAGCAATTAACTCGGGCTTTAGGTTTTTGAATTAAGGAGTTGGAACAGGAATGACAGGATTTTTGTTCACGTTTGAAACTACGCTGAACTGTATTTTTTCACAGGAAACTGGGCTTCAGATACAAATCTGCCAATTGCTCAGGCTTGTGAATGAAGTACGAGTACGCTTTTGGTGAACTCGTATAGTTCCTTTACTTCCTGCTGACTGAAAACCTCCAGACTTATTTTGACACAATCTTTTTTCAAATTTTCAATGGTTTCTCATTCTGATTTTTACCCCCCTGAATTTGAGACGCTCAAAAAAGTTCTTGGCCTGACGCAGAGATGGCGTTCCAATCACCAAAAATGTATGTTTCTTGCCTGGGTGCAAGTGCCATTAGTTCGTATGACAAGTTTCAATTTGTTCTCTTAAGTAATTTGTTTACACGAATCTTTGTAGTAGACGTCATGCGTATTTTCGTTAAAATGGATAAACTTGAATATATTGCGGTCAAAAAATGTCCGTTTTGGATGGATTAACCCCTTAGAAACTTCATCCAAAGTTGACAAAAGTTAACGCTGGGCAGCTGAATTTAAACGTGGTCGCACTTCCCTCGAGGATGACCCACGTGGAGGACGGCCAAAAACTCCAATCTCACCCGAAACCATCGAAAAAGTGCATGGTATTGTGTTGGACGATATTCAAGGCCTGGCTTGACGAATAATAAAAATCATCTTGCAGCAGGACAAAGCACCTGTACATAAGGGTGCGTTGACGACAGGAAAACTGCGGGACTTGTGGCACGATTTGCTCGTCCATCCCCCCTATTCACCTGATTTGCCAAGCTGCGACTCCCATCTGTTTCCAAAATTGAAGATATTTGCTTCTGGGAGCGCTTCGCATCCGATCGAAGTAGTTTTTCTGTCTTCCGTCGCAGTTAATTGGTTAAGTAGCAAGTTTGAACAGACATGAAATCTCGGTCGTGTTGCAGTGGTTTTAGTTGTTGATGCTTGTTTTTTTTGTGACATGTCTGGTCAGCGTGAAGAATTCCAACTTCATGACGAGTATCCAATATATTTAGGCTGCTATGTATGAGTAGATTTCAGACCATCATGCCGATCTTACGTATAATCCTGGCCCTGAGCGAAGGAATCTACCCTGAGTCCGACATTGAGGAAGAAGAAAGTGCGATTGGAAAATAAGACTCCACCGAAACTGAAGAAGAGTTTGCAGAATAAATAGCTGCTGAAAGTGTTAGACGTGTTCATTCAGAAGCAAATGGTTATCATGCACCTGACGTAAATGTATGGCGCAACATAGTCACCAATAGTATAACGTTTTCAAGGTCATTTTTTTAGGTGGCGCTACAGCCCGGGATGGACCTGGGCCTCAGTCAACAAGCTTCTCCAGCTAGCTCGATCCCTGGCTAGCTGTCTCCAGTTTCGCACGCTAAGTTGGCTGAGGTCCTCTTCCACTTGCGTGCGCCACCTGAGCCTTGGCCTTCCTCTACTGCGCTGTCCCTCGGGGGCGGATTCGACTTTTCGGACCGGAGCATTGGTGTCCATGCGCTCTACATGACCCGGCCATCTCAGTCTTTGGATCTTCACTCTTCTGGCTAGGTCCATGTCGCTGTACAGTCCATACAGTTCGTCGTTGTATCTCCTCTTCCACTCACCGTCAATGCAGACGGGACCGAAGATCGCCCGAGGAATTTTCCTCTCGAAGCAACCAGGAACACCCTCATCCATTTTTGATAATGTCCATGCCTCTGCGCCATAGAGCAGGACCGGGATTATTAAGGTCTTATAAAGGGTGACTTTTGTTGTCCGAGAGAGGGCTTTGCTACTCTATTGCCTTCTTAACCCAAGGAAACAGCGATTGGCAAGAGTTATTCTTCGCTTGATCTCAGCGCTGGTGTCGTTGTCTGTATTTATAGCGGAGCCTAGGTAGACAAAGTCCTTAACTACCTCAAAGTTATATCTGTCGAGGGTGACGTTCTGTCCGAGACGTCGGTGTTGGTTGTCCTTTTTGCTTGACAGCATATACTTGATCTTGCCCTCATTGACCGCTAAACCCATTTTCGCCGCTTCCGCGAAAGCTCAATACTCGCGAAAGCGCCACTGACATCACGCTGTTTTCTCCCGATTATGTCAATATCGTCGGCGTATGCGAGTAGTTGGACGGACTTTTGAAAGATAGTGCCTCTTGTGTTTGCTGGTGAGTTTTGCACTATTCCTTCAAGTACGATGTTGTAAAATCGCATGACAGCGCATCGCCTTGTCTAAATCCTTTTTGGACATCAAAGGTCTCGGTGAGATCTTTACCGACCTTGATGGAGCAGCGTGCATTCTCTGTCGTCATCCTGCACAGACGGACGAGTTTGGCAGGGATGCCAAAAGTAGACATTGCTCTATATAGCCCGTCTCTATAGATGCTGTCATACGCGGACTTAAAATCGATGAATAGGTGGTGGGTATCGATCTGAAGCTCATGGGTCTTCTCCAAGATCTGCCGTAGTGTAAATATCTGGTCGATGGTGGACTTTCCTGGTCTGAAGCCACACTGATATGGACCTATCAGGTTGTTGACAAACGGCTTCAGGCGTTCACACAATACGGCGGATAAGATCTTATATGCGATGTTAAGGAGACTGATGCCTCTGTAGTTGGCGCAGTTCAGAGGGTCTCCTTTCTTGAGAATTGGACAAACAATGCTGAGGTTCCATTCATCGGGCATACTTTCGTCCGACCATATTTTAGAGATGAGTTGGTGTATGCTCCTTATTAAGTCATCGCCCGCCGCTTTGAAGAGCTCGGCAGTCATCCATCCGCTCCAGCAGCTTTGTTGGACTTAAGCTTCGATATGGCTATCTTCACTTCATCCAGGTCGGGTGGACGGAATTGTTGGTCATCATCGTCCAGGTTGAAAGGTTGATTCTGCCTGACAGCGATATTTGGTCCGTCATCGCCGTTATACAGTTTGCAGAAATGATCTTTCCAAATCCTCAGCATCGACTGCGATTCTACTACGATGTTCCCTTGTTCATCTCTACAGGCTTCGGTTCGGGGTTTGTTTCCGCGGCATGTTATTTTTACCTTTTGGTAAAACTTCCGAACCTCATTCCTGGAGTAGCATCTCTCAATTTCCTCGATCGCGCGCTTCTCATGCTCTTTCTTCTTCCTCCTGAGAAGCCGGTGCTCGTCTCTCCTCTTCCGCTCATAGAGCTCATGAGCAGCTCTGGTCTTTCTAAGCAGCGCCGCGTTATATGCATCTTGCTTAGCTGCATGTGCTTGCCGGCATTCATCATCGAACCAGGGGTTTCGTTGTGGTGGACGAGTGAAACCCAGCACATCAGAAGCGGCATCTCTGATGGCGTTTTGGCAGTGTTTCCAATGGTCTTCGATGCTTGATGCTGGCGGCATTGGACCTCTTAAGAGATTAAGAGACACTCGATCGGAGAAGGACTTGGTGATCTCTTGCGATTGTAGCCGTCTGAAGTCGAATTTTCTCACAGCATTAGTTTGTCTTGGCGTAGTTTTCATGGTACCTTCCACTAAACTCGGTTAACGCCACAGTCAGTGAGCGAAAAGTGTATTTTCCAATTGTTTATTAGACCGGAAGTGTATAATGTCATTTTACTGGAAATCAATCTTCGGGCAACGTAGACTTACAAGGAATGGAGCACAGATTATCCTGTTATTCCGCCACGTGTAGTGAAAGAAGTCACAGAAGAAGAATTAGATGCTTAGATGGGAACTCTACTTTTTGCTGATGTTAGCCGCTTTAACTACGAGCATACAAAAGACTTTTGGAGCAATATTGCTGTATCGTCTTGCCATGGGACTTCGTTGCTTTTGTGCCATTGGAAGATTAAACGGTTTTATAATGGAAAAACCCTTACTAAAAGACTCGTAGTAGATAAAGCAGCACCCATCAAAGATCTCAACGCAAACCTACAGAAATGGTGTGTGCCTGGCGAAAATATAACAATCGATGAGCAATTATTATCGTTCCGTGGGCGAACTCGATTTACTCAGTACATACTGTCCAAATCCTTCAAAAATGGCATAGAAATTTTGTAGACATGTGATGCTGATACAATGCATCCCCTGAAAGGGATAAAGGGATAATTTGTATTAGGTTAAGGCCAGATGGTGAAAGAGAACAAAAGCAAGGTGAAGCAAAGGTGAGGTCAAAGAACTGTGCATGGACTACAAATTAAGTCGACGAATAATTGTGAAAGGTTAGGTTAAACAGGGTGTGTCATAAGACAGATCACAAGGCACCAAAACGGGCCCATCGCGATCCCTGTGGTACCAGTTGAGTTTTACTTCAAGTGGATAAACCTAAACAATCTCCCTGGTATCCAATTTCTCTACAAAACCCAAGAAAGCCTTTGAAATTCGTGCCGTCTATTTCCTTTTAATTTCGAAAAGGTATTTTTCTAAGAATTTCCTTCAGGTAAGCGGTGTTGCCTCGCATTCACACAGTATGTGTGTTATCAATGCAGATTCTATAAACGTGTGTATTTGTCAATTTGAGTCTCTTTGCGTATTTCAACAGGAGACAGTGTCCTGTCAGGATTCCTATTAGCATCCTAAGCTTATCCCTGTTCAACTTAATAAGCTTTCAAGATCTGTTACCGTCCAGAAGTGGCCATATAACCTTGGATACCCTGTGTCCTTCCAGATTCGACCATCTAATATTGGCAGTCTTTGTTGTCTTTTCCACGATAGTGCCTCTTACTGTGAAGCGGGGTGGTTTTATGTTCGCAATCTCACTATTGTCGAGCAGTCCTCCTCTTCTTTCAAGCTCCTCTGCTTGTTCATTTCTCTCTATACCGCAGTGTCCTGCAACCCAGCACAGTCTTACCCAGTTCTGAATGCATAATGATTTGAACATTGAGCGACATTCCCTGACTGTATCAGAACTGATGTCGGTTGATTCCATTGCCTTAAGACCGGCTTGGCTGTCCGTCGATGTATTTGTATTTGTATTTGTATTTGTATTTGTATTTGTATTTAGATTAAAATTACATTTATACTACAAGATAGGATATCTTTTAAAAGCACAGTTTTCTAGACGTTACAGATTATACGATATATTAACAACTATGATACATTTTGAGAATAATTAAGATAATATACAAAATAAAATAAAAGGGATAAATAAAGAGAGATGAAAGTAAATAAATAAATAAGTAAAAATTATGTTATAATTATTACATTAAATTAGAAGAAAAGTCATGTCTAAGTTAGGATGCGGTTATCGGAAAGATGAAGGAAAAGCTTTTTCTGAAAGACGGCATAAGAGTTGATTACCTGCAATTCACGTGGAAGATAATTCCAGGCGCGAATTGCAGATACAAAAAAGGATCGCTCTCCAATGCAATGTGTGAATGAAGGTATAATTAGTTTTTTACCTCTATTAGATTGTGCAAAATGAAGGATTTCAAAAAGATAACTAGGAGATTTAGTTTGTATAATTTTAAATAGTTTTAATATGTTGCCGAAGTTTAAATACAGATTAAGATTCAGACCGTAGATTGAGGATGTAAAAGTGGATACACTACTGGACCTAGGAATATTATAAATAAAACGGATACAGTCATTAAACGCAACCTTTAGTCTATTCTTACAAACAGAGTCAAGACAAGGGAACACAGAACAATTAAACAAAACGTAAGGCATTATAAGCGTTTTAACTAATCTTGTTTTTACGAGGTGATGCAAGTAGTTCGTCGAGTATCGCAATCGGCGGAGTCCACTATAAAATTTTTTCAGGGTGTCATTTATAGCATCACAACATGTAAGTGAAGAGTTAATATGGAAACCAAGGTATTTAACAGAATTTACAACTTTAACGAGGCTGCCATCAAGGACAACAGGTGAAAAATCATTTGAACAAAAGTCATTATTTGAAAAAACAATGCAAACTGTCTTGTCGGAGTTCAACTTCAATTTGTTAGCTTTTGACCAGTTGGATATGTTATCAAGATCTTCATTCACTCTAGCAACACAGTCCTCTATAAGACCAATAGGACGCGAAAAATATATAATCACATCATCAGCGTACATGTGAATTTTGCAATTCTTAACAATACCTGGAATTTCATTGTTAAAAAGGGAGAACAGAAGTGGTCCCAGAACAGACCCTTGCGGAACGCCTTCGTGAATGATTTTAGAGTTTGAGTAGCCAAGCTCTGTGGCGACCGACTGTTCTCTTCCCCTTAGATAACAGCTTAGTAGCTTTGTGGAGGAGTTTGAAAAATTAAAACTATTTTTAGCCTTTGTTAGTAATAAAGAGTGATCAATACAGTCGAAGGCTTTGGAAAAGTCTAGAAGAACTGCTATACAGATATCGTTACGATCTAAAGCAGATCGAATATCAGTAGTCACTTTTAGAACAGCAGATTCACAACTGTGTTTGCTTCGAAAACCGGATTGCCATTTCGAGAGCTTATTACTATCATCCAGGAATTTCTGTAATTGGAGAGATAAAACCTTTTCAAAAGCTTTTGACAAAAAACACAAAATACTAATTGGTCTGTAGTCGGCAGGACATTTTGGACTAGTCTTTTTGGGTATAGGAATAATTTTAGCTATTTTCCAACTATCTGGGAACTGGGAGCTGTATATACCGTAATTAAATATATGATGTATGTAGCAAATAACATGAGGTAGTATAAGCTTAAGAAATCGAGGTGATATACCATCAGGTCCTGTGGCATTAGATTTAACAGAGTTAATTGCTTTGAATACATCGAATTCAGTAATACACTGAAAACCGAAATTAGGACACAAAGCAGGAGAACACAGATCTAGGTTAAGAGGAGTGGGATCAGGAGGATCCAGAGAAAAAAACGCACTCATTTCATTCGGGGATAATGAACACATGGATATTTTATTATCAGTCACTACACCCAGACCTTTCAGATTCTTCCACAGTTGCTTAGACCCTAATTTAGGATCAAGTTTCTTTAAAAAATAAGACCTTTTAGAGTTACGGATACGAGTTGTAACTTCGTTGCGTACAATACAGTATTGTTGTCTATTTTCCAGTGTAGGATTTCGTTTGAATTTCTTAAAAATACGCTCACGCTCAGTAATCTTACGTTGAATTTCTTTACTATACCACGGACAAGAACAAGACCTAACACGCTTAGTAACAACTGGAACAAAATTATTATATAAGGAGTTGACTAGATTATTAAAGATTTCAACCTTTTCACTTATATTGGCCGTTAGATATATGTTGTGCCAATTTAAACTATAAAGCGTGCGCGTGAGCCTTATAAGATTGATGTCCTTAAACGATCTAAAACTAAAGGTATTATCACAGTTGTATCTATCTATATTAAAGTCAAAAGAACAGAAAATCATATCATGAATGAATTCGCTTGTCAGTTTAATTTGGTCAAAACATAAAACACTCGAAGCACAATTAGTGAGAAACATATCAAGTAACGAGGGATTATTCGTAGACTTAAAACAGGTGGGATAGCGAGAATTCACTACTGACAACCCTAATTTATCACAGAAATAATGAAATTGACTAGTTATATTATTGCACTTTAAAATGTTGACATTAAAATCACCACCTACCAAAATTTTACTGTATTTTGGATGTAGTTTTAGTAATGTGTCTTGCAGTTCCGCTAAATTTTCCTCAATGAAACAGTGAGGGGGCGAATACACTACAACAAGGAGCATTTTATCATGTGCAGAACTGACTTCTAAACAGTAAAATTGTATAATAGACTTGGAAGACTCATACACAAATTTTGGTTTAAAACAGTTTTTCGCATAAATACACACAACACCACCCACCCTTTTTTTACGGTCATTTCTAAACAAAACAAAATTAGGAATTTTCACCATTTCTGACAGTATATCACAGTTAAGCCAAGATTCAGAAACCATTAAAATGTCAATCTTAGAAGTACTAAATAATTGGTGCAAGACTGTATATTTAGATCTCACACTTTCAGCATTTATATGACAAATATTGATACCCTGATTCGATTCACAGATTACATTGAGAACGGTCCTTATATTATCAGGATGATTCAAACTCATAAAATGAGGATGTATATATATAGTACATACCGCCTTTAGATAGGAACAGGAACGAAAACAGCATCATAAATAGACATGAAGGAAAGCTTGCGTCAAAAGCATAACAATTAATTTTAAGAAGGTTTAGACGAATAGTTATTGATACACATTTACAGGATACTAAATTAACAAGAGAATCATCGAATGGAGTAACGTCTGAAATAAGTAACAAAAATCGTATTACAAAAAGTGACAAAAAACGATTTACAAAAATGACAATGGCAACTCTGACAGCTGATTCGTTTTCGCCAAAAGTTCACAGCAGCAAAAAAGTTTCAGCAGCACATCCAGCGGCATCTCCAAGAGCAGAACTACCTTCAGCATCAGCAACGGTTGAAATGTTGGTGTTAGAGAGCGGGAGAGTGGCCGCAGTACAGGTGATAGACATAAGAGCAGGAATGTCACAAACTGCGACTGATTTGTCCCCCGCACCTTTTTTCACAAACACTCTTCCATTGCGTGTATACGCAGAATGGAGTTGATTCTCCCTTCGCATTTTCATTGCTCTCCGGAATACAGCATGATTATGTTTAGTTAAACTCTCGTACACACGAACAAAATTGCTGTTGCCAAAGCCAAGGTCTTGAAGGGACAGCGGACGGGAGTTGTCTTTGTTGTATGCGGCAACACTTCTTAACAAACACACTTTGTTCTCTTCGGATGGAAGCTTTATAATGACAGCACTTGTTTTAGCATGGTTTTTCGGGGTGGTGCGGGTGATAGAAGTAGGGGCAACATAATTTGCGTTTATTTTAGAGCAAAGCGCCTTGTACACCTTATTGAGATCTTCATTTTCGGCAATATGAATTCCGTGTAGAACAACATCTCCCGCAATACGCTTGCGAAAGATAGCTATATCTCTACCGGATACCGATCTCGTTTGCATTAGCTCAGCCGCCCTTAGGACAGCCAGAATCTCTGATTGAAAGACACTGCTTGCGTCCGGTAATCGTATAGACACTCTTAGCTCTGGGTCTTCTGAGAAAATACCAGAACCGGTTCCTTTCTCTGTTTTCGAGTCATCTGTGAAAATTGCAACTTCATTTGGTCTGCTTACTGCTGATTACTGCTTTTTCTTGTCAGTCCTTTCTCTCCGGATATATTGTATCATACGGAATGTCGAAGTCAATTAAGGAAGGGATTTCATCCGTTGAAATAAGATTGCCTGACAGTAGCTCCGCTAGGATCGTGCCGTGTTCTTAAAGTGACCCAGATTGTGTTGGATATAAAATTATATACTACAAGAACAATCCACATCGGAATAAACTACCGGCAGACGCCTACAATTTCTCTAAGAACTATAAGCACAACTTGCTATCATTGCAAATGTCACAAATCCCTAGGTTTCACGAATTTTTCTGCACTACAAATGGTTTGGATGCTGTGTTAGGCTATTCCTTTTTTACTGTTTGTTTCGTACTTTACTTCATACATGTCTCCCTGATTCGTTGACTTTGGGCTTTTACTGTTATCTACATTAGTATCATGGTTTCAGGAAGATACTGGTCCGAGTCGATATTTAACTGCTCGAAATGCTCGGATATCCGAAATTGGTTTGGTTGACGGTTTGTTGATCAGCCACATGTTCCTTTAAGGATTTTAAGATAGTACATATTCACCTGGACTGGGCTGCCGTTTGACAGCTCACCATCGTTATAACAGTCTGTAGCAAAACCTTCGATGTCCAATTTTCTAGATTCCAAGACTTGTTAAACCAGAGGGCAGGAAAGATTGACGTTATCACTCACTTAATCAAGCAGATCAAATCAACTTGTCTCAGAATCATGGGAGGAAAATCGAGGACACGAGGGGATGAACTAAAGAAAATTACATATAATGCGTTGTTGAAATCCAAACACAGTGGTGCGTAAGTATCAATGATGTTGCATGCCTCTAAGAGCATGATAGGTTTTAAGTAACGCAAGTGAGCAAGAACTGATCTATTGAAACAAACTCGAATGACATACTTATGAATTCCCTTTCAACTTTGAATAAGGAAAGTTCCCTGGCCATAGAAAATGTACATACCATTGACTTTATGCACCCAACACAGCAGAACAAGTTTTCCAAAAGGCTCCCCTTTTATAAAAAGAAAAAGGGAATGTTTCCTTTTGTTTGTACCCAAACCGTCTGCATACTCTGAATACTGCAAGTTGGAAAAAGTGCTCATGCCAGAGGAGTCCAATAACTTTAACTCTACTGTGCTACGAGTATGAGTGTATCGGCTTTGGCACACAATAAGGATCTCTGCTTAACTGGTAGAACTTTCTAGTTATTTGAGCATACGATACACATAGTGGAGTGCATTCCCTAATTAAAAGCCTACGCATGGAATTTAATTAAATCTCTCTCAAATTATAACCTTTGCCAACAACAGAAGCACATCCTCATAAAAGACTGAATAAATAAGCATTCATGTGTGCGGCGCCACCCATTTACAAAACACCAAATAAAATGAGCATCCGAACATCCAATTTCTAAAGCAACAATTTCAAAAACACACAGAGGGGTGGTGCCCTGCATTTGAGGAAGTTTTTGATCGAAAAGATAGTACTAACATGGGGTCCACTTGTTGCAAGTCAGTGTGACCAGAGCATATTGAAGATAAAGGATTCGTTTAGAAGACACAACGAAGTTCCGTCTCTGCACTATCTATCTCCGATGGTACTCGTATCTCACTTTATAATTAAGAGAAAAGCTCTCTCTGTTTTGAGTCGCCCATTTCGTCACTAAAACCACAAGGTTCTGGTCACACTCCATTTAAAACAACAACTAAGTCCATGGAATACCAAAGGTATTTCCAATTTTCAAAAAGCTAAGCTCCACAGCTCCAAAGCATTGGGATGCAGGAAAATTCACAACTCAAACACTTTTCACCAGAAGCTGTTAAATTTGTAGATATTTACAACAAACAGATACACGGTCCAGTAATCTCGTTCATCGGTACAACGTTCGGTAGCCCAACATGCAGATGCATCCGACTTGAAACCTAAAAGCCGACAATTTGTTTGATTTCGGACTATATAGCCTCAATCGATTGTATGTATTCGTGCAACATGCAGTATACAAATGTGTGCATAGGTATTCGATATTCGATGAATGGCAACGTACATAGCCCTTAACCCATTTGAAATGGTGAGAAGGAATACCAGAAAATCTGCCTTTAATGGATAAATAGAAAATCATGAGGGAATCAAACAAAAGTGTTTTTTTGTTTTGGATTTTTTGGATGCCTTGAAGCTCCCGATCTTTTCGTATGCACATATGGATGGGTGAGCAGTTACTTAATTCTGTTATTGTGCAGCGAAAGATGCCACACAGCACCTAGTATTCCTTAACCCCATCTCTTTTACATTCAATAGAGAGGGTGTGTCTCTGAATGTCTACTGAGTTTCAACCATCAATTTGGTTCTTTGTCTTAACGATAGAGAGTATCTGCAGAAAAATAGGAAGGATTGCAAAACGCGCCGGGATTATCAGAAAGAAAAAATAAATCACTAGTCACACAGCACTGTGGTTATTGGAAAAACCCCTCCTGCGGACTTCATAAAACGGAGACTTACACACTATCTTTGTGGTGCTAGAGCTCGGGGTGAACCTGGGCCTTAACTAACAAGCCTCTTAAATTAGCCCGATGCTTTGTTAACTGGTTCCAAGACGGTAGAGGCCCCCTTTTACTTCTGAGTGCCACCTAACGTGAGCCGGAGCACTGGGGTCCAATCGCTCAAAACGTTATATTCATTTCAGCCCACTGATGAGCAGTTTTCTGACAAGATGAATGTCGCTATACAACTCGTACCTTACTTACCCAAATATCTCACGAAGTATTTGTCGACAAAGGATATCTCATAGCATATCCATGCTCCAGCGCCATAAAGTAGGACTGGGATGATGAAGGGATACAGAGTCTCCATAGTTGTTCGGGATATGACTTAACTGTTCTGTTGTTGACCGCTGATCACGTTGGCAGAATTGTTAGAGGTTTTCTTAATAATGGTTGCGTAGGAGTTTTTGAGAAATTTCACGAATTGCGATTGCACCTATTTATTCCACGTTTTATTTTCTCAAAGCAGTTCTTCATTGTTATTTGCATTCGTATCTTGAATGCAACAAGGTAGTAATCCGAATCAATGCCTGGAACGTTCGAATGTGGGTCGGACACCCACTGGTGTAGAACATCGCAGTGTCGTCATCACTTTCATAGAAGGACATTGTGTTACTTATGCCTAGCGCACTCAGCACTTAGGTGCTTCAGAAAAGCGTAGTACACCTCGAAGACGACAGGGAATTGAGTGCTGTGTAGTCGTTCCTTCTGAGGAAGTAGTTCCCGTGAACTAATCGGGACTTTAGGCTCAAACAAGGCTCAGTGAATCTAGCTTTTCGACTGCAATCAGAATCGAAATAGCTTGGCTTAGTCCAGCAAAGCATAAGACGCAGATTGACTGTCACTAAAGACGCAGATACTTTGCAATATTGTTTATTGCCATTAGAAATGCGAATATACTACCTTGATCAGTTCCCGGAATTTAAAATTAAAAATACAACTTTATTTATCTAAATCTATATTGTCCCCCTCAAAGCTATCCCCATTGACTGCAACACACATATGCCAGCGCTTGATCCAATCCTCGAAACATTTTTTGTATTGGGTTTTCGGTTCCTCCGATTTTTCCATTACTTCTTCTCGGTTGTTGAAACGCGTTCCCCGTAGTGGTTTGGTTTTTTAACTCGATTGAACAGAAAGAATTCATAGGGAGCCAAATCAGGTGAATTCGGTGGTTGTTGGATGGTATTTGTTACATTTTTCGTCAAAAAATTACGAATAATGATGGCACTGTGCGACTGTGCGTTATCATGATGCAAAATCCACGAGTTTTCTGCCCACAATTCTGGTCTCTTTCGGCGAATTGCTTCACGCAAACGTCTCATAACGCCCAAATAATACTCTTTGTTTATTGCCTGGCCTTCTGGCAAAAATTCATGATGCACTACACCGTTGTAATCCATGAAAACCGTGAGCATTGCCTTCTTTTTTGACTGAAAACGACGTGGTTTTTTTGGTCTCGGCTCGGCCACTGGTAACCGGACGTTTTCTTTAGAGAATCGTTGCCGAAACACTTTTCCAACGTTCGCTCACCATTAAATTCGTTTCTTACGCAACATTTAATACAAGTTCGTTGTTGCAAATTTAAATTTATTTCTAAAATTGTAAACAATCGCCGACACACACAGAGATAGATGTACTCTTGGGTACGTAACTTTTGCAAATGTCAAGCTATGACGATAAGATTTAGAGGGAATATCAGAATATACAGAACTCAAATCGGAGCAATGGGAGCGCCACACGGTGGTTATTCCGGGAACTTTTTGATCAAGGTAGTACCTAGTCAAGTCTAAATACTGTTACACAGAAAAATCAGCGCCAAATGAAAACGAATCAATATTTAAACAAATTTTTTTTGTTTTTATTGGGTTATTCAATGGCTACAAATCTTAGAACAACTTATTCGAAATGACTTCCATTTGCCTTCCAGCACGACTTAAGACGATGTGGCCACTCATCGATTGCGAGACGCACTTCATGCATGGGGAAATTGTCCACTGCACGGACAAGGGCTCGCTTCAACGACTCAAGATTTGAGTGTCAAGTAGAGCAAGCCATGCCCTTTAATACGGACCAAAACTTATAATCCAACGGGTTGAGGTCTGGACTACCAGCTGGCCAATCATCCGTTGATATGTAGTCCAGAACGTTGTTTTTGAGCCACAGTTGAGTCGTTTTTGGTTTGTCAGCTGGAGCAGAGTCTTGCTGGAAAGTCCATGGATTGTTGTTGAATATTGATTGGTTGAGAGTCTTCACAATGGGTACCAAGACGGTCGATTGATATTCTTTGGCCAATGTTTTCAGTCCTTTCTCGCAAGAATGGAGCTTGGTAACGTCATCGCAGCACACTCCCCACCATACCATTACAGACGCGGGATGGTGGCCTCTTTGAACCTTCGGGATGAGTTGGGATGCTTCTCTGGATAACCGAGCATACACACGATCGTTCTGCTTATTGAACGATTCTTCTACGCTGAAGATTTTCTCGTCAGTAAACAGAATTTGTCTGTGAGCGTTCTTCGCGTAGCGGCTGAGTAAGGCTTTCGATCTTCGCTTGCGTTTTCCTCCAATGCGGCCGTGAACAGGTGTCCAGTGTGTCGCTTGTACGCGCTGAGTCCTAAATCTTCTTTCTTTAATAATGCGAGACATGGATTTTTGCGAAATTTGCATTTCCCGCGACAAGATTTTCTATTTTCACAGCGGTTTTCGGACGGTCTCGTACTCCACCAGTATCCTCAAAAAACTTCACAGCACGATACACAAAATTGCGAGTGATTCCAAGCGGTCGCAACGCCCTAAAGATATCGCCTTTTCCATGGTGCATTTAAGTAGGCCAACTACAACAATACGATTTTCGATGTCGCCCCATTCCATGATTGTCAGCAGTTAATGTCAAAAACTTTTTACGTCACAATGAAACATAAACTGTCAAATCGCAATCAATACGAAATGGATTCACCCAGTGTTGCATTCGTAATGAGTGAGTTCAGTTGTGTACCAGTACCAGTATTTATGACTTGACTAGGTATATCCAAGGTTTGACGCCTAATTCCTACCGAAAAATGACAACTTAAGTTATTGTTCAGAAAGATACCAGCGCAGTATCCTAGATCGGTGTTGAATCATCTGTATAGCTCGGATTACATACCTTTCCCGGCTCAAATATCGGTCGAAACCTTTGATAAATGCAGGAGAAGTCTTATACTTTCGAAGCAATAGAAGATATGTTGTCATTGTAGATGGCTATGTCAGAGTCGTGTCAGGGCGTGTTGAACCAAAGATTACTCCTTTTCGAGGGTAGCTCCATCAGTGCATCTACAGCAGAGTCAGTATGCAGAGGAAAACCCATAACCGAGACTGACCAGATCTATAAAATTAGTGATACGGGCTACATTTGTCTGGTTCATTCAGTTGTAGTTCTTGGATGGCTGTAATACTCTATACCATACCGACGTTAAAAATCACTCTACCACGAAACATTCTAGCCTCAGGTTTTTACGATTGTGGCATACTTTGGATGCCTTGGCCTCGATCATATTTGTATAACGTTTTGGGCCTCAATTTTTACGTACGAGTATAAGGAACTAGTGCTCGACACCTGTTTCAAAATTGAATCCAAAAACTGAGAAAAAAATTTGTCTTTCCATTTCGAAGGAGTCGATGATTTTCAATTCCAAATTTCACTTAAAAGGAAATATTCAAAATTTGCAAGTGAACCTAATTGTATCTGCTCTCGAGAAAAAACATGAGTCAATCTAACGATCTTGTGTTTCCTCTGATTTTTGAAAACCTAAGTCGGAAAGCGCAGTTTGGTAAGGTCTTTCCTAAGATCGCGCAAATTGAATTTCAATTTAATTTTTGTTTTTATTTTTTCCTTAAGCCGAAACTCCACGTAAGCTGTTTAGAGATATACAGGAAGCTCTAGAATCAGAGTCCGTTGCCGAACCAAAATTGAAGAAGGAATTTGAAAAAGCTATTGAAGTGGGCATAGACATGGGTATCCTTTCAATTAAGAATGACAAGCTGCAAATGCCACATTTAGAAAAGAACAGGATAGCAGCTCTAGAGCCAGGAAATAGCCGAATACGGAAATCCAGAACTTCAAGCAGATCCAGCGACAGCTCCGGACGCGACGAAGACGTGGTATGAAGAATCTCCGAAACATACACTGCACATAAGGGACTTATTTTTTATTTGTCAGGCTCAGGAGCAAGTAAGAAATCGAAGGAGGAATAGGCGGTCGAGAAGATCGATGTCCCGTAGTCGCAGCCGCAGAGGCAACAGGAGCCGTAGGGCCAGCAGAAGGCGTAGTGCCACCAGAAGACGTTAAACTCGAAGAGCTAAGGCTGATTGAACTGTTATTGTTTTTTAAAATTGTAAACGTGAAGCGTGTTTAGGTTTGAAATTAAAGAAAGTTAAATAAAATTGACTTTTTTATTTTATCATACCTACTACTTCCCGAGGGAATATTTTACCCTTTTACACACTTAAGAGAAGACTACTGGATGGCAAGGAAATTTTTGAGTCCTAGAGGCTTTAGGTGAGGTAAGACTAGGCACCAAAATGGGCCCATCGCGATCCCTGTGGTAAAAAGGATAACAAACTTCGGATATGCACACAGAATGTTAGGTCCCTTATGAGGCCACTTTTCTACAAGATTTACATCAATTCTCTAGCTTGTACTCGGAAACAATTTCCCAGATACCAACATGTAAGCTTAAATCCAACAAAGCTGCTGGAGCGGACTGCCGAGCTCTTTTTGTCCGATCCTCAAGAAAGGAGACCCTCTGAACTACGCCAACTCCAGAGGCATTAACAAGTATAGCTCTTGCCAATTGCTGCTTTGTTGGACTAAGTAACTCTATACAAGATTTTTGTAATCCCAGTCCTGCTCTATTTCGCAGAGGCATGTACATTATCAAAAATAGATAAGTGTGCTCTTGGCTGCTTTGAGACGAAAATTCTTTAAGTGTGGGTCTCTGAGATGCTGGGTCATGTAGAGGGTAGGGCACCAACGCTGCGGTCCGAAAAGTCTCCGAATCCACCTTCGAGGCACAGTGCATTAGAAGACCGAGACTCAGGTGGCGCACGCAAGTGGAAACAGATCTCAGCCAACTTAGTGTGCAAAACTGGAGACAGCTAGCAAATGATCGAACTTGCTGGAGGCGCTTTTTGACTGACTCGTTGATTTTTTCCTTCGCGTCATTGCGGCTTAATTGCCTCGAAAATTGAATTCTAAATTTGAAATTCGACCAATTCAAAGTTGCCATCAAATCCAACCGTAAGCAGCTTCTCTGTCAAAAAGGGTGGAGCTTTGGAGTTCATAGATATCTTCTAAATAACTTAAACTAAAGAGCTCAAGTATGGGCATACGGTGTAGTGCACCTATGTGCCAGGTGTAAGCTCTCAATTTGAAGTCTATAAGTCTACCTGGGCCTAGTTTTGATGAATTTTTACTTAATTACTTTAAAACTCAAATTTTTGGGGGTGTTGCGAATTCTTAGTTTTAAAAATAAGAGTTTTTGTATTGAAGCAAGACAAAGTGTGGGATTGACAGCAAAAACAAAATAAAAGCGCGTCAGCTGATGGACATTTGTCAATGTGTGGGGCGCTTTCATTAATGTTGATGTTTTACAAGTCAAATGCGACAATGTGTTAAAGGCACTTATCTCAGTTCATTACATATGTTTGGCACAGAAATTTCTGCTATACAAGGTGGCGCAAAATTAATCATCCTATCGGAAGATGTTTTAATTTTTGCAAATGGCGTCGTACGTCAATCATATTTGACATTTGTGAACTAGACAGCTGTAGAATAGAAACAGACAAGCTATATTCCGCTGTCAAGACATCCTCAATCTCAAAAACGAAGAGGACGATTTTGTCTCGAAAACCATCACGAGCGACAAGCCGCATTTCCACTTAAGCGGTTACGTTAATAAGCAAAATCTTCGTTTCTGGGGCACTGAATATCTGCCTGTGATGCACGAAAAGCCAATACATCCACTCAAAGTCACTGTGTGATGTGGCATTCACACGGGAGGAGTGACTGGGCCGTATTTTTTTGAGGACACCATCGGCAATATGGTCACTGTTACTGGCGAATGCTACAGGACCATGATAAATGACTTCTTACTGCCGGAATTGGATGAGCGGGTCTTGGTTAACATGTGGTTTTAACAAGATGGTACAACCGTACACACAGCACGAGCCACAATGGATATTGTCAGTCGTTCGTGGATCTCTGCAGAGAATATACGTGTTCGGCTTTCTTGTAGTGAAAAAGACAGTGAATTAGTGTTTTTTTTGTTTTATTATTAGTGCAAAATAAAAACAAAAACAATATTAAATAATAAAACCACGTGATGGATGGTGGAGAGCGCTCCGCTCTTCCCATAACGGGAGTTGCGAAAGGCAACAATGCTGTTGCCGGTGCCGTGGCGAAAGCTATTCAGAGGAGGAGGAGGCTAAGAACCACTCCTAATTCAAAAAAAATGAAAATGGGTGCAGCCTTGGCAACAGAAACAGCACAGCAACGCAAGAACAAATCAGATAATGCGTTGATGCACATCACTGATGAAGTGCAGTATGTGGGGGGCAACAACAACTTTGCCTCTTTAGCTGCGTCTGAATCAGAAGATGAGGATGCGGAAATAAACGACATAAACAGCAGCATTCAAGAGCTGAAAAAGAAAGTGCTTGCAATTAAGCAGAGACAAACTGCACGCAGGCAGAGGGAGCAATCCGAAGTGGAGAGCTCCCAACAACAAAAAGAGCAGAAAAAACAACTGCAGCAACAACAGAACCAGCAGCAGCAGAAACAACAACTGCAGCAAACAAAACAGCAGCAGCAGAAACAACAGCAGTTGCAAAAACAACAACTGCTGAAACCACAGCAGCTTCAAACACAGAAGCAGCAGCAGCAGCAGCAGCAACAACAACAGCAGCAGCAGCAGCAACAACAACAGCAACAACAACAACAGCAGCAGCAGCAGAAGAAGAAGGAGAAGGTGCCTCCTATCAACACCTACAAACTTGAGGTAAATGCTACCAAGGACCTATGTAAGTTGGTCATTGGTAATAATTTTAGTATTAAGAGATTGGGAAACGATCGCCATGCCATCCACTGTAATACAGTGGAGGGCTATGCGAAAGTTAAAGAGCTCCTCAAAGAAACGACGACGGAGCACTACTCATACACACCGAAGTGTGAAAAGCGGCAATCGATGCTGCTGAAGGGGTTGGAAACGTCTTCTGATCCTGAGGAGATCCTGGCACTGCTAAAAGAGAAGGAGTGCGAAGGACTCAAATTTGTGGGGGTAAAGCCATTTACCACAGCTAGAGCCAGGCGGGAGAAACGAGGTCTGCCGTTCTTCCTGGTGCAGCTCAGTCCCGAAAGCCGTCTGGATAGTCTTAGGACTATCAATGTCCTAGACTACCAGGTGGTTCACTGGGAGAAATTAAAAAGGAGCGAAGGCGTTATACAATGCGTTCGCTGCCAGAGGTTCGGGCACGCCGCATCGAACTGCCAAATGCAGCCTCGATGCGTGAAGTGCGCAAAGAACCACAGTTCCGAAGAGTGTGCTCTGGGTAGGGACGGAGCATCCGATAGGACGCAGCTCTCGTGCGTGTTATGTGGGAACGTGGGACACACCGCAAACTATCGGGGTTGTCCTAAGTTCGCCGACATTAAAAAAGCAAAACTCGCTCGGCAGCAGAAGGTGGAGGTCAAACGTTCACCTGTTAGGTTTCAAACACCAGCCGTCACGTCCCAAATTTCCTACGCCCAAATGGCGTCAGGTAGGGGGGCTACGGCACAGCAAGCGGCTGTTGCTTCTCCGGCGCCAATGCCGAGAACAACAGAAGCTGCACATAACATGCTGGCCATCTTGCTCGCAATCCAAGGGCAGATGGCTCAGCTGCAACAGCAGGTGCAAGAACAGGCCAAGCGGGTGGACCAGATCTACGCACTGCTGCCGGGCCTAACGCAACACATATCGTAATGGGTACGCACATGGTGGAGCAAACTTTGAAGGTCCTTGCGATGAATGTTAATTCACTGATTAGGATCGAACGAAGAGCCGCGATGTTTAAATTGCTACAAGACCAAACTCCTGATGTGCTTTTCGCTAGCGAAACCAAGCTAACCGATGAGCACGAACTGGAGTACAATAATTATATTGTTAAAAGTAGAAACCGGCCTAACTCCCAACGTGGAGGCGGTGTCGCGATCTTCATTAAAGAAGGCATAGAATTCCACAGAGTGTACAAGGGAGTGTTACGCAGGTTCCGGGTGTTAGAGGCAGTCGTCATTTACATCCCGCTCCGCAGTGGAAAGCGGCTGTACTTGGCCTCTGTTTATGCATCTGGGGCTTCACAATCCACCTTATTCATTACAGAGCTCGACACACTTTATCGACTTCTGAGGCTGGAATCGGGGGAGAATTATTTTATAATCGGCGGGGACTTCAACGCTAGACACAGAGATTGGGGAAATAATTTGCCAAATACTAGAGGGAACCTACTACTTGATTGGTGGGGTCAGCACGATGCCATGTATAGACTCGGTCTTAAAGCGACGGATAACCCGTCGTTTCCAAGAGGCGGGTCTTATTTGGATCTATTACTGTATGACGAACGCATACGACTGACAGGTACGAATTTACAAACGCTTAACTGTCTGCGCACATTCGTGTATGACAGGGACCATTGCGGTTTTAGCACCGAAATCACAGTTCCCAACGAAATTGCGGAATTGGGGGAGTTTGTCCAAAGATACTCTTACAACTACAGTAAGACTCGATGGACACGCTTCTCCGCAACCTTGACAAGAGCACTCTCCTCGAACACGCTCCACCCACCATCCAATAGGAATTTATCAAACGAGGAGATTGATAAGTACCTTAAACGAATGGACCAGACAATAAAACAAACTATGGACACTACAATACCGCGGTATAAACAAACGGCTAACGAAGATCTGTTCCGCAATCCTACTATTGACGCACTGCACCGACAGAAAAGTAGACTTCTGACAAGACTGAAAAACTTATACAGACAGTTTACAGACAGACAAGACCCAGAGATTAGGACACTGAAGTCGTCGATTAAAAATATTCAAACATTAATCAAAGAGAATTACAGAATTGCTGTAAGTTTGTATTGGAACAACAAGGTTCGGGCTGTAAACACCAGCAACCCGAATATGTTCCCGCAAATAAATAAACTATTTCGGAGAAAAAACCAAAACGACCTTCAGTGTCTTAAAATAGCCCGGACAACAGACAACGAACGGCTACTAACAATAGCAGGCATTGATACAAATGAGGCCGCTGATGATGACGACTTCTTTGTGATCGAGGATCCACAGGAGAAGGTTGAGGCCATAGGGGCGACTTTCCAGGAAGTATACAAGGCCAATGATATCATTGGCCCCAATTATGACCTGGACAATCGCGTCTTGGTGCACAACTTTTATATTCGAAATGAAGTAGAGAACTGGCGATCCGAGGGCTCTGGTTTCACCCGCTTCAGCGACGAAAATATGGCAAATAATGTCATTGCTAGAGAAGGTGGCCTACCCTTCATTTCGAAGGAAGAACTCCATGAGATCTTCGACACAATCAGAAGTAAGAAATCAGTGGGGACCGATGGTATTCCGAACATCGTGCTTCGACATCTTCCTCTAGAAGCGGTGGACATTTATACCACCCTGTTTAATAATGCAATGAATAATGCACATTATCCAGCGCATTGGAAAACGGCGGTGGTTCAACCTATCCCCAAAAAGGGAAAGGATATATCCAATCCGGCGAATCTCCGGTCGATAAGTCTCCTTCCGAATATCAGTAAGGTGTTCGAAAAAGTAATCAATAGGGCTCTGACTAAGTGGGTTGAGGACAAACATATAGTTCCGGATAATCAATTCGGTTTTAAGGCAGGACATGCTATCTCACATGCCGCGTCTAAACTGGTGTCTGATATCCAATGGAATAAAACCAAAAAACAGTGTACTGGTGCCTGCCTAGTTGACTTGGAGAAGGCTTTCGACACTGTATGGTTAGAAGGTCTTTTCTACAAGCTGGCTAGTCTGGGTATCAGTAAACCACTCTTGTACATTCTTTATAATATGCTAACCAACAGACAGTTCATCGTGAAAAATGGTGATGTTACTTCTGTTGGAATATTTCAAATTAAAAATGGTCTTCAGCAAGGCGCGGTCAATTCGCCGATCCTATTCAACATTTATACAAGCGACTTGATAGGTTCACTTCCCCATACTATTGCGTACGCAGACGACTTGATAGCATACAAAACAGGTCCAAAAATCGAGGTCATTAATACTCTCTTACAGCGTGACTTCGATAAGATAAGACGATTTTGCGATGACTGGAAGTTGAAAATCAACTTTCAGAAGTCGGAAACCATTCTTTTTAAGACGCCGTTGTCTGGAGCCTCTAGGGACACCAGAAAAAATTGGCGAAAGTTCTCGATCATTGGACAACACGGACAGCCTCTTGCCTGTCGAACTGTAGTCAGATACCTTGGGATCTGGCTAGATCAGTTTCTGTATTTTAACAAAAATGTAGATGCTGCTCTAGCCAGAGCTAAAGGCGCTTTTGCCCTTACAAAGAGACTGTTTTATAGCAGCCAACTCGATGCGAGGGTAAAGATAATCTGCTATATGGCCCTTATCAGGCCCATGCTGGTATTTGGGTGTCCCGTGTGGTTCAATGTAAGAGCAAGCTTAATGGAAAAGATTCGGGTGTTTGAGAGGGCTTGCCTTAGGGCTTGTCTTCGCTTGTACAGAACACCAGAGTCGGAGTACAAAAAATTTTATCCTAATGAGGTCCTTTACAACAGGGCGAACCTAATACGAGTGGACAACTTCGTAATTAAGCTGACTCGAAGGCACATTGCAAGAGCAATGGCCTCGACGAATAACCTGATATCCGGGGCTTACTACCCCAATTACCTTTATCACGAGAGTGTGCGCTCCAACGGCTTCGTTCCACCGGAAGCATTCCTCTACTTTGATCAGATAGGGTTGATCCAGGAAAGATCAGCGATCCCGTTAATCTTCCATGTCGCTCGGACAGCTGGGGACAGGCGACTCAACTACAACAGAGACGTCGCACACGGCAGGGTGGATCGTCTCAGGTTCAGTAGGGCGGTGGGGAATCGCGATAAGAGGGATGTCGTTCGGCAGCACCAGCATTTCTGGTGGTTGAGTGATGGGGAAGATGTTTCGTCGTCGTTTCCGTCAATTACGGACCAGCCTCACTAATGAGGCAGAGCTGACCAATCTATTTGCTCTGTAAATAGCGATGGCCAGCTTACATAGGTTTAGGTTAGCATTTAAGAAAGATATGTATATATTAGTATATATAAATGTATATACTAATATATCTATATTAGTGTGTATAATGTCTATGTGTTCATATGTGTGTATTGTGTATCTAGGTTAGCTAGACTAAGGTTTATTTTAAGTTAGATATTAAGTTTTTATAGAAAATACAAAATATTGTCCATATGCTAAGTTTTTGTTAACAATGTTTTTCTTAGCCTTAAGTATAGAAAATAAATATCCGAAATAAAATGTAAATAAAGTCGAAAGACATAGATATAAGAATTTAGAGTAACTTAGAGTGCCTGTGTAGGGCCAGTAAGTTAGTATAAGATTGTTAAGTAATTGTAAGCTAGCATTTAAGCATTTTTTGTTAGAATGTAAGAAGTAATGATAAGTTAAATAAAATGCATTTAAAACTAAAAACTAACTAACAATGGATATTGTGAAGGAAGCGTTTCCTGGTCGCGTAATCTCTAGTTTTGGCAATTTAGCATGGCCAGTAAGATCGCCCGATTTACTCATCCCAGACTTCTTTCTTTGGGGCTACTTGGAGTTGTGGGCTTATGCCGAAAAGTCTTAGACAATCGCAGCCCTGAAGGAGAATATTCGACAGGAATGCAAACAGGTATCACTGGATATCTTGCGGAAAGTCGTGGAAAATGCGATAAAACGGGCACAAATGTGTTGATTGTTGATTGGCGGCAGCCACTTGGCGGATATCATCTTTTCCACTTAAAATAAAAAATTGTAAAGGTCCGAATAAAGATTGCTATCACTCAAAATCATTTGTTTTTATTTAGTAAAAAAGTAATTCTAAAAAAGAAATTGGATGATTAATTTTGCGCCACGTTGCACAAATGCACTAGAGCAAAGTTCATTTAAGCGACAAATGAATTTAGAGTAGTGTTAGCAGGCACTTATCAGTGAAATGCAATTAACCGAGATACACTTAAGCGGGGGTTTACTGTATCTGGAACAAAAATTTCGATATTGTCACGAAAGATAAACGTTTCCGCTTTGTTAAAAAAATGGGTTCGTTAATAAGTTGTCGACCGTAAGAAATGAGTCATAACATATCATATCGCCTCTTTGTGTAGATTAAGTGCACTCTGATAACTTGATTTGTAGCCTTGTTGTTAATTTCCACAATTCAAGACTCCGAACTTCTTTAGCTCACCTTGTATATTGTTTTCATTTAAACCCATTTCTGAATCATCTCGACATCGATAACCTATCAGTTGCTTACAAAAATGACACAATTCTTTGCGAGCGACCAGCTGGTTCAGTTGGAAGCCCATTCACATTGACTGATAAGTTTCTACTACGAGAGTTCATCAATCCGAAGAAAGCTTTTAGAAGGCAGACGGCAAACGGCAGATGGCAGACGGCAGAAACAGCTGCAGTATTTGCAGCTTGTGTTTTTGCATTTGTCACTTTCAATTAGCATAAGTTCAATATGAATAACCGCAGCATCAGTGCAAGTGATATTGATATCACAAGATACTCAAACATAGGCTCAATTGCATATCGATATGCGAAACCCCAAGTGAAAACGAGTATCTACCATCGTCGGATCAAAGATACTCTACTTTTGCAATATGTGAATTCCCACGAAAAGTGTTTACACAAGTGCGGTACACAAATGGAAAACCGCATTCTAATAATTTCCCTGGAATGCCGTAATTAGGGTTCTGTTTAACACCTGGATTAAAAGATACTCTCGATTAATCTGTTTCTCCGTTTATTTCTATGACTATAATTTAAGTATAAAAGTAAAACTTAACAGTTAGTGGTTAGTTATGACTACGAGTATGTTATACGAGTATACTCGTACTCGTTCGATGGCTAGGAATACATGCATAAATGTGTTTAAATGGATGGCGTCTGGTGGATAGATAATTGGTGAAATCTCTTTGGTGGACCTTTGCATCAGGTCTTTAAGTCATCAGACATCGATAACAAGCTCAACTTCGATGAAGAGAGGGATGTTTGTGCAATGTCTGCCTCATCGACCGTGGCATTTGTTAGAAGTGGATACGGCCATTCGTAACATATCGTCGGTCCGTTGTAATTTCGCAGCGTGTCTATCAACTTGTCCAGACGTTCTACTTCAGATAAGTCGGCATTGAATTCTTTCACTTCATCGATCATCTGGTTGACGTTTGATTCGAGAACCTGTTTCAAATAAAAAATTAAAAATTATGTCAGAATTATTTGTATCATGTCGGAAATGTTAATGAAATATTGTCAAATGTAAAAAAATAATATCTCGCTGTGCTTTTCTTGGTACTTTAAAGGAATTACTTACTTTTTTTTAAATAAAATTAAAATTAACACTTAAAACTGTTTTTGGAATTTAAAAAAGGTTGATGCGCCCCAAGGTTAAGTTCTTGGTCCAGCCAATATTTCTTTGAATAATGCTAAAGTGCTTGCGTTGTTCCCAAAGGGTAGTCTTTATATTTTGAGAATACCCTCTGTTCTGCAGTTCTAGTGGAGGAAATTCAATCGGAAATCATCGACTAATATGAAACCATCAGTGACTACCACCATAAGAAACATTTCTTGTGCTGTGATCCGTAAAGGTTAGAGTAAAGGTGGACTAATTTGAATATCGCAGGATAATCTACCTGAAGGAAAGTTTAAAAAGGTCAAAGCTAGGAAGACCTAAGGTTTTCCAGGTACTGAAGCCTGGATCACGGTCAATTGGAGAAATAGATTATGAACGAGGGTGGGTCAATAAGCTGCTGAATATTAAAACAGATGGCGTTTTAATATACAATTTTGCTTGTCCGGAAGCATCTTTCAAAACAGCGCACCCAAATTTTTAAACAGATCTGTCAAATAGTTTTGTTGTGACAGCCATATTAATTAGACGATTACGACAATATTCGTAAAAATGAAAAAAAGTGAATTTTTTGCGCAACACTTCGATCAAACCGAGCTAGAGAAGTACCATGAGGAATCTTTACTATCGATTGAAACCACCCACCACTGGTTTACTCAAATTCGCAGCGGTCATACCAGCATAAGTGAAGCCGAGCCTTCTGTTCGCTTAATTAAGATCACCCCACCAGATATTGGACGATCGGGGAGTGAAGGTGCGCAAATTTGAAGAGGCTACAGGCTTATCACATGGATCAGTGATTTCAACTTTGCAAACATATTTGGCTATAGAAAAGCTATCCGCCAGATGAGTGCTGCGTTTGCTGACAATTGACAATGTAGCCATGGACGAAACATAGATTCATCACATCACACCAGAGACCAAGAAACAGGCGAGACAGTGGAATTTTTTTTTAAAGAATCGAGGCCAAAAAAAAATCAAGTTTCGTCTTTCAGCCGACAAGGTGATGGCGACAATTTTTGGGATGCGCACTAAATCATTCACAGGGATTACTTTGATAAGGGTCAAATAGTTAGCGACGCTAATCGTAAGCCATTTTGAAGCAAAAAGGATCGAAATTGGCGAGGAACAAATTTATCTTTAACCAGGACAACGCATCGAAGCGATAGTTCGCAGCTACAATTCCTACATTTCATGAAAAAAAGTTATGATTTGGATGGCAACGATTAGTATAAGGCCTCCTTAAATAACGAGAATGAGCCTCTGCAGTTGAACATCTTGCAGCTCTGCTAATAAGCCCCATTTCACGCCTCCCCGTGGCGCCATCTGGGAATCTCACTGGAGATTGCGAAGTGAAGGGGACAAATGGCGAGTTTCCTCCGCCGTCAATCAGGATGAGTGTCGGAAAAACAAAACAAGACCTAATCCGGGCTATTCCGACACATATGGAGTTCAGGCCGGTAAGGATTTCCAGGACTTAGTCGGGGTCTTGGAAAAGACATGGTGGCGGACGAGTCCTATATGGGCCAACGGCAGCGCTCACATCCCGGAACGGGTTACTGGCTTCGGTGTAACCGACCCCTCGTCCTAGGGGCATTAAAGATGGAACTGGTCCTCCAGGTTGGGGGTTGTGCCACCGGGATAACTGCCCGGCCATTTAAATAAAAAATTAAGATATGAAGCATCAACAAGCCTCGGATATGGACGGATCTACTGTTGCCAACCCAAGCAAACGATTTAAGGACAATGAGCTTCGTATAAGCACGTGGAATGTTAGGTCTCTAACGTGAAGCAGCCGAAAAACAAGCGGAGGCCCTGGACTGCTGCAAAGCAGACATAACCGCCATTCAAGAAATGCAATGGAATGGGCCGGACAAAAAAAGGATGAGACACCGCGATTGTTATTAATGCCAAAAGCAGTTGTGGGAGGCAGACCTAAGCAAAAGGTCTTGAGTTTCCGGTTTGTGAACAAGCGCCTCGTAGCAATTGGTATCAAGACTAAATTTATTATTATTATTTGTGCGCAGAGGAGAAAAATGCGTACAGTAAAGATACCTTCTATGAGCTCTTAAACAAGACCTACGAGTAAAGCCCTAGCTGTTCCTTGGCGTTTTAATGCAAAGTTAGAGAGAGAGAGAGCTTGTTTGGTAGTACTGTCGGAAGGTATAGTCTACACGACACCACCGTTGATAATGGATTTAGGCTTATCGACCTTGAAGCGGGGCGGAACATTGTCGTTGTTAGCACGAGGTTCCCACATCTTAGTATACCTACAAGGTGATTTGGAGCCAACATTGACTCGACCCACAACCTTGTTGTAGTCAAGATACGATTGCGGATATCCCGAACAACGCCAAGACAAGCTAATATTGTGGGGAATTCCACTGACACTAACATCAAATATCGAAAACCAGTGGCAACATTGCCAAAAAGCCATCGGAGGTGTCGCTTCCGATGTGCTGGGTTTCACTCGACCACCACAACGAAACCCCTGGTTTGCACACAAAGCGGCGCGGCACAGAATGACTAGAGATGCTCACAAGCTCTATGAGCAGAAGAGAAAAGACGAACACCGGCTTCTAAGGAGGAAAAGAAAGAGCATGAGAAGCGCGCGGTCAAGAAAATTAAGAGATGCTACTCCAGGAGAGAGATTCGAAAGTTTTGGTAAAAGTAAAAAAACATGCGTGATACGAACAAGACGCATGTAGTAGTAGTAGAGTGACAATCGATGCTGAGGCTTTCGAATGAACATTTCTGTAGACCGTATAACGGCGATGACAGAATGATCCTATCAACCAGGACGATAAAAAACAACGATTCCGTCCATTCGACCTGGATGTAGTGAAGAAAGTCATATCTAAGCTAAACTCCAAAAGCTACTCGACCGAACGGCCTTACTCCCGAGCTCTTCAAAGCGGCAATGAACCCGTTCGCAAACAACCTGATTGGTTCATATGAGTGTGGCTTCAGACCAGGAAAGTCCACTATCGGCAAAATATTCCCACTACGTCAGATCTTGACGAAAACTCATGAGCCTCTGAGCCAAACACACTACCTATTCATCGATTTGAAGGCTGCGTATGACAGAATTTTTGGAGATAAGCTATGCAGAGCTGTACGGCAGTGATTTTTTAGCGGATGCATAGCAAACATAAATGAAACAGAAGTGTCGCTTTTATTCTTGTTGCACTGCAAAATGACTAAAGCTTGTCGAGGAAGAATTACTAATAGAAATTTCAAAATAACTGATTATGCAATACATATACAGATGTACACACCTATCTCAATGAATTGCATTTAGTAAATACATTTTTATCTCCTACCTTGATCTATCTTATACGAGTATTAAAAAGTTATCTTATGTAAGGAGGCATCATTTATATTTTGCTACACAGGTCGAGTCACAGCCACGTCTATGAAGGAATCCATCCACAAGGACAAGGCTGTAGTAAAACATTATTATCCCTGAAATGCGAATTATCAATGCAGCTGTATTACTCGTACCTTTATAGAAACGTTTATTATATTTTGTTTGGTTTTATTTTCTCCTTATCATAATTGGCTCGAGTTATACCGCTGTTTCACAATTTGTTAATTGCGTTTTATATCACAAGACTATTGTTCTTGCGATAATATTTAAAAGATAACGATAAGTAATTTGACGTATCTGTATCTAGTGCGTAAGCACTAGCTTAATGATTAATTTAAAAAGACTTTCGGGCTTTGTGTCCAATTTTTACAAAGTTTTAAATTATTCAATTGGCTGAACATTCGCCGACATAGACGAGTAGTATAGTTACCAACTTATAAAGATAAAATCGAACTTTTTAGATTGGGATAGATACTTAGAAATGCTGGTTCTGCAATGCCCTATGTTTTTTGTACGGCTACACATATCCCGTGTGGATCAGAAATGTCTAGCTGGGCGATGAGTGTGAGAAAGAACTTGCGCAACAAGATGCATACAAAGCAGCGCTGTAAAGAAGAACGAACTGCTCATGAACTCTATGAGCAAAAACGACTGGAGAAACAGTGGCTTCTATAGTCTTTAACTCTTTCAGAAGACCCTGCACCTTTTACTTGGTAGAAGAGTACAAATCTTAAAAAGAAGGATGCAGATATAAGGATTGGAAGCCACAGCTGGTGCTTAAAATTTCCGGAGACTGAACTTTTCAACTTAGACATCGTAGTCGAACGTCGACAATTTCATGCATGTGATCAGAAAGAGCTCTGAATAGCAACATCTAGGTAAAACTATCAAAATGGACCGCAGAAGCAGACGGTCTAACTGACACATTTTTTAAAGCATCGGGAATCGAAATGTTAAGGAACATACACGTACTCATTTGTAAAATATAGATGGATGAAAGTTTGTCTCGTGATTTGAACTTTACCATCATTTGCTCGATCATTGAAAAGGGAAGCCTCTCAACTGCGCTAACTTATGAGGAGCGTACAATAGTTTATCTACTCATAACCAAACTTATCTAACTATGTACAGTCTGTTTGATAACATCGTACACGACAAAAATTAAAGAAGAACTTATAATAATAAAAAAAAAATCAATTGTACTGGTTTATTTCTCTCCTCTATTGTCAATAATTGCTTGGAGTCTTCGAGGCATGCTTTCTACGTATTTTTCGTGATAATTGTTTGACCGTCGAGATCTTCTTTCCTTGGAGCTTTAGCTTCATGAATGCCCAAACATATTCAATGGGATTTGCATCCGGCGACTATGATGGCCAATCTAAAACATCGACGTCATTTTCTTGTTTCCATGCACTGCACAAACGACTGCGATGTTTCGGGTCATTATCTTCTTGCAGTAACCAATTCTCATTCCTTCTTTTAAACCATCTTTGGGCAGATGGTAATAAAGCATTTTTAAAAATTTTGACCATTTTGGGTGCGTTTAAGTTATTTGTAAGCATGAACAAATTGCCAAATCCTTGTTTTGAGAAACATCCTCAAACGTGCACCTTTGCCGGGTGTTTGACGGTCCACTGGATTGATTTATTGGATTGTGTACTCCAGGTTTGAGTGATAGGAGACCATGCCCAAAAAGAAGCTTCATCCGAAAAAATACCGTTGTTCCAATCTCTGTTCAAATTCTCCTTGGCCCAACTGAGTCGTTTTTCTACGTGTTTTTTTGACAGTAGCGGTTTCTTTAATGTTCTTCGAAATTTTACATTATTGGCTAGTAAACGTCTTCGTATCGTATCATAACACACATTTAGACCCCTTTTACGTAAAATCCCGTGTCCTCCACGTAACGATAGAAGAGGATTTTTTTCAAACACGCGTAGAATCATTTTGTCCAGATTTTTTTGTTGTTTTTGGCCTAGACCCACGATCCGGCAAATCATCCACATTTTTAACTTGGGAATAACGGTGCACCCACTTGCTAACAAATGCTTTTGACTTTTTCATGTATTTAGCAGCTGCTCCGTATGACATTTTCGGTCCTTTTGGATGCGTGCACAAGAATACTGCTTCATAATGTGATGCAAACGCGACACTCATTTTAAAATACTTCCGTCTCTGACAAAAATTGAATACTCTTTAAATTGTTTTATTCAAAGCATCTTAGCAGAAGTATTTTTTTATCTGCTAATGCAAATGCCATTTCCAAACCGGTTTTCATAAACGAGTTTTGCCGTATACGATCTTATCAAACGAACTGTATGTGGATGCTTAAAACTCTTTATCCACAATCAAGGAGGTCTGTACAGTGTGGTTCGATTAATTTCAGTTCAATAACGAAAAGAGGTATAATTGTGTGTACATTAGAGATGGCCCTTAAAATCTTAAGTTGAATTTTAAAAATACAAAGCTAATAAAAGTAAAAGATGTTTTTTTTTTAACCCAGTAATATTACTAACTTCAGGCATTTATATCTGTCAAACCAACTGTCAGATACCAAACTGTCAGTGCCACTTTTTTCTGCCTCTGTTATTTTATTGTGATGACATACACGTTTCAACAAGGACCAAATTTTAGAAATTTAGTTCCAAAATTTTGCTTTTGTGCGCCAAATTTATACAGCACTTTTATCATGTTACATCCGACATAATCGAAAATGTGAGACCGCTATTCGCCGTATTATGTATTGACGGTTTGCAAACAACATTTTCTTTTGAAGATGTGGTGGCACCAGAAGAAAATATTGCATCTGTTCAGGAGAGTGTTGAAAAGGTCCAAATTTATCATCGTTCACAACAGCTTGGTCTTTATCTGTCCTCTTTATGCAAAATTTTACGCAAAGATCTTAGTTTGAAGGCTGACAAGATCCAACTCGTGTCAGAATTAAGGCCGAATGACCAGCGTTTGCGTCAATATTTCGGTGAATGGACCCAAAATCAACTGGCAATATACCCGATGTTTCATCGAAGAATTTTGTTTAGCGATGAGACTCATTCTTGGCTCTTTATGTACTCGTATGTCAGCCAATAAGCAAAATTGTCACATTTGGAACAGAGCTCAGTTTGGTGCGGCCTGTGGGTTGCTGTAGTCGTCGGACCACATTTTGTCAAAACTGAAGCTAACAAGGTCAAGGGTATTCGCTACACTCTTAGATCCATGATTAATGACTGTTTTACTCCCTGATTAAATGGCATGGATGTGGAAGAGATGTGGTTCCTCTAGGATGTCACAGCAAACTACATGTTATACAGCAAACGAAACAAATCAACTTATTGAAGGAAAGAAATGAATGTACAAAACCTTTGGCCGGAGAGTTTCTTAGCACTGTCTACACGACACCACATCTGGAAATGAACTGCGGCTTTTTGACTTTGCGGTGAAACGAAAAATCATTGTAGCAAGGACACGGTTTCGTTATTTCCGAATCATGAAACGCTAATTAATCACATAGAGATAGACGTAAACCATGCCTCCAGTATTCTGGATTTCAAAACATTCTGGGCACCCAAAATTGACTCGGATGACCGCCTCGTTGCATTCAAGGTGTGATGTGGATTTCCCAAGCGCCACAACAAAAAAGAACAATTGTGAGAAGGTACAACGTTGGGAAGTCGCGGGCGCAAGAGACTGCCAGAATTTTCGCTCAACTCATATCAGGAAATCTCTCAACAACCCTAATGCCGCCAGAATCAAGTACCGAAGACCAGTCGCATCGCTGCCAACGTGTCATCAGAGACACCGCAACCGATATGCTGGGTTTCACCAGACCATCACAAAAAAAGTTTCTAGCAAAAACATGCAGCTAAACAAGTCGCGTAAAAAGCGCCGCTACGGCAAAGTACGAGAGCCCCTCGTGAGCTACGAGCACAAAAGATGGGAGTACCATTGGCTTCTCCAGTAGAAGAAGAAAAAGAGACACGAGATCCACTCAATCGAAGATATTGAAAGGTTGTACTCCAGGAATAACATGCGGAAGTCTTATCAACCGGAAAAATAACTTATCGAGGTTTTCAAAGCTGCTGGAAATGACTTGGTGGGGAGCATATAGCAACTCATTTCTCGGATTAGGTCAGAGAGCTGTATGCCTGATGAATGGAATCTGAGCATCATTTGGCCGATTCAAGGTAGATCTTCACAAACTGCCTGAAGAAAGCTTTGGTTTACGGGAGATTTGTGTTATTTGTATCCCCAAAGCTAGTGACATGTCTTCAAAAGGTTTCAGACCGATCAGTCTATTGTCACTTTTGCTTGGAAAAAAATTAATATATGCCAACGAAGGAAAAATACAAACTACTCGTACATTCTTGGTTAAGGCTTCTAAGTAGAAGTACTGTAGAGGGCAAGGTATTTCAGGATGAAGGCAGACTATTACAATACTTCTCGACATGTTTGAAAAGACACCGACATTCTTGCTTTCCATCGGGTGAAAGGATTTAAAACTGCTTACGGGCGTCTTAACCGAGAATAAAGCCTTTGTTAAGTAGCTAAGGGTGTTAGGTTAAACCGACACGCTTTCATGTGATTGCTGTGAGAGTGACTTTCTCTGTGAATGTTCAGCTTGAGTAATGCATAAATCCGCAGGTACTAGGGTACACTTTGTAGGAAGGGCTGAAATAGATTAGTTATATGCCTAAGCTCTCTGTTTCGTCAGAAAAAATTTTTGCAAAAGTTGCAGCTCCGAGCAGTATATCTAATCTGTTCATCACTTGTTAGGTGTACATCGTGCCTTTAACAGAAGACCCTTTTGTAGTTGCTTTTTTGATGATTAGGAATGACTTAAATAAAACTGAGCCTTCCGATATACACACACTTACTCGTACCTGGATGGTTCCTAGGTACAAGTTTGTCCCGAGGTTAAACTAAAAATATAGACAACACAAGGTTGAACTTTGTGACCACACAAGTAAACTCAGTGCTTTACCTAATCTACTCTTATCCGAATCAGTGTTGCACCTCTGATTTTGCGTACATCTTAGACATTGTAAACGTGCCTTCCGTCTGCCAAAACTTGGTCAATTTGTAAGGTGAACTTATGTATGTCGGGATGAACAAATTCGGTCCTACTAACTACCTTTTGTTAGAAGATTGGCTTTGAGAAGCCATATCTCAATAATATTGTAGATGCCATAGGACTAGATATTGAATGTCAGACCATCAGTACTTCGAATTCAGAATCGCATGTCAGGTGTTGACTCACCATCAGTTCCTATTAATGAACCTGTCGGGGAGCTGAATAAAGCAACACGCCGTAGATGGTACTCGTATGTCACATTTGTTGTGCTAACGGATTGGGCCCTCGATCACGTTCTTGGTTTCTTTGCTTGATGACTTCGAGTGGCATGGCACTAAAGATTAACAAATTTCTCTGGACTTAATATCTACAAAATCTAAGGCACTATTGGCCTTCTGGCAGTGCAAATAAGCTATGGGCAAGATACGGCAAGACATGGGGATTACCACTGGAATGTCCGCTTGAGTCTACATGGTAATGATAAGGCCAATTGCGCCGGAAGCTTTTACGAAAATACTTCACAACTCTCTTTTACCAGACTCCAAAGAACGACGTGGGCATCGAATGTCTTTCGGCTCTGGTCTTATGGATATGCTCTTTGAGGAAATGACACCATAACTCCTGCTGCGGAAAAATACGAGATCGACTTTCTCTTTCCCCGGGGATAGTTTTGACCAGAACCTGAGCCGAAAAGACATGTTGTTTTCATAGTTGACATTTAAGATGGGGGGGATGGTGTCATAAGGGAGGCTTGCGTCTACTTTCCAAGAGAAGATACACGCAATCCTGAAAGCAACGGACTATATATAATAATAAGAATTGATGGAGGAGGGAGGGTGCATTTCTGTTATTTGCAGAACGCTCTCACGAAATCGAAGTTAGTTCAAAAATGTAAGATTTCCCTAAACACAGTCAGAAGGCAGAATTATCTGAGTCTCGTTCCGGTTCTAGGTTACAATGGGATCACGAGAAATGAAAACGCGCCAGCATGTTAGGTCTTCCTGCGCCCTCTGTTAGTCCTTCCATTAACAGTTGGGTTTCATATGAGTCAAATGAATCTCCCTTATCGGCGTGTTTGAGAGGTCAATGGTTTTCCTGATAAGTGGGAAATACTACGCCCGTATCAGCCTAGAGTATGTATACCCCGTTGACATGGTGGGAGCTGGTACTATAGTGAATTTATCACTGAAACGCTTACTCATTTTTCTGCCAAAGGCTAACAGATTCCAGGCAAAGAAACTTCGACTTCAATGGAGTAGTTCTTTGTCGAAGTGCTCTATTCCAACAGCAACTTCATTCGGTCCCGTGGTGCCTCTTGTTGCTTAAGAAGACATTTCATGTCATACTTTAATCCACTGTTTCAACTTTCATTTCGGCACATCATCTAAAGATTATGCTCCTATTGGAGGTCACATACTCGTATGTTCACACGGTGCATGTTTCTTAGCTTACGATAAATATGTATTACGACCTACCGGTTTGATTAATTTTTTCTTACAACAGAAAGAAATGAGCAAAACAGAGAATTAGATACTTATGAGCTGGTTACTGACAAGCAGATTCGAAATTAAATTATCACTTGAGTCATCGACTTATGACAGCTTAAGAGCAAAGGCCTTAGGTAATTACAAACTGAATCACGAAGATTTCTGGCTTTTGCAATTTACTGCCTTACGAACACTAATCCCAATCATGAATAGAAGTCGCTTAAAGAGCATTATCAGAGCAGTTCCAATTTTCAGAACCCCTCTGTCATTCAAATTTGAAATGCTTTGATGTCTCCCATACCTAGTTGGTCTTTACCGAATATCTGTATGACACACCACCTTTAAGAGGATTTTGCATGTTTCACGATTAATCTTCCAACTCAACATTTAAATGTGGCGTTCCGCAGGCGGTTTGTATAAAATAGAAAATGTATATTCTCTCTCCCTGTTCCGTCTACAGATACCTCTGATGTCTGATTCACTAAGAATCTGGCATTTGAAAATCTCTCCGTGCTTGAGTCGAAAAGTCGTTGACTTTTTGCTAAAGCTGTTTCTACAGATACTCTCACACTTGATTCACTTTTTCAAAAAAAAAAAAAATTAAAAAAATTCAATTAAAATTTCATCATCTGTCAAATGAAAGCAAACCACAATTACGGACTAGATACAGATATGTTAGATACGACAGACAGAGTACTTTTTCTTTAGCTTGCGGATGCGTTTCGTAATCACTTATGGCACACTCTCGTTTGTTGAAAAAAAAAAAAAAAAAAAAAAATCAGAAAATGTGTTTCGCGGGTATTTCTGCGGCATGATGCATATATGTAGGTAGATAGGGCACGGGTACATCAACAAATCCACTTTACACCTCTTATTCCTCGGTTAGACGAAACAAAATCAAACAGAACAATCAACAAACGCAGCGGGTAGAAGTGTAGGTCGGAGAGAGAAAACATAAACGAATAGAATTTCACCCGAAAAATGTCATAATGCTGGAGCTTTAAGTTCACCTCACAGATACACAGGTACTTGACTTACACCCGTCAACCAGAACAAACTTCCCGACTGACTATTAATTTGATTAAAAATTGCGAGCATTTTCACTAATTAGGTGAACACTATCACATAGGGTAAAGGGTAGTGGGTAGGGGGTGTAGGGTTGAATGGGTATGAAGTTTGTTAAGTATTTACCAAAATATCGATATGCAGATTTATGACACACTTGAGCACTTGACGTACACGTTCGCGTAACTTCTCCACGATCATTATTTTTTGTCTAACGAGACTAATTGACATTTGTGGCGGCAACGGTATCGACGGCAGCGACGACGACGACGAAGACTCTGCGGCTAAGGCAGCAGACAACAATTTTGACTCCGACTGTGACTTGGGCTTCAACTTGGAGTTGGATGAATGTTTTATCGTTTTCGACGTACGGATATCGCCTGCGGGTACACTACCACCGGAGAGATTCATTAGATTGTGAATTTGTAGGGACTAGTGATGGTGACGGATACGTCGTTAGTCGCGTTCGTCTATAGCTTTCCAGTGAACCACTGAAGCAGCACTAAATTAAGTTCAGATTAACATGCCCAGCGTACTTAGTGTGTCGAGTAGTGGTCGTCGTATGGTATCAAGCATGAGTATCGTGTGTAGTGCTTGCGTTTATAGGGGTTGTTAGTATGGAACAGTGCTTTCTAGCGCTCTCGACTCACAGACCGACGGTGTATTGGAAGATAACCAACAGACAGACAGACAGACAGATGGAATTGACAACGAGTACATATAGTGAATACAAACAAATCTCTGTATAGGGTGGGGCTGCGACTGCCACTGTAAAGACATGCATGAGATACTGCATGTTGAACGAGTAATCGTAGTCTCTTATAAATAGAATATTGTGGAGCGTACAAAGCTAAAACTCTTTAGAAAATACGTACCTACATGAAAGCTTTTTGGCTCTGATTTCGGGTGCTATTTCAAGAAAAACGTCAGCGTTCTGTAAATGTGATGAAATTAAAATGAAAAGAGAAAACGATTTGATTTTTTGTATTCAAACAGCCTGTCACGAACTGTTGAATTGGAGGTAATTCAACATTAAAACAGTGTGCAGGGGGGAAGCACTCTGTTAAAGTGTCGACTATTGCGTTGGGTGTGATTGAGTGATTGGGGTTGACTGTGTTTACAGTTTTCACTGCTCTAGTCTTTTAAAAGGTTTTCCTAACTTTTTCTAACGATTGTCGATGTCTTTTCATTGATTGGGCTCACAGGTCCTTTTCCAAGAGGGGGACATACATTAATTTAAGGAAGATGATTGCATCCTCCACTTCTCAGGAGGTTTCTTATGAAATCAACTGCAAAATAGTTCAACTCCTTCATAGCACTAGTACTTTCGCCGTTGTATTGCCATTTTTCTTTTTCTACAGAATTTTCTTTCTTCTCTTTTAAATATCATGATCTTCGACTTATAATTATAATAATAATATATAGGGTGTACTACACTGCGACTTTGTGGTCTATAGTGCCCCCTACTTATATTCTAAAGAGATTTTTCCCTTTCCCAGAGTCCCCTTACAGTGTTTATGCTCTGGCCTTAGCCTTGGCAAGGAAAACCTACTCAGAGCACATCATCCAGTCCAGTTTCTTTTATGAATCTGAGAATGAGCAGTGGATCTGTGGATGGTAAATATTTTTCTTGAATTTGGTGTTTTCTCAAATATTCCAGTAAGCGATGGCGATGGCGCGATAGTAAGCTCATTGGACTATCACGCAGACAGTCTGGGTTCGATTCCTGGCTGGGTCACCAACAGTTTTTCAAATCGCCATCACCCTTTCGGCGGGCAATGGCAAACTCCCGAAAGTAAAATTGCCTACGAAAAAGCTTCTAAGGAGTGCCGTTCGGACTCGGCGATAGACCGTAGGCCCCACTCAGATGTAAATAAAATGACAACATGAGCAACACAAATGAGTGTCAAGAAGCTAGGCCATGGCCCAAACCGGGCTGTCAGCGCCACAGTGTTTTTTTTTTTGTTTTGGAGTTTCTGCAGAGACTTTCATCTGATATCCCTATCTTCCTTAGGTGATCCCTGATTTTGCAATGCCTCGTTAGGAAACCAGTTAGGATGCGTAGGTTATTTTTGATAAGACTGATACATGCTTTAAATCTTTTAAGATTGTAATCTCCTAAGAATCTATTGGCTTGTCTCAGACCTTTTCTCCTTTTCCAATTTCCTGAATTCTTCGCGTAGGGTGTGTTAGCCTATCCCTCAGAATGGTTCAGGTCCTATGAACGGTTCTGCTGTCCCTTTTCTCGCTAGAGAGTCCCCGCCTCGTTACCAATAATGCCCACATGGCCTGGTATACAGCAGACAGATAATCAATTTTTTTTTCTATCTTTTGTAGGCATTTGGATTTAATGACAAGCTTGCTAGCTATCTAACTATCTGACATTATTGCTATGTTAGAGTTTCTGTAATTCTTTTCGGAATTGATTCGAACGCATCTTTCTATGGTGCATACGAGTACTTCTGCTTAAAAGATGCTGGTACTCTTGCCCATGGATTCGTGGTGTTTCATTCTTGGCCCAGACACTCCTGCACCAGTTGCTTCATCAGTTCTTGAGCCGTCTGTATACCACTTTATCGTGTGGTTGCTCAGCCCATAGATAGTGGACTCATCGCTCCATTCTTTCTTGTTGCTGAGCTTCATTAAGAAATTCTTTTCAAAATCGTATTTCTAAATGCTGCCATCTCTTGGAATAGCCAAGGGTGGAAGTTTTCCGAGTAGTGCATCATATTCTTTCGAACTAATGCTTTGCCGCTTTCCATTTCCTTCTTTTGCTATTCTTAGAATGGTTTTATTCGCCGCCTTTGAGACAATGAGGTGTAGGGGAGCTAATTCCAATAGCACCTCCATTGCAGCAGTTGGGCTGCTTGATGCATAGGCGCGCCAGTCTTTGCACCTTGTTGAGAGATTCTCTCGTTGTGACAAGACTGGTTCGTTTTGCCCATGCTACTGCACCATAGGTATGTGATCATTGGTCTCACAATCGCTATGTACATCCATCGCAGAATGTTAATGGTACAGCCCCACGAATTTCCCGCTAGGCATAAGAGCACGGGTTGCTTTTCCAGCAGCTTCTTCAGTGTGGTCCTTCCAGAGCAGTTTGCTGTCTATATGTAGTCCTAGATACTTCACCTCATTGATCGGTATCAGTGTCGTGCCTGTCAACCGGATTTCTTTGAGTCTTTCAAGTTTTCTTATCTTTGTGAATGGCACTATCGTGGTCTTAGCCGGATTGATGTTAAGCCCGGCCTTGGGGCACCATTTCTGAGTTACTCTCAGAGCTTCTTGTATAATATCGCAGAGCGTTTCTTCGAACTAAGAGTATATAGTATAAATTAACGATCAAGTTGCACAGCTTTCAATATTCATATAATCTATTGATCATTAGTTGCAATGATGTATAAGCATTTTAACGGACCTTGATGGAACACAGTTCAATTTCCATAAACATCCTCCACAGACGAACAAGTTCGGCGGCCTCTGTATAGTCCGTGGCAGTCATGAATCGGTGGTGGGTATCGATTTGAAGTTCATGGGTTTACTCCAACGTCTGCCCTTGGGTTAATATTTGGTGGATGATGGATTTTCCTGGCCTAAAACCACACTGATATGGATCGATCAGGTTGTTGATGAACGGCTTCAGGCGTTTACACATCATAGCAGATAAGATCTAAAGAAGACTGATCCCTCTTTAGACACCCTTCTTGGGGATGCTGAGATTCGATTCGTCGGCCATACTTTCGTCCGCCAATATTTTAGGCATGAGTCAAACTAAATCATCCCGTACCGCATTGAAGAGCTCGGCAGTCAAGTCGTCCGGTATGTCAGATATGACTTTCTTCAGTTCATCCAGGTCGGCTGCACCGAATTGTTGGTCTATATCGTCCAGATTGAAAGATTCATTCTGCCATCGCTGTTATACAGTTTACAAAATGGGTGTTTCTAAATCCTCTGCATCGACTGCGACTCTTCTACGACGTTCTCTTGTTTTCCTCCTAAGGAGCCGCTGTTCGTCTCACTTCTTCTGCTCATTGAGCTCTAGTCCTTCCATGCAGAGCCGCTTTTTATGCATCTTGCTTAGATGCCTGTGATCGCCGGCAAACCGGATATTTCGTTGTGATGGTGGAGCGAAACCCAGCATACCAGTAGCGGCATATCTGATGGCTTTTTGGCAGTGTTGCCACTGGTTTTCGATGCATGATGCTGGATCTTTTAAGAGACTCAATCGGAAAATGTTTTGTCTTTGGGCTGTTCGGGATATCCGCAAACGTACCTTGGCTACATCAGGGTAGTGGTCCGAGTCGATGTTGGCTCCTCAGAACGTTCGTCAATCTGGTTGACGGTTGACTGTTTATTGATCAGGAGTTCTCCAAGGCTCCTTGTGAATATCGAGATGTGGGAACCGCGCGCTCGCTACGACATTCCTTTATCGGCGGTGGTGTTGTGCAGAGTATACCTTCCGACAGTACTACCAAAAATCCTCATCATATTGTCCTGCTTTAAGGCGCTCGTTCATGTGACGGAAACTAAAGACATTTTGCTTATGTCTGCGCTGCTTTCGCCATCGATAACAATCGCTGTAGTAGATGTCACAGTTTTCATCATCTGTTTGTCTGGCCCATCCCATCGTTTCCATTTCTGGATGCTTTGCAGGACATTCGTTAGTTGGTCGGCTGCGAGTGGTCTATTAAGGGATGTAAGGTCTACGTGCTTGTTCGTTATTCATTGTTTCTGATTCGTTTGCATGCGTTTTCAACAGTAGATCCGTCCATATCTTTTTCCATGCTCAGGCAGTTACAAAGGTGGCATAACCTCCGACTTTGAAACCTAGTTCCATTATACATACCCCAAGGACGAAGGTTCTTCTTTTTTTCAAAACTTTTACTAAGTCTCGAAAGGAATAATAATTTCATAATTTGTCTGAACTTCATCAACATGCCCATCTTGTACAGCTAAGAGCCTTTCTTTTCACCGTCTCAAAAGCAGGCTTAGATCCACGAAGAACGTACCTATAAATTCGTTTACGTCTTCCAATGAAGGAATTCCTGATACATCATTAACGTTCTTATAAAATATTTCAAAAAATTTTCTGCTCCCATAGCCTCTTCCTGAAAACACGGTGTACCATAGTGAAAGATGAACGCACAGGGAACAGGGAAAAGACACTTGAACCTAGTTTGAAATTGAAGTGAGTTTATTTTTTTAGTGCACATACACACACGAGGGGCTCTCAACCATTGAAGGGTTGGAATTGAATCCGATTACAAAGGTTCATTGTTCTAGAATCAGATCCACCCCGAACTTCAATGTAATCTAAGTGGGGAAATCTTGGAAGACTTGTAGGATTAAGATAAGCAAATGGACGCGATTCACTGGATAACTGGAAGTAGGTCGTTTGTTTCGGTTTCACTGCTGTAATTGAACCCAGAGTTGCTGTGCCTTGAGTGGAAATATTTTCTTTGCTTAAAGTTTTCCGCGCTAACAAAAACATGTTTCATAAAAATGTTCAAAATTAGTCATTCCATGCAACATATCGGAACCACAAAAGCGCTAATAAAATATCGAAACTAAGGCAACAGCTTTATGCAAGGAAATCTGACAGCCAGAAAATCAGAGTTCAAATTTGTTATTCTACCGAAATCTCGGCCAACTTTCACTGATAGAACAATTTCGTGATGTTGAACATTTTATTTGGTCTATACACATGTAGTCGTTATACGAGGAGCAGCAGAACCAGGGCGACGACCAGGACCAGGACCAGGACCAGGACCTGGACCAGAACGAAGGAAGAGGATGAGTAAATCCCTATTGTTCGCATCGGATTGTTGTAGAGGGAAGCCTTTTTGAGATAGAAACCATTTATCATGAACACAACGTTCCTTCTCGAGAGTTGCTCACATTTTGTGTTCCATTCATCAAACGTTGGATGTATAATGTTTTTGGTTTTTGTGTCGACAATATTCAACGGTTTTTTTGATTTTTGTTTGTTTTTTTTTTGTTCGTCTAGAATTTCCGTGCTTCCGATAGCAGGGCAATGGGTGAGTATTTCATGGATGCAAAGATGAATATGCATTCTCCGCATTTGAACGTCAAACTGTGGAAGCAATGCATTGGTTAGAAACGGAAGAGGGATGTGAAATAGCGAAAAGTCATTCTGTTATTGCATATTTTCCGGAAAATTGAAAGGGAACGACGGAGATGCTATTCAGAAAGGGGTTGGGTATATAGGAAGTACGCTTAAGGGCTGCGTTTGTCGATTGAGCTTATGGGCTATTCTTTTGCCATTGAATACACTAGGAGATAGCTCATGAATATAACATTACAAGGGGAGCTAATTCCTTTCAATATAATCGCATTCATTGAGATGCTTTAAGGAATGCTGTATTTTGTGTTAGATTTATGCTTTAAATGTTGTTTTAATGTACTTTGGGTTGGGATATCGGCAACGAAAGATATTTTGACGCACTATTGATCAATTGCATCGAGGCTTTCGATCTTAAAGTTCCTTTCATAACGGGTAAAGAGTTGCAATTTAGAGGATTTCGGAGTCCTCAGTGGAGTTGAGGTGGGAGTGATTATTGACAATGCATTTCATGTTGTATACCTAGATGGCTGAAAGCCAAGGATTTTTGCCATTGCAACATTTTTACTTGCACGTGATACACCCGGAAGGCGGTTCTAGGGTTTGTCTTCTAGTTCACAGCATCAAGCACTTGGATCTTAACAGCTAGTAAGTATGGAAATGGCATATCTTATTATTAATGCTCTTGCCTAGGAATAACAGGTTTTAAAAAGACAAACAGGAAAGCATGGGTGAAGTAGGGGAAAGTGGTAGAATAACTGGTGCTCCGACTATGGCAAATGGAACTAAGAAACCGCTCTTCGCTCACAATAAGGTAGCGATGGTCTACATGTTGAAGTATATAACCATATAACCAACTTTCATTTTTCTGCAAACTAAATAGTAAGATCAACCAGTATAATATGGACTTGGAACATTACTCTGTTGTAGTGAAGATATGCTTGGGGATACAATAAACAGTGCAAGACAAGTAAGGAAGTTTAAGGCCAAACTGCTTTAATCGTAGGAAATCGGCAAATCTTTTTCGATCAAATCTCTCTTAATCTCTTAAGAGGTCCTCTGCCGCCAGAACTAGTTTTTGAAAACGTGTGGCACATCTGCCGAAAGTCATCTAAAATTCCGCCTCTGAGATGCTTGATTTCACTGACCACAACGAAACTCCTAGTTTGATGAAGAATGCCGCAGACACAAGCCCGGAAGTGAAGCTCTTAAAGAAAACAATGTAACATCATAGCACAGTCATATCCGATGCAGAGGATTTGAAAACAGCCATTCTGTAGACTGTATAACGGCGTTGGCAGAATGAACCTTTCAATATGGACGATATAGACCAACTATTCGGTGCAGCCGACCTGGATGATGTGAAAAAAGTCATATCTGACAGACCGGACGACTTGACTGCCGAGCTCTTCAATGCGGTACGGGATGACTTAGTTTGACTGATGTCTAGATTATTGGCGGACAAACGAATGGCCGACGAATCGAACATCAGCATTGTGTGCCCGATCCTCAAGAACGGTGTCTCTCAGAACTCCGCCAACTACAGAGGGATCAGTCTTCTTAAGATCTTATCTGCTGTGGTGTGTTAAAGCCTGAAGCCGTTTGTCAACAATCTTATTGATCTAAGTTAGTGTTGCTTCATGCGAGGAAAGTCCATCATCCACCAAATATTAACCCTAGGGCAGATGTCGGAGTAAACCCATGCACTTTAAATCGATACCCATCACTGATTCATGGCCGCGCATAACAGCATCTATAGACATGAGCTATACAGAGCCCGCCGAACTTATCCGTCCGTGGAGGATGACTGAACGCTGCTCCATCAAGGTCGGTAAAGATCTTACCTAGACGTTTGCTGTCAAAAAACGACAAGGCGATGAGTTTTCATGCGATTTCTTCAACATCATAGAAACTTACGAGCAAACACAAGAGGCACAATCTTTCAAAAGTCCGTCCAAATACTCCCATTCGACGAAGAAAATAGCTTGACGTCAGTGGAGTTTTCGGCAGCATTGAGACAGAAGCGGCGAAAATGGGTTTAATGGTCAACGAGGGCAAGACCAAGTATATGCTGCCAAGCAAAAAGGACGCTCAACACCGAAATCTTGGACAGAACGTCACCTTCCACAAATATAACTTCAAGGTAGTTAAGGACTTTGTTATCCTAGGTTCCGCTATCAATTCAGACAACGACACCAGCGCTGAGATCAAAAGAAGAATAACTCTTGCCAATCGCAAGATGGGAAAAGAAGTCAAAGCCATCTCAAACAATAAAATACCTTAATAATCCCAGTCCTGCTCTATGGCGCAGAGGTATGGACATTATCAAAAATAGATGAGGGTGCTCTTGGTTACTTTGAGAGAAAAATTTTTCGAGTGATTTTCCGTCTCGTACGCATTGATGGTGAGTTAACTGTACATCGACCCAGTCAGAAGAGTGAAGATCCAACAATTTAGATGATGGTTATGTAGAGCAGGTATATAGTACACCAATGTTCCGGTCTAAAAAGTGTTGGAATCCATTCCCGGGATACAGCGCAGCAAAGAAAGCCCGAAAATCAGGTGGCGCACGCAAGTGAAAGGTCAACTTAGCATGCAAAACTGGAGGTACCTAGCAAAAGATCAAGCTGGCTGGAGACACTTGTTTACTGAGGCCCAGGTTCACCCCTGCCTGTAGCGCCACCTAAGTAGTAAGTACATAAGATCCACCACTTTCAGTCGTTAACTTATTCTCGCTTTTGCTTCTTTCACCCAAAGGAAAACTGGCTTTTGGATCTAGTGACTTATCAAAAGAATTGACTTGCTGTTTTCTCTAAATTTGCCATCCTTTGATTTTCCATTTTTCTTGTTGAAGGAATTTAAATCGTACACCCTTTTGTATTGATTGCAAGTTCAATGAAGATACCTTTTTAGCTTTGCGATCCCATTTCCTATGTTTATGTTTAGGAACGTGCATGAATACCTCCTTTCCAAACACCTGAAGTTGTCGTATCTAAAGAACTTGCACACCAGGCGGTATTAACTGCTTTTGGTCAAAATTTTGTAAGCAAGTTAGCCCCACAAAGTATCGTTCGAGCCGCTTCAATGATTTTGTGGTTTTCTCGCTCAGCACTCCCATTTTTCCTGGGTTATGCGGCACCGTAGTTTCATGACGAAAATTGTTCTCAACTTGAGTGAGAGTGTTGACTAAATTCGATTATACTCACATAGCGTAATATGTAGGAACCAGCACGAGCTCTTTCAAAATGCAATTTATTTTAGTTACTAATCCTCTCAAGTTTGGCAGTGAAGCTTTCTCATAAAAAGGCGACTTTGTATCCATCAGATTGAAGGTGGATAGGTAATAGTAATTTTACATAAGCATTCCATAATGCCTTCATGATTAGGATTAGGGTGAGAAGCTGCGCAATTGCAGTCTTTTCTGCAAGTTGAAAGTCATGTAAGACATAAGTTGTGCTAATCGAGTCAAATTGAGATGAAAGCATCTGCTTTAATACGGACGTAGCTGCCTTTGCCTTGCTCAGAACTTTTCATGCAAGTTCTTCGTCTCTGTTTTAAGGGGTATTCAACTGTCAAGGATAAAGGAGAGCGTTTTACTATCTTTTACGGCTAACGGATGTCCTTTTCCGCAAACATTTCTGAAGCAAGTCAGTTCACATTTTCTTGTATTTATACTAAGTCGCCAGAATAGGAAACTAAAGTGGGTATGTAGTTTCAAATTTTATTTAGAGCAACATGGTGTCGTCAGCATACAAAATAGCTCCTGGGTCGTTCGCAATAGGATCGTTGAATGGAAAATCTTGAAGGAATATATTGAACAGCTTAGGTCGAAGTATAGATCCTTGGGGAACACCCGAAGGGACAGAAAATTCGTCAGATACTTCTAAACTGGATGGATGGCAACGATTAGTATAAGGCCTCGTAGAAGTAGCATCTTCCGACAGGTGCTGGTTCCTTAAATGACGAGAATGAGCCTCTGCAGCCGAACATCTTGCAGCTCTGCTAATAAGTCCTACTTCACGCCTCCTCGTGGCGCCATCTGGGAATCTCACTAGAGGTTGCGAAGTGAAGGGGGCAAATGGCGAGTTTCCTGCGCCATTAACCAGGATTAGTGTCGGAAAAACAAAACAAGACCTTATCCGGGCTACTCCGACATATTTGGAGCTCAGGCCGGAAAGGATTTCCAGGACTTAGTCAGGGTCTTGGAAAAGAGATGGTGGCGGACGAGCCCTATAAGGGCCAACGGCAGCGCTTACTGGCTTCGGTGTAACCGACCCCTCGTCCTAGGGGCACTCAAAATGGAACTGGTCCTCCAGGTTGGGGGTTGTACCGCCGGGGTAACTGCCCGGCCATTTTAAAAAAAATTAAGTTACGAATCATCAACAAGCCTCGGATATGGACGGATCTACTGTTGACAACCCGCGCAAACGATTTAAGGACAATGAGCTTCGTATAAGCACGTGGAATGTTAGGTCTCTAACGTGAAGCAGCCGAAAAACAAGCGGAGGCCCTGGACTGCTGCAAAGCAGACATAACCGCCATCCAAGAAACGCGATGGGATGGGCCGGACAAAAACAAGATGAAAAACTGCGACATCTACTACGGCAATTGCTATCGACGGCATAAGCAGCGCCTATTTGGATGCGGATTTGTTGTCGGAGGCAGACTAAGACGAGAAATCCTCAGCTTCCGGCATGTGAGCGAGCGCCTCGTAGCAATCCGCATCAAGGCTAAATTCGCCAACATAAGCTTTATATGCGCGCATGCCCCCACAGAGGAGAAAGATGACGACACCATGGATGCCTTCTACGAGCTCCTCAACAAGACCTACCAGCAATGCCCTAGCTGTGACATTAAAACTGTCCTCGGTGATTTCAATGCAAAGCTAGGAAGAGAGGGTATCTTTGGTGGAACAATCGGAAAATATAGCCTGCACAACACCACCTCCGATAACGGATTCAGGCTAATCGACTTTGCGGCGGGGCGAAACATTGTCATGGCTAGCACGCGGTTCCCACATCTCGACATCTTCAAGGGGACTTGAAGAACTCCTAATCAATCAACAGTCAACCAGATTGATCACATTGCGATCGACGCAAGACACTCCTCCAGCATTATGGATGTCCGTACGTTCCGAGGAGCCAACATCGACTCGGACCATTACCTTGTTGTAGCCAAGGTACGGTTGCGGATATCCCAAACTACGCCAAGACAAGCTAATGCTGTGAGGAAATTCGACGTCAGACGGCTACAATCGCAAGAGATCGCCAAGTCCTTTTCCGATCGAGTGTCTCTTAATCTCTTAAGAGGTCCAATGCCGCCAGCATCAAGCATCGAAGACCATTGGAAACACTGCCAAAACGCCATCAGAGATGCCGCTTCTGATGTGCTGGGTTTCACTCGTCCACCACAACGAAACCCCTGGTTCGATGATGAATGCCGGCAAGCACATGCAGCTAAGCAAGATGCATATAACGCGGCGCTGCTTAGAAAGACCAGAGCTGCTCATGAGCTCTATGAGCGGAAGAGGAGAGACGAGCACCGGCTTCTCAGAAGGAAGAAGAAAGAGCATGAGAAGCGCGCGATGTAGGAAATTGAGAGATGCTACTCCAGGAATGAGGTTCGGAAGTTTTACCAAAAGGTAAAAATAACATGCCGCGGAAACAAACCCTGAACCGAAGGCTGTAGAGATGAACAAGGGAACATCGTAGTTGAATCGCAGTCGATGCTGAGGATTTGGAAAGATCATTTCTGCAGACTGTATAACGGCGATGACGGACCAAATACCGCTGTCAGACAGAATCAACCTTTCAACCTGGACGATGATGACTAACAATTCCGTCCACCCGACCTGGATGAAGTGAAGATAGCCATATCGAAGCTTAAGTCCAACAAAGCTGCTGGAGCGGATGGCATGACTGCCGAGCTCTTCAAAGCGGCAGGCGATGACTTGGTAAGGAGCATACACCAACTCATCTGTAAAATTTGGTCGGACGAAAGTATGCCCGATGAATGGAACATCAGCATTGTTTGTCCGATTCTCAAGAAAGGAGACCCTCTGAACTGCGCCAACTGCAGATGCATCAGTCTCCTTAACATCGCATATAAGATCTTATCCGCCGTATTGTGTGAACGCCTGAAGCCGTTCGTCAACAACCTGATAGGTCCATATCAGTGTGGCTTCAGGCCAGGAAAGTCCACCATCGACCAGATATTCACACTACGGCAGATCTTGAAGAAGACCCATGAGCTTCAGATCGATACCCACCACCTATTCATCGATTTTAAGTCCGCGTATGACGGCATCTATAGAGACGAGCTATATAGAGCAATGTCTAGTTTTGGCATCCCTGCCAAACTCGTCCGTCTGTGCAGGATGACGATGGAGAATGCACGCTACTCCATCAAGGTCGGTAAAGATCTCACCGAGACCTTTGATGTCCAGAAAGGATTTAGACAAGGCGATGCGCTGTCATGCGATTTTTTCAACATCGTACTTCAAAGAATAGTGCAAAACTTTCAAAAGTCCGTCCAACTACTCGCATACGCCGACGATATTGACATAATCGGGAGAAAGCAGCGTGATGTCAGTGGCGCTTTCGCGAGTATTGAGACGGAAGCGGCGAAAATGGGTTTAGCGGTCAATGAGGGCAAGACCAAGTATACGCTGTCAAGCAAAAAGGACAACCAACACCGACGTCTAGGACAGAACGTCACCCTCGACAGATATAACTTTGAGGTAGTTAAGGACTTTGTCTACCTATTTATAGCGGAGCATAAATACAGACAACGACACCAGCGCTGAGATCAAGCGAAGAATAACTCTTGCCAACCGCTGTTTCTTTGATATAAGAAGGCAATTAAGTAGCAAAGCCCTCTCTCGGACAACAAAAGTCACCCTTTATAAGACTTTAGTAATCCCGGTCCTGCTCTATGGCGCAGAGGCATGGACATTATCAAAAATGGATGAGGGTGTTCTTGGTTGCTTCGAGAGAAAAATTCTTCGGGCGATCTTCGGTCCCGTCTGCACTGACGGTAAGTGGAGGAGGGAATACAACTACGAACTGTATGGACTGTACAATGACATGGACAAAGAGTGAAGATCCAAAGAATGAGATGGCTTGGTCATGTAGAGCGCATGGACACCAATGCTCCGGTCCGAAAAGTCTTCGAATCCGCCCCCGAGGGACAGCGCAGTAGAGGAAGGCCAAGACTCAGGTGGCGCACGCAAGTGGAAGAGGACCTCAGCCAACTTAGCGTGCGAAACTGGAGGCAGCTAGCCAGGGATCGAGCTGGCTGGAGAAGCTTGTTGACTGAGGCCCAGGTCCACCCCGGGCTATAGCGCCACCTAAAGTAAGTAACTTCTAAACTAATAGATATGCAGGCGCTTCTAGAACGTAGGAAGCTAGCAACCATTCGAGTGATAGGAACGGGAAAGTTACTGTTAAGTAACTTGAAAATCATTCCAAATAGAATCAAAAGCCGCCTGCAAGTCTATGTCCAATGCAATAGTATATTTTGTTGCCTCATGCACTATCTTGTTGCATAGAACCATAGAGGCATGTTCCGTCGAATGCCCCTTTCTGAAACCAAACTGATTATTTAGTATAACACTTTTATCCTCGCGAAAGCTATCTACGGTTTCCGCTAGAACTCGCTCAGATAATTTTATAATTTTCCAACATTGGAGAGCAATGAAACAGGGCGGAATTGTTTTACATCCCCTTTCCTTTGCTTTTTTTCATAGGTAAAATGGTTACCGTTTTACAGACTGTAGAAAAATAACCATAGGGTGAAAGGTGACCTCTTCAAAATACTCCTCCGAAGCGTCGACGATTTCCTTGCGTGAGCTGAATTTTTTATTGATGAGCCATCTTTTGAGGTTTGGGAAGAGATAATAGTCCGAGGGAGCCAAATCGGGCGAATACGGTGGATGTGACAGCAATTGGAGCCGTAAGTCATTGATTTTAGCCGTGGTTGCGATGCTCTTATGCGCCGGCGCATTGTCTTGCAAAAATAAAATTTTTTTTCGCTTTTTCGCAAGGCGATTTCTGCCTTCGCTCCAATAATGCACAGTAATGCTCGCTGTTGGTGGTTTTTCCTTTTTCGAGGTAGTCCACGAAGAGTATGCCATGACAATTCCAGAAAACCGACGCCATAACCTCTCCGACCCATTGAGCCTCCCTCGGCCGCTTCGAAGCACTCGTGCCGGCTTCAGTCCATTGCCGGGCACTCATTCTGTTCTCTGGTATGTAATAGCGGATCCAGCTTTCATCAACGGTTACCGATCGACGCCAAAAGTCCACCCGATTCCGCATCAGCAAGTCCAAATACTTTTTCGAAGTGCTCTCGCGTTCGAGTTTTTGGTCAGAATATTGCCCAAAATATGGCGTGTGCGTTCAGTACGAGTACTTATCTTTGTGGTATCACTTTCCGGTCAGCCAACACCATTTCATGTATTTTTTTGACATTGTCCTCTGTAACCGCATCGGAGGGCCTGCCGCTGCGGACTTGATCGGTAGTAGAGTTGCGGCCACTACGAAACTCTCGAAACCAATATTGGACGGTGTAATCTGACGGAGCATTAGCCCCATAATATTTATCCAACTTTTCTTTTGTTTCCTTCGCCATTTTGCCTCTCAACAAATAATGTTTTATGAGAGAACGAAAATCGTTTTTGTCCTAACTCAACACGTCAACAACAATCAGCTGTCAAAAAAAAACTAAAGACAGTATCGCACTGAAATTTGGCATGTCTGCGTAAATATGAACGGACTTCAAGGCACCATAACCTTTTTTGCAGTAGCAGCGCATTCTGGCGATCAAGGAGGTTACTTTTCATCCCACCTAGTATATGGCCGGAAGTGTAATATGTAATGAATGGGGACATTTTCGCAGCACAAAATTTGATCTGGACCATGTGTCCTTTTGTTATTGATATTAATTCTATATAGGTTGATTTTATTTGGCGAGGTTATAGGAGGGAATAACCAGCTTAGCATCGTGTTATTTATTAGGGGAGTACGATGTCAGATAAGAGTTTTCTTGAGAGGTTTTAAAATCGTTGACTGTTTGAAGAAGGTGTTTTCTCCAGATATACATATTTTTGAATATATTTCTTTTAAAGTGTTGTTTAGACTCAATATCAATTTGATCTTGACCGTTATAATAAAGAACATCTTTAACCATATCAGTTTCAAAATTCTTCCTTCCAGTTACCCGATCGATTTCCTCAAAGGATTGCGAGAAAGGTATTATTTTCTGCAAACGATTCCTGAAGCGCCAGAATGCGCTGCTACTGCAAAAAAGGTTATGGTGCCTTGAAGTCCGTTCATATTTAGGCAGACATGCCAAGATATTGTCTTTAGTTTTGTTTTGACAGCTGATTGTTGTTGACGTGTATGGCATCATGTTGAGTATGGACAAAAACGATTTTCGTTCTCTCATAAAACATTATTTTTTGAGAGGCAAAACGGCGAAGGAAACAAAAGAAAAGTTGGATAAATATTATGGGGCTAATGCTCTGTCAGATAACACCGTCAAGTATTGGTTTAGAGAGTTTCTTGGTGGCCGCAACTCCACTACCGATCAAGTCTGTAGCGGAAGGCCCTCCGATGCGGTTACAGAGGACAATGTCAAAAAAAATACATGAAATGGTGTTGGGTGACCGGAAAGTGAAGGTGCGCGAGCTAGCAGATACCACAAAGATTAGTACTGAGCGCACACGCCATATTATGGGCAATATTCTGCATATGAAAAAGTTATCCTGCCGCTGGGTGCCGCGCATGCTCACTCCTGTCCAAAAACACGAACGCGAGAGCACTTCGAAATAGTGTTTGGACTTGCTGATGCGGAATCGGGCAGACTTTTGGCATCGATTGGTAACTGTTGATGAAACCTGGATCCATTATTATACACCAGAGAACAGAATGAGTGCCGGCACGAGTGCTCCGAAGCGGCCAATGGGTCGGAAAGGTTATGGCGTCGGTTTTCTGGAATTGTCATGGCATACTCTTCGTGGTTTACCTCGAAAAAGGAAAAACCATCAACAGCGAGTATTACTGTGCATTATTGGAGCGATAATCACTGCAAAACGGCCTCACATGAAGCGAAAAAAAATTTTAGTTTTTGCAAGACAATGCGCCGGCGCATAAGAGCATCGCAACCACGGCTAAAATCAATGACTTACGGCTCAAATTGCTGTCGCATCCACCGTATTCCCCCGATTTGGCTCCCTCGGACTATTATCTCTTCCCAAACCTCAAAAGATGGCTCATCAATAAAACATTCTGCTCACGCGAGGAAGTCATCGACGCCACGGAGAAGTATTTTGCAGACCTTCCGGAAAATTACTTTTCGGACGGAATCAAGGAGTTGGAAAATCGCTGGAATAAGTGTATCAAGCTAAAAGGGGACTGAGTTGAATAAAACAAAAAAAAACATTTAAAAAACTTTTTTTTTTCATTTCCAATGAGGTTACTTTCCACCCCACCTAGTATTTTCACTCTTTCATTTATTTTCTTACTTAAGCGTTGAATCATGGAATTGAGTTCCACACATTCCCGATTTATCATATTAAAATGACGGTGATAAATTCTTTTGAGTTTTTGGAGCCAAATTAATCGAATTTTCATAAGTTTGCTATTGTAGTTTGCCCTCAATTCGGAACCCGTATTGAGGGCACAGATTCCACCCTTGCTAAGAGCCAAGGCAATTTACAATGTGACGAAGAGGCGTATGCCCGATACTTGTAGCTTTGATTCTTTGAGCCTAACTGTCTGTTGCTGTCCTCGTTGCCACCAAGCGAACACCGTATGCCTCTTGTGATTCGTTTTTCACTTTAACAGGGACTCCGATTCACTTTTCTACGTGCTCATTTAACCCTGGAACTTCCATACGCAGTAATGATCGGATTTTGGATTTTTCCAACTTTTCAATCTTGCAACTTCACCGTCCTTTAAAAAAAAAAACTTTATAGACTTTAACTCTAATTTGTAGCATAGAAGCGGCCCATAACCTGTGGAAAAACTTATTGAGAAAATCAAAGGACCAACAATTATGATTTACTTTTTTTAATTTTTATTTGTTATATAACAAATTTTTTATCAAAAAAAATAATAAAAATATTAAAAACTATCTGTATAATTTAAAGGATCCACGACATTATATCCGTGCGGCCACAATATCGTCCTCGACTTGTTTGAGTATATTTTTGAATTGTTCCTCATTCTCTCCAAATCACTCACATCCTGGATAGTACTTTTTTATAAAATCAATATTCGAAGCATGCATAGAAATATATATATATTTTTTTTAAAATTAAAAACACCTTGTATCAAAGGATTCAACAAAACAAAAACAACAACAAAAAAACAGATAATTCTAACAACAACTTAACGGAAAAACAGGACTTTACTATTGTTCTTTCTCAGCTGGAACTTCCCAGTAGATTTCATCTAAATGATGTTGCTCCTTATCCAATTTCTTCATACCCACAACCTTCAAGAAGAGTCCTACAACAAAAGGGAGAGGGAGACCATAACAAACATTTGACCTCGACAATACGTGACATAAATACGTATGAATAAACACTTACCTGCAATAATACCACCGACAATGGCTATTAATAAAGTAAGGACAATTCCAAATAGCTGATAGCCACCTTGTCCCATTGCGGTCCTGTCATAGCCCTGGAACAATCATCCTCGGTAATTTCCACAAATGTTCTTTGATTAGAGAAACGTTTTCAACATACCCCAAGTATTTGAGTGGAATTTCCACTCGGATTAGCACCCATAGCTGGGAATATCTTCACCAAGGAGTCCTTGTAAGTGTCCTTTGTCACCAGGCATGCATAGATGGCTGAAGCAATTGCCGATACAAGTGCCGGCATACCGTGTAAATTATGCACTCCACATGTATCGTGTATCCGTAGCTTTGCTGTGAATATTGGCTGCAACAGAAAATTACAAAAAAACAGGACATTCAACGAGAGAGTACGATTTGGATTTATTTTTTACAATCAGTATTTAATGAGAGAGCCCACGTGTTCAATAGATCATTAGCTTTCAATTCATTGACGCTTAACACCTTAAATGAGAAGACCTGGGGAAAACCCCAGCAAGGACTCTTCTTACAGTAGGTACCTACATGATGCCCTGAAACTCAAACACTGTCACGTATCTACGAGTATAAGAACCTGTACAGACTTTCAAAAAAAAAAATAAAAAATAGGAAAACAGAAGGAGCAATCCCCTTGGCAGTACTCAGCTTAGCCATATCCTTGCAGGTCCTTTGAGGTACAAACAGACACAGTTCACATCGGCAGTATGGGTTCATTTGGGGAGCAATTTGGAATCTCAAATTAAATAAATGTTTCATGTAATTTCTATCTGAATCAGTTGTTGAGGCGTTCCTTGCCTGACTTAAGTGTATGGCTTGTCTATATTGGCGGAACGGAGTGTGCACAAATATCCTTAAAACTACGTCTCTACGTCTTTCTGTGTATAGGTGCTCATATATAATGCAAAATTTATGACTGTAGATGGCAACAGGGTTTTGCGTTGTGATTATGGTGTAGACATGGTGGCTAAGGATCTTCTGATGCTGCCTCTCATTCATGTCCTTATGAAGTTTTCTCTCTACCTCTCCCTTTCTTTCTGACAATTTCTCTTTCTACTCATGAAGGAACGGCGATAATTTTGAATAATAGATAAATCCTGATGTTTCAAAATGCAAATTCGTCTCACAGGATGTACCACCGTCGTCGTCATCCTCGTCGTCGACTTGGCTAAGGGTGATTACTTGTAGTAGTACGATGTAGATGACGGGCATGTGTGTAGTTAAAAGTATAAGCATATGTGTGGTGTACTTATGCTCGTACTCGTATTAGTATGCCAAAAAGTGTAAGGGGATACGGTGGTAGACGACACTTCTTACCAATATCCCCCGCCCCGATTACGAACACTTTAGAAGCTCATTTCTTTTATGTGGCTGAGTGAATACTCGTAGTAGGATGTTAGATATCCTGTGTAGAGCAAGGGAAATTAATGCGGAGATTTGCATATGTACGAGCACTTCGTACGAAGGGTAAATTGTCAATATTCTGACGTAATACAGATGTTTAGCATATTGATGCTGCTAAAACATATACTCGTACATAATCTCGGCGAATAGAGGCGAAGAGGGTTTGCAAAATTTAGTTAATTCATTGAGAGATGAATTTTGAAGTTGAGCCTGGATAAGGAATTCTGCATAGAAGAACTTATACCAGACTATTGCAGAATGAGATGAGAAATAGTGACTGAACTGGGAGGACTGGAAAACCTACAAAGGCTAAGCTCGAATAGGTACCACTCATAAGAAAAGACCATAAAGACTGTCAACATAAGTTAGTCGAATCTGGAAGGACACAGGGTATCCAAGGCTCTATGGCCACTTCTCGATGGGAAAATATCCAGAAAGCTTATTAAACTGAACAGGGATAAGCTTGGGACATTAATAGGAATCTTGACAGGTCATTCTTTCCAGATGAAACATTTGTAGATTCTGCGGCGAGGTTTTTGCCAATTGAAGTTCAATTCAACTGGTCCCACAGGGACCACGATGGCCCGTTTTGGTGCCTAGTGTTGTGTCCTGTTTAACCTAACCTAAGTTCGATAACAGTCTGTTGGAATTTTAAGACCATTTTGGAAATAGAGGCTGCGATGCTTTTATCCAGAATACTTAGTCTTGCCTCTTAGCCAGCATGTAAATGACTTAACTCTATCCAGCAGGTACGTTAAGGATATTATAGACTATGGGAGGTTTCCATGTCGGACATCGAAATCCGCATCGGAAGCGAGGTGTTGACCATGTTGAAGAAGAGGTTTCCGCTAAAAATGAACATGACACGTTTTCAGGATGAGATCGTCGAGTCTGTCAATGCTCCCCTCAACTCAGAACAAAACAAATCCTAAAGAAACTTTTTCAGAATCTAAGTGTTAACCTTACAAAGTGCTAGTGTTCAACTAGTAAGCAATCGTGTAGATCGCTCTTTCTATTGTGGAACACTGATTTGCAGCGTTCATAAAAGAGCCTTAGAAACTCATTCAAATTTCGAAGAGTGTCTCTTGTAAGGAGTTTTGCTAATACCGGGAGACTCAGAAAATCTGAGGTTTAAAGACCAGCTGATGGTAACTCTTAAGAGAAGCATAACTGCTATCAGGGCACAGGATTGCATTCCGAGTCCCTCGTGAGTAGTCTTAACACTTCAGACCCTTAAGTCTGACTTCTTTCATGCTAAACATTATCGGGGTGGCGTTTTATATGAATGCCAATGTGGTGGATTCTGCGAAAGTGCGCTCCAAAGTCTAGTGGACAGAGAAAAAGCTAAGCATCTGAGTGCCATTCTGACTAAGTTATTGAAACTAAACATGTTACGTCGAGGGCCCCTACGGCGCTGTCTCGTCTATTGGAAATACGAGTAGATAGTTGGCTTATCTCCAATGAGAATTTTATGAATTTATACTGTTTTAATAATACCAATTATAACCTGCTGGTTTTTCCGAACTTCAAATAGGGATTTGGATCGGGGACTTTCCGATAAAGGCCTGATGCTACTTCAGATGCACTGATGAATCTCTCTCCCCTTAATATTCATATCATGAGCTGCACTCAAGCCCATCTTCCGTTTAAAAAGTGCAATGCGCACTGGGGCTTTGATGACCTTGGGCGCCGACTATCTTTTGGCACAGGTCCTATGTTCATACCGTTTGATGCAATGACACCAGCAAAAAATAGGAAATCAACTTTCGTGCTTGGTTTTGGCCAAAATCTAATCTCTTAGAAGTCAACGAGCTTCCTGCTGTACCTCAGCAGGTTGCTTATTGGCATCTTCACTCCGCACTTCACTTTTGCCAAGCACCTTTGCCCACTTTGCTGGGCACAAGTAATACAACATCCTGCGAAGCTTGCTGTGTACTGTGCTGACGACATAGGGGAGCACTACTCGGCATTGACGTGCATCTCGGTACCGTAGGTACTTTGTAATTGAAACGTTTACGCAACTTTCTTCGGAAGAGTAAAAGAAACATAGAATGAGTTCAATGAATTAGTCTTTGTCTGCGTGCTTGACGTTCGTACTCTGAGATTCCGGCTCTGCAGGATACCCTAAAGAAAGTTTTTAGTTTTTTTTTTTTTTTTACAGTGTTGTACGAAATTTGCAATATAACGTCTGAGTCACGATCTTTAAAAAGTTCTTTGCCCATACGGAAAGCGCAGATATAAGCAGCGTCTAAGGCATTTGCAGAATTTACAAAGAAGGGTTTGGTGGTAAACTAATCATCATCGCTATCATCGCGAAGGGACACTCAACGACTGGACTAACAACGATGGTGAATGCTATAGGGGACTGAAACAGTGCTTATTCGGAAGGTGATTTGCAATATTCAGCTGCCTTATAAAAGAAGTCTTTAGGCTTTGGATATTCCGCGTTAAGGCTAAATTCGCTAACATAAGCATGATATGCGTTCATGTCCCAACAAAAAACAAGAACGTCACCACCAAAATATATGTTCTATGAGCTTCGCGACAAGACATTTGAGCAATGTCCGAAGTATGAAGTTACAAGATACGAATGTAGCTCGGGAGCGCCACAGAAAGGAAGAATTAAAGAGAAGATAAGTAGAAAGGCCTTAATCTCAAGAAGGCACTAGATTTTTTGCCGAACGCGTATCCTAAAATCTTTAAACTACCCCTATGCCACCAATATCAAGTGTCGGAGACAATTCGCAACGCTGCCAACGTACTGAGTTTCACACAACCATTACAAAGATCTTCCTGGTTTGATGAAGAATTATGTACGAGTAGTTTAAGATGGGAAGAATCTTGGCTCCTTCTTCAGAAGAAGGTAAAGTATAAGAAACGCGTGATCGAAGAGATTGGGAGTTTGCACTTTAGTAATAACGTACTGAAGTTTAACAGGTGAAAAGAATCTGTTAAGGTAGGAACCCCTACACAGAAGTCCGTAGAAATGGAAATTTTGTTTAACACTACAGTAACAGACGTTCTTCGACAGACTGTAGATTGATAACATCTTGCCGTTATGCATAACAGACTACCCAACTTCGAAAAAGATTGCCATGGTCCATCTGACCAAAGTAGGAATATCTAACATGAAATCCAACAAAGCAGCTGGAACTGATGGCTTACCGAACCAGGTATTCAAATCTGCTGGAAATGACTTGGTGGACAGCATATACCAACTGGTTCCTCAAAAATGCTGAGAGGAGTGTAGTGTTTCTGACCAGGAAAGTCAATAAGCATCCAAATACTTAAACTCAGGTAGATCCTGCCAAAAATCCAAGCTATATAGAACAATGTAAAGTTTTGTAATCCCTGCCAAGCCTGTCCGTCTTTGCAGAATGACAATTGAGAAAGCTCGCTTTTAGACCAGGTGATCCGGTGTATCAGAATCAGAAATGTTGAGACCTCACAAACGAATACTGGAGGCACAAACACATAGGAGAACACAACGGGTTGTTACCGGTGTGTTCGTTAGAATTGAAACAAGAGCTGGCGAATTAGAACAAAACCAAGTATAGGAATGCTGTCATCAAGACAGCTTTAATTTTGAGGAATTAGGGACTTTATCTACCTTCGCTCTTCTATAAACTCTGCCACCAACACTTTAGCAGAAATAAATCGAAGAATCACTCCTTTCAATCGCACTTTCCTTGGGCTAAAAAGGCCTCATTTTAAAAAGGTAAGGAGGCTATGTACGAGGGCGGGTCAATAAGTCCGTGACTTTTTGAATTTCTGACCTCTTTACTGAAACAGCAACACTGCTCCTGTCAACAGGCATCTGTCAGTTGACTCCTGTCAAAGTTAAACTTGCTGCGTCAGTTAGTTTGTGTTTGACAGCTATTTTTATCAGACTACTCACTAATTTGAGGAGAAAATGGAAAAAAGTGAATTTCGTGTGCTTATTAAGCATTATTTCTTGCGAAAAAAAACCATTACCGAGACCAAGGCTAAGCTTGATAAATACTATGGGGACTCTGCACCATCGATTTCAATGGTAAAAAAGTGGTTTACTGAATTTCGTTGTGGCCGTACAAGCACTGAAGATGCCGAACGTCCTGGACGCCCAGTTGAGGTCTCTACACCCGAAACAATCGAAAAAATTCACGATATGGTGTTGGCCGACCGAAGATTGAAAGTGCGAGAGATTATGGAAGCCGTAGGGATCTCGCATGGCTCAGTGGTTTCACTTGGGCATGAGAAAGCTTTCCGCAAGATGGGTGCCGCGTTTGCTCACAGTCGACCACAAACGCAATCGTGTAACAACTTCACAGGAAGGTTTGGCGTTGTTTAATCGCAATATGGAGGAGTTTTTGCGCCGTTTTGTAACCGTGGACGAAACATGGATCCATCACAACACACCAGAGAACAAACAACAGTCAAAACAGTGGGTTTCTAAGGGTGAATCGGCGCCAAAGAAGGCCAAGGTGGGTTTGTCAGCCAATAAAGTTATGGCGACTGTTTTTTGGGATGCACGCGGGATAATCCACATTGACTACCTTCAAAAGGGAAGAACAATCAATGGGGAATATTATGCCAACTTATTGGACCGATTCAATGACGATTTGGAAAAAAAACGACCTCATTTGGCCAAGAAAAAAGTTCTTTTCCACCAAGACAATGCAAGGGTGCACACATGTGCAGTTGCCATGGCAAAAATCCATGAATTGGGCTATGAATTGCTCCCTCATCCACCCTATTCTCCAGATTTGGCTGCGAGCGACTACTACTTGTTCCCAAATCTGAAGAAATGGCTTGGTGGAAAAAGATTTGACTCCAATGATGAAGTCATCTCGCAAACAAAGGCCTATTTTGAGGACCTCGACAAATCATTTTTTTTGGAAGGGATAAAAAAAATTGGAGAAGCGTTGGACAAAGTGTATAGAGCTCAAGGGAGACTACGTTGAAAAATAAAATTATTTTTTTATCAAAAAATCTGTGTTTTAATCCAAAAGTCACGGACTTATTGACCCGCCCTCGTACATATAATGTCTTGATCAGTCAGACTCCATCGAAAGCGGATTAATAGGTTTGTCCTCAATCATTTCCGGGGATAAATAGTTTGACAGGCTTTGGAAGGGAAGATTCAACGACGAATCTACGACGAAAACTGAAATGACTATAACACTTGAAATTACTAAGTCATGTAGAGCGGATGGACACCAATGATTCGGCCCGTAGGGTCTTCGTACCTATCCCAGAGGAGGACTTCACCTTGTGTGGGGTACATGTAACGGGTGTTTTTTTTAGACGCAAAAAACTCTAAATTGGCAACACTGATTTCTGTGACAGCCGTTTTGACAGTTCTTGGTTGTTTTGAGGTTAGATTGATTTGATAATTCACCATAAATAGACTTACTATATGCCGGAGTAACGTTTGCAAATTGCTTATGGTGCTCATAATCGTCCATCAGAGCAATTAATTCTAGAAACTATAGATCGTTTTCGCAATACGTTTACTCTAAACGAGCGATTGATGGTGTGCAGCAACAATTAAACTTGTGTCCATCCCTTTTATGGAAAATTTTGCGCAAATGTATTGGTCTACGTTCCTACAATATTCAATTTGTACAGTAATTGAAGTCACAGGATCATCGTTCGCGCAATACATTTGGGAAATGTACCGAAGGAAACATTAGTTTTGATCCAATAAACATTGTCGCCATTGTTGAAATGTCATTACATCCAGAAAAAGGCATAGTTTGGTGCAGTTTATGGGCCATTGGTCCATATGAATCCAAAAATGGTCATGGTCAGAACGTTACAGTCAAGGTGAGCGATACAGAAGCATGAGAACTAACTTTTTTCGTGCCTCAATTGGAAGGTTTTAATTTTCTCAAAATGTGGGTTCAGCAGGATGACACACATGCCACATGCCACTTAGCTCGGGACATAATTTAAAGGATAAACTTCATGAAATGGACCTGATAACTGGCTACCTCGTTCGTGCGATTTGATGAAATAAGATTATTTTCTGTAGGAATATGTAAAGCCGCATGTCTACGCCTATAATCTAGAAACAATTGAGCACTTGGAAGTCAACAGTGAACGCATTATTGCCGAAATAGAGCCCGACTTACTGTGAAGAGTGTGTGAAAATTGAACTCACAGACTACGCCATGTATAAGCCAGCTATGGCAGCCACAAGCCCAAAATCATATGCCATAAAATTATCTGTTAAATAAAGTCAATTTTATGGATATTAAAAACCTTTTTCTGTATTTTATTTAAATCTAAAGTTCTGCGCCTCCAAAGAAACACTTTTTAGAATGCAATCGCTAACTGAAGGGGCTTGTTGTTTGAAGTCCAGATTCATGGCGAACTGTAGCGCCACATATATGAGAAGGTATAAGGTGCACAATTAAGTTATCGCTGTTTTGTTTTTATGAAAATGCAAGTCTATTGTTAAAAAATGGTTAAAAATGAATTATTTAAAGTATGGCCCATCGCTAGCTATAACTTTTTCTCATCTTTCTGGCAGAGCTCGAATACCGTAACTGTAAAAGCTTTCATCTTTTGAGGCTATCCACGAATCAAGCCATTTTTTGACGTCTTCATCTTACCAGCCAGACCATGTGTCATCGCACGGAATAAGTAATAATCGGACCGCGAAATATGTAGAGAATATGGCGGGTGGGGTAGGACTTCTCATTTGAGCATTTTCAGGTAGATGTTTACGGGTTTGGCAACGTAAGGCCAAGCGTAGTTATGCTGTAGAATCACTTTTCAGTGCCTCTGCTCGTATTGTGGCCGTTTCTCGCACAGTGATCGACTCAGTCGCATCAATTGAAGTTGATACCGTTCCCTAGTACCCAGTACCAACACCGACCTGGTCCCAACAAATACACAGCATAACCTTCGCAGTGTGAACATTCGGCGAGGCCAACGACTGAGTTGCTGTATTGAATCCATTTTTTATCATCTGTCAAAATGTCATGAAGAAAACCCTTTCTTTTTGCCGCTAGATCAGGTGTTCACAGGTGAAAAAACGACACTCAACGTCCCTTGGCTTCAAATCATAAGGAACCCAGGTCCTTATTTTTGAATCTTCCCCAACGCAAGCAATCGCTTGGCATGCAAATGTTTGGCACGAATCCTCATCGAGCAATGTCTCCAATTCAGCGTCTTGGAGAAATGCTGGCCTTCCTTCACGCGGACGGTAGTCAACATCGAAAACACCTTCTTCGCAGCGACGGAACTAATCATGGCACGTTGATTCACTTAGAGCAGCATCTCCGTAAACTTTTTGGAGTTCTCGATGCGCTTCAGCCGCCGTTTTCTTCGAATGAAAGAGGAAAATCAACACATCTTGCAAATGACGATTCAAGGCCATCTAAAACTTTTCGTCTGAGCCTTTGAAATGTTTTTGCCGCATTGCGAAGAACTAACGGCCAAAAACTCAAATAAACCAAATGGAGTTAGAATTGCAGTCTTTGGAACATCTTCGGGCTTCTCTGGGATTTTCTTTCCAGGCAAAGTAGGGGCATAGTCGAGAATATGGGCGATTGGATAACGATCGGGTATCGTTTGTGCGTTCAGACGACGATAGTCCCCACTTGGTCTCCAATCACCGGACTTCTTGCGGACCATATGCAAAAGGTTGGCCCAAGGGCTACTAGATGGTTGGCAATACCCTTGATCAACCATGTATTGGAACCCTTCTCTGGCTTTTTTTAAGAGATCGGTTGAAAGTCGTCGTGCTCTCTCATAAACTGGTAGTCCTGTCGTCTCGATGTGATGGGTAATGTCATGCTTAAAATAGTTGAAGAACATCGTATATGGCTATAGAGAATATCAGGGAATTACATGAGGAGTCCTGCATAAACATCTTCTTTGCTGAGTTTGGAGATACTCGTAGCTACCAGAGAACAACTAGCACGGATTCCAGTTACCTCGTCGGAAACGCGGCGTCTGTTGACGTCAACGACCAGTTGATAGTGGTGCAAACGATCCACCCCGATAATACCAAATGGAACATTTGCTACTCTAAAGATCCATTGAATTGGGCGGCTCAAACCGAGACTGAGAGTTATTGCCTTTTGTCCGAAAGTTGATATTCTCGAGTTTTGAGAATTTCTCCCATTTGAAGCGTTGTCGGACTCTCGATAAATGCTAATTGTGTCATTGCGGTGTTGTCGAGTGTGTCGCCTGGAGTTAGAGCAACCTGAAGTTGTTGTGGAAGGTGGTCAGGCCACGGACGGAACTTGGATCTAACTTTCCATTTCAGCGAGCAAAACTGATGGCTTTTTATCCCCTAACTGTGGACTAGATACAAGTTTGCCAAATTTTTGATCTTGCGAAATTGAGAAACGATTCAGTAAGACTTGTTTAATAGTACTCGTATCGTAGCTGTTTTGTGCTGGTGGTTTTAAGACGATGTCCTTCACAACTGTTCACTGAGTTAAACTTCGATACGTCTTAGTCAAGTTGAAATTGTATTTCTAGTGTTGCGAACCATAGTTCTGGTTCCCTAACCCAAAACAAAGGAACTGTTAAACGTTCTACACTACCAATTGCAGATGGATATGAATTTGCGTTGTGGTCCTGCACAGAATGGTTTCGTGTTTGTAAATCCTTATTTTCGGCTTTAATTTGTGCATGTCAATTGGAAATAGGTTGCAAATTTTTGTAATATATTGTGGTATATATGTGATTAAATCAAGGATCCAGTGTTGCATAGTTTTAGGATCATACAAACTCTCCACGTTGGAGAGTTCAGTTATTACCCCAGTTTCAAACCAGAAGTTACCAGAAAGAACTAGAACCCGACAAATGTGGTATAAATACAGGATGAGAAACTGCGGACGATAAGTTGATTTTTGGAAAGCGATGGAAAAGGACCTAAGTGAAATAGAAATGAAGTGAAATTGTTTGTGAATTAATTGAAAGTTGTATTTAAATAGTAATAAATAGAGTGTTTTTAGAAACAGAATAACGTTTTATCATTTCGAACCCTAGCCGAAATATAACATTGGTGTCAGGAGTCGGATAAAACTTATTCTGAGTGCTGTGAAAAAAAAAAATAAAAAAAAAAAACATGCCACGTACATTGCTGGAGCTAAGTACGAGGGCGGGTCAATAAGTCCGTGACTTTTGGATTAAAACACAGATTTTTTGATAAAAAAATAATTTTATTTTTCAACGTAGTCTCCCTTGAGCTCTATACACTTTGTCCAACGCTTCTCCAATTTTTTTTATCCCTTCCAAAAAAAATGATTTGTCGAGGTCCTCAAAATAGGCCTTTGTTTGCGAGATGACTTCATCATTGGAGTCAAATCTTTTTCCACCAAGCCATTTCTTCAGGTTTGGGAACAAGTAGTAGTCGCTCGCAGCCAAATCTGGAGAATAGGGTGGATGAGGGAGCAATTCATAGCCCAATTCATGGATTTTTGCCATGGCAACTGCACATGTGTGCACCCTTGCATTGTCTTGGTGGAAAAGAACTTTTTTCTTGGCCAAATGAGGTCGTTTTTTTTTCAAATCGTCATTGAATCGGTCCAATAAGTTGGCATAATATTCCCCATTGATTGTTCTTCCCTTTTGAAGGTAGTCAATGTGGATTATCCCGCGTGCATCCCAAAAAACAGTCGCCATAACTTTATTGGCTGACAAACCCACCTTGGCCTTCTTTGGCGCCGATTCACCCTTAGAAACCCACTGTTTTGACTGTTGTTTGTTCTCTGGTGTGTTGTGATGGATCCATGTTTCGTCCACGGTTACAAAACGGCGCAAAAACTCCTCCATATTGCGATTAAACAACGCCAAACCTTCCTGTGAAGTTGTTACACGATTGCGTTTGTGGTCGACTGTGAGCAAACGCGGCACCCATCTTGCGGAAAGCTTTCTCATGCCCAAGTGAAACCACTGAGCCATGCGAGATCCCTACGGCTTCCATAATCTCTCGCACTTTCAATCTTCGGTCGGCCAACACCATATCGTGAATTTTTTCGATTGTTTCGGGTGTAGAGACCTCAACTGGGCGTCCAGGACGTTCGGCATCTTCAGTGCTTGTACGGCCACAACGAAATTCAGTAAACCACTTTTTTACCATTGAAATCGATGGTGCAGAGTCCCCATAGTATTTATCAAGCTTAGCCTTGGTCTCGGTAATGGTTTTTTTTCGCAAGAAATAATGCTTAATAAGCACACGAAATTCACTTTTTTCCATTTTCTCCTCAAATTAGTGAGTAGTCTGATAAAAATAGCTGTCAAACACAAACTAACTGACGCAGCAAGTTTAACTTTGACAGGAGTCAACTGACAGATGCCTGTTGACAGGAGCAGTGTTGCTGTTTCAGTAAAGAGGTCAGAAATTCAAAAAGTCACGGACTTATTGACCCGCCCTCGTATACCCCAGCTGAAAATTGAGCTAGAAAATCGGAATCTCTCCGCAGCTGGAGGGAAAAGTGATTTGATTCTTCGGCTACAAGAAGCGATCGAAAAAGATGGAAATGATCCTAAATCCATGTCGTTCGACGTAGAAGAGGAGCTTGTAAGCACAGGGGTTGACATGTCTGCCATGATGGAATTACTCCTTGGATTGAATTCTAAGTTAGAAGAACAAAGGAGAAGTATGGATTCTAAGTTTGAAGAACAGAAGAATTCTCTAGAAGAACAGAAGAATTCTTTAGAAGAACAGAAGAATTCTCTAGAAGAACAGAAGAGTTCCATTATTTGCGCACAGAAAGACACTGTCGAAGAGTTCAAGAATTCTCTAGAAGCGAAATTCGAAATAATCGATCAAAAATTAAATATGCACGAGGCACAATTCGAGAAGGTTGAACACAATATCGAGAATCTTGCGAAAGAACTAGAGAGAGTAAAGAAACAGAAAGTCAGAGAAATTTCTACAGACTGCCCTAGAAGGAAAGAGATGCAACCGCCTGTTTTCGATGGCCAAACATCGTGGCCAATATATAGAAGACAATTTGAAGCAGCTGCCATGACCAACAACTGGGACGACGGAGAAAAGTCGATTGCGCTAACGCTGGCACTGAGAGGTACAGCTGCGGAATTGCTGCAAACCATCTCCGAAGATAAACAACTCAACTACGATGCTTTGGTTAAAGCCATAGAAATGCGGTTCGGAGATGACCATATGCAACAAGTATACAGAGTTCAACTGCGCAGCATATATACAGAGGGGAGAAACACTTCAGCAGTTGCAGGCTGATATCGAACGTTTGGCGCATTTATCTTATCCTAATGCCGGAGAAGACATTATCAGCGAAATGGCTGTAGAGGCGTTTACCCAAGCAATTGAAGATAGGCAGTTGCAAATGGCTGGAAAACGAACCCTTCCTGAGGCCCTCGCATTTGCCCTGACGATGAAAGCTGCCGACCAAGCATCTCAAGGAATCCACCGCGTGAGAGAAGTGACAGCCGTGGAATGCTCATGCCAACGAGCAGACGTCGTGGAGCGGAACAGTGTGCGTTGAGGACAAGTCCGTTGCTGGAACTGCAACAAAATAGGACATCTGCAGTGTCAGTGCTGGGCTCCACTTAAAGAACGCAGTTGTTCACAATGCGCTGCTGGAAGGCGTAACAAAGAAGCATGTAGCAGGGAAAACATCTATACTGCAAGCAGCGCATCATCAAGTCAACAGGCGGGAATACGTGTAAGGACCAACTTCGAGGGGCAGAAGTCGGTTTCTGGAATCGACGCCTCCAAGATCAAAATCCAAGTCTCCCAAACAAAACGAAGTAACAAAAGTCTTACAGTGGAAGCCCACATTGGCCAGAATAAATGCGTGGCCACCATTGACACCGGTGCCACCGCTTCCATTATAAGAAGGGACATCGCTACTGATTCATGTCTGCATAATACCAGTAGCAACTGTCTGGAAACAGTAACAGGAGCGACGGCGGAGGTGTATGGAGAGGTTCTTCTTACGATCAATCTGGCAGGACTAACATTCCCCCACGTATTCCTAGTGGCCGATATACGCGACGAGTGCATCATTGGACTTGACTTTATGAAGGCGCATAATGTAGTGCTTGACACCGGAACTCATGTACTTAAGTACAGGAACGTTGAGATTTCGATGGTGTACGGAAATGAGAATGCCGCATGCCTTAGGACAGTAGTCAGCAAGGACGAGATCTTACCACCTTCCGCAGACACACTTATTTGGGCGAAGCTGGAAGGTGATCTTGGGAGCCATCGATTCTATTTGATTGAGTCGGACTCTAAAAATCGTTATCAGAATTACGTCATAGGAAAGATGCTCGTTGAGCCGAAAGGCAAAATGGTCCCAGTAAGAATCTTGAATGTGGGAAATAAGAGCATCAAACTAAAGCAAGGACAATCGATTGGAGCGTGCGTACCGATAACTGCTGTCACCAAGTTGTCGAAGGAGAATGCTGCTATATCTTTGCCATCAAGTAGCACAGCCGAGTTGAAAAGAACTATACTCAGGCAAACCGAGCTGAACCAGGAGCAACGAGCGATGGCAGAGGAACTAATCAACGAATTTGCAGACGTATTTGCCTCGCAGGATGGCGAATATGGCAGCACACATTTGGTTCAATACCGAATAGACACTGGAGATGCAAGACCAATACGTCAAACTCCTAGGCGTTTACCATTAGCTAAGCAGACGGAGGTTGCAGAAATGGTTTCGACTATGGAAAATGAAGGGTTGATTGAAGGCTCTAAGAGTCCGTGGGCATCACCCGTTGTACTGGTCAAGAAGAAAGACGACACCAATAGATTCTGCGTAGATTATCGCCAGCTAAATAATGTCACCAAAAAGGATAGCTACCCCTTGCCAAGGATTGACGACACACTGGACACACTGTCAGGATCTAAAGAGTGGCTACTGGCAAGTACAGATCCATCCGGAGGACCGTGAGAAGACAGCCTTCACCGCAGGAAACGGGCTTTCGGATTGTGCAATGCTCCGGCAACCTTTGAGCGTCTAATGGAACGCGTTTTGCTGGGACTAACATGGAAAACCTGTTTGGTCTACCTGGACGATGTCATCGTGGTCGGCAAAACTTTTCAAGAACATCGAGATAACTTAAAGGAAGTGTTCCAAAGACTACGAAGTGCACAGCTAAAGCTAAACCCGAAGAAGTGTCATCTCTTTAGGCCAGATGTCAAATACTTGGGACACATCATCTCATCCGAAGGGGTAAGGACAGACCCAGAAAAGATCGAAGCGGTGAAAAATTGGCCAGTCCCAAGAGACAAACACCAACTGAGAAGCTTTCTGGGACTCGCTACGTACTACAGGCGGTTTGTGAAGGATTTTGCTGGGATAGCAAAGAGTTTGCATCAACTAACAGAAAAGTGAAAACAATTCAAATGGTCAAGTGAATGCGAAAGAAGCTTCAAAACTCTCAAACAACAACTATGTGAGGCCCCTGTACTAGCGTACCCTACTCCAGGAAAAACATTTATTGTGGATGCAGATGCCAGTAACGTCGGAATTGGAGCTGTCCTTTCGCAGATGCATGACGGGCAAGAAAACGTAGTTTCCTACTTTAGTAAGGTGCTCTCTAAGCCGGTCTTGGCAACAAAGCATTTCCATAAGTACATGTACGGACGAAAATTCATTCTTCGCACAGACCATGCATCTCTGAAGTGGTTGCTGCAATTTAAAAATCCTGAAGGACAAGTCGCAAGGTGGATTGAACGACTCCAGATGTACGACTACGAGATACAGCATCGAAAGGGAAGCCTTCACTCTAATGCGGATGCTCTGTCCCGGCGACCTTGCAAATCTGATTGCAAACATTGCGCACGACAAGAAGAAAAAGATGCGGTATCCACTCAACGACTAAGAGCTGAGCCCACTGACGGTTGGAATGAGAGTGAAATTGCGAAACGCCCAAAAAGAGGATCCGGATATCGAGCCAATACTCGCCTGGAAAGAACACGAAGAAAACCCAGATTGGCAGGAAATATCCAATAAAAGTCCCGAACTAAAGGCATACTGGGCACAGTGAGACTCGCTTCATGTTCAAGATGGTGTTTTGAGGCGAAGATGGGAAAGCTCGGATGGAAAGTCGTTTGTGATGCAGCTCGTTGTGCCACGGTCGAAAGTCAGTAACGTGCTAAGGGAACTGCATGATGGAGTATCCGGAGGCCACTTGGGAGTGAATAAGACGTTAGAAAAGGTGCGAGAACGTTTTTATTGGGTGCACGCCAAGGACGATGTAGAAAATTGGTGCAGAAAGTGTGTCACCTGCGCCGCCAGTAAAGGCCCGAGGGTTAAAACTCACGGCAGAATGCAGCAATACAACGTTGGAGCGCCATTCGAGAGAATCGCAGTTGACATTGCAGGACCGTTTCCTGAAACCGAAAAGGGTAATCGCTACATTCTTGTTGTTATGGATTACTTCAGCAAGTGGCCTGAGGCTTTTGCTATCTCTAAGCAAGAAGCCAAGGAGCAGATTCGGCGTACCGATGGAATTGCACTCGGATCAAGGGCGTAACTTCGAGTCTAAGATTTTCCAAGGGGTGTGCGAGCTACTGGGTATCAAAAAGAAGAGAACAACACCGCTCCACCCACAATGGGACGGGATGGTAGAACGCTTCAACAGAACCTTGAATGAACACCTATCAAAGGTCGTTGGCGACAAGCAATGCGATTGGGATAGGCACATTCCAATGTTTCTTTTAGCCTATCGGAGTGCAGTACACAACACCACAGGTCACACTCCATCGGAAATCCTTTTCGGTCGAACAGTCCGGTTACCTAGTGAATTGATGTTTGGATCACCGCCGTCTGAAGAGAACAGAAATTAAGACGACTATGTCGCAGACCTCAGACGGATTATTAGGGACGTGCACCAAAGAACAAGGGATAAGATCAAGATAGCCAGTGACCGCATGAAGACGAGGTATGATGTCAAGGCGACCACAACGGGATTCCAGGAAGGAGATCTAGTGTGGCTATATAACCCTCATAGACGGAAAGGCATATCACCCAAATTACAGCAAGACTGGGAAGGACCATATAAAGTCGTAAAACGCATCAACGATGTTGTCTATCGCATTCAACGAGGAAGAGGCAAGATGAAAGTGGTTCATGTGGATCGAATACATCGCTATATTGGGCAGAATGTCGAAGAGTTTGTTCGGGACGAACAAGTTTAAGAGGGGGATATTGTGGTATATATGTGATTAAATCAATTATCCAGTGTTGCATAGTTTTAGGATCATACAAACTCTCCACGTTGGAGAGTTCAGTTATTACCCCAGTTTCAAACCAGAAGTTACCAGAAAGAACTAGAACCCGACAAATGTAGTATAAATACAGGATGAGAAACTGCGGACGATAAGTTGATATTTGGAAAGCGATGGAAAAGGACCTAAGTCTTACTAAGTGAAAAATAAGAGATTTGAATTGTGAAATAGAAGTGAAATTGTTTGTGAATTGATTGAAAGTTGTGTTTAAATAATAATAAATAGAGTGTTTTTAGAAACAGAATAACGTTTTATCATTTCGAACCCTAGCCGAAATATTACATTGGTGTCAGAAGTGGGATAAAACTTATTCTGAGTGCTGTGAAAAAAAAAAAAGAAAATAATAAAAAAAATAAAAATGCCACGTACATTGCTGGAGCTAAGTATACCCCAGCTGAAAATGGAGCTAGAGAAGCGGAATCTCTCCGCAGCTGGAGGGAAAAGTGATTTGATTCTTCGGCTACAAGAAGCGATCGAAAAAGATGGAAAAGATCCTAAATCCATGTCGTTCGACGTAGAAGAGGAGCTTGTAAGCACAGGGGTTGACATGTCTGCCATGATGGAATTGCTCCTTGGATTGAATTCTAAGTTAGAAGAACAAAGGAGAAGTATGGATTCTAAGTTTGAAGAACAGAAGAATTCTCTAGAAGAACAGAAGAATTCTCTAGAAGAACAGAAGAATTCTCTAGAAGAACAGAAGAATTCTCTAGAAGAACAGAAGAATTCCATTATTTCCGCACAAAAAGACACTGTCGAAGAGTTCAAGAATTCTCTAGAAGCGAAATTCGAAATAATCGATCAAAAATTAAATATGCACGAGGCACAATTCGAGAAGGTTGAACACAATATCGAGAATCTTGCGAAAGAACTAGAGAGAGTAAAGAAACAGAAAGTCCGAGAAATTTCTACAGACAGCCCTAGAAGGAAAGAGATGCAACCGCCTGTCTTCGATGGCCAAACATCGTGGCCAATATATAGAAGACAATTTGAAGCAGCTGCCATGACCAACAACTGGGACGACGGAGAAAAGTCGATTGCACTCACGCTGGCACTGAGAGGTACAGCTGCGGAATTGCTGCAAACCATCTCAGAAGATAAACAACTCAACTACGACGCTTTGGTTAAAGCCATAGAAATGCGGTTCGGAGATGACCATATGCAGCAAGTATACAGAGTCCAACTGCGCAGCAGAGTCCAGAAGAGGGGCGAAACACTTCAGCAGTTGCAGGCCGATATCGAACGGTTGGCGCATCTATCTTATCCTAATGCCGGAGAAGACCTTATCAACGAAATGGCTGTAGAGGCGTTTACCCAAGCGATTGAAGATAGGCAGTTGCAAATGGCTGTAAGAATGGCTGGAAAACGAACCCTTCCTGAGGCCCTAGCATTTGCCCTGACGATGAAAGCTGCCGACCAAGCATCTCAAGGAATCCACCGCGTGAGAGAAGTGACAGCCGTGGAATGCTCCTGCCAACGAGCAGACGTCGTGGAGCGGAACAGTGTGCGTGGAGGACAAGTCCGTTGTTGGAACTGCAACAAAATAGGACATCTGCAGCGTGAGTGCAGGTCTCCACTTAAACAACGCAGTTGTCCACAATGCGCTGCTAGGAGACGTAACGAAGAGGCATCTGGCAGGAATGACATCTATCCTGCCAGCAGCGCAACGTCAAGTTACCAGGCGGGAAACGTGTAAGAACCAACTTCGAGGGGCAGAAGTTGGTTTCTGGAATTGACGCCCCCAGGATCAAAATCCAAGTCTCCCAAACAAAACGAAGTAACAAGAGTCTTACAGTGGAAGCCCACATTGGCCAGAATAAATGCGTGGCCACCATTGACACCGGTGCCACCGCTTCCATTATAAGAAGGGAGATCGCCCATGATTCATGGCTGCACAATACCAGTAGCTACTGCTTGAAAACAGCAACAGGAGCGACGGCAAAGGTGTATGGAGAAGTTGTTCTTACGATCAATCTGGCAGGACTAACATTCACCCACGTATTCCTAGTGGCCGATATATGCGACGAGTGCATCATTGGAGTTGACTTTATGAAGGCGCATAATGTAGTGCTCGACATCGGAACTCAAGTACTTAAGTACAGGAACGTCGAGATTCCAATGGTGTACGGGAATGAGAATGCCGCATGCCTTAGGACAGTAGTCAACAAGGAAGAGATCTTACCACCTTCCGCAGAGACACTAATTTGGGCGAAGCTGGAAGGTGATCTTGGGAGCCATCGATTCTATTTGATTGAGCCGGACTCTAAAAATCATTATCAGAATTACGTCGTGGGAAAGATGCTCGTTGAGCCGAAAGGCAAAATGGTCCCAGTAAGAATCTTGAATGTGGGAAATAAGAGCATCAAACTAAAGCAAGGACATTCGATCGGAGCGTGCGTACCGATAACTGCTATCACCAAGTTGTCGAAGGAGAATGCTGCTATATCTTTGCCATCAAGTAGCACAGCCGAGTTGAAAAGAACTATACTCAGGCAAACCGAGCTGAACCAGGAGCAACGAGCGATGGCAGAGGAATTAATCAACGAATTTGCAGACGTATTTGCCTCGCAGGATGGCGAATATGGCAGCACACATTTGGTACAACACCGAATAGACACTGGAGATGCAAGACCCATACGTCAACCTCCTAGGCGTTTACCATTAGCTAAGCAGACGGAGGTTGCAGAAATGGTTTCGACTATGGAAAATGAAGGGTTGATTGAAGGCTCAAAGAGTCCGTGGGCATCACCCGTTGTACTGGTCAAGAAGAAAGACGGCACCAATAGATTCTGCGTGGATTATCGCCAGCTAAATAATGTCACCAAGAAGGATAGCTACCCCTTGCCAAGGATTGACGACACACTGGACACACTGTCAGGAGCGCAATGGTTCTCCACACTTGATTTGAAGAGTGGCTACTGGCAGGTACAGATCCATCCGGAGGACCGTGAGAAGACAGCCTTCACCGCAGGAAACGGGCTTTGGCAATTCACAGTAATGCCATTCGGATTGTGCAATGCTCCGGCAACCTTTGAGCGTCTAATGGAACGAGTTTTGCTGGGACTAACATGGAAAACCTGTTTGGTCTACCTGGACGATGTCATCGTGGTCGGCAAAACTTTTCAAGAACATCGAGATAACTTAAAGGAAGTGTTCCAAAGACTACGAAGTGCACAGCTAAAGCTAAACCCGAAGAAGTGTCATCTCTTTAGGCCAGATGTCAAATACTTGGGACACATCATCTCATCCGAAGGGGTAAGGACAGACCCAGAAAAGATCGAAGCGGTGAAAAATTGGCCAGTCCCAAGAGACAAACACCAACTGAGAAGCTTTCTGGGACTCGCTACGTACTACAGGCGGTTTGTGAAGGATTTTGCTGGGATCGCAAAGAGTTTACATCAACTAACAGAAAAGGGAAAACAATTCAAATGGTCAAGTGAATGCGAAAGAAGCTTCAAAACTCTCAAACAACAACTATGTGAGGCCCCTGTACTAGTGTACCCTACTCCAGGAAAAACATTTATTGTGGATGCAGATGCCAGTAACGTCGGAATTGGAGCTGTCCTTTCGCAGATGCATGACGGGCAAGAGAAAGTTGTTTCCTACTTTAGTAAGGTGCTCTCTAAGCCGGAAAGGAACTACTGTGTTACCAGGCGGGAACTTCTTGCTTTGGTCTTGGCAACAAAGCATTTCCATAAGTACCTGTACGGACGAAAATTCATTCTTCGCACAGACCATGCATCTCTGAAGTGGTTGCTGCAATTTAAAAATCCTGAAGGACAAGTCGCAAGGTGGATTGAACGACTCCAGATGTACGACTACGAGATACAGCATCGAAAGGGAAGCCTTCACTCTAATGCGGATGCTCTGTCCCGGCGACCTTGCAAATCTGATTGCAAACATTGCGCACGACAAGAAAAAAAAGATGCGGTATCCACTCAACGACTAAGAGCTGAGCCCACTGATGGTTGGAATGAAAGTGAAATGCGAAACGCCCAAAAAGAGGATCCGGATATCGAGCCAATTCTCGCCTGGAAAGAACATGAAGAAAAACCAGATTGGCAGGAAATATCCAATAAAAGTCCCGAACTAAAGGCATACTGGGCACAGTGGGACTCGCTTCAAGTTCAAGATGGTGTTTTGAGGCGAAGGTGGGAAAGCTCGGATGGAAAGTCGTTTGTGATGCAGCTCGTTGTGCCAAGGTCGAGAGTCAGTGATGTGCTAAGGGAACTGCACGATGGAATATCCGGAGGCCACTTGGGAGTGAATAAGACGTTAGAAAAGGTGCGAGAACGTTTTTATTGGGTGCACGCCAAGGACGATGTAGAAAATTGGTGCAGAAAGTGTGTCACCTGCGCCGCCAGTAAAGGCCCGAGGGTTAAAACTCACGGCAGAATGCAGCAATACAACGTTGGAGCGCCATTCGAGAGAATCGCAGTTGACATTGCAGGACCGTTTCCTGAAACCGAAAAGGGTAATCGCTACATTCTTGTTGTTATGGATTACTTCAGCAAGTGGCCTGAGGCTTTTGCTATCCCTAACCAAGAAGCCAAAACCGTGATTGAGCAGATCGTTTACAACTGGGTGAGCAGGTTCGGCGTACCGATGGAATTGCACTCGGACCAAGGGCGCAACTTCGAATCCAAGATTTTCCAAGGGGTGTGCGAGCTACTGGGTATCAAAAAGACGAGAACAACACCGCTCCACCCACAATCGGACGGGATGGTAGAACGCTTCAACAGAACTTTGAATGAACACCTATCAAAGGTCGTTGGCGACAAGCAATGCGATTGGGATAGGCAAATTCCAATGTTTCTATTAGCCTATCGGAGTGCAGTACACAACACCACAGGTCACACTCCATCGGAAATCCTTTTCGGTCGAACAATCCGGTTACCTAGTGAATTGATGTTTGGATCACCGCCGTCTGAAGAGAACAGAAATGAAGACGACTATGTCGCAGACCTCAGACGGATTATTAGGGACGTGCACCAAAGAACAAGGGATAAGATCAAGATAGCCAGTGACCGCATGAAGACGAGGTATGATGTCAAGGCGACCACAACGGGATTCCAGGAAGGAGATCTAGTGTGGCTATATAACCCTCATAGACGGAAAGGCATATCACCCAAATTACAGCAAGACTGGGAAGGACCATATAAAGTCGTAAAACGCATCAACGATGTTGTCTATCGCATTCAACGAGGAAGAGGCAAGATGAAAGTGGTTCATGTGGATCGAATACATCGCTATATTGGGCAGAATGTCGAAGAGTTTGTTCGGGACGAACAAGTTTAAGAGGGGGATATTGTGGTATATATGTGATTAAATCAATTATCCAGTGTTGCATAGTTTTAGGATCATACAAACTCTCCACGTTGGAGAGTTCAGTTATTACCCCAGTTTCAAACCAGAAGTTACCAGAAAGAACTAGAACCCGACAAATGTAGTATAAATACAGGATGAGAAACTGCGGACGATAAGTTGATTTTTGGAAAGCGATGGAAAAGGACCTAAGTCGTACTAAGTGAAAGATAAGAGATTTGAATTGTGAAATAGAAGTGAAATTGTTTGTGAATTTATTGGAAGTTGTATTTAAATAATAATAAATAGAGTGTTTTGGAACAGAATAACGTTTTATCATTTCGAACCCTAGCCGAAATATTACAGTATTTTTGAAATTAAACTTTCCTACGATCTGCATTCACATTATTTCTCAGCATACTTTTCGGCTGACAAATAAACTATTCACAAAAGCTCAAAAATTCACTACAGTAGAGGCCATCGTAAATATTCCCATTCGAATTGTTGTAAATTATATTTGATTTGTTTATATTTGAATTCCATTTGGAATTTGCTGTACCTACAGTATTAGTGTTTTTCAAAATTTTGCCAATTATTTAAATCTGCCCAAAATCCCCCAAAACACAATCCAATTTTGGTAGAGCACATTGAATTTGAAATTGAAATTGAAATGTATGCCTTGCCATTCACCTGTTTCCGGTCGATAGTCATAATTCATGCAGCTAAAAGTTATTTTAAAAATCTACTCCAACTACAATCGATTTGAAATCAAATCGGCAAACTATTTTCGGTCGAATCTAGAGACAATTCGTATGGATGTGCATTGTGCGGGTATGGCATGAACCTATGTTCATGTAAACAATTTTGCCCACAATATTGTATGTTTCCGTTTCGATGGCGTGGTAAGGTAAATTTATAAGCCTCTCCACCACCAGTCTGTTGGGGAGCTCATAATTCATATTTTCAAATAATAATTGTAAATTGTATTTCATAGATACGAGTTTAGCGGTTGGTTCATGAGGAGGATTGGAGAAGGGGTTGAATGCAACCTGTCTATTATTTATATTTAATTTGCTTCAGAGAGACTCTGTTTTAGTGGTGATGTTTGCTAACTAAGTTCTGATGAAAGGAAGATGGTAAGGCGATTTCATAGCTCTCATCAGCCAGGAGCTATAGTAGCATCAGCAGGCAGCAGTTCCAGCATCCCTAAACTATTTGGCTTGAAGCAAAATTTACTGAAAATTTGTAATTACATGAGAATTCTATGCCAGATAGAAGGAATGGACATTGGCACTATTAAGGCCTGAGGGTTCTGGTAGCGATTTGTCCGATTCGAATTCCATTTGATGGTATTTACTTGTAGAAATTATGTACCTTGCTACCCAGTCTGTAGTTAAGGATTTTGGAACCATAGTTCCATAAAGGCTCTTCTCTGCTGGAGTATGTACTTGTTTATCTGCAAATGTATCTACTCGTACAATATATTGTGAAAATGGCTTACTGGTAAAATAAATAGGAATACTTTGAATGAATATGTGTAGTTAGCGATATATTTTCCAGCAGCAGTTGCATTCAACTTTTATTCAACTACGTAGTCAATACTCATCCGGCAAATAATCCTCGCAAATGCCGATAGAGTGTAGTTTACATGTTGTGGGTGGCTTGGTTAAAGCTTATTTCAAAAATGGCATTCGGGGAGTATTGACTTAGCAACAGGTTTGGATGAAGCAGTTGTACTCGTATGGAGCCGCATTGATTGAAAATTCACAGATTCCTCTTCCGTTTCAAACACAGATGTGGTTAATCATGAGTAGATGGTGCTGACACATGCATGCTGATTTGGTTTTGATTCGCTACCCCATGCGTGAATTTTGAGCAACGGCTTTGCACAATTTAGATGGGGGCGAGGGGGGGGGAAGGCAGTAATGTTATTGACAAATTTTACATTTATTAGTGATGTTGGCTGTTCTTTTTCTATGTGCAAACTTCAAAGGCACGAACGGTGGTACAGTGACATTTCGACGGCGGGAAATCAACCATTCAGGCCGTTATGTCGTTATGGTCGTTAAAAGGCCACTTACAGCTGATAGGGTTATTGGACTGAGCAGGTTAGTCTAAATGAACATTTTTCATTTTTCCACTGCAATAACCGGTATTGATCAGAAACACCACACTTTGCCAGAAGGTGGTTTGGACTTTCAATTGCTTTACTTCTGAAGCTGTACTTCAGACATAGAAAACTCTTAAATCGACACAGACTTGCATCAAATTCTGTGCAACAAGCTTAAAACAGAGAGATCTCTCTACGGAATCTTACTTTGAATCTGGATGAGGAGGAAGTACCCATTTAATTAGCCTACTAAGACTTAGATGAATACGCCAACCTGCAACTTTGGTATCAGACGCGCAGACATCCATATATTCACGGATAGTCAAACAAATTCAAATCAGTTTTGTACTCCTTCAAAACCCTGCAAAACCTTAGCTTAAGGAACACGACCAAACTATGGTGGGTTCCTGGGCATGACAGAATTGATAACAATGAAAACGCCGACAAACTGGCCAGAACAGGTTCAGAGAAACGGACATGAACCCTTTTGCTGGATCCCTAAGACAGCAGTAAATCTAGCCATGAAATGCTGGGAGAACTCCAAATGCATCTCGTGTTGGGAGGTCTAAATCAGGTAAAACGAGCCATCATGCCCTTCAAAAAAAAAGCCAACAAATGTATGAATCTAAGCCGGAACGATATCAGAAACGCTACAGGACGCCACGGTTTAAAATATCACCCCAACAAAATAGGACTAGTCGACACTTCAAAGTGCCTGCTTTGTCTTGAAGAAGAAACAGCTGACAACTTCTTATGTGGCTGCCCAGCCTTCATCGGAATCGAACGGAAGACCTTCTTCTGTTGGAACAAAGCCTTCAGACAAGTATCTATTCCATTGGACTGCTTGTATATTTCTTGTGAAAAATTTATCTTACTTTTGAAGAAGGTTGACTAATTGCTTCAGCGATAAATTGCAGCTTGATGTGAGCTTAGGCTGGACACTTACAAATGTAATGCTCCCGCTGTCGTCATCACTTTCACATCAGGGGTAGCAAGATGCTGTGTAACATCCAATGGATCTGTAATAAACACAAGTTAGTGCAGGGTCACGCAAACGGTAAGCATCCTGCAACTTTTCTCACTGATGGACAGCAGAAAATCCACTGACCTCTTACGGATGTTGAGATTGAGAAGCACTTGTTTCATCTAATAGGAACCTGTCAAGTTCGGATTCTGAATAATTTTCTCCGAGCCTTACACAGCAAGTTCAACGGCTAACTTCACCTGGACTAGACTGGAAGTCGTAAGAGATAAAATTGTGATGCATCGAACAACGCGAGCTGCTCGTGTGCTGTACGAGAAGAAGAAAAAGAAGAAAGGGTTCGAAAGTTTAACGAAAAATGAAATTATCCAACAAGTTGTAGAATCACGAAGTTGGTACTCAGAATATAGAAGGACTACTTCCGCATACTGCTTAAGAGTGAATGTTCCATTCACCCCGGATGAAGGGGTGCTTCGTCTTCAGAAGCATTATCTGATAAGCTTTTCAACGCAGCTGGGAGATACCAGAAAAGCCCTTCATCGATCAAATATTCAGACTACGTTGTGGAAGAGAAAAGAAAGGCCTTGAAAAGGACCAGAGAACCTTAGATCGGCTCTTCAATCTATTGGATGTGGATCAAAGCAAAATTCGTGGCTTATTGGAAAATGAAACAAGCGTTTCCCATTTTTACTGCATCGCTGCTGCTCCGCATATGGGGTTGGCTAATGTCGCAGACCGCAGAACGCGTCTATATACTGCTCGGTCCTGGATCGCTTCAGTGGTTAGCTTCAGGCGTTGTTTCGCATTTGCCATCTGAGAAATCCGGGAATTCTTTTTCCGACCTCGTTTTCTTACAGCTGGTGTGGCCGTAATTGAAAGTGCCTTTTTAACCGGACTTTCCGCAGATCTTCTTTGAACGTAGCAATACCAGCTTATTCTAATCGCCTCAACCTGATATTTATATGTAGACTTCCACTTATACGCGTAGATCTAATGCAATCGCGTTTAGTAACTCCACTAGACATCCTTAACATTTTCATTTCCGCTGCCGTCATTTTGTTTTTAAACGCTTCCTACATTGTCCAGCACTGTGAACCGTATATAAGAGCTGGTCTAACAACCGTAGTGTAGAGTTTCCCCTTTAATTTAAGTGGACATTTTCGGTCGCAAAAGATTCCCGATTCTTCCCGCCATTTTATCCATCCAACACTCACTCTGTAGTTTACGTCGTCTTCACATTTCGCTTTCATGTTATCGATTGATCCTAAGTTCTTAAAGATAGTGCTTTTCGGAAGAACTATTCCGTCTAACATTATATCCGGAACAGGTCGCAACGGATGCGCAAATGGGCACGTCAAATGCTCCGTCTTTGAACGACTTATTTTAAACCCGTTTCTCTTTAGCGCATTTCTCCATGAATCTAAGGCATTCTGTAAATCTTCGATGTGATCGCTAAGTATAACTGCGTCGTCAGCGAAGAGAATTGACGTTACATTTGGTCTGCGCATGCAGTCTTTTAAAAGATAGTCGAATACTACGTCAAAGAGGAAAGGGCTAAGTACGCTTCCTTGATGCGACATTAACTGGAAATTCTCTCGTCAGTCCGGCAGAACTTTTAACCGCAGTCTTCACGTTTCCGTACATGTCTTGTATTATTCTAATTTACGTTTCCGGTACGTTTTAAGACCTCAGGGCGGCCCATATGAGATCCCTAGGCACTCGATCGAATGCTTTCTCGAGGTCGATAAATACCATGTGTAAATCCTTAGACGAATCTCGGTGCTTTTCCATTAGTATTCGTAGGCTTTGGATAGCGTCCACCGTCGATCTTCCTTCAACAAATCCACACTGGCTATTATCGAGCTTTTTTATTTGCCGAAGACGTTCGTTTAAGACTCTTTCGACGATTTTCATTGAGTGTGACATAAGCTTGATTGAACGGTAGTTGTTTCATTCTCGAGTGTCGCCTTTTCCTTTGTATAATGGAACCAACACGCTTCTTCTTCATTGATTCGGCATAGGCTGTCCACATTTTAATTTATTTAAAAGTTTCGATAGCCAAACGCTGCCGACCCCCTCCATCTTCGACCAAAACTCTGATGGAATGCTGTCTGGTCCCGCCGCTTTCCCCCGCTTCATTTTTCCGATTGCTATACTTATTTCTTCGATTGAAAAGTCCGAAACTTCCTCCTCGAATAGACCAGCTGTCGGCACGATATCACGTGGAAACTGTTTGTTAAGCAACTCCTTGCAGTATTCAAGCCACCGGTCACAAATTTCCTTTTCATTTGTTAGTAAGCGACCGTCTGCGTTTTTGATGTATTTCGGCGAGGTTATTTCCATCGAATTTTTCGCCTCTGTGCAGCGAGCTTAAAAATATTTGGCATTTTAGTATTGTACGACGTTTGAACTTCTTGGATAGCTTGTCTTCTATCCGCCGATCGTGAGGATATTTGTTCCAACTCCTGGTACAGGTTTTCCGCTTCTGCCGCTCGAGTTCCAGCCACGACTTTCTTTGCGATCTTTTTAAGACGCTCGTATTCAAGAGCCAGTCGAGCTTTTTCTATATCGTCGCTCCGATCGCATTTTGTCCACGCTTGGAATGCACTCTTCTTGTCGGCCACAGCTCGTTTGGTTTCGTCATTCCACCACCATGTTTCTTTGCCGAGGTGATGGTATTTCGATATAGTCCCCAGATGGGATTTTGCGAGTGTTATGCATTCCTCGTGCATGCTGTTCCACATTTCTTGCGGGCTAAGTGAGTCTGCGATACCGTTTATATTTTGAAGTACTTCTTTAGCCAGTGCGATAAATCTTGCGCTTCGTTCCTTCGATAGATTATACTCGTACCACCGGATTTTTGGCTTTCCAAACGGTGCCCTTGTTTTCGGTGGTTCCGCTGTGAAGAATTCTGTGATGAGCAGACTGTGTTGGCTTATTAGCGATTCTCCAAGTATTACTTTACAGTCCTTAACACGGTTTCTCATCGACATTTTGCAGAGGTGATAATCTATTTGCGTTTCGTGGCCTCTGCTGCTATAGGTGATAAGATGTCGTTGATGTTTAATAAACATTGTATTTAAGATGGTTAAGCCGTAAGCCCTACACTCTACAAGGATGTCTTCGCCCGAATTTCTGGTTCCAAAACCTTTATGGCCGTGGCATTCCTCGTAATCAACATTTGTTTCTCCGACGTGGCCATTTAAATCTCCGCCTACGAAGAGCATCTCATCGATAGTTGTATTTCTAAGCAAATTACCGAACTCTGACCAAAATTTATCTTTTTCCGATTGGTCGCATCTATTTTGTGGAGCGTACGCGCTAACAATGTTCCACGTTTCATTGTGTATGACAAGTTTAACACTCATCAAGCGGTTGCTTATTTTCAAGATACCAACGATGTTGTTTAGAAGATCCGCTGCAACAACGATTCCAACACCGTTTCGTCCATTGACCGCTCCATGGTAGATGCCTTAGTTTCTAAATCTAGAAAACGCGCTTTTTTTCCTGTATTACACCACTTCGTTTCCTGTACGCACAGGATTTGTAGAGTTCTGCGACGCATAATCGCTTCCAGTTCTAAGCTTTTTGAGGTCATCGATCCGACGTTCCAACTTGCAAACCGAAGTTAAGGAAAATATTTTGGAAACTTCATTTTGCCCGCCCTCGGAATCCGTCGGGCTCTGACACAAGCACTTCTGCTTGCTCTGGGATCACTCGTGTGCGTTGCAATCGTGGTGCCCAGCGGGGTAGTTCTATTAATTGCGATCATTTCCATGAAGTGTATCTAAAGTTTGAGTGGTTTGACACTTGTATGCTCATTTCGAATTGATTGACTGTTCTTTTACCCCACCGGTAGTCTCCAGACGTGGGAACCCACTGATTGGATACAAACTTGTGGGAAAGTTTTAAGGTGTTAAAGTGTCAAAGGCTCATTTTTGCTGTCATAGTTGCCTGTATATGATTGGTGTCCCATTAAGTCGCCTCTTAAGACAAGCTGGGACGCACTGCGGCACTATTGTTTATCCAATGCCGCACGGACACCTAGACATGAAGTTTATAAATCCAGAATATGGAATCCATTACCTGTGGAGTATTGTCTCCGGTCGCTGTAGAAGTTATGCCATTCAATCTTCTATAATCGCTAACGGTTATGATGGGTGTTTTTCGAACAACCCTGAAATTGAACAAACATTTTTTTTTCCCGCCGAGGGCAGGTGAAAATCTTCCATCAGACACTATGAGGACCGCGAGCGCGTATTTATAGTAGTGTGAGATTCTTACTCACTAAAGACACCTCCCTCCCTTCGATAATTATTTTTGATGCCGCATCAAAGTAAGACTTATCAAGCAGCTTTTTCATCACAATGGGTCGTATTGTTGATTCCGTACCGCACTCATTCCGCACTCTTTCTGTGCGGAAACAAATTTTTGCATTGTTGTTTCCTACAGGGAAAACTACCTTACCTACTCATTTTTCCGCACAAATGTCTGTATTGTTGACTCCGCATTATCGATACTTTTGTTTACTTTCTTTGCGTGACAGTTCTGCATTGCTTTCTGAGAAATAGGCGATACAATTAGCGCCTTAAATCTGCGCGTGGAAAAATGCCAAAGAGTAAACCGTGAGTTTGTCCCAAATCCTCAACTTGTAATCCATCCCCCAATTGAATTTAATTTTCAAGTTGTTTCTGAAATTGAGGTTGCTGAGAGTATTCGCTCGCTCCGGTCTGAAGCTGTTGGCACAGATGGTATTCCCCTGCGCTTCATCAAAATGGTGTTTTTTCATATATTGGTTCCGCTCATGCACATCATAAATTTCTGTATCTACTCTGGTACAGTTCTGGCTAGTTGGAAGAAAGCATTAGTAAATCCTGTGCCTAAAAAACCTGAAGCATCATCTCACTCAGATTTTCGCCCAATTAGTATTTTACCATGTTTATCTAAAGTGTTGGAGAACATTATTGCAAAACAAATTAACACATATCTTAATGGAAATGCACTGCTGTATCCATTTCAGTCTGGTTTCCGAACCCATCATAGCTGCTCTACAGCAATGGTTAAGGTGCTTGATGACATAAGAATTCAGTTTAACAAAAATAATGTGACCATTCTGTGTTTATTAGATTTCTCTAAAGCTTTCGACAATGTTGACCACAATATTTTATGTCGGAAACTTAGGTTATTTTTTGACTTTAGTGAACTATCTATTCGGTTTATGGTGAGTAACTTGGATAACCGAACCCAAAGTGTGAAGTTTGAAGACAGTTTTCCCGATTTTATGGATGTTCGCGCTGGAGTACCCCAAGGATCGATTTTAGGCCCTATTTTATTCTGCCTATTTATTAACGACTTACCCACTATTTGTAATAATGTATCTTTACACCTTTACGCCGATGATGTCCGATTGTATCTATGAATCTAGACCTTTTGGATTAATTGAGGACTTAGTATATAGGTTCAATGAAGATCTATCTTTTATATACAATTGGTCAGTAATGAATGGCTTGTGATATCTAAAAAACAGCACGATATTGCCTCAGTCCCATATATTTACTTAAATGGTGTGGCGCTTCCTTATGTTGATGCTGTTATAAGTCTGGGCTACAGAATAAATCGCTCTCTTAGTGCTATCGATCACATCAACCATGTTGTGCGTTGTATTTACATAGTACTTCGGAAACTTTGGCTTTCCTCTGAACTTACACCTACAGATGTTAAGATTAGATTAACCAAAACGCTACTTTTACCAATTATCGACAACTTCGCCGTTATATACTGCGAGCTCGACTCTCAATTATATCACAAACTACTTGTTGCATTTAATGACATGATAAGATATGCTTATGGGCTTCGCAGATATGATCATACTTCTCAATATCACCGTCTTGTACTTGGGTTTAATCTAAGGGATTTCTTAAGTGCCAGGGGTTGTCTTTTCATGCACAAAATTAGCAATGCACATCTGCCATTATACTTATATGACAAAGTTCAATTCGCACAATCTTCCCGGACTAACAATCTCATCACTCCCGCATAAATTTCCATGAACACATCTCGTCTATTTTACGTACATGTCGCTGGACTATGGAACTCTGTTCCCAGGGAGGTAAAGCAATTGACAGGAGCAAAGCAATTCAAAAAAGAAATATTTTGTTTCTATAGCTAATTTTCATAAATATGTACATATTTGAGTGTCCTAATCTCTTCCTCTTCCCATCGTTCCCTCTCCTCTTCCCTTAGATCTAAGTTTAAACTATGTGAATATTCCGGAATTGTATATTATAATACTGATTTTGTACTATAAAAGATCCATATCTTACGAGTACTTGTACACAGAATAAAGAATTGAATTGAATTGAATTGAAAAAAAAATTCTAAAAATTAGCAGATATAAGGGGTACTGGCGGAGCACCATTTAAAGAGATCCCCTTAAGCGACATAGAGGAGATCGTAAATGAAATACTCAATTTGAAGCACGTGGTCGACGGTATCCCAAATGCCTGAACCTGCTTCAGATATGTGGCCTTTTCTTCCACATCATATTCCGCGGCTAATGTTTCGGCCATCACTTCAATGGCACACACCTCCACACTATCTTTAAAAAGATTGCATGCGCGAAGCAAATGTAACGCCAATTCTTCTCGTTGACGATGCAGTTATGCTAAGCGATAACGTCGAAGATTTGCATAACTCCTTAGATTCATGGAAAAATGAGCCACAAAGAAACGGCTTTAAAATAAGTCATTCAAAGACGACGCATTTGACGTGCACATTTGCGCATCCATTGCGACCTGTTCCGGATATAATGTTAGACGGAATAGTTCTTCCGAAAAGCACTATCTTTAAGTACTTAGGATCAATCGATAACATAACATCCGTGCGGCATCGGATAAATAATAGTGCCGCAGTGCAGTGCCCAGCTTGTCGTAAGAGGCGACTAAATGGGACACCAAACATATACAGGCAACTATGACACCAAAAATGAGCCTGTGACACTTTAACACCTTAAAACTTTCCCACAAGTTTGTATGCAATCAGTGGGTTCCCACGTCTGGAGACTACCGGTGGGGTAAAAGTCAGTCAATCAATTCGAAATGAGCAAACAAGTGTCAAACCACTCAAACTTTAGATACACTTCATGGAAATGATCGCAATCAATAGCACTACCCCGCTGGGCACCACGATTGCAACGCACTCGGGTGATCTCAGAGCAAGCAAGGCAAGGTTTGCCAGTTGGAACGTCGGATCGATGACCTCAAAAAGCTTAGAACTGGAAGCGATTATGCGTCGCAGAACTCTACAAATCCTGTGCGTACAGGAAACGAAGTGGTGTAATACAGGAAAAAAAGCGCGTTTTCTAGATTTAGAAACTAAGGCATCTACCATGGAGCGGTCAATGGACGAAACGGTGTTGGAATCGTTGTTGCAGCGGATCTTCTTAACAATATCGTTGGTATTTTGAAAATAAGCGACCGCTTGATGAGTGTTAAACTTGTCATACACAATGAAACGTGGAACATTGTTAGCGCGTACGCCCCACAAAATGGATGCGACCAATCGGAAAAAGATAGATTTTGGTCAGAGTTCGGTAATTTGCTTAGAAATACACCTATCGATGAGATGCTCTTCGTAGGCGGAGACTTAAATGGCCACGTCGGAGAAACAAATGTTGATTACGAGGACTTCCACGGCCGTAAAGGCTTTGGAACCAGAAATTCAGCTGGCGAAGACATCCTTGTAGCGTGTAGGGCTTACGGATTAACCATCTTAAATACAATGTTTATTAAACATCAACGACATCTTATCACCTATAGCAGCGGAGGCCATGAAACGCAAATAGATTATCACCTCTGCAAAATGTCGATGAGAAACCGTGTTAAGGACTGTAAAGTAATACTTGGAGAATCGCTAGTAAGCCAACACCGTCTGCTCATTACAGAATTCTTCACAGCGGAACCACCGAAAACATGGGCATCGTTTGGAAAGCCAAAAATCCGGTGGTATAATCTATCGAAGAAACGAAGCGCAAGATTTATCGCACTGGCTAAAGAAGTACTTCACAATATAAACGGTATCGCAGACTCACTTAGCCCGCAAGAAATGTGGAACAGCATGCACGAGGAATGCATAACACTCGCAAAGTCCCATCTGGGGACTATATCGAAATACCATCACGTCGGCAAAGAAACATGGTGGTGGAATGACGAAACCAAACGAGCTGTGGCCGACAAGAAGAGTGCATTCCAAGCGTGGACAAAATGCGATCGGAGCGACGATATCGAAAAAGCTCGACGTGGCTGGAACTCGAGCGGCAGAAGCGGAAAACCTGTACCAGGAGGTGGAACAAATATCCTCACGATCGGCGGATAGAAGACAAGCTATCCAAGAAGTTCAAACGTCGTACCATACAAAAATGCCGAATATTTTTAAGCTCGGTGCACAGAGGCGAACAAATTCAATGGAAATAACCTCGCCGAAATACATCAAAAACGCAGACGGTCGCTTACTAACAAATGAAAAGGAAATTTGTGACAGGTGGCTTGAAATACTGCAAGGAGTTGCTTAACAAACAGTTTCCACGTGATATCGTGCCGACAGCTAGTCTATTCGAGGAGGAAGTTTCGGACTTTTCAATCGAAGAAATAAGTATAGCAATCGGAAAAATGAAGCGGGGGAAAGCGGCGGGACCAGACAGCATTCCATCAGAGTTTTGGTCGAAGATGGAGGGGATCGGCAGCGTTTGGCTATCGAAACTTTTAAATAAATTAAAATGTGGACAGCCTATGCCGAATAAATGAAGAAGCTTGTTGGTTCCATTATACAAAGGAAAAGGCGACACTCGAGAATGAAACAACTACCGTTCAATCAAGCTTATGTCACACTCAATGAAAATCGTCGAAAGAGTCTTAAACGAACGTCTTCGGAAAATAATAAAACTCCATAACAGACAGAGTGGAAAAGCACCGAGATTCATCTAAGGACTCACACTTGGTATTTATCGACCTCGAGAAAGCATTCGATCGAGTGCCTAGGGATCTCGTATGGGCCGCCCTGAGGTCTCAAAACGTACCGGAAACGTATGTTAGAATAATACAAGACATGTACGGAAACGTGAAAACTGCGGTTAAAAGCTCTGCTGGACTAACGAGAGAATTTCCAATTAATTTCGGAGTTCACCAAGGAAGCGTCCTTAGCCCTTTCCTCCTTAACGTTGCATTCGACAATCTTTTAAAAGACTGCATGCGCGGACCAAATGTAAATGTTAGACGGAATAGTTTTTCCGAAAAGCACTACCTTTAAGAACTTAGGATCAATCGATAACATGGAAGCGAAATGTGACGATGACGTAAACCACAGAGTGAGTGTGGGGTGGATCAAATGGCGGGACAATTCGGGAATCTTTTGCGACCTAAAATTTCCACTTAAATTCAAGGAGAAACTCTACACCACGGTTGTTAGACCAGCTCTTATATACGGTTCACAGTGCTGGACAATGTACGAAGCGTTTAAAAACAAAATGACGGCAGCGGAAATGAAAATGTTAAGGATGTCTAGTGGAGTCACTAAACGCGATTTCATTAGATCTACGCGTATAAGAGGAAGTCTACATATAAAGAATTCGGTAACCGAACAGCTTGAGGCGAATAGAATAAGCTGGTATTGCCACGTTCAAAGAAGATCTGCGGAAAATCCGGTTAAAAAGGCACTTTCAATTACGGTCACATCAGCTGTAAGAAAACGAGGTCGGAAAAAGAATTCCTGGATTTCTCAGATGGCAAATGCGCAACAACGCCTGGGGCTGACCACTGAAGTGATCCAGGACCGAGCATTATGTAGACACGTTCTGCGGTCTGCGACATTAGCCAACCCCATAAGCGGAGCAGCAGCGATGCAGTAAAAATGGGAAACTCGTTACGCATAATTTCGTATAACGAGGAAAGGGTTAATAAAAGGATAAGAAGAAGATAAACTTCATGTCTAGGCTCAATGATGACCACCAATTCCAGCTACAAAACAGAGTGAACACGTGGCAAGTAAAGGCAATTAGTCAATTCATCTTTCTAAGGCTTTCGCAGAGCATGATTCGCTTTTCTAACCAGGGTTAGGCCCTGTAAAGTATGCAGTCCTCTTAGTCAAACATTTTTTTATCAACTGTGTTCAATAGTAAGTTTGCTTCCAGTCGTAAAAATCAATTGCTTTAAGGAGAGACCATTCACATCCAATACTCAGATTCACAATGCTGATATTGTAAACCTTACTTTGTATTCACAAAGTTCCATTTCCGTTCAATTAATCGAATTGAATGTACCATCACGGAGACCTTTTGAAAACCGCGAAATACAATTGTCAAGCTTGTTCTCCTTGGCTACATCGCATTCATTGAATCCATATCGCATCCATACTGGATGCAGCATATATCGCTGGAAAATGTCATTAAAGAAAAAAACAAATTTTTGTATATTCAACTCACCGTTAAGAATCGATATCCAAGAACCGATACAGCACCAGAAATGATTCCAATTAATATAGCACCATGCGGCCCAATAAGCAAATTGCAAACCGAACCAACAGCAACACCTCCGGCTAATGTCGAATTCTGTACATGCACCATGTCCAATTTGTTCTCATGGCTGACAATTGCGGACAGGACGAACGTAGTAACTGCAAGGATACAATGAAAAAGCGGCACGAAACTGCAAGGCAAGGCATGGCAAGGCATGGCACGGTACAATGGCCGCCGCACCATGTATTGCCCCCGCCGCATTTTGGTATTATAAAATGAAGAAATGAACGATCGAGCGAAAACAAAAACCATTTCATACAAACTTGGTTCAGTCAGTAAGCTTGCTAGCAACACCCTCTTCTCCCGTTTGCAGAACAAAAAAAAAAACAAACAAACTCAACGCGCTGTACACATAATACGAATATTTCCTTCCACCCCCCTCGCACTCACTTCTCTATGCGGTAGGCGGCAATAAGGAGAACTCAACTGAATGAAGTGTCCCTATTGTGGGAAACAATGAATTTTCACATGAATAACGGTACAAAAGCTGGAAAAACGGCACATAAAAACAAATCAACAACTGCAACAACAACAAAGCAATACCCTACATCGGTTGTCCGTTTACAATGTTTACAACATGGCACCTGAAATGCCATTGCAACTGAAGCAGGCAACAGCAGTGCTTATACCACCACCCCTGACAAAGGCACGAGGATATGCTAAAAGGACCAAATCTATGGTACGCTACATTGCACCGAAGGGTGTTAGGCGTGAGAGCCTGTTTTATATGTTGTTTTTGTTGTTGCTGTGTTGTACTATATGTTGCTCCAGTTGATGTTGTCATGTTCAATGGCGTTCACAAAGGATAATGAGGTGCTCCAGTGCGACAACCTCATTCAACGATTGTTTTGAGTGTGAGCGCTCATTCGTGTGTGTTTCCCCTTCCTGTACGCCCACTAGATGCAGCAGCACAAATGCAGCCCCTTTCACAGTCTCAACGTTTAACGGTGTACGAGTAATACAACACAAATAACAACAGCTAACAAAATGTCCTACAAACAAAAACTACACTCGTTAGTGTAGTGTGCTGCTAAAGAAGACCTACAGCAACAGTTGTAGTTGGAGCTGGAGTTTAGGTTGAAGTAGGGGCAGGAGTATTAGCCTGAGCTTGAGCGCGAGCAATACTGTAACACCAGCATCTAACAAAAACAAAAACATCGCCAGCTTAAACAACAACAATAACAACCGCACGCCTAAGAATGTTAATTGTTTAGTAATTGTGCGCGTAATTTAAAGTGTCATTGTTAACAGAATGCCGCATGCGGTATGCCATAAAGTGACTTGGCAATGCGGGTGTGCGTGTGGGCTTGGATGTGGGTGATGCTTCAAATTACAAGGAGGCATATTTAAATGTGATTTAGCCATTCGTGAGGCCGCTATTGGAGGACGTCTACGTGATCAGCCTTCGTAAATTGATTGTTTCTTACAACTGTGTTGTGTGTTCCTGGTGGTAATTATTGCTGTTGCTGTTGGTGGAGGAAAGGCTAGTCAACGTGGATGAGTTGTGTTGAAAATGATTTAGTTTTAGCTTTTTGGTAGCACTCACTGTATGCCAAAGATCAAGAGCAGTAACAATATGGGGTCAAGTTAGCGCTAATTAGCAGCCTGTCTGGGCAAACATATGTTTAGTATGTATTGACAAAGTTGAGTGGGTCATAAGTCCATTTTAATCATACAAAGCACCGGGAGTGGAACGTATGCAAAAGGGAGGAGGAGGAGGGAGGTAAACGTAGTCCTTATCCCCAAACCAGACAAAAGTAGTAAACTACCTAAATCTACTTGATCCATAAGTCTTACTCCGTATTTTCTGCAAAAGTCTTTAGGAAAAACCCCAAAGATAATCGTCGTCTACTCATCAGTAGTATGGTGGAACAAAACGAAAGAAAAATCTGCCATACAAAAGGTGCGGCGGTTACAAAGACTTCCATGCCTCGGTATCACGGTGTAATGCACACATACTCCCAGCGGCTGTTGAAGTCTTCAACTGATTTAATGCTACTCATTTCGACATAAAAAAGTTGGTAGTTCAGGTAACCGAAAATAGGAGAGATACTCGTAAATCTTTTAGATTGCATGGATCAAATGAATCCTTTCTCTGATATCCTCTGGGCTGAGCATAATCTGTGCAATAAACGACAGCCTACTTAAGACTCTTTGTTTCGGTAGAAAGTTCGAAATACTCGTAGTTATACCAAGCCGAGAAGCATGGAACTCACCACAGCTATCAAGAAGTATACGGATAGATCAAAGATGGGCACTAGGGAGGGTGCTTGTATATTCGGTGCAAACACCAGAATTTCGCAACCAATTGGACTTTTCCCACTGTATTTCAAGTGGATATATCATCCTCGATAAGGGAATGAGGGATGTCCGGCTCCAACCTCATTGATTCCATTCTTGCACTACTCCATACAACACCAAACAAGAACCAAACAGAACAAATTGGGTGTCTTGTCACAAAGGTATTGTCGATGAACTGGCATGAAACAATTCGGCTGCTTTTTCATCGGGCCGTAGCCTTTCCTTAATTTCCTGAATTCAGCATATAACTCAACAATAAAGAGTTGGAAGAACAAAATGTATACAGGCCATTTTGAAACACCCCAAGGCTTCAACAACGCGCGCCTTAAGGAGGGGATACTTTCATAGAGATATTGTAAAACCTGGAGAAATTATTAAAATATCTACAAAACAGATTCTATATCTTCAAAAGAATTAAGTCTCTATTGGCTTCTTGATACTGATATTGTGGCAAGAAGGTCCTTTCGGTCGCAATGCCCGCACATTTGGTTTTACATCATTCTACAATTTGAACGAGTAATTGCCTGTAAAAGGTGTTTCTTAAGCGAGTACTAATTTTGAATTGGAACAAAATACGCAAAATTTCATTAAGTAGCCACTTATTTGTGTTCAATCGTGACAAAACATTCTGCAATTCATTTTAAAATTCAACTGAACTGAACTAATTTAAGGGAAAAAGTTTTCGACCACTCTTTCATGGCCGTTTGTTCTCAACAGCATGAATAATTTTGGGTTCCAATATGTCGATTGTTGTTAGTTTGTCAGAGTAAACTTACGGCTTTACGTATCCCCAAAAAAATAACCAAAAGAAGTCAAATCACAAGATCTTGGAGGAAATTATGTGTTTGCTGGGAATACATCTTGCCATTCAGTCGTGAAACGAAAAAGTCATTAATCGTGGCTCTTTGGCCACGAAAAAAAAAATGTTCCGACGACTCCTCCAGTCCACGGACTGCACCATATTGTGCATTTTTCGGGATAATCTCATGTGAATATGCTTTGCTTTAAAACTGACAATTTTTTCTATTCACTGACATACCCATTGAGCTTAGCGATGAGAGACACATTTTTCGATAAAACAGCGGAACCAATCCAATAGATTTCGGGCCCATTCACGGAAATTTCGACCCAAACGATGGTCATTCGACTTTAATTCTTGCAAGAGCTGGATCTTATACGCCTTCAAACAAAGATCTTTGCGTTAAATTTTACATAAAGTTGACGGACAAATTGCAATCTGTTCTGAACGATGCCGAACCGATAAATTGGATCCTCTTTAACATTCATCTGAACTGATGCAATACTACCTTGATCAAAAAGTTCCCGGAATAACCAACGTGTGGCGCTCTCATTGTTCCGATTTAAATTTTGTTTTTTTTTTGTTAAGTTGGTACATCTGTTGTTGATATTCCCTCTAAATCTCAGCATCATAGCTTGACATTTGCAAATGTTGCGTAGGTAAGAGTACATCTATCTCTGTGTGTTTGGCAATCATCAAGGTAGTATTCTCTTTAGTGCGTACTCTTCTTATGTATCTCGGTGCTACTGCATCTTCAAAACAATATGTTGTGCGGATACCGTCAACAATACACTGAATAGGGGTTTCAGATGGTCGATTATATCGGGTGTAATATTGTGCAAGTATTCTATGTTGAAGCCTGTATGTCAAGACTAATGAATAAACAATGACACTGACAGCTTGTAATCTGACAATTGATTTCACAGATATAAATATCTGAAGTTGGTACTGGGATAAGCAACAACCTTTTATTTTAAGGCAAGAATACTCGTCTATGGAAACCTAGATATTTCGTAGTTCCGCGTAAGTTTTCATTGATGCACGTATCCAGAATGGCAACATTTTCGGTTTCGAAGAAGCAAGTGTCATTTGGGGATAATGTAATGGCTGTTCAATTGTGTTTTGGAAATATTTAATTCCAATCTGTTTGGGATTCCTAATTAGTTATGCTGCCAAGATCAGAATTTAATTAGCTTAGCTTACTCTACCGTTCCCGATCTGTAGTCGAAGAGCCTAGACATGAGTGCTGGATCGAACATAAAAGCAGAAAGTGCCTAGCCTAGTGCCGTCAGCGATTGCAATACATGGACTAGAAGTAGCATTTAAAAGAGCATTGATGAAATTGAAAAAAAAAAAATGTCGGACACAGGCCGGAGCCCTGGGGCACACCAGCATATATTTTGTGGAAATCAGAACTGAAAGTGTCCAAGATAACTTTGAGCAATCGAAAGTTCCGAAAGTTAATTCTCTAATCTATGTGATAAAGAAAAGACTCATCGATCCCAAATGCACACATATTCGAAAAATTAGGCTGACTCATGGAAATGTCTTGCTTTTGCCAGATTGATGTAAGCTTTGGTTCCGCTTTTCAGTGGGACATCCCATCAAATCTCAAATGGACCAGTAGCTACAACGACTCATCGCCGGTCGTTGAGAAGTTATCGTATTTTGAGATATTTTATGAGCTGAGGGATGAGGTAGGAGGTGAAAGAAGAATATTCGCTTCCTGTAGGAATGAATGTTATTATCAAGGGGAGATGTATTATACCATCTGGACCGGGAGTTTTGAGTATGTAAGAGATCTTCTCTTAGTACTTTTCCTACTACGCGAGTTCGAAAGTGTATCCGCCACATTTAAGACTCAGTGCGCTCAAGTTTAGGCGGAGACAAAGCACAATCTGCAAGTTCTGAGCTGGCTGCAAAGTGTGAAGAAGTCAGATTAGCCTCGTCCAAAGAACTGACAACTGGAATGAGGATTTGGGTGGAGGATGAGTCAGAATTTCCAATATTTTTGACAAACGACCAACAATTTTTACTACCCAAAGGTAGGTAGGTTGGGACATTGTAGCTTTTTTCGGTTGTATTGAAATTTTACAGGCTTAAGAAGGGCGTTACGTTGGTTTTCCTCTGGTAGGTCGAGTTTGTAGAATTGAAAGTCTTTTTTTTTATTAACAGCTTCAGTCGTCCCATGCCTTTTCGTTTGGTTTAATACTCCTAACCTGACGAGGAATAAAGGAACTGATTCCAATGGGAATAGTTACTATGGTGATATCAGCAGCGATCAGTGAAATTTCCCAAAGAAGGTGTTAAGTCCGCTTTAATTGGGTTTCCTGTATTACTATGCTATTCTGTAGGACCTTTTCTGTAACCGTTTGATGAGAAATTGGCTGATGCCACACACACAATAGTACGACGAACATGGAGGGGAAAGCACGTCAAGAGTGTACTTATCATGGTGAGAAGTTAAAAACAAGTAACAAGCGGGGACAAGTTTTTTTCCACGGCGAAGATCTCATCACACCGTCCTTCGTGCTTTGTCTGACCAGAATATTGAATCCAGCCAGAACTGTGTGTATCAACAGAGATTTTAGCATCAGGATACAGAGATACGATTCTTAGTATGAAGTTAGACAGCATCGCATCGAAAGTCGAATTGCTGTCCAGGTTGGGGCGTCTGTAATTAAAGCAGATTTGGATAGTTTGTCTGCGGAAATGCCTACTTTAGATGGAAGTTGACTTTAGGAATGAAGCATCTTTAACATTGTGGTGGATTTCGCTAAGCTACATTACTACGCACGTATTTGGCGTAGTAATAATGGCAATATTTCGAAGACAGGTCGTTTCTGATCTGCGTGATCCAAGAAGCGTGGGCGGAGATGTACCTGCATTTCACAGAAAAGTGATTATTTTTAGCCCACAGATATTGGATAAATTTACTCTGAATCGCGGTGTCAGAATCATAAACAGGGCTGCGTCATACACAGGGCTGCGAAGTGAACATTCTGATGTTGATTTACCGAATCAAATTGTTGTAGGTGCTCTGCCCTTACAACATAAGAAACAGTGTGCCAGAAAAATTAACAGTCATAACCAATCAGTTGTTACATAATAAATATTTACTCATTGCAACCAAAATGACCCGGTTATTTTGAGAATCGTGCCACAATCGTAGAATGGGAGTATGAGCGTTGTCGTTGGCTTACTGGAAACCCTTACATCACCACATGTATATCGAAGATAATTGCTCAATCGTCTTGAGCATATTTTATGTTTTTTGATTTATTGAAGAAAAAAAAACTCCAATTTCAGGCCTTGGACCTTGGACATTTAGCACAAACTCTAGAAACTGCTAATGCCTTCATTATTCCAGCTCGTTGAGTCTTATATACTTCAAATAAAATCTAGGAAATAGTGGAGGAGAACCTCTTCATGAATGAGATTGTTCTTGAGTTTCTATTTGAATTTGAGATCTCCTTCTGTTTGACACCATTTTGCACGGCTAAAGTCCTCATCCACCAAGGATAAGATGATTCTGTGGTCGCTAAACGTCCCATGGTGTTTATTTTCATTCCCATTTGCAGCGTATCCTCTTACTTTCCCATGCTTACCGGTTTCTATTTTCAGAGAACTCTTAATGCCAAGTATACAATCGTAATTCTTGTTTTGAACCGCAGATTTTGGCTTACCTCCGAGACTTGTGAACACAAAATCCCAGTCAAACTTTCATATACATACACTCGAACATTGTCGCTGTGGCAAATTTAAAGCAATCAAACCGACAACTGCGTGCTCGTCGCTCACCACCGCTTAATTAATATTCCCAACACGGCACCTGGTCTATTGCGATTTAATTTGTTACCCATTATTTACATTTACACTTAGCGCCGAGTAAAAGTAGAGAAAGTTTCGTCCTTAACCCCCGGTACCCATCGGTACCGTTGTTAAGTAAACACATCGCGACTAACAAACAAGTAAGCAAGCAACCAAACAAAACACACAAACACGCTACGCGAAACAAAAACCCCAATGTCAACGAGACAAAGGTACGTACGAGTGGCAGGCAGGATACAAAAAAAAAAAAAAAAACTGAGCTGTGTTGGGATGTGTTCGTCGATGAAGGTGCAGACAAACTTACCTGTTGCAGCTGCTAATGACAGATACGTGTTTAGAATAGCACGCTCCTGGCCACCGGTGCCAACATCGGCCAGAACAGAATTAAAGCTTGGCCAATACACCCACAGGAAGAGCGTACCAATCATGGCGAACAGATCTGACGTGTAATTGGCTCCCTCGTTTTTACCAGCATCATTTTGGTCCTTGCCAGGTCGTAACATCAGGCTGACAGCCAACCCAAAGTATGCACCGAAGGCATGAACTGTAATGGATCCGCCAACGTCGGTTATCTGCAATTGGAGGAGAAAATTACAAAATAAACGATTACCTCAACTAAAAATGAAAGTGGGTGCAAGTGGGTTGAAATGAAAGTAGCATTCTCCAAAGGATAAGCAAACGAAGGAGCCGAAGAAAAGTAGAGTAAGAGATCTGACGGAATGAATGGTTGGTTGAATTCAAAAGGACTAATTAATTTCATCCTGTTGTGACGTTGTTTCTTTTTCTGTTTCTCCTTGTCCTTCTATACAATCTGGTTTTGTAAGGATTCAGTTTGTAAAGTGTTTTTTTTTTATTTTTTATTTTTATTTGCTGTAGCTCTCTTTCTCTACTCTTCTCTGGCTCTTCATTTGCTTCTTTCTTAAGTGTATCTGCATACTAGCATCTGTGTATATCTGGGAATAGATAAGCTTCCTTACGCTAAGAATATCCAGCTGGATGAACTCGTTCACGGCAAAGAGTGCAATTTCAAACAAAGCCATAAAAAGTAGCTGAATGGGGGTTGTGCGGCCTAGAAGAGCTCCCATACTGATCAGCGGTACAGCAGCAGCAATGTCGGCATCAATTATGTTCTCCAGGGATAAGCTGTAAAACATGAGTAAGATGAAACCAAAATAAAAAAAAAAAATTGAAAAAGATACAAAAAAAAGGAAAGAAGGAGAAGAGGAGGAAAGAAAAAATTGTTAAGCACATACTTATGGATTCATAGAAAGAAACTGGGACACGTCCTATACAGCATAGATGCTGTGGTGTTGTGTCCTTAAAGTTACACAGTTTCCTCTACATCCTGCACATATTGCTACTTCTTCCAACAACCCGGATGCACTAGGTAATTAGTAATTAGTAATTAATTAGCATAGCTCAAGCCACAGTGTGTTCCGGGAGTTGGAGAGGTGAATTTGTTTTTTTTTTGTTTTGTTTCTAATTTGGTTTGTTTATGTTTCTGGTTTACCTTATGTGACCAGAGTCCATGTGAAAGAATCCCTTAACCAGAATGGCCCATTGGACAATGAGAGCTGCCAAGAATAATGAGAAACCAGTTGCACTATAACCATACTTGCGCAGGAACGTCATTAGGAAGCCGAAACCAATGAATATCATCACATGGATGTCCTGGAAGTCTGAAAAACAAAAACGAATAAGGATTAGAGGAGGATTGGGATTACAGTTTTGTATATTCAAGAGAATAGTTAGATGGAGCTGACGGTATGGGTAGGGGAAAACAAATTGAATGGGTGTTTGGGGGATTAGGAAACAAATTTCCGACTACATACATGGACTAACACGCTGGGGACAAGTTTATTAAATTCGGAGATCACCATGCTACTGCAAAGTGTTTCAGGATATTTTAATTAAAATGTTGGGAAAGGTTAAGTCTCGGATGTAGTAGGAGGCAATAATTTTTCAAGGTTTAACAGAGAACTTGAGCCAATGACAAGGGCCCTGGGGATAATAAAAGTGCGGACTATTGAAGGTATCCATGTTGGATTCAGGAAGCATTCAATCGGTAGATTTCAGTAGGACTTAACGTGAAATTGCTATCATTTCGACGGACATTTGTAAACATTTAGAGAGAATTTCATTGGATTTTAACTGAGGGAAGACAAAGACTGTCACTTACCATACCTCATGCTACTTAAAGTGGCTTCAGAATTGCTCATGAAATTCTTCATTGAAAAGAAAATCTGCTGCCGGTGTGGAATCCCCAATAAAGACACACATATTGGCACACATCCTTGTCAAACTGTTTAATTTAATTATTATTCTGATGTGATCACTCTTCCTTCCTCAAAATGAATCAGTCTCAAACGGAATAGGTTTATTACTTTGTGATCCCTACAAAAGGCATCCGCTTCCATGTATTGTAGATTCTATTGGTAGCGTTAATTTCACAGTCTTACTTACTTACTTTAAGTGACGCTACAGTCCGGGGTGGACCTGGGCCTTAGTCAAAAAGCTTCCTCCAGTTTCGCACGCTAAGTTGGCTGAGGTCCCCTTCCACTTGCGTGCGCCACCTGAGTCTCGGTCTTCCTCTACTGCGCTGTTCCTCGGTGGCGGATTCGAAGACTTTTCGGACTGGAGCGTTGGTGTCCATGCGCTCTACATGATCCAGCCATCTCAGTCTTTGGATTTTCACTCTTCTGGCTGGGTCTTTGTCGCTGTACAGTCTGTACAGTTTGTCGTTGTATCTCCTTCTCCACTCACCGTCAATACAGACGGGATCGAAGATCGCCCGAAGAATTTTCCTTTTGAAACAGCCAAGAGCACCCTCATCCATTTTTAATAATATCCATGCCTCTGCGCCATAGAGCAGGACCGGGATTATTAAGGTTTCATAAAGGGTTACTTTTGTTGTCCGAGAGAGGGCTTTGGTACTCAATTGCCTTCTTAGCCCAAAGAAACAGCGGTTGGCAAGAGTTATTCTTCGCTTGATCTCAGCGCTGGCGTCGTTGTATGTATTTAGGTAGGCATAGTCCTTAACTACCTCAAAGTTATATCTGTCGATGGTGACGTTCTGTCCGAGGCGTCGGTGTTGATTGTCCTTTTTGCTTGACAGCATATACTTGGTCTTGCCCTCATTAACCGCTAAACCGATTTTCGCCGCTTCCGTCTCAATACTCGCGAAAGCGCTACTGACATTACGCTGCTTTCTCCCGATTATGTCAATATCGTCGGCGTATGCGAGTAGTTGGACGGACTTTTGAAAGATAGTGCCTCTTGTGTTTGCTCATGAGTTTTGCACTATTCTTTTAAGTACGATGTTGAAAAAATCGCATGAGAGCGCATCGCCTTGTCTAAATCCTTTCTGGACATCAAAGGTCTCGGTGAGATCTTTACCGACCTTGATGGAGCAGCGTGCATTCTCCATCGTCATCCTGCACAGACGGACGAGTTTGGCAGGGATGCCGAAACTAGACATTGCTCTGTATAGCTCGTCTCTATAGATGCTGTCATACGCGGCCTTAAAATCGATGAATAGGTGGTGTGTATCGATCTGAAGCTTATGGGTCTTCTCCAAGATCTGCCGTAGTGTGAATATCTAGTCGATTGTGGACTTTCCTGGCCTGAAGCCACACTGATATGGACCTATCAGGTTGTTGACGAACGGCTTCAGGCGTTCACACAATATGGCGGATAAGATCTTATATGCGATGTTAAGGAGACTGATGCCTCTGTAGTTGGTGCAGTTCAGAGGGTCTGCTTTCTTGAGAATCGGACAAATGATGCTGAGGTTCCATTCATCATTACTTTCGTCCGACTATATTTTACAGATGATTTGGTGTATGCTCCTTACCAAGTCATCGCCTGCCACTTTGAAGAGCTCGGCAGTCAGGCCATCCGCTCCGCTAGCTTTGTTGAACTTAAGCTTCGATATGGCTATCTTCACTTCATCCAGGTCGGGTGGACGGAATTGTTGGTCATTATCGTCCAGGTTGAAAGGTTGATTCTGCCTGACAGCGGTATTTGGTCCGTCATCGTCGTTATACAGTCTGCTGAAATGATCTTTCCAAATCCTCAGCATCGACTGCGATTCTACTACGAAGTTCCCTTGTTCATCTCTACAGGCTTCGGTTCAGGGTTTGTTTCCGCAGCATGTTATTTTTACCTTTTGGTAAAACTTCCGAACCTCATTCCTGGAGTATCTCTCAATTTCCTCGATCGCGCGCTTCTCATGCTCTTTCTTCTTCCTCCTGAGAAGCCGGTGCTCGTCTCTCCTCTTCCGCTCATAGAGCTCATGAGCAGCTCTGGTCTTTCTAAGCAGCGCCGCGTTATATGCATCTTGCTTAGCTGCATGTGCTTGCCGGCATTCATCATCGAACCAGAGGTTTCGTTGTGGTGGACGAGTGAAACCCAGCACATTAGAAGCGGCATCTCTGATGGCGTTTTGGCAGTGTTTCCAATGGTTTTCGATGCTTGATGCTGGCGGCATTGGACCTTTTAAGAGATTGAGAGACTCTCGATCGGAAAAGGACTTGGCGATCTCTTGCGATTGTAGCCGTCTGACGTCGAATTTTCTCACAGCATTAGTTTTTCTTGGCGTAGTTTGGGATATCCGTAACCGTACCTTGGCTACAACAAGGTAATGGTCCGAGTCGATGTTGGCTCCTCGGAACGTACGGACATCCATAATACTGGAGGAGTGTCTTGCGTCGATCGCAATGTGATCAATCTGGTTGACTGTTGATTGATCAGGAGTTCTCCAAGTCCCCTTGTGTATGTCGAGTTGCGGGAACCGCATGCTAGCTACGACAATCTTTCGCCCCGCCACAAAGTCGATTAGCCTGAATCCGTTATCCGACAACAAATCCGCATCCAAATAAGCGCTGATTTTGCCGTCGATAGCATTTGCCGTAATAGATGTCGCTGTTCTTCATCTTCTTTTTGTCCGGCCCATTCCATCGCATTTCTTGGATGGCGGCTATGTCTGCTTTGCAGCAGTCTAGGGCCTCCGCTAGTTGCTCGGCTGCACGTGGTCTATTAAGGGATCTAACATTCCACGTGCATTTCCGAAGCTCATTGTCCTTAAATCGTTTGCGTGGGTTGTCAACAGTAGATCCGTCAAAATCCGAGGCTTGCTGATGCTTCGTAACTTCCTTTTTTTTAAATGGCCGGGCAGTTAACCCGGCGGCACAACCCGCAATCTGGAGGACACCGAAGCCAGTAACCCGTTCCGGGATGTGAGCGCTGCCGTTGGCCCTTATAGGGCTCGTCCGCCACCATATCTTTTCCAATACCCTGACTAAGTCCTGGTAATCCTTACCGGCCTGAGCTCCAAATATGTCGGTGTAGCCTGGATAAGGTCTTGTTTTGTTTTTCCGACACTAATCCTGATTTATGGCGCAGGAAACTCGCCATTTGTCCCCTTCACTTCGCAATCTCTAGTGAGACTCCAAGATGGCGCCACGGGGTGGCGTGAAGTAGGGCATATTAGCAGAGCTGCTAGATGTTCGGCTGCAGAGGCTCATTCTCGTCATTTAAAGAACCAGCACCTGTCGGAAGATGCTACTTCTACGAGGCCTTGTACTAATCGTTGCCATTTCACAGTCTACCCAGAAAAATTATCGTCCAAGGGCTATAAAGAACTGGCAAGCAATCCTTTCTTTTTGACGAACACGGTAAGAAGGAGCTCTAGTTAAATATCATAAAAATACGTTAGACTACAAGCAAATCAAAACCACGTTCCTCGGTTACCGGTTACAACTACTCTCAGACTCGAATACAATCATTGAATAGCCTGATATTCTAATAATCCAAAACGAGATTAAAATTTTGGTTATCTAAAGAAGCTGAGCGTCAACAACGGGGCTCTGTGGAAAAATGGAAGGCAAACAAGCCGAACTTTTCATTTTTTAACTGAAACACACTTCAAAATACCAAAAATCTCCAACAGATTCAGTCGTAGTTGAAGTAAACAGAACGACAATATGGAATAAGTATCTGCGTTTTGATTCTTTTGCTTATTGTGGCAGAAAGGCTTTAGATCCCACATAAAACGTCGAACTAGCGCAAAAGATGTCAAGACTGGACAATTCTTAACTAAGGAGTATGAAGGGAACACAACATAACTATACTCGAGGCGGTAATTCGAGTAGAAAGCCGACGACACCAAAGATAGCTTCCACGAGCTCTTCAATAAGACTTACGAGCATAACCCAGCTATGATATTGATATTGTCCGCAGCACTTGAAATTTTAAGCTAGGAAGAGAGAGAATTTTTGGTAGTATTGTCGGAAGATATACCCTGGACTATACCAGTTACGATAACGGAGGTTCCCCCATCTCGGTATTCACAAGGGGACTTGGAGAACTCCTCATCCGAATTGACCACATTGCGATCGATACAAGACATACAGGACGATCCAATATCATGGATGTCCGCATGTTCCAATATCGACTCGGTCCTTTACCTCGTTGTAGCCAAGGTACAGGTGCGGATACCTGAAACAACGCCAAGCAGGCTAATATTGTGAAGAAATTCGACATTAGATGGCTACAATCGGAAGAGATTGCCAAATTCTTTTCCGATCGAGTCTTTCTTAACATCATAAGAGCTCCCTTGTAGCCAGCATTACGCAATATAGACCAGTGGCAACACTGCCAATAAGCCATCAGAGATGCCGCTACTTATGTGTTGGGTTTTACCGGATCACTACAACGAAGCCGCTGGTTTGGTGAGGAATGTCGGCAAGCCTCCTGCAGTTAGGCAAGACGCACACAAAGCGACGCTGCAAAGAAGGACTGGCTATAGGTGCTTACGAACTCTATGAGCATAAGAGGAAAGACTAACACCGCCTTCTCAGAAGGAAAATGAAGAAGCATTAGCAGTCGGATATTAAAAAAACATGCCACGGACACAAGCCCTGAACCGAAAACGATAGAGACGAACAAGGGAACATCGTAGTGGAGTCGTAGTCGATTCTATGGATTTGGAAAGAGCATTTCTGTGGACTGTATAACAGCGTCAACGAACCTGGACAATGTAGACCAACAATTCAGTCCACCCGTTCTTGATGATATAAAGATAGCAATCGCGGCAGGCGATGTCTTAATAAGGAGCATACATCAACTCATTCTCTAAAATACGATCGGACTAAAGTTTGCCCGACGAAGGGCATACTCAGCAATGCTTTTCCCATTTTCAAGAAAGGAGACGATCTGAAATGCCCGAATTACAGACGCACCACTCTTCTGCTTGTGCCTGCCGCATTGTGTGAACGCCTGAAGGCACTTGTCAACAACCTAGCTTCAGGCCAGGAAAGCCCACTATCGGCCAAATTCACACTACGGCAGATCTTGGGAAAAATCCATGAACTTCAAATCAAACTACCTATTCCACGATTTTAGGGCTGCATATGACAGTATTAATAGAGAAGAGCCATACAGAGCTTAAGAACATGTGATGGTCTGTCATGCGATTTCTTTCTGCTCTTGACTGAGGGTAATTTTCTGTGCCATCTGCTTAGACGGTGAGTGGAGGAGCTGATACAACGACGAGCTCGACATCGACTTAGCCAACGATTGAGATGACTGTATCAAGTAGACCGGATGAACAGCAACGCTCTGGTCCGAAAAGTCTTCGAATTCACCCCTGAGATATAGCTCAGTAGAGGAAGACCGCGAGCCAGGTGAAGCACAAAAGTGAAGGGGATTTCAGTTAACTGAGCGTGCGAAACTGGACGTAGCTTACGAACTATGCAGCTGGCTGAAGACGGTTGTTGGCTGAGGCCCATCCCGGACGAGTCTTTAACTGCATATTTAGTTAACCATAAGTCATCTCTAGACTTTGTTTCTTGCTAACAGAATTTTAACTATCTCGAGCTGAGACCCTAAAGTAAGGTACCTTGTCTTATTAAGAACTGGTCACTGGTTTGTATTGGCGGATCTTCTGAAGAACACCCAGATTTTCGGAAACACTGCGATTCTCTCCAAAACGTAGCCACTTCCCAATATTATTATTATTATTTTTTTTTTTTTCCTTTCGGGGGGCGTTGACAATCCCCGTGTGTCTGGCTCCCATGCTTTCGGATCATACGGACTTTAACTCCTCCCAACACTGTGGCTTCAGACACAACCCCCTGTTGACCTCAGCGTGTTTCCGGTCTTTCCACTCAGCCACATTTCTTATCAGCCTCGCTGTCCACCTTCCTCTGCTTTCCGAGATTTAGCGCTCTTGCGACTTCCGTATCGTTTGCTGCTCTGCTTGGTCGATTGCCGCTTCCAATCCGAATTCCGCTTTATTTTCGTGGACGTTCTTCCATTGCGCCGCTAGGAGATCGATGGGAGTAACTTCTGCCACTACGGCTGATTCCGACACCATTCGGTAAGAGCTAGCCACACGAAGAGCTCCACGTCTTTGCACTGCCGCCATCTGCTTCCGGTTCTTTTCCTGTAGAAGCGCAGATCTCACTTCCATATAGGAGAATGGCATGCGTTGTCGACATTAATAGCCTGCGCTTACTTGGCATTGGACCACCTACGTTCGCCATTAATCCATTGAGTGATGTTGTAACTCTAGAGGCTCTTTCCGCTGCGTACTTTATCTGTTGCCAGAAAGTTAATTTAGTGTCAAGCCTCAATCCCAAATACCTCACCGCGTCCTTGCTCTTAATGACTTCAGAGCCAATTTGGTAGTCTATTTGTGCCGGAATTTTCTTCTTCGTCAGAAGGACTATCTCAGTTTTCTCTGTTGCCAAACTAAGACAGTGCTCATCCATCCAGAAGGTTGTTCGTCGAATGACTTGTTTCAACTTTGTTTGCGCGTTTTCAGTGTATCTTATCGTTATCACTATCGTCTGCGTATCCAACGGGAAAGGTGTCTTCGGGCATCTCATAGGAGATGTTCCAGAGGTCTGGTCCCAGGATTAATCCCTGTGCTGCTCCAGATGTTATTTCCTTCCTTCGTAGACCTTCTGTGGTCTCGTAGATCAATTCCCGATCCCTGAGATAGTCCTTCAACATATGTAATAGATAGGCTGGGATTTTGAATCTATTTTCTAGCGCATTTAGTATATCACTCCACCTGGCTGAGTTGAATGCATTTCTTACGTCCAGGGTTGCCAGCGAAACGATCTTCTTAGTGCGGCAACTTCCTTGTTGGACTTCACCACTTCTCCAATAGCTCCGACCGTGGAGCGTCCTTTCCTGTACCCTTACTGCCTTCCAGCCAAGTCTCCCGCTCTTTGTACTGCATTTGTGATCCGTGATTTGAGCAGCTTTTCCATCAGTTTTCCCGCAGTGTCCAGCATACATAAGGGCCTGTACGCTGATGGGGAGTCTGGGTCTCCTTTTCCTTCGCTGATCAGTACCAATCGTTGCTTTTTCTAGCCTTTTGGGAAGACTTCTTCTTCAAGGCAACTGTTGTACATGTTGAGCAGCAGGTTAGAGCATGCTTTTCCATCTAGGCCTGGTGCTCTTCTCTTTTTCATTGTCTGCACGGCTAATCCCAACTCTTCTTTGCTAAAACCTGGAGTTTCCTGTCGTCGGGCTGGTGTGTTGTCGGGAGGCCTGACCGGATGAGTTGGGAAAAGGGTGCTTACAATGCACACCATCTTGTCTTCGTTCTCAATATTGGCTCACATGCGAGAGGAATATCTTCTTCGTCTCAAGTGCAATTAGTCTTAATTTAAATAAATGGGATCATCATACAATTTGCAAATGTCAAGTGTTTGTAAGGTTCGTTAATCTCTGGGAATATTGAGCCTCAGACTATGTCGTCAGAGTGTACTCGTAGTGTTTCAAGTGCACAAAGGCTTTTCCCTCCAATATCCGCCTTTTAGAAGTAAATGAACGAGAGATTAATTTATGATTCCTAATGTGTGACCATAATTAAACGATGAAGACAAATCATGCATCCACATCTCTGAGAAAGCCACTAACGAGTGCCAGAAGATGAAAAAATCCATCCATCACCGCCCGGCACCATTGCGAGGCTCCAACTTACTCCAACTTGGCTAAGGCGCAATGTAAATCCGCAAATTTTAATTACATTTGACTTGCCAACAGTTAATCATGCGTTTGTGTCGAAGGGTGGTTTAATGGAAGGACGTAGTGAGAGAGGAAGATGCGGTGGTAGTCATCAATGCTAATTGAAACAATTAAATTGCCAATTGTTCTTTTTGGCACGTTGTGCGATTAATTGCCCTCGACACACTGTTAATGTACGTGTGTAAATGATCTCTGTACTGAATCATGAAACGCACACACACTGGTGGTGGGAGGACATGGCGCCCAAGTTTTTGTAGGTTTTCGACTTTTTTTTTTTTAGATACTCGCATCAGGATAAATCACGTTATTTTCAATGTGATGGTGGGTGGGGGGTGCGTGAATATTTTAACAAGATTAGCGACGTACGAGTACTTAACGAATGGCAGGTGAATAATGTGGTTTTAATTAATTGACCCATTTTACAATAAATGATGAACCGTTTAACTTTTGACAGTTTGTTGAATGTCGTTATCGTCGGCTTAACTGATTGATCTTGGTTGTGATTACAAATAACTGGATGGGGGGTTAGAACTCCATATTCCACTTTATTCGCATTTAATTGAAGAGGAACCTAGAGCAGGGTAAAGGCTGGTGAAAGTGCTTGGAACTTAGCAATAACTGCGATTCACTAGAAATGGTACATCGACGTAGAGTCTAAAGATTCGAATGACGATTACTCGTATCTCTCAGAGCCCCTTTGACAAGATGATACTTGATCATAGGTCCTTGCAGATAGATATGATGCTGTCATGGGAGTAGGTCTGTAGTAGGTCTTCTTACTTAATTAAGTTGACAGTCGATTAAGCCAATGTATTTGGCGATAGAAAAACATTTAAACGCTTTGATATAGTACTTTCCACTCAGTCTGTTTGGAGTTTCGTGCTGGAGTTCTTGCCACTTTTCGCTTGAAGTAACGTCTTTCTCTGTTGGGTTTTCCCTTCGTGAAAGATTTTACAACTTTCTGAGTGGGGGCCCAGTGTCCATTTGCTCTACATACTCGTATGCCAACTAAACCTCATAATTCTGATTCATTTTGCAGGCAGAGTCGAATTTTTGATTAAGTCCGTACCTCTGCGCCATTGAGGACTATGACCCTCAATGTTTTTCTAAGCGCTATTTTGGTTATTAGAGAATGAAGCAGAACTACTAAATTGCTTTTTGGGTCAAGAAAAACAGCGACAGTCAAGAGTTATTCTTTGATTACTCTCTGAGGTGGTGATGTCATTTATATCGACGGCATGTCCAACATAATAAAGCTAAACAAAGTCGTTTACTACTAGCCAACCCCATAAGCGGAGCAGCAGCGATGCAGTAAAAATGGGAAACTCGTTACGCATAAGTTCGTATAACGAGGAAAGGGTTAATAAAAGGATAAGAAGAAGAAGAAGAAAGTCGTTTACTACCTCATCTTTGATATTATATGTCCTTCCTCGGTGGGTGCTGATAATTATTTCATCCCTCATGTAAACATCTGGTCAAAGTCATCGCTCGCCACCTTAAACAGTTTGGAAGCTAGGCCATTTACACAAGCACCCTCGTTGGATTCCAGTTCGATTGTGGCTGTTATCACAATGTTCAAGTCGGGCGAGTGAAATTTTTTCTTTTCATCGTCTTCTTCTTTAAGTGGCGCTACAGTCCGGGGTGGACCTGGGCCTCAGTCAACAAGCGTCTTCTTCCAGCTCGATCCCTGGCTAGCTGCCTCTAGTTTCGAACGCTAAGTTGACTGAGGTTCCCTTCCACTTGCGTGCGCCATCTGAGCCTTGGCCTTCCCCTACTGCGCTGTCCCCCGGGAGCGGATTCGAAGATTTTTCGGATCGGAGTATTGGTGTCCATACACTCTACATGACCCAGCCATCTCTGTCTTTGGATCATCAATCTTCTGGTTAGGTCGATGTCGCTGTACAGTCCGTAGTGTCCATTGTTGTATCTCCTCCTCCACTCACCGTCAATGCAGACGGGACCGAAGATCGCCCGAAGAATTTTTCTCTCGAAGCAACCAAGAACACCCTCATCCATTTTTGATAATGTCCATGCCTCTGCGCCATAGAGCAGGACCGGGATTATTAAAGTCTTATAAAGGGTGACTTTTGTTGTCCGAGAGAGGGCTTTGCTACTTAATTGCCTTCTTAACCCAAAGAAACAGCGGTTGGCAAGAGTTATTCTTCGCTTGATCTCAGCGCTGGTGTCGTTGCCTGAATTTATAGCGGAACCTAGGTAGACAAAGTCCTTAACGTCGTTTCCGTCTTAATACTCGCGAAAGCGCCACTTACATCACACTGCTTTCTTCAGGCTATGACTCTTGTGCTTGCGCGTAAGTTTTGCACTATTCTTTTAAGATGATGTTAAAGAAATCGCATGACAGCGCATCGCCTTGTATAAATCCTTTCTGGGCATCAAAGGTCTCGATGAGATCTTTACCGACCTTGATGGAGCAGCGTGCATTCTCCATCGTCATCCTGCACAGACGGACGAGTTTGGCAGGAATGCCAAAACTAGACATTGCTCTGTATAGCTCGTCGCTATAGATGCTGTCATATGCGGCCTTAAAATCAATGAATAGGTGGTGTGTATCGATCTGAAGCTTATGGGTCTTCTCCAAGATCTGCCGTAGTGTGAACATCTAGTCGATTGTGGACTTTCCTGGCCTGCAGCCACACTGATATGGACCTATCAGGTTGTTGACGAACGGCTTCAGGCGTTCACACAATACGGCGGATAAGATCTTATATGCGATGTTAAGGAGACTGATGCCTCTGTAGTTGGCGCAGTTCAGAGGGTCTCCTTTCTTAAGAATTGGACAAACAATGCTGAGGTTCCATTCATCGGGCATACTTTCGTTCGACCATATTTTACAGATGAGTTGGTGTATGCTCCTTACCAAGTCATCGCAAGCCGCTTTCAAGAACTCGGCAGTCAGACCGTCCACTCCAGCAGCTTTGTTGGACTTCAGCTTAGATATTGCTATCTTCACTTCATCAGGATCGGGTGGACGGAATCGTTGTTCTATATTGTTCTGGTTGAAAGGTTCATACTGCCTGATAACGGTATTTGTTTCGTCATTGTCGTTATACAGTCTACAGAAATGCTCTTTCCCATTCTTCAGGATCGACTGCGACCCTTCTTCGAAAAAAATTCCGAATCTCATTCCTGGAGTAGCATCCCTAAATTTCCACTACCGCGCGCTTATAATGCTCCTCCTTTCCCCCTGAGAAATCGGTGTTCGTCTCTCCTCTTATATTCATAGAGTTCATAATCACCTCTAGTCCTTCTGTGCAACATCGCTTTGTGCGTGTCTTGTCTAACTACAGGAGGCTTTCCGGCATTCTTCATCAAACCAGGGGTTTTCGTTGTGGTGGTCCAATAAAACCTAGCACATCAGTAGCGGCTCCTCTGATGGCCGTTTGGTAGTCTTGCCACTGGTCTTCGATGCTTGATGCTGGCGGCAAGGGACCTCTAAAGAGATTAACAGAGACTCGATTGGAAAAGGATTTGGCGATTGTAACGTTGTGACGTTAAGGTTCTCACAATATTAGCTTGAATTGGCCTTGTTGGCCAACAAGGTAATGGTCTTATATTGATTTTTCGGAACGTTTGGGCATCTATTTTACTAAAGGAGTATCTTGCGTCCATCGCAATGTGGTCAATCTTGTTGACGGTTGATTGATCAGGAGTTCCCAGGTCCCATTGTGAATATCGAGATGTGGGGACCGCGTGCTAGCTATAACAATGTTTCGTCCCGCCGTAAAGTCGATAAGCGTGAATCCGATATGGGAGGTGTTGTCGTGCAGAATATACCTTCCAACAGTAATACCAAAGGTGTCCTCTCGTCCTAGCTATGCATTGAAAATATCTTCGGCTTTTGGTATGGACTGCTACGAGGAGCTGATTTACATTTCGGAAACTCAAAACTTGTTGTCTAAGTCTGCCGCCAACAACAAATTCGTATTCAAAGAGACATTGCGTTTACTGCTGATAACTAGGTCTGCAATGCATTCTTGTGATTGCAATAAACAAGCTGAGTTTCCCTATTGAAATCAATAGAGAAGTGGTTTTTCGGTGACTATACCTCCGTGGCTGGTCCGACTTTTTTGGTTTCAGAAATATGCACTTCTGATTATGTTCACTACTTTTGTTACAAATTTCATCAAGATCGGTCAAGCCGTCTCGGAGGAGTTCGATAAGAAAAGAAATACATTTGCCACCTCAGAACGAGCCCCGTTAAACACTCAGCTCAACAAAAGCCGTAGTAGCCGTAGTAGATGTCGTAGGTGATGATATTTGCATGATAGCAGTCAGAGGCATCAGCTAATTGCTCTTCTGCACATGGCCTATTAAGGGACCTCTCGTTCCACGTGCATATCCGAAGTGCATCCATCCGCATCCGAGGCTTGTTTGTATTTCGGAACTTTTGTATTTTTTCCATGGTTACCCCGGTGGCACAACTCCCAACCTGGAGGGCGAGTTCCAGTTTTGATATTCTTAGGACGATAGGTCAGTTAGACTGAAGCTAGAAGCCCGTTCGGGGATGTGAGCTATGCGGTTGGTCCATAAATGGATCACACGCCACAATCTCTTTTCTAAGACCCTGACTTAGTTTGGGAAATCCTTAGCGGATGTCGTAGAAGCCGTAGTAGTAGTAAGGTCTCATTTCTTCCAGGATTTTACTTCACTGTTGATTCGATTTGGAAAACTCATCCGCTGTCCCGTTTATAGTGCTGTCATTTTTTGTCTGCTGGTCAGCACTCGTACTTATAAGTTTCGCAAGTCGGGTATAAATGGACATCGGCCAGTAGATGGTTACCACTTTGTGGTAAACTAAGCACAATTGATGTGTAGAAACAGTTGCAACACTGAATATAGTCAAGTTGACGCCTCTCAGCGCCTTGTCTATTTCTAGAATACCTTTGTTGTGTTGTATTTTCGTCAGTTTATGTTGGAATTTGTAACTTCTCGTCAAGTTAGAGTTCACTGTGGGGGATCCCATCTACGTTTAATTGTTTTAAATGGAGTTACTGTTTGGTCTATGTACAAAACCATATCCTCGATCTGTATTTTGAAATGAATATACCTGTCTCCAATTGAGGTTTCATCGTTTAATGAATAACTCTGTCACTACGTCGTCCTTTTCTAAAAATGTTAGGAAGTTTCAATTAAAGTTTTCATCGGCCATAGTCCTGATTAGTTAAATTGAATTGAAAGTTCTCCCTCTTCCAATCCACTCATTTACCCGCGCACTAACGAGACAGAATTTATCGAAATAAGAAGATTTATTTGAAAATTTAAACAAAACCGTTTTCAAACTTGAAAAACTTCAAACTACAATCAACAGTTTTGTAATTCAACCAATACTAAGCACTCTACTTAAATAGTTATCGACATTATCCACCCTTAATTCAACAGATTGCTTCCAGTTTTATTTGAAAGCCCCCCCATTCCATTTCGAATAAACAGACATGCAGATGCACTCTCGAATTTTCGAAAATAATTACATTTTGTGGTTTACATGGAAATGTATTTTTACGTTTAGTGTTTTTAAACTTTTTGTTTGCCTTTCCAAATCGCAACAAATTATAACGCCATCGATTCGATGAAATTAAAAATAAATATTTCCAATGAAAGCAGATTACATTTGCATTGGCAATGCGACACGGCACCGCACTGAGTGTGAGCACGATGATGCACTTAAATTGGATTGGCAATTGTTTTCAAATAACGTGTCCATTCAATGGAATTAGAATAATTAATTGTAAAATTGTAAAATTGGTAATTGTTTGTGTTGGGTTGCAACAACTGGAAATGGCTCTATTATGTAAATATGAGATGTATAAATAATTTCAGACAAAGCAATTGTGTTTGGAGAAGTGGCTTAATTAAATTGAAAGGGAGTACGGATAAGCAAATATGGATATGGATAGTAGGAGCAGATGGTGTAATTACTGTAGTAGTCTGTGGTGGGCGGCGACGACGCCGGTCTAAGTAGCCGAGGAGGTTCTAGTACTAGTTTTACAATAGTGTCAGTTCATTCAGATAGATTTTGAGACTGATATGTCGCCCAATTATACTCGTAGGTACATTGGAGTGTAGTGCCAATTATCATGAGATCCACTTTTTGACTGTGACTCAAGGCCGTGAGTAAGCAGGCTACAGTAGAAGTATATGACAATTGAAGGTCCAATCTTGGAGAAGGTAAAGACAGTTGAGAGATATTGTCAAAAGGTACATCTGTCATCTGGCGCCCAAATATCTGTTTGAGCGCCATTTGTCGGGAGTTTTTGCGTGATAGCTTTGTAAACAATTCAGTGTTTGTTGTATTCTACGAATTTGTATTTCTTACAAAATATCATGTGTGAAGGCGTTGAAACTCTAGACAGTAGCCTATAGGGACTCTACAATGTCGAAAATATAAGCGTACAACTGGTACAATGTGTTTATAGCAGTCCGTACTGTGGTTGATGAACTTGCCTCGTTCCGGTGGTCCATTCTATCCATCAGTATGACGGACGTAAACATCGAAAAAGTTAAGCAAATTGTCCTAGCAGATCTTCGTGTGAGCACCAAGGAGAACGTTATGGACGATGTTTTGGGCATGACATTAGTTAAAGGGCGGTTGGTGTAACAAGTGCTGAAATTCAATCCGAATTTCTTCCGCCAGGCCAGTCAGTCAATAAGGAGTATGACGTGAGTGTAGTAAAGCGTGTGAGGGAAAATTTTCAACGCAAGAGGCGATGAGATTTGTGAAGAAACAACTCGTGGCTTTTTCACCACGACAACGCATCAGCCTACTCATCTCATCTTGTACGCGACTATTTAATCATACCGATTCGGCAAGCTCTGTGTGACATGGCTTCTTGTGACTTTTTCCTATACCCACGACTCAAGTTACCAATTCGAGGAAAGCGTTTTGAGACGATTGAGGCAATAAAGGAGAATTCGTAGAAGGAGCGTCTCGGCGTCTCGGTGAGATCTCTACCGACCTTGATGGAGCAGCCTGCATTCTTCCTCGTCATCCTGCACAGACGGACGAGTTTGGCAGGGATGCCAAAACTAGACATTACTCTGCATGGCTCGTCTCTATAGAGGCTGTCATACGCGGCCTTAAAATCGATGAATAGGTGGTGTGTATCGATCTGAAGCTCATGGGTCTTCTCCAAGATTTGCCGTAGTGTGAATATCTGGTCGATGGTGGACTTTCCTGGCTTGAAACCACACTGGTATGGACCTATCAGGTTGTTGACGAGCGGCATCAGGCGTTCATACAATACGACAGATAAGATCTTGTACGCGATGTTAAGGAGACCGATGCCTCTGTAGTTGGCGCAGTTCAGAAGGTCTTCTTTCTTGAGGATCGGACAAACAATACTGAGGTTCCATTCATCGGGCATACTTTCGTCCGAATACATTTTAGAGATGAGTTGGTGTATGCTCCTAACCAAGTCATCGCCTGCCGCTCGGCAGTCAGGCGGTCCGCTCCAGCAGCTTTGTTGGACTTCGGCTTAGATATTGCTAATTTGACTTCATCCAGGTCGGGTGGACGGAATTGTTGGTTATCATTATCCAGGTTGAAAGGTTCGTTCTGCCTGACAGAGATATAGTTTTGTCGTCGCCATTATACAGTCTTCAGAAGTAATTTTTCCAGATCCTCAGCATCGACTGCGACTCTACTACGATGTTCCCCTGTTCGTCGCTACAGGCTTCAGTTCGGGGTTTGTGTCCGTGGCATGGTTTTTTTTAATCTTTTGGTAAAACTTTCGAATTTCATTTCTGGAGTAGCATTTCTCAATTTCCTCGACCGCGCGCTTCTCATGCTCTTCCATTTTTGTCCTGATAAGCCGGTGTTTGTCTCTTCTCTTCTGCTCATAGAACGCGTGAGCAGATCTAGTCTTTTTTTGCAGTGCCGCGTTGCGTGCTTTTCGCTTAGTTGCATTCGTCATCAAACCAGGGATTTCGTTGGTGGTCGAGTGAAACCCAGAACATCAGAAGCGGCATCTCTGATGAATTGCCACTGGTCTTCGATGCTTGATACTGGCGGCAAGGGACCTCTTAAGAAAAGGACTTGGCGATCTATGAAACTCGAAACAATGAATCTTTTGACTCCAAAATGAGTTAAAAATTAGAAAGAACCAGCTCTCTTCAAGAGTGCGGGTTGTATTTATATTCACCTGGGTAACAGAGAAGCTAAATTTGCCAGATTATAGGCAGAATCGTTGATTATTTCGATGGGAATTTTTTTCTTTTTAACGGAACCCGTTCTATTGTACTCTTTATGTATCCGTCGTTATAGAATATCTAAGCCTTCAGTAGCAAGATGAGTAAACGTTTTAGAGGCAAAGTGCCTGCACAGCGCCGACAAGATAAATTCCAAGTGCCTGAAGCCTTATGTCATTTATACCTACTACACTTAGGTTCTAAGCAAATCCCCAGTGCCAACTCACGACGGCAATAAGTAATAAACAATCATTCTCACTGAGGGAAAGCCAGAATTTCATAAGAACCCACCCACCTCAGAGCGTCAGTTATCAAATAAACTTATTATTAAACAAAAGACAGAAGGTGAGTGAGATTCATCAATGAATCTAGATAAGAGCCTGACATGCTACGTCAATAGCAATACAAACAGCCGTCACATATGATCTAATTGGTCTTATCAAGGCGTTTACAGCCACTAGAGCTTTCTCGGCTCCGTTACGTATACCAAAAGCGCCTGCAAGGTTTTCAACGTGACATGCCTATTCTAAAGAAGTTTTTTTAGCCAGGATGACACCTTCGTTGGAAAGATAGTTGGAGATGGCCTTAAACACTAGATGAATCAGATCAGTCCTTTTGTACAGAGAACTTTTGAGAGGAAATCGATTTCTAGAGCAGCTATCGTTGATCATGCCTAGGGTCCCGTATTCAATAAAGCAGACAGTCACTAGACATGATCCAAATGATATTTTAGTCATTAGGGTCTTGTTCACCAGTATTTTATGCAAAAGACTTTGTCGACGTCCCCTTTAAAATGTTAAGCTAGCACTTCGTATTCTCAAGTTTGACTTCAGTTCTTCGCACTGGAATTTAAAACGCAGTCTCGCAGTGTGCATGACATGGTGCGAGTAGATATGTTAATAGTTGTCAGAGGAGGACCCTGTAGTCCAATTCGTGGGCGGGATTTAACATTCCCATTTTAATTTCATTTGTCAAACCGAACTGTCATCCGAGACTGTATATCTTTACTTTAAGGCTTGCTACTCGTATTTCACAGTATGGATCGCTTGTGCACCTGAGCGTACTATATGCAAAACTGAAGAGTCTAGCTCTGTTAAAGATGTCTTAAGGCTCATCAATCATCGAAATGCACTTTAACGGAAAATATAACTGCCGTTGAAGAAAGTGTTAAAGAAGATCCTTATCAGTCTACTTCATCTTGTCTACACTCTTGTAAAGTTGAAATCACTCAAGAATCGAAGCCAACTAAACATGGGAAGCGTAGATTATACGACGATTGGGTGCTTCAACATCAGCGTTTGGATGACCAATTTTCACACAACATTTTCTTAAGCGACGAGGCTCATTTTTCACTCGGCTACAAACAGAATTATCACATATGGGTAAGTGAAAATCAACATGTAACTGTCGAAAGACCATTCACTGTATGATGAGTAATTTGGTCTGGTGATGTCATTGGTCAATGCTTCTTCTCAAATAAGGAAGGTATAGCCGTCACCATTAATTCTCATCGCTATAGTTGAATGTTAACAAAAAAATGTTGACCTCAAATTAAAGAAGTGGATGTGAAAGACAAGTGGTTCCAACAAGACGGTGCCACACCTTACACAGCACAAACTGTTTTGATTTTATTGTCAGAGAAATACGTGTAATTTAGCGTTATGGTGATGTGAACTGGCCACCAAGATCATGTGGTTTGCCGCCTTTGAATTTCTTTATGTGGGACTCCCATGGCAATCATAGCAAATACCAACTTGCAGAGGCGGTACTTAGTAATGTTACCACATCGAACTCATTATACCTGCGATATTCGGCTATAAAACTACATATATTAAGGTCTGATATCTTTACTTCTAATTTTGTAGCTACTACCCGTTTTGCTTTCAGAAAATACGAGGTATTCATTCCTGGCTAAAACAACGGCACCAAAGAGAAACAAAAGCTTCTTAAAAGTCATGCATAGTCTTTCTACGCCCGAAATGCCATTTCGCATTGAAGATGGAATTGTGCCTCGTGACTCGAAATGTTTTATCCAACACTGTTGAGTGCAAATCACGCCCCAAAAATCCTCCACTCCCTTTAGTCCTTTGTCGTCTGTTCACTCCTTTGCCCTCCTGCCTTTTCTTGTATTGTCCACGTTCCTTTCTTTCTCTGGATGCCATGGTACAGGTGGGATTCACTGGATCCTTTGGGTCCAGGCTCCCTCGCTCTGCCTACCGCTCCAGAGATGACCATCTAGGTACCCCGGATAAAGCCAGGCGGATGGCCTGGAGACTCTTGCAGACGGACGGTCTGCCCCCTTGTTGAAAAAAATTGAAAAAAAGAGAATTGTAAATAAAGCCCACAATTCCCCACGATCGTCACCCCTATTCTCTTGTCTGCAAGGAGACTTCCGGCCCCCCCCTCTAAATGCATTTAGAGAAAATTTTCCTCTCTACTTGGTGGTCAATAGTTGAGCTTCCCGTAATTGGCCCCCAAAAGTGTCCCGGGTCCGAGGGTGTGATATGGATCCAAGCAGTCACTCGACAGACAAAACGAACACGACAAACTTTACAAAACATAGACTAAGCGATTGGGTGGTTCCGCAAGGAGAAGCTGTCGAAGCTCTAGAAGTGAGTCCCTTTGCCCTGGCAGCTGAAATAGTGGAACTGAAATAGTGGAACGAGAAAAAAAAGGAAACAAGAAAAAAAAAGAAAAACTAAGGAGACAAAGGAAATACAATAAAAAGAAAAGGAGACCGGACAAACAGCAAAAACAAAAGCAAACAGCGAGAAAACCAATACGACAGAAACCATAACCAAGACGAAGCAGAACAAGAAAAATTACACAACGCACAAACAGAAAAACAAACAAAATTCCACAACTACCCGGAGCAGGAAAGATTTCAAGAAACAAAGACACGAATAACTCGACAACCTACCCTCAACTACCCTGTGACTGTGGCGGGAAGTATCCAACCCCCTCACCAACCCCGACATTAGACAGGAGCGACCCCAAGTAGGAAGGAAAAAAAAAGATAAGTACCCCTTTTGCCATTTTCCTATACATAGTTACATTACATTCCCCCGAGTTGGGATTTATTGATAATTTTGTGCGCGACCCCGTAATTCTCCTTACCGCCTTATCTTGCTAAGCCCCGTAACCCTTTAGCGGTTACTGTTAAACTTTCGCGACCCCGTTGACCTCAAGTGAGTCATTTAAGACATATACTTAGCGATCGTACGGAATCGTGGGCCTTCCCGGTAGCCCGGCACCTTTGTTAGTATAATTAGTTATTTAAATTCGCGGAATTAGCAACAACACTCAATTTTCAAACTTGAAACGCAACTGTGATTCGGCAAAATTCAGTAAATTGTTGCTTGTGAAATGACCAATCTTCAAACTGTGATTTCGTCACTTCGAGCTAGACAAGAAATGTTCCAAATTATTTTGGCTTTTTACATTTTTCTAATTCTATTTAAGAATTGCTAGGATCTATCCGACATTTGTTACGAATCAGACAATCAATTTAAGACGACTACTATCTGAAAAGTACTTCGGAGGCTTCCATATAAGACCATAGATACATCCAAACCAGAGTTGGATGCGAGTTTTCGGTATTATTTAGAACAAAATTGAAGGCAAATTTAGCTGTTGACAACAGAATGTATACCCTTCGGGTTGACATTTTCAACCAGAAAAGAAAATTACTGCAGATCACCCTTGTCAAGGTAAAACCAGAAATCTTTTTACCAAGCTGCTTAACACTAACTTGGAATCATTACTGATCGAAGCAGAGAGAAGAAAGAATTCCAATTTTTAAGAAACGTCTGTTGAAAACTTTCGTAAAAACATCAAAATACTCATTGAAATCTCTTGTTTGGTGAAAGTCCTCAATATATGATAGCAAATCGGCCAGACTACAGCCCGCAAAAGTTGTCACCCGATTTTCTTTGGCTTGAATTTTTTTGTCCGATTTATGGGGTTTTCCATTAATCTTGCTAGGCCTTCCGGCGATGGGTACTCGCATTTTCGACGGATATTCTCTTTGAGGGCTTTAAGAGACTCAGGCTTGTCGAAATAGACTCGTGACTTCAAATAACCTCACAAAAAAGAAGTCTGAAACCGTTAAATCAGGCGATCTTTCCGATAAGTGCAAATCGCCAAAACGAATGATTAGGCGACCCGGAAATGCAACCCTCAGAATTTCGGTTGTGGCTCGTGCAGTATGAGCCGTTGCTCCATCCTGTTGGAACCACATATTTTCCAGTCCCAATTCATTCAATTGAGGAAGGAGAAAGTTGTTGAGCATGGCTTTGTAGCGTTCGCCGTCCACGGTAGTCGTTTGGCCTGGAGCGTTTTCAAAAAATAAGACCCGACGACGCCTCCAGCGTAAACGGCACAACATGCAGTAACTTTGACTCAGAAGTTATAAGTTTGGGGTTATTCACATATCCACAGAGATTGAAATGGGTCTCATCGCTCGTGCTGATTTTCGATAAATAGTTGTCTCCCTCGTGGTCGAGATTCAGGATGCGGTCAGAATGTCGTGTGATTTACGTGAGGACATGGCATGGAAACTTAATTTTACGGAATTCCATACATTTATGGGGGTAAATTTACGCCTTGGCAACGTTAACCTACATTAGATAATACCAATGCGGAACTGTGTTGAGGGCACAGTTCCACCCTTTGTATGAGTCGAGGCCTACCTAAAAGAACTTACTGATCTTAGAGTCTCAACACCCAGTACTTATTGCAACTCTACTTCGGGTGAGACCAGCAGGTGCATCCTCCCTGCGTTTTAGATTTAAACCACAGCCACCGTGGGGTTCCACAAAGGGGCCTACCTCAATAAGTTAAGCATGGACTCCGAGGAGCTCCTAACTCCGACGGTACTGTGTTTTAAGCCTTAGTCTAGACTACCAGTGGTCTTGTTACTCAACGTGACCTATGACGCGCAGCTTGTAACTGGACAAATCATAGCAACCATCAGTGGCGTAAAGGTCTGACGATGTTTATGATAAGTTCAGTTTTGCTCTACCACCGCTTTCTATTAGACAGCGTCATTGACGTAAGAAGCCTTGATAATTTGGCGGGGGCCGGCGCTTACCAACAGCTAATAGCTGATGCACTGTATGTACTCTATACATCTTACAGTCTTTCCCCAGAATTCTCTGTAAATCACCGCAGGTCATGTCTTGTTGATGTTATTCTGCATCTGCTTGCTTCACAAATGTTTAAGTAGAATCGACACTCGCCGCCTTGAACTTGAACTAAAACAGCCGCTTGCATCTCTGAATACCTTTAGAATCGTTACTGCCACATTTGTCTGGTTTCTGATGATACTCTAATTGACTATTAGCGAATGAATGACACCGCAAGTTAACAACTTTAACCGACATACGAGTATACTATATGTTGCAATCTTTGACGTTTGCATTCTAAGAATAAATATATGGATTACAAATTCGTGACTTAATTTTTATTTATTTTCAATTCTCATATAATGACCTTAAAGCCATCGTTTGCGTTCACAGACTACGTTAACTGAATTTTTTTTCCAAACTAATTGGCACTTTCAACGGATTAGCAGTACTGTGTGATAAAATTGTTGTGGCTTTTAATTCTAGAGCTCGTTTTGAGTGATGTCCATACAGATATTTAGATGCGCTTTAAATTTAATGCTGATTTGAATAACAAGCAAAAATGTAGCCATTCTAAAAAGTTGTTGTTAAGTTAACCTTATATATTGGTAGAATGTAAGCACGAGCAATACAACAATCTCACAATTATTTTTGCTCAGTTATCATGGGCCAAAAACAGTCAATATTTTTAATAAATCTTGTATTGGGGGCTTGTATAGGTTGAGAGGCTGTATTTCTCCCAAATCGATGAAGATCATATACAGTGTCACGATATTCCTCTATTCCGTAACGTAGGCTTATAGTCCAAGAGCCGACCGTATGATGTCCTAAGGCATAAGATAAAAGGATAAATTGCATATTCAATGAAAGCTTACTCGAAATGTAGATGAAATGGGCAAAGGTTGACTGGAATTTTTGCCTAGGCATGAAAAAAATAAGCGTCTTCCAGTACGTAATTTTTTCAACTATTCATAGGACAAAAAAAAACACTGTGGCGTTGGCAGCTCGGTATGAGCCATGGCCTAGCTTCTTAACACTCATTTGTGTTGCTCATGTTGTCATTTTTTGTCATATCTGAGCGAGGCCTACTGTTTATCGCCGAGTCCGAACGGCACTCCCTAGAAGCTTTTTCGTAGGCAATTTTACTTCGGGAGTTTGCCATTGCCCGCCGAAAGGGTGATGGCGATTTGAAAAATTGTTGGTGACCCAGCTAGGAATCGAACCCAGACTGTCTGCGTGATAGTCCAATGAGCTAACTATCGCACCATAGCCATCGCCATAGGAATAAAACAAAAGAAAAAATTAGTTACCTTTCAAAAGATTAGATCAAATAGTACCCGAAGACATTGGGTTGGTAGCGCTCCTCCCACCACATACCACTGACAACCCAACTTTTAATACCGCATTTTTTTTGATTGACTATAGGCATAACACAAGAAGTTGAAATAGGTACCAAACTAAAGCTGAGGACTTACCATTTACAAATATATAGGGTTATCTGTGATAAATTGCCCACATGTATAGACAACCCATGATTTTAGCGCGCTTAACTTATACAGTACATTACCAACTTAGTCAAGTGTAACACGTTATTTAAAGCCAATTTTTTTTTTTTAAATACATATGTAGTTTGTTTTTATTAATAAAATCAGAAAACAAATTTAATTCACTTAACAATCAAATCTTAACAATATTTATAATGTAACAGCAATCTAGTCTTAAAAATTAGTCTGAATCTGAATCTGAATCGTTAACAGTCTGACTGCAGTCCCACTTTTGACACTTTTATAAATTTTGGTGCATTTCATATGCAAACGGCTTAATTTAAAGCATCGGGCAAGTACATTGATGGCTCTGGGATCGTTGACATTCTAGTACAAGTTGGCATTTTAGCTGGGGGTTCAGTCAACGGTTTCATTGATTGTAAGCATTTTAACAGATGTAAACGAATTCACACATTGCTTTCAGGCGCGTTGCAAATGTTGCACTTTGAAACTTTCCTGGCGCAATACGAATTTATTTCAGACAGTTTTGTTGACGACTTAACGGCCGTCTACATTAAACGGTGTTTTGAAGTGTAACCGGAAATTTCGTTCTGAAACTTTGACAGGTGAACAGGGAAAAACTGCTCAATATTACATGCAGTACGTAGATTTTCTTAACACTTTCTTTCGCTTCTTTCGAAGCATTAGAACAAGTGACTTCGCGTTGCATATTGATTCAATTTTTGAGTTCGCTAATTTATTTCAAACTATGCCAAACTATGCAAGATGGTCAATAAAGCAGGTAAGTGAATTTGCAGTGATAATGCAGTTGCAAGAGAATATTGAAATTAACCGCAAAGATGACGTATCCCACAAATTGCATAAAAGTAGAATCGACAAAGACAGAAAAGCTCTTGATACGAGTAGCATTGTCAACACCATAAAACAAAATATGAATCCGTTTGACTCAGATGTTAATAAAAATGAATTATTCAATATTACAACAGGTAGGGCAGTTTCTCTTAAAGTATCTGATTTTTTGTTAAATGTGAATGAAATCGGCCGGCAACAAAAGCTTTATTTTATAACAAATTGTGAGTCAAATGCAGATCGTTTTCGAAAACCAATAAAACGCAACATAATTCTCAATTTTTTCAGCAGATTGTGTCAAGAGAGTTCAAAGTGGCATGAGTAAGCAAGCGGTAATTAAAATGGAGCGAGATATTTTTGGACGTCTTTAAGCGATTGCCCTTGAAAAAACAAATTAATTTAGGACTTTGCCTTTCTCATCCATTAGCTCTTGTACCACCAAGTCTCTGTCAACACACAGGAGAGATGCACAGAACTGATAAATCTGTTCTTGCAAGAAACTTAAAGTCTCTTGTTGGACCCGTAAAACCTATATCGGCAGATGTAGAGGTCATTGATGGTTTTTATTTTTATCATCTTTTAGGAAAAATTGCTGAAGCTATTTTAGTAAAAATTCGCGCCACAAATTCTCCGCAAATACAATTAATTTTCGATAGATATATGTCCACTTCTATAAAGGATTCTGAGCGCTACCGTAGACAAGAACAGGTTATTCACTATTCCATTGTTGGGCAGCAGCAAGCTAGGCAAAACGATTTCATTAAGAGTTTGAAAAATATCAAGTTCAAAACAGCAATTGTTAGGTTCTTGTCAGATTGCTGGGGAAACAATTCGATGGCATGTACGAGGGCGGGTCAATAAGTCCGTGACTTTTGGATTAAAACACAGATTTTTTGATAAAAAAAATAATTTTATTTTTCAACGTAGTCTCTCTTGAGCTCTATACACTTTGTCCAACGCTTCTCCAATTTTTTTATCCCTTCCAACAAAAAATGATTTGTCGAGGTCCTCAAAATAGGCCTTTGTTTGCGAGATGACTTCATCATTGGAGTCAAATCTTTTTCCACCAAGCCATTTCTTCAGGTTTGGGAACAAAAGTAGTCGCTCGGAGCCAAATCTGGAGAATAGGGTGGATGAGGGAGCAATTCATAGCCCAATTCATGGATTTTTGCCATGGCAACTGCACATGTGTGCACCCTTGCATTGCCTTGGTGGAAAAGAACTTTTTTCTTGGCCAAATGAGGTCGTTTTTTTTTCAAATCGTCATTGAATCGGTCCAATAAGTTGGCATAATATTCCCCATTGATTGTTCTTCCCTTTTGAAGGTAGTCAATGTGGATTATCCCGCGTGCATCCCAAAAAACAGTCGCCATAACTTTATTGGCTGACAAACCCACCTTGGCCTTCTTTGGCGCCGATTCACCCTTAGAAACCCACTGTTTTGACTGTTGTTTGTTCTCTGGTGTGTTGTGATGGATCCATGTTTCGTCCACGGTTACAAAACGGCGCAAAAACTCCTCCATATTGCGATTAAACAACGCCAAACCTTCCTGTGAAGTTGTTACACGATTGCGTTTGTGGTCGACTGTGAGCAAACGCGGCACCCATCTTGCGGAAAGCTTTCTCATGCCCAAGTGAAACCACTGAGCCATGCGAGATCCCTACGGCTTCCACAATCTCTCGCACTTTCAATCTTCGGTCGGCCAACACCATTTCGTGAATTTTTTCGATTGTTTCGGGTGTAGAGACCTCAACTGGGCGTCCAGGACGTTCGGCATCTTCAGTGCTTGTACGGCCACAACGAAATTCAGTAAACCACTTTTTTAACCATTGAAATCGATGGTGCAGAGTCCCCATAGTATTTTTCAAGCTTAGCCTTGGTCTCGGTAATGGTTTTTTTTCGCAAGAAATAATGCTTAATAAGCACACGAAATTCACTTTTTTCCATTTTCTCCTCAAATTAGTGAGTAGTCTGATAAAAATAGCTGTCAAACACAAACTAACTGACGCAGCAAGTTTAAATTTTGACAGGAGTCAACTGACAGATGCCTGTTGACAGGAGCAGTGTTGCTGTTTCAGTAAAGAGGTCAGAAATTCAAAAAGTCACGGACTTATTGACCCGCCCTCGTATAATTGGCCATAAAAAGGTATTTCTGACAGTTGAAGAACAATGTTTTCCACACCGCTGAGAAGGAAATTTTGTCATTAAAACCAATGAAAATAATTTGCAGTGTTTCCACGAGGAAGCAAATACGAGGATTATCTTTCACATAAGCAAATGTTCTGAAAATACAAAAATCATCATAAAAGCTTCAGACACGGATATTTTGGTATTGTTAGGCAACAAATATAAATTTCTCAGCAAAGAGATTTGGATGGTAAATACTTCTTCAAAAAGCATTGCCCATAATTGTATTAATTGCGGTGCCTTTGCAGCAACTCTCGGCTCAAGTCTTTGTCGCGCTTTACCTGCTTTTCACGCTTACACTGGTTGCGATTACACATCAAGTTTCTTTCGTAAAGGCAAAACAAAACCGTTTCAACTTCTTCAGAAAAATAGAAAGTTTCACGATGTGTTTGCTTCTCTGAATAATGTTAAAGATATTTATGACTATGCAAAAATAAATGTATTACAAGAGTATGCTTCACTGATTTATGGGGCTAAAAGCTGCAATAGTGTAAATTTAGCAACAAACTTTATTTTTCAAAAACTTTATGCTAACACATCCTGCGATGAGAAATTTTTTAAAAACAAGATTAAAAGTTTTAATTCTGAGACTTCATTAAAGCAAAAAATTCTGCGTACTATTTACGTCAATTCAATGTGGCAGAATGCAACAAATGCCACCTGCACAATATTCAATGCACAAGAATGTGGAAATGTGGACGGCTTTAAATGTAGACAATGTTCTGCAGATAGAAGCATGTGATAACGAAGAAAATAATGACATGCTAAATAAAACTGTTGACGATTCAGATTCAGATTCAGACTAATTATTAAGACTAGATTGTTGTTACATTATAAATATTGTTAAGATTTGATTGTTAAGTGAATTAAATTTGTTTTCTGAACAAACAAACTACATATGTATTTAAAAAAAAAAATTGGTTTTAAATAACGTGTTATACTTGACTAAGTTGGTAATGTACTGTATAAGTTAAGCGCGCTAAAATCATGGGTTGTCTATACATGTGGGCAATTTATCACAGATAACCCTATATATTTGTAAATGGTAAGTTCTCAGCTTTAGTTTGGTACCTATTTCAACTTTTTATGTTATGCCTATAGTCAATCAAAAAAAATGCGGTATTAAAAGTTGGGTTGTCAGTGGTATGTGGTGGGAGGAGCGCTACCAACCCTATGTCTTCGGGTACTATTTGATCTAATCTTTTGAAAGGTAACTAATTTTTTCTTTTGTTTTATTCCTATGGCGATGACTATGGTGCGATAGTTAGCTCATTGGACTATCACGCAGACAGTCTGGGTTCGATTCCTGGCTGAGTCACCAACAAATTTTTCAAATCGCCATCACCCTTTCGGCGGGCAATGGCAAACTCCCGAAGTAAAATTGCCTACGAAAAAGCTTCTAGGGAGTGCCGTTCGGACTCGGCGATAAACCGTAGGCCTCGCTCAGATGTGACAAAAAATGACAACATGAGCTACACAAATGAGTGTTAAGAAGCTAGGCCATGGCTCATACCGGGCTGCCAGCGCCACAGTGTTTTTTTTTTGTCCTATGAATAGTTGAAAAAATTACGTACTGGAAGACGCTTATTTTTTTCATGCCTAGGCAAAAATTCCAGTCAACCTTTGCCCATTTCATCTACATTTCGAGTAAGCTTTCATTGAATATGCAATTTATCCTTTTATCTTATGCCTTAGGACATCATACGGTCGGCTCTTGTATTATTAGGTTTCACAGATCCAAAGCTGTTACAGTTTTTCGTGTCGCCTTATACTTTACACAGGCAATGCGTGGGCATCCGATTATCATATTTTTGAAGCAAATTCGCGAGCCATTACGCCAAAGTTTTCAGATCGCCGCCTATTTGAAGAATATGTAAACTGGACCGACTGGATGATCCCAGTTTATGTTTTTTCCTGCTTCGCTATATTTGGCTTCTTAGAAAATGACAATTTCCTCTTTGTCTCAGCTGAGGGCACTGTACTGCGCGGGACTTTATCGTTGCAGTTCAAAGTTATTTTTCCTTCTATTCCCAATTTTGATTGTCCCGAGCCTACGTACTTCCTTACTTAAGTGGCGCTACAGATCAAGGTGAACTTGGGCTTCAAATAATAAGCCTCTCCATTTAGCTATCCGCCTTTAGTAACGCAATCCAAGCTGGTTAAGTTGTAGTTGTAATTGTAGTCCTTCGCTCCACTTAAAGTAGGGACTTTCACTAAAGCATTGTACCTTCGATTCGATCGATTCTAAGACGTCGCAGCCAAGAGCATTGGTGTCTATTCGCTTTACATGTCCTAGCCATCTCAGGCGATTGACTTGCAGTTTTTGGACTATGTCGTTGTAGAGCTCATATAGTTCGTCGTTCGTCTCCTCCAAATGAGACCGAATGTTTTTCGAAGAATTTCTCTCTCGAAACGAATATGGATATCTTCATACCTTAGCGACATTTCCAGACCGTCTTAACTGGGAACAGAAAAAAACCAAAATTTGCCAAGGATTCATATGTATGATACACAGATGGTTACAAAACAAATTAAGAAGTTGGAGCTGGGGAACACTATCCTCACACAAAAGCATCTATACATGCCAGTATGGATCTAAGTAGCTCCGTATTTCAGACAGAAATCCACGCAATAGAGCCTTGCATTCGAGAGAATCTAAACAGTTATCTAAAAAACAAAAAACTTTACATTCTCTCCGACAGCAAAGCAGCCCTACTCGCAATTAAGGCATTTGAAATAAAATCAAAACTGGTGTGGGACTGCCTTCAATTCCTGCAATTACTGCCCACCACAAACAAAGTCTATCTAATTTGGGTGCGAGGACATACGATGGATACGAAGGCAATAAAAAGCAGACGAACTATTCCATCGAAAAGTTGAAATCCATCTTTCACTATTGGATAATACGCGACCAAATGGAATATAGCGGTAGTAACGTTGGCCGCGATGAATCGAATCGCCGCCGTTTTCAACAGTTTGGTTTTGGTATGCATCAACTTGCATTTTCACACGAGGATCTTGGCTTAAATTGGGGCAAGAACTGAAGGTGGCAAGTGTTCTGAACCATCTCCGTTTTACTCGCTGGGCTCTTCAAAAGCTTCACAAAAATCACTGTTTTCGACCAAAATTACTGGGGCATTACTGTGGAGTGTTGAGCAACAGGAAGATGTTCAAGAGCTGCCATTTCATCCAGACAAAACACGGTTTGGTGTAGCTGGTGGAGTCATTGGTCTGTATTTTTCCAAAACTGAGGCCGATCGGAATTTTTTGTTTGCTTTTTATTATTGAAAAAAATAACCCCTAATAGATTTCTTCTGCTTCTTAAGTGGCGCTTCAGCCCGGGGTGAACCTGGCCCTCAACCAACAAACCTCTCCAGCCGACACGGTCTTTCGCCAGCTCCCTCCATCGGTGATCCACTCCGTTGGTTGAGGTCCCCTTCCACTTATTCGCATCACCGTAGATTCGGCCTTCCTCTGCTACGTAGGCCCCGGGGCACGGATTTGAAGATTATTCGGGCTGCAGCTTGGGTTGGCAAGAGTTATTCTATGCTTTATTTCTGTGCTGACCAAGTTGTCGATATTGGGAGATGACAACATATACTTGGTTTTTATCTCGTTTACCGTGAGACCAATTTTAGCCGCTTCTGCTAAGACTTATGCAGAATCGTTTTTCTTCTATTGGAAGGTGAATTTTGCATGATCCTCTTTACGATGAAAGAGAATCGAACCATAGGTTTCTTTGCGTGGCGGTTTGAAACCAATTATGTCAGATACTGCATCTCTGATGGGAGGTTGACAGCATTTCCATTAGTGTTGTATAGATTGCTTAGGGGGTCCCAGATTTTGAGTGAGTTTGAGGGAAACGCGGTCGGTCTTGCGATAACAGCTTTCAATGTAGAAAATGAGTGGTCTGACTCGACTCTGTTGTGCTCGTGACACTTGTATCCGTACCCTGGCTGCAACAAGGTAGTAATCCGAGCCTATGTTGGCTTCCCAGGAGGTTCGGACATCGAGAATATTGCAGGAGTGTTTGGCGCCGATCGCAATGTGGTCAATTTGGTTGACGGTTGATTGGTTCGGAGACCGCCAGGTCCCTTTGGGACGGAAATCACGTGCTGACTTCTATGAGATTGCGTCCCATCACAAAGTCTAAAAACCTGAGCCCGTTTTTGGATGTGGTGTCGTGCCGGCTTTGTTTTCCGATGACGCACTCAAAAACGACTTCTTTGCTCAGCTTAGCATTCAGGTCTCCTAGACCGATTTTGGTATCGTAGCTGGTGCACTCGGCATATATTCTGTCTAGGAGGTCACAGAACTCGTCCTGTAGAGGCGTGTACGCAAATAAGGCTGATGTTCCCGAGTTTGGTGTTGATGTAGATTGTTACGGGGTTGCTTACATGCCGGAAGATTAAGACACTTTGCCTAAGTCTGTTCGGATAACAAATCCGCATCCAAATAAGCGCTGTCTTCTATCTTTTTGTTGTTTTCCGTGGTTGGGAAGTTACCCTTACACGCAACCCCTAACCGGGTGGGCCAGTCAGTATTCCACTTCGGGGGTACGCAAGTTGCTATTGGCTCATGATAGGACTCGTCCGCTACAATGACTTTTCCAGAGCCCTGAATAGTCTTGTACATCCTTGTGGACCTAGGTTCCAAATATGCTGAATTAGCTCGTATAAAGTTTTGCCGTCCGATTTTTTGACGCCATCGTTGACTCCATCTTGGGGGCTCATCGGCCCTACGTCCTCCTTCTCAAGGATTCTGCTCCACATCTGAGGCGCATATTTCAGCCATCAGGGCAGCAGAATCAGCCTAGTCTGGCTTAGTCTATCCGACAATTCAAATGTTCAAAATTCAAAAATTAAATAAATACACACATACTCGTAGTGATTAGAACCAATCAAATGGTAAAACATCCGCCCCCATAGCAAACGATAAACTGAAACAGATCATCCCCTAACACAGCGAATTTTTATTATTTTTTTCAATTTTTTCCAAATGAATTATTAATGAGATAATATTCGGTGTTTTTGCATTGCTGAATTAAATTTCCTATTCATGAAAATCGATGGAGCAGGGGACCCAATATTTTCAATTTGCAACAATGCTAAGCACTGCACTCTTGAACAAAAAAATTATTCCCGATGCAAACTTGAATATTCTATTTGAATACAGAGAAACAAAAAATGTTTGTGTTCGGTATAATTGAAGGCATGCTTTGTGGATTTATTTATGTATGTACATCGTTCTCCCCCCCAAATAGACATTAGAACAATTCCAACAACCCGAACTACCCGAACTACCCACCCAACTAGCATCTGCATGAATTTAACAATTTCAACAAATGGAAATTCCGCACTCCCTCATAAAACTCGTAGTTTTGGTGGCACAACTAAACGCTCATATGCGCATTTTCCACTAACTCATTCTGAATTCATGCCGAATTCATGAATTTAATTAGAGAATTAGAATAAGGCGAATTAAACAACAACAACAACAACAAGGTCGATGACGGCCAAAAATATAAATATATTCGAGTCTCACAGCCACTATTCGGGGAATGATGCAGTAACTCATCACTGTTGCATGCTAATGAACTATATTTTCAAAACTCATACATAAATATGTATCTGCGAGTATAAGAATATGTACACCCTGTACGAGTATATAGCCCTTAGAGGGTAGAGAGAACAATTATGAACTTGCATGGTGCCTCGTTCAATGGGAAACTCTAAAACGAGTGCGTGATTCCCAAAGGGCGCTTATGGCTCACCCTTGTTCTAGTTCTCCAAAATCTCCATACAGAGCACGAAAATGAAAACGAAATCAGTCGACAAGCACCAGCTCTAACACAAATACAAACTCAAACACAAGTACAGCCAAGGAACAGCACATTCAATGAATTAGAAAATCAACATAATTCACATTAATTAATTTGTAATTAGTTTTGCACAAATTATGCACGCATTGCGATATTGACTTCTGCAACTGAAAGTCGTCACATTTTTGATTATCCCTCTTTGAATCGGCATAATATCCAAAACTTCATTATATCCTAAATTACAGTTTGGTGATTGATTAAGAGTCCTGTTTTGTAGTCTCAAATAAATAGAAGTTAATGGAAGTTTTTGTTCAAAAACTTGATGGATCTTTCATGGATTTGCCACGAGATCGATTCGTAGATACTCTCGGATCTTACTTTGGCTATTTTAGACCATAAAGACAGAATTAATGCCATGATAAAGCAGGCACAGATTATCTTTGATTTTCGAATTTCACTAGCTGTACATAACTAAGGACATTTTCGGCCCACTTATCGAACACCAGTGTTGATTGGGACAAGATGGCAAGTTTATAAGTTATGGCAGAAAGGATTGAAGTTTAGAGGAAGAAGGTTCGCGAAAACATCTGTCTTAGCGAATGGACAGTTGGGTACAAACTGTAAGGGTAGCCACTGGGCGGAATCAAACTGACGATACACGGTTTGAGGCTCTGAATATACATTATTTCTGCTAATAAACAAGTGATGGTCTAGTCCAAACTGACGTGAGCTGCGAAATTTATAAGCACAAGTGTTGCAGCAAAGGAACATAAAGAGACTCTATTTGGCTCTCAAAAATGGCAGAACCTCAGAAGGAGTGCGTTTGTGAATATATTCACATTATTGAATCGACAGTGAATTCAACAGTCAGTGTAGCCCTTATTAGGGCTACTATTATACTTCAAATTGATTTAGAGCTAAGATCAAGAAGGTTTTTTATTTTCTGAAATAGAAACCATGGCGTGTGAATCGTATATGGGCGAAGAGCGTTTCTCATTATCCCGAAGCAAGGTGCAGACACCGGAATATTTAGATCCTTTAATCCAAGGGATCATAAAATGGCTTGGCAACGTAGAAAGCTCACTGTTGCAAGGCAACTAAATGGGATAGATCTACTTCAAAACGAAAAATAGGTAACGACTTTCAAATGCTTAACAGATCGGATGCAGCCGAAAAGCTAGGGCTAAGCAGAAATCACCTCCATTCATAGACTGGAAAAGGACCTAAGTCTTACTAAGTGAAAGATAAGAGATTTGAATTGTGAAATAGAAGTGAAATTGTTTGTGAATTAATTGAAAGTTGTATTTAAATAATAATACGAGTAAATAGAGTGTTTTTAGAAACAGAATAACGTTTTATCATTTCGAACCCTAGCCGAAATATTACATTGGTGTCAGGAGTGGGATAAAACTTATTCTGAGTGCTGTGAAAAAAAAAATAAAATAAAAAAACATGCCACGTACATTGCTGGAGCTAAGTATACCCCAGCTGAAAATTGAGCTAGAGAATCGGAATCTCTCCGCAGCTGGAGGGAAAAGTGATTTGATTCTTCGGCTACAAGAAGCGATCGAAAAAGATGGAAAAGATCCTAAATCCATGTCGTTCGACGTAGAAGAGGAGCTTGTAAACAGAGGGGTTGACATGTCTGCCATGACGGAATAACTCCTTGGATTGAATTCTAAGTTAGAAGAACAAAGGCGAAGTATGGATTCTAAGTTAGAAGAACAGAAGAATTCTTTAGACGAGTAAAGGAGAAGTATGGATTCTAAGTTTGATGAACAGAAGAATTCTCTAGAAGAACAGAAGAATTCCATTATTTGCGCACAGAAAGACACTGTCGAAGAGTTCAAGAATTCTCTAGAAGCGAAATTCGAAATAATCGATCAAAAATTAAATATGCACGAGGCACAATTCGAGAAGGTTGAACACAATATCGAGAATCTTGCAAAAGAACTAGAGAGAGTAAAGAAACAGAAAGTCCGAGAAATTTCTACAGACTGCCCTAGAAGGAAAGAGATGCAACCGCCTGTTTTCGATGGCCAAACATAGTGGCCAATATATAGAAGACAATTTGAAGCAGCTGCCATGACCAACAACTGGGACGACGGAGAAAAGTCGATTGCGCTAACGCTGGCACTGAGAGGTACAGCTGCGGAATTGCTGCAAACCATCTCAGATGATAAACAACTCAACTACGATGCTTTGGTTAAAGCCATAGAAATGCGGTTCGGAGATGACCATATGCAGCAAGTATAAAGAGTCCAACTGCGCAGCAGAGTCCAGAAGAGGGGCGAAACACTTCAGCAGTTGCAGGCCGATATCGAACGGTTGGCGCATTTATCTTATCCTAATGCCGGAGAAGACCTTATCAACGAAATGGCTGTAGAGGCGTTTACCCAAGCAATTGAAGATAGGCAGTTGCAAATGGCTGTAAGAATGGCTGGAAAACGAGCCCTCCCTGAGGCCCTAGCATTTGCCCTGACGATGAAAGCTGCCGACCAAGCATCTCAAGGAATCCACCGCGTGAGAGAAGTGACAGCCGTGGAATGCTCCTGCCAACGAGCAGACGTCGTGGAGCGGAACAGTGTGCGTGGAGGACAAGTCCGTTGCTGGAACTGCAACAAAATAGGACATCTGCAGCGTCAGTGCTGGGCTCCACTTCAAGAACGCAGTTGTTCACAATGCGCTGCTGGGAGGCGTAACAAAGAAGCATGTAGCAGGGAAAACATCTATACCGCAAACAGCGCATCATCAAGTCAACAGGCGGGAATACGTGTAAGGACCAACTTTGAGGGGCAGAAGTCGGTTTCTGGAATTGACGCCCCTAAGATCAAAATCCAAGTCTCCCAAACAAAACGAAGTAACAAGAGTCTTACAGTGGGAGCCCACATTGGCCAGAATAAATGCGTGGCCACCATTGACACCGGTGCCACCGCTTCCATTATAAGAAGGGACATCGCTACTGATTCATGGCTGCATAATACCAGTAGCAACTGTCTGGAAACAGTAACAGGAGCGACGGCGGAGGTGTATCGAGAGGTTCTTCTTACGATCAATCTGGCCGGACTAACATTCACCCACGTATTCCTAGTGGCCGATATATGCGACGAGTGCATTATTGGAGTTGACTTTATGAAGGCGCATAATGTAGTGCTTGACACCGGAACTCATGTACTTAAGTACAGGAACGTTGAGATTCCGATGATGTACGGGAATGAGAATGCCGCATGCCTTAGGACAGTATTCAGTAAAGACTACGAGATACAGCATCGCAAGGGAAGCCTTCACTCTAATGCGGATGCTCTGTCCCGGCGACCTTGCAAATCTGATTGCAAACATTACGCACGACAAGAAGAAAAAGATGCGGTATCCACTCAACGACTAAGAGCTGAGCCCACTGACGGTTGGAATGAAAGTGAAATGCGAAACGCCCAAAAAGAGGATCCGGATATCGAGCCAATACTGGCTTGGAAAGAACACGAAGGAAAACCAGATTGGCAGGAAATATCCAAAAAAAGTCCAGAACTAAAGGCATACTGGGCACAGTGGGACTCGCTTCATGTTCAAGATGGTGTTTTGAGGCGAAGGTGGGAAAGCTCGGATGGAAAGACGTTTGTGATGCAGCTCGTTGTGCCAAGGTCGAGAGTCAGTGACGTGCTTAGAGAACTGCACGATGGAGTATCCGGAGGCCACTTGGGAGTGAATAAGACGTTAGAAAAGGTGCGAGAACGTTTTTATTGGGTGCACGCCAAGGACGATGTCGAAAATTGGTGCAGAAAATGTGTCACCTGCGCCGCCAGTAAAGGCCCGAGGGTTTAAAATCACGGCAAAATGCAGCAATACAACGTTGGAGCGCCATTCGAGAGAATCGCAGTTGACATTGCAGGACCGTTTCCTGAAACCGAAAATGGAAATCGCTACATTCTTGTCTTTATGGACTACTTCAGTAAGTGGCCTGAGGGTTTTGCTATCCCTAACCAAGAAGCCAAAACCGTGATTGAGCAGATCGTTTACAACTGGGTGAGCAGATTCGGCGTACCGATGGAATTGCACTCGGATCAAGGGCGTAACTTCGAGTCTAAGATTTTCCAAGGGGTGTGCGAGCTACTGGGGATTAAAAAGACGAGAACAACACCGTTCCACCCACAATCGGACGGGATGGTAGAACGCTTCAACAGAACCTTGAATGAACACCTATCAAAGGTCGTTCGCGACAAGCAATGCGATTGGGATAGGCAAATTCCAATGTTTCTATTAGCCTATCGGAGTGCAATACACAACACCACAGGTCACACTCCATCGGAAATCCTTTTGCTTGATCAGACAAGAACGATAGGGAAAATAATTTTAAATAGGACAACAACGGTGTGAGTTATAAAACTGATTCTGAGTTAATTTTGAAGCTACATTCATGACACTATGTATGGAATAGCACATCATTCAAATGGTCCAATATGTGTGGCGTTATTCCGGCAATAGCGTGTCGGAATGGTTGGCTTGTTAGCGTAAACTAAGGACTTGGCTAACCCCATAAAATATAATTGAGTCAAATCGCAAGACCGCGGAGGCCAATTGGTGAATGCTCACCGTGAGAAGACCCAGTCGCTAAAATTTCTCCTTCACAGCTTCGGGCGTTGCGTCGCTTGTCTATCAAATAGCGCCGTCTTGTTGGAACCACACAGCTCGGATATATCGATGTTGCCGAGCTCTGATTAAGGAAGGTTGGGTAATATCGCTCTATAGCTGAGACCATTGGCGGTAACGGTGTCCCCTTTTTTTAATTATGAAGGGAATACCTTCCGATGATGACGCCATGCTATAAACCACGCTTAGCAGTCATTTTTAAGGGATGGATTGATGCTTTACCGAACACTTGTGGATTGTGTTCTCTCCAATATTTGTAATCTGGCTTGTTGACATAGCAGCTGGGCCAAAAATAGGTCTCGTCCAAGAAGATGATTTTTTTTAGTCAAAATCCGGTTAAAACTTCCAGCGCCCAATTAGCGAACTTATGGCATTTTCTATGGTTGTCCGACTTCAATTTTTGCGTCAACATAATCTTATACGAATGTGGGCCCTAATCCAATTGCAAAACAACCCGGGTTGACTCTCTGGGGATGCCCAATTCAGCTGATTAGCCCCCAATCGACCTTTGTGTTCGTTCTTCGATACTGGCAGCCACGGCGGCTATGTTTTCTTTATTTCACACCAATCTGTATCTGGTTGGTGGCTTCAAAAAAGTGTACACATGCTAAAACATTTCCACGCTGCGAAAAATTGCCTGGACACTGAAGACTTGATGACGTTCGAGCTCACGACAAAATTCACGTTGTGTATTTACAACCGAGTCGGAATTTCGATAATATTTTTTAATAATTTCCGTACGTTCGGCAAGTGTAAAACGATGCATGATGAAATGGCAAACCTCACTGAATATTTTGACAGCTGAATTTTATTGGTAATCGTGGTGGTGCCCGTGGCTTCCAAATCGGAAGGTTTGGTGTTCGATTCCCAGCCGTGTCAGAAACTTGCATTGTTTCAGTTAATAAAAATCAAGTAAGATGTGTAGTTGGCTAAATAACAGCAACAAGCTAGCTCTCACTCACAATTAAGTCTCCCCAATTAAATGTTGGATGCCACCCATGGAGAAAAATAAACACTGAGCCCAAACATCTTTTTTCTGTCGAATCTTCCAACAAACTTAACCCATGATGAGACATTAAAAGTGTATTCATTCTTATGTAACATAACAATTGGAAAAACTATCACTGCTATATGGTCGCCCTTAATGCATCAGGGCTCTGTTTGCAAACATAGGCCTGATATGAAATCTCGTCCTTTTAAATAAAATAGACCAGGCTACGAAAGTATGTCTCAGCAAGCTAACTATTAATTATTTGAGGAAGTGCTACAGCCCAGGCTGGTCCTCTAGCAAGCACAAATGTTGGCTGAGGTAGCCTTGCATTTCCATGCGGCGCATTAGTCGGATTCGAAGACTTTGTGAACCTAAGCGTTGGTGTCCCCTCTACAAGTTCTAGCTATCTCAGCCGTTGAACCTTCTCTCGTCTGCCTAGGGCGATATCGTTCTATGCACTTGCAAAGCAGTAGAGACCACCCTCATCCAATATTTGATAATATCCATTCCTCTGCGTCATAGAGCAGGACTGCGATTATTAAGGTTTAATACAGAGTCACCTTTGTTGTTCGAGAGATAACTTTGATAGTCAATTGCCTTCTTAGCCCGAAGAAGCAGCGATTGACAACAGTTATTCTTAGTAAGATCTCAGCGTTGGTGTCGTTGTCTAAATTAAAAGCGGAGGCTAGATTCCTACGAGCTTTTTTTTTCTTGTAATGGCTCAGAAATTCAGAGTGGACGTAGCAAATATTCGCGGGCTAAAAAGTAATCATTTTTCTGCGTACGTCCACGTCTGTAAATACAGACCAGCTGTTTTGGCACTAAGTGAAACACAGGTAGACCCCCGCCCACACCTCTCAGATCACTCTGATCTGAAGCTACCTGGCTACGAACTAGTGCCATTATTCTTCTCTCACCGCGGCCTCGCCATCTACGTGCGTAGTGATGTAGCTTAACAAACTCCGCCACAATGTAGTCCTTGTTCCAATCCGGAATTCAATTTCATGTGGTTAAAATTCCATCTCCGGAAGCAAATTATCCACTACTGAAGCCCCAAACTAGACAGCAATTCGACCTTCAACGAGTTTGATGCGCTGTCTGACTCCATACAAAGAATTGTATCCCTGTATTCTCATACTGAAATCGTTATTACGGCTTCGACATTCTGGACAGACAACACCCGAAGGACGGTGTGTTGAGATCTTCGCTGCGGAAAACACCTTGACCCAGCTTGTAAATGAGCCCACGCGAATCCTAGACGTTGATAGTCATACCGCCAGCACCCTGGACTTGTTTCTAACCTCTCACCCTGATAAGTACACTGTTGATGTGCTCTCACCTCTAGGCTCGTCGGACCATTGTGTCATATCAGCTTAATTCGCGTACACTGACCACACAGTTAGAGAAAAAATTCCTAAAAGAACAGTATGGCAATACGAGAAAGCCAATTGCAGCGGACTTAACACCTTCTTTAGGAATTTTAACTGGTCGTTATGTTTCCTCGATAACGATGTGGATGCCGCTGCTGATATGATCACAGACACTATTCTGTTTGGAATGAGATCCTTTATCCCTCACCGGATAAAGAGTATCAGACCAAAGGAAAAGGCCTGGTATGACATGAGTTGTAAAGAGGCTGTCAGGTTGAGAGAAATGTTTTTTCGGTCCTATAAGACCAACCTGACAGAGAAAAACCGAAAAAAATTCAAACGAGCCAGGAATGACTGCAACGCCTTTCTTAAGCGTGCCAAATTTTTATACGACCAAAAACTGAGGCAAAAAATACTACAATGTCCCAAAGGTAGTACAAATTTTTGGTCGTTCGTCAAAAACATTAGAAATTCTGCCTCATCCTCCATCCCAACGCTCATTCACAATGACATTCCAGCTGTCAGCCCTTTGGACAAGGCCAATCTATCTGCTTGCTGCACACTTTGCGGCCAGCTCAATGCTTCCAGATTGTGCTTTGTCTCCGCCTACACTTGAGTGCGTCGAATCTTCAATGGGACGAATCCACTTTCGCACTCGTGTAGTAGCAAGAGTACTTAAAGATCTTAACGCTCACAAATCCGCTGGTCCAGATGGTATATCTCCCCTTCTTCTGAGAGGTGTTCTTCTACGCTGGCAAAACCACTGCGTAAGCTTTTCCATCAATCCTACTCTTTAGGACTCTTTCCGAGCAGATGGAAAAGAGCATTTGTCCAGCCCGTCCCTAAAAAAGGCGAATCTTCTTCTCTCTCCTCTTACAGACCCATTGCACTTACGTCCCTTCTTTCCAAGGTCATGGAAACGCTCATAAATCGTCAGCTCATGAAATATCTCGAAACACGAAAACTTCTTAATGACCGGCAGTACGGTTTTCGTAGCAACAGGTCCACTGGTGATTTGATGGCATGTCTCACCGAAAAGTGGATCCAAAGTTTACGTCAATCTGGCGAAAGCAAGATAGTTGCACTTGATATTTCTAAGGCATTACAACCTTCAAACATTTAAAACAAACGTACATCGGTACCTCTCTTTTCTCCCTCCCTAAATTTCCTTCGCCCGCGCTATGTGCAAACATTTTAAGGGTACATAGTCCCTTGTGCGCGCGCAAATTATAAAAAAAAAAAAAGCTTTCAGCAAAATTTTCGAGCAATGTCCGAAGCAAGAAGTTAAAATGGTCTTAAGTAACTATGTGTAGGTATAACACCATAATGGGAAGGCATAACATATCATGACACGGCGTCGTGAATCGGCAGCAATTTGTCAACGATCTGATTGGCCCCATTTAAAAAAGTTTTACTTTCTTACTGAGATGGAGTTACAGTCCATGGTGGACCAAAACTAAACTTAGCTTAGATCCCTTTTCAATTGTGTGCACCATCTTAAATGAGGTCGTTCTCTAAAATGAGTTATCCCTCTGAGTGAGAATCGAAAATTTTCCGGACCGACACTGGTGTCCATGCCCTCAATGTGTTCTAGCTTTTCTGGTGAAGAAGGTGTCGATGTGCAGTCCATACAGTTTGCGTTTGAAACGTCTCCTCTGTTACCTCTCCTCTGTTCTGAAAATTATTGGAACGGCTTGAGATCATTTTCATACACCTTCTTCAGTATCCAAGGTTGTGGTATTTTAATGTCGGAGAAGAGCACTCAGGCAAAGAACTAGTCCATTACACTCCTTATAAGTTCCTTTCAACGGAATCTTTTAGTCTTACGTAGTAAGTGCCAATAGTACCAGCATCGACTACGTCAACGCAGAGAGTCTATACCCTAAGGCAAACGTAAGCTGTACATTGACAGAGGAAATGCTCCGCTGTGTCATCGTCACTTTCACAACAAGCGTCGCAAGATGTATCACAGCATATTTAAGTAATAGTTAAAGTGCCTTGTAAAGTGCTTGACAAAACTACAAAGCCAGTAAGCATCCTGCAGTCTTTTCTATCGTCCCAGGGGTCCCAGGAGGTCGCTGACCTCTTAGAGACATCAGGAAGGATTAGTTTGGTTCGTGGGTATTTGAAGTTGTATTCATGATCTAACTGAGGACCCAGGCAGATTTAATTTAGGTTCCTATCAAGTTCAGCGGCGATGTTATTCTGTTTGACCTGGGACCCAGGCAAGACTCAGAAAATTTTGGGTTCTGACTGCGTTCTTCCATTCTCGAACTATTGAAGACATCCTTTCTGGCTCAGATTTTGCCCGACACTAGTTTTTGGCACAGGAAAAGTTGATTTCAAATTTTTCTTGCAGTAGGAGCTCTGGTGTCATTGCATCAGACCGAATCTGCAGTGTACAAAATTATAAGAGAGTAGGCGCGGTAAGGTCATAAAAGTTTCAGTGCGTGTTGTACAAAACACCACTTCTTTTTAAACTGAAGATGGCTATAAGGGCGCAGCCCATAATACAATATTAATATCAAAGATATGGAGATTCATCAATGCGGCTAGAGCGGAGCCCTGCTCGCATGTAGCCGAGTCAATCTCCGTTTTTTAGGATTTTGGTAAAAGCGACACTAACGTGTTTCCGTGAAATTTGATTCCACCTGACAATGCCAATGAAAGTGATGCCTTTTACTCGTAGCCTAGATGAGTCTAAACAGATAGCTACTTCACGTCCATTCACAGTGCACCAATATTCGATCATGTCTAGTTCTGCTTGCACTATAGAGCAGACAGTCGCTACACACATGTAGAGATAAATATGCTTAATCATAGAGGAATAAGTCGTTCAGTGGAAACAGAATGCCGCCTTGTAGCCAATCTTTATTTAGACCCGCATTCACATGGCCAATATGCACTTAATATCTATAATCAGTCAGAATTATTGGTCAGAAACTCTTGGGGAACGTGTAGTCCTCTTTTTAAAGAGACCGGGGTATCTGTATGTACATATGCCAATGGCATGCTAGCAGTGAATATTCTCTTCAGAGTTATCAGCAGCTGAAATATACATTTTTTGTAACATCGGTTTCAAAAAGCAAAAGCATGTTTAATAGGTCTATCCGTCACCACAACCGATGCAATATACTATCTACGGCGTCACGGACAGTTGTCGTAATAGAGTTGAATAGAGCTATTTCTTATTAGCTTTCCTAAAAATTGAATCTTAGTCTGGTCATTTTGAACTCGAGATTCTTTCAGTTCCGTTTAGATTGACGAACGTAGACCGTCGAGTCAACCGCGAATAGATCTGCAAATCTTTAGATAGGAGAGGGATTCCCCCGAACATTGTTGCTATTATAAGGGAGTCCTATCACACCGCAAGATGCTTCGTTTTTCATAATGGACAGCTTTCCAACTCTTTCAAAGTGCGACACGTACCGAGACAAGGGGATATTCTGTCGCCGATCCTCTTTTTAATGGTGATAGACGATTTACTGACTGCTATCCTATGTAGGTACAGCCAAGAGCCTTGGTATCCAAAGCAGACCATTTGACTGGTTAGGCCACCTGGATTATGCCGAAGATATGTGTTTATTTCCTGGCTAGTACCAACAGCGGGATGCACGAGATGTGTCAATTACTGCAAATGGATGGAGAGATGGCTGGTCTTAGAATCAATCGCAATAAGACCAAAATAGTGCACAGTGGTCGCTCAGCACATCAGCGCATTATTCTGAAACAGACGCTCATTGGAGAGGACAAGCAATTGAACTATCTGAGCGGATCTGGATGTAAATAGCAGAATAACTAAGGCCCTCAGTATGAAACTCCAGTCAAATTGACCTGCCAAATTAAGGCTCTTCGAATACAATGTCAAATCAGAACTGCTGTATGCCTGTGAAACCCAAAAAGTCTCCACCTCCATCAAGAGAAGGCCGTAGGCATACGTAAACCGCTCCCTGCGATACATTCTTAAGATTCGATGGCCGCAAATTATATCGAACCAAGAATTATGGCATATAACGGAACAAAAGATGTTGAATGGCGAAATAAGGCAACGGAAGTGACCTTGAGTAGATCAAACGACAACATCGCGAAGCAGTCCTTAGAATGGAATCTTCAAGGTACACGGCGAGTTGGTAGATCAAGAGCAGCATGGGCAGTATTGGCCGAAGCAGCAACACAGTGTTAAACATGGTCACAGCTGAAGGATATTGCTACAGTTCGAGAAGGATGGAAAAAATTTGTCACCACCCTATGCCCCATCCGGGATTGAAGGATTCATATATTAGATTGACGAGGATGTGATAAACCAGCGTGTTTGACGAGTTACATAGCTACAGTTACTTTATCAGATAATGCGAATCTGATGCCTGAAACATGTAGAGCGAATCGATATCAATACTCTTGCTCAAAGTGTCTTGGATTCCAACCCGAAGGGACGTAGATGACACCTCGACTTCTAAGGCGCGCACAAGAGAAACGCCAAACTAAACATCTTGAAGTGCACAACTGAAGGTGGTTGAAGTGTCAAGTCATCGGTGTTGAATATGTTTTTTATCCTAAAACATCGTATTCTGGGTCAAATTCGTTTACAAGTAGCCAGCTCGTGAGAACGCCTTAAGAAAAGCAAACTTGCTGCAGAATGACGTTCAACCAATCAAAGAGCTCAAAGTTGGAGATATAGAGAAAGCTTGAACGTTTTTTGAACACGATAATCCTTAGTCCTCCGTGAACTTTCTCTATTATTCGTAAAATATGTATGAGCGCCAGGCGGATTTCTAACCTTTAAACTCACTAATCAGAAGCAGGAAACACCCTGAAGCAATTCATTTGAAGACCTATAAAGGTGAGATGGTTGAAGCAACCAAAGTGTTCGACACATTACACGAGCCAGTAAAACCGATAAACTCTTTAGTAATAGGATTTGATTTAGAGCCCCAGGTTTTAATTTAACATGAGTTATGGTTTCACACAAGTAGAGAGACGGGAATAAAAAAAATATAAAAAATAAATCTCAACTATCAAAAACTAGCTCCAAGCATCGAATTTTCAAACCATGCACATTCATAAGAGCTGAACTTGCTTCCACTTAGTAAGTCTGGAACAGATTCCCATTGTCGTGGTACTCGTTTACCATTGCGAACGGATACTTCACTTAACTTCACACTCTTAATGCACATACTCGTATGTACGTCATCTGCAATGTTTGCCATGGCGCAAAGTACATACTTAAATGAAAACAAATCCCGAAAGTCGCATTCCTGACACAGAGTCTAAGACTAAGTTTATTCACCTTCAGATCTAGTGCATACCGGAAGAGATCTTAATTGAGTTGCAGCACCAAATTCAACCGCAAGCACAAGAACACAAGAAACGCTTCCACAACCCCAGCCAGCCGATGGTGCAGAAGGTTCATTCCTAAGAAATCACTACCTATGAGTACTAGCTAAATGCATTCGTATCTGGAGTGTCTGGAGTATCTAAGAAAATCACTATCCATTCGTTGCAATATACCATCTTTACCACCACCACACTATACCATCAAGTAGATGTATTCTAAAGTTCAAAATTAAACATAAAAGCACTCACGGGGATACTTGGAAACGTGTCTTTCAGCTAATCCGTCGTCTTCTGCTGTTCCAGGAGCAGCACCACCACCAGTAGCAGTTGCATTTCCATTGGTGGGATCTTGTCTCGGCGTTGGAAGAGCTCCTTCATCGTACCGAACATAAATCCAAAATAAAAGCAACAAAGCTATTTGCACAACGAACAGGCTGATAAAGCCCGACACTTTCGAACCCGGTGTATGCATTACGGTTTTGTTGTCCTTGCTTTTGGATACTTAAACTTTAACTTCAACTAGGAATTCAACTTTAGCTACACTCGTACCTCGACTCCAAAAACCAATGCACCGACAAGAAGCAAGTGAAATCTTTCCAAAAACAAAAAAAAAGTGAAACAAAGACCAAAGTCACAGAAGACAAAAAGTATCTCAAACTAACACTAGAGACACTCCCTTTTTAGATACCCATCCGAACTCAGCCGATTACGGAACTCGATTGAGATTTATAGTTCGCTTGGGGATTTCGAAAATCGCGCGCGTTACCCCCTTCGCAATTACACTGCTGACGTTGAGTACTCGCACAGTGATGGCCGTTGGATAATTGAAAATTGGATTGCTATCCATGCTATTGTTCTGTTGGTCAATTTGTGGGGGGTGAGTAATTGGTACAAACCAAACCGTTCGTTGGGTTGGGGTTGTGTTGAATGCTTTCGCGATACATCGATAAGAGAATTGTAAATCAAAAGACGAACGGGTGGCATTGAAATTTCTGAGCCAAATCACATGGCGTCGACGCCAGCGTGTGTTGGTTCGGATAGATATGTAAATAACTCTTAACCTACTGCGTTGTAAATACGTCAATCAAAGTGACAAAAGGGGACTCGGCACGAAAATGCTCCACCAACCAACACGCTGGAGTTGATGATAGTCTGGTCAAATTTAATTTGGTGCTGGGGTGAGACAACTAAATGTCGACCAAGTGACTTGTACGTTGAAATTGTTTAGCAGATAAAACGGCTATTTGGGGGCCAAAAGTAGCATGTGGTTCCCCTTGCATTTGTTTATCTGCGAGTTTAATTAATCTGGGAAACTGGAGAGCCTAATGAAACTCAAAAACATGCGGGCGGATTGGTCGCTGAGTGTCTTACACGTAAAAGACGGTGAACTGATATCAGTCGAGCAAGACTTTGAAGGGTATTAAATTGTTGGCATAACATACAGTGGCTTATTCTTATGCAACATGCAGAGTTTTTTAATTAGTCTGAGGACATATGATACGAGATACGATTCAGTGAAATAAGTATGAGGTAGTGTTCAAACTAAGACGGCGTTAATAGAGAAGACTCAACGACGAACTATACGAGCTGTACGGCCGGCCGGCCTACACATAATTCGAATATAATAACAAGTAACTCTTCTTTTAAAGCAGCAGGGCGTACTTTAATCTGCCTTAAAGTCTACATAGTACTACACCGTAAGGCGGGAGTGTAATTTTTCTTTTCAAACGACTATTAGGAAAAAGAATTACTCAGTTGCATTCTCTGTTTATTTCTTTAACTCGAATTTCTAAGGCTTTCGTCGTTCGATTTGTAAACGCTCTAGTAAAGGGTCTTTCATTTTTCGATTTCAAAAGTAAGGCTAAATAAAACACAAACACACACAGCGATATATCGGCCATAACTTGAGTAATGATGGTTTTTAATGCGTCTAGGGTTCGGAGATTATTCGCGTAAGCACGGTCTTTTGTGTAGCCCCACAGAAAAAAATCGAATGGTGTGAAGTCGCATAATCTTGGTGGCCAATTGACGTCGCTAAAACGTGATATTACGCGACCAGAAAACTTCTCACGCAATAAAGTCATAATTGGTCTTGTTGTGTGGCTTGTTGCCTCGTCTTGCTGGAGCCACATATCGTCCAAGTCATGATCTTCAATCGTCGGCCAAAAAAAATCGGTTATCATTATACCATATTGCTCTGAATTGACTGTAACCGTCCATCCATTGGCATCTTCGAAGAAATAAGAACCAATGACACCTTTCGACCATAGAGCACATCAAACAGTCACTTTGTCTGGATGCAACGGCACCTCTTCGATCACTTGTGGGTTTTCTGAGCCCCATATGTGGCAATTTTGTTAGTTTACATACCCACCGAGTGAGAAATATGCCTCATCACTGAAGAAAATGTTGTTTGAAAAATCGATGTTTATTGTCTGTTGTTCCAACACCCAAGAAGCGTACCTATCTACGGTTGCGAAGGTTGAACTTTATAAGGATGGCGATACAAATCCAAATGCAAAATACGCCAGAGTGAGGTGTACGACACGCTCAATTGCTGCGAACGCCGGGAAATCGATAAATTCGGATCATCAGCAACACTTGCACTTAACAAAAAAAAACACTGTGGCGCTGGCAGCCCGGTATAGGCTACGGCCTAGCTTCTTGACACTCATTTGTGTTGCTCATGTTGTCATTTTTATCACATCTAAGCAGGGCCTACGGTTTATCGCCGAGTCCGATCGGCACTCCCTGGCCCAGCCAGGAATCGAACCCAGACTCCCTGCGTGATAGTCTAATGAGCTAACTATCGCGCCATCGCCATCGCCTTGCACTTACAGCAGCAATAATTTCGACTTAGCGTGCATTACGATGATGCACAGTCCTTACGATATCAGTAACGCTTCCACTCCCTTCAAATTTCTTCACAATTTTACCGATTGCTTGCGTAGTCGGTCGATTATGACGACCATAATCATCATGTAATGCGCGAAGAGTGGCTACGTTTGAATCACCACTTTTGTAGTAAGTTTTAATAATTTCAACGCGTTGTTCGATTTGTAAGCGATACACTATTGTAAATGGCAAACATTCAACTAATATTATGATACTTCAAATGACCGCTGAGTATGGCAGGTGTCAAGTGCCAGCTCTACCAACTTGAAACAGCGAAATGAATGACCCTGTAATAGCGTTATATAAATAGTAAATGACTATAGTGCTAGCACCCGCCACATCAGCGTCAGTATCTGCGGTATAATGCTCACACTCACAGAGAAATTATTTAATAGTGCAGTCATCAGTCTTACAAAAAGAGTCACAGGACGTCTTGTCATTCATCCCTAGCACACTTGGGTACACCGCAAGGGTGTACTGTGCCTTTACAAATCCAGTAAACCTATGCCTGTACAGTCTTCCTTACTGAGGGGCGGCAGAAAAGAGACTGAGTTTTGAGAGGGGTCAGACGGCATTCGTAACATTTCATTATATTGTCGCTGCCATTTATACAGTGGCATAGGCCTTGAATTCCTTCTACGGCATGTTTCCATAAGAGTATGCAAAAGTAGTTGCTTGTGGATCAATCATATAAGGAACTTGTTTGCTGTTGTTTTTTTTGTTGTTGTTTCGGCTGTTGTTGTTGCTTCTGCAGTTTCTGTCTTGTTTCTTGTTGCTGTTTATGTTGTTGTTGTGGCTGCTTATATGTTTGGTTTTGTTTTTGCTGTTGCTGGTTCAGCTGTAGTTGTTGCTGCTGTTGCTGGTTTAGCTGTTGTTGCTGTTGCTGTTGTTGTTTTTTGTGTTGTTGCAATTTTTGTTTCTTTTATAAGCTTATCGAGCTTCGACTCTTCGTCTTCCTCTTCATCTGTTGATGAGACTTCTTCGTCTTCCGACAACTCCCTGAAGGAATTTCCCTCGCCAACGTAGCGGCATTCTCCTCCTTCTGATTCGTAGGAGTACTCTTTTTCTGTCGTCCTACTTCCATCTTCCTTAGTCTTTTTCTTTGAATTTGGCTTCGGCTTTAGTTTCATCCGCCTTTTCTCCGCTTTGGATATATCATCCATTGTTTCGGGTATTGCTTTTGATGTAGTGTCTGATTGTTGGTGATTTTCAGATGCCCTTGTTAGTCGCTTTGGCAACGGCTCCTTTAGCGGGATCCCCGGATGGCCGGTATCCATCACCTGACTGCCTTTCGGCTCTTTGTGTTCAATGTTAATTTAGTGAACAGACTAACAGAAACATTTTCGCGAACTCCGCGGACTCGAACCTTGGTACTCCACACCTCGGGTCACTAATTGTTCTATCGAACCAATCTACTACTTGGTTTTCACTTGACAAATTAAGTACTTAGCACTCTGTAAACACTTTTTAATGCTAACAAAAATCGTCTGTCCTTGTAAAGAGTTGGAAAGCGACTCATTGCTTAGCTCCTATTTCTTGTTTAATGGTGGTAGGCAGTGAATTCCACAGTCTGGAAACATGAACAAGGTTGAGTCGAGACGAGTTAAGATATTTATAAGAGGGCGAGATAAGATTGAAAGTTCTAGGTGACTGAACAAATTTCAATTTTCAAATAAATACGGTGGGGATTGTTTATGTATTAATTTATGTTAAAACACACAGCATCTTAATGTCCAAAAATCAGAAAATGAACACCCAAGGACATACTTATGGTAAAGGGTTATATGATCGTATCTTCTTACTCCAAAGGCATATCGAACCATATCGTTAAAAGCAACAAGTAATTTGTACTGGCAGAGAGAATCTAGTTTACAGTAGATAACTATAGCATAATCAAAAATCGGCAAAACAATGGACTTTATCAACCTCATTTTGGTGCTAACAGGTGTAAGACTAGAAAACAGTCAGAGCTTTCGCAATCCTGCATATACACGCGCTATAATTAAGTTTACATGATCAGTTGCAGAAAGAGACCGATTTACTTTATATCCAAGACTCACCACGGTGTCAGAGAAGATTAGCCTTGTGGAGTTGAGAAAAATAGGCGGTAGCTCTTCGACATTGTAAATTTTTTTTGAAATTAAAATTATCTGACTCTTTTTTGGATTTAGAATCAGACCATTGTCTTGAGACCATTTTGCAATGGAAGACAAGTCCGAATTAAATCTATCCACAAGATCTTCCACCAGGCCAAGTGGTCGAGAAAGGTATATCTGGACGTCATCGTCATACATATGTACATATGTATTTTGACACACTTGCGTTAAATCATTAATGAAAATACAAAAAAGAATTGGGCCAAGAACTGAACCTTGGGGAACTTCAGAAACTATATTTTTTGGTTGAGAGCATTTTGAGTTAGCAATAACTCTTTGAACACGATTTGTGAGGTAATTCCTAATCAAGCACTCCGAGGAATCACTCATACCAAAATAAAGTTTCAGTTTAGTGCAAAGAACCTCATGACTGATCGTGTCAAAGGCCTTCGAGAAATCAAGTAAGCAGAGCATTGAAAGATATTCCCTGTCATATTGAATTCTAATATCGTCAAGCACTTTGATCATAGCTGTAGAACAGCTATGGCCAGATCGGAAATCTGACTGCATTGGCGATAATAGATTGAAACGATTAAGGTGGTTGGAAATCTGTTTCGCAAGAATTTTTTCGAAGATTTTGGACAAACAAGGTAAAATACTTATTGGACGGAAATCTGTTACTAAGCAGGGGTTGTTCTTTTTGGGCACAGGGATGACTTTTGCTTTTTTCCAACAATCCGGGAAGGTTGAAGAGGTTATACAGAAATTATATAAATGAGTTAATGAGCTTATTAAATGGGGAAGTATTATTTTGATAAACCGTAAGTCTACTCTGTCCTCACCAATCGCGTTGGATTTGAGAGCACGAACCTGTAAGATTACATCCGATTCAGATATTACTTCAAATTCCAACAACGGAGATCCACCAAAGAAAAGTTGATTTTCCAGTGAAAACGAAGAATTGCAACTAGGGTTAGGGGAAAAGGCATTAATTAACTCATCTGCATCTGGCATTTTAGTTTGTATATGACTCTTTCCTATCCCAATAGAACGTAAATTTGCCCAAAGTTTCTTTGACGGTTGCTCAATGCTGAGCTTTGACAAAAAATATGTTTTTTTGCTCTTCTGGTGATAAATGAAGAGTAATTTCTTGCTCTGCAAAACATTTCCCAATTGTGCCTAGTAGAAAGTTTTTTGAATTTAGCATATAATTTTCGACGAGTTTTTATAGCATTATGCACCTCAGTGGTAAACCATGGGCATTTACTATTGCGCACTGTAACGGTCTTAACAGGAACATGTATATTAAAAAGATCTTTAATAAGGATCTGAACGATTTCTACTTTATCATTAATGTCCGATGGAAAGTAACACGAATGCCACTGTAGAAGGCTCGCATGATGGTGAAGGATGCTATGATTTATTGCTGCGAAATCACGAAATTGAAAGGTGTTCAGCAGGGGACTCGATGAGAAATCAATGTCATATGTACAAAACAGAAGATCATGGTCTGAAACTCCTTCCAGTGACAATTGGTCTTGAAGTAGCACGTTTGTATGGTCTGAGACAACCACCAAGTCAAGAAGACTTGAAGGGGCGTCAGGGCCAAAGCGAGTCGCATGAGAATTAGCCACGACAAGACCACACGATGCAATAGCATCCAGGAGTGAACGAGCTCTACTATCATTCTTCAGCAAATCCGCATTAAAATCACCGCATAGTATAATATGCTCGTATGATGCAGAATATAGTTGTAAGGTAGAAAACAACGAATCAAACGAGCAATTACAGTTGGGGCTATAGACTAAACCAATTATACATTTCACATTTCCATTGGAAATTTCGACAAGCATGTATTCAGTGTCATTTCCCAATGACTTTTCCAACATTTTACAAGTCAAACCTGTTCTATGGTAAATTGCTATCCCCCCACCAATAGTTTCAGTAACTCTGTTATGCGGAACTAAGAAGTACCCAGGAATGCCATAAATACGGTTGTAACCATTTTCATCATTAAGACTTTTGAACCATGTTTCGCTTACACAAATAACGTCAACCCCCGAATCATTAAAAAAATATGCCGAACGTAGTCAAGTTTTGATAGGCTAAGACTACGAGCATTGAAGTGGCAGACTTTAAATCCTTCATAGGCATTAGATACTCGTAAAATTTTTACTAGCGTCTGAACCCCAATCTCATTCCGTGTGTCAGACACAGAGTCACTATGATCCATAAGTATGAAAAACACCACAAACAAGAAATAGCAGCCGAACTGGAATAACTAATAAGGTACTCGTATCGTTGTAATCTATTGAAAAGAAAAGTGCGAAAAGTATAGAAAAATAGAGAGAGGAAATAGTTAAAAGCAACTTACTTACTTACTTTAGGTGGCGCTACAGTCCGGGGTGGACCTGGGCCTCAGTCAACAAGCTTCTCCAGCCAGCTCGATCCCTGGCTAGCTGCCTCCAGTTTCGCACGCTAAGTTGGATGAGGTCCTCTTCCACTTGCGTGCGCCACCTGAGTCTTGGCCTTCCTCTACTGCGCTGTCCCTCGGGGGCGGATTCGAAGACTTTCGGACCGGAGCATTGGTGTCCATGCGCTCTACATGACCCAGCCATCTCAGTCTTTGGATCTTCACTCTTCTGGCTAGGTCCATGTCGCTGTACAGTCCATACAGTTCGTCGTTGTATCTCCTCCCCTACTCACCGTCAATGCAGACGGGACCGAAGATCGCCCGAAGAATTTTTCTCTCGAAGCAACCAAGAACACCCTCATAAATTTTTGATAATGTCCATGCCTCTTCGCCATAGAGCAGGACCGGGATTATTAAAGTCTTATAAAGGGTGACTTTTGTTGTCCGGTTGGCAAGAGTTATTCTTCGCTTGATCTCAGCGCTGGTGCCGTTGTCTGTATTTATAGCGGAGCCTAGGTAGACAAAGTCCTTAACTTACTCAAAGTTATATCTGTCGAGGGTGACGTTCTGTCCGAGACGGCGGTGTTGGTTGTCCTTTTTGCTTGACAGCATATACTTGGTCTTGCCCTCATTGACCGCTAAGCCCATTTTCGCCGCTTCCGTCTCAATACTCGCGAAAGCGCCACTGACATCACGATGTTTTCTCCCGATTATGTCAATATCGTCGGCGTATGCGAGTAGTTGGACGGACTTTTGAAAGATTGTGCCTCTTGTGTTTGCTCGTGAGTTTTGCACTATTCTTTCAAGTACGATGTTGAAAAAATCGCATGACAGCGCATCGCCTTGTCTGAATCCTTTCTGGACATCAAAGGTCTCGGTGAGATCTTTACCGACCTTGATGGAGCAGCGTGCATTCTCCATCGTCATCCTGCACAGACGGACGAGTTTGGCAGGGATGCCAAAACTAAACATTGCTCTATATAGCTCGTCTCTATAGATGCTGTCATACGCGGCCTTAAAATCGATGAAGATCTGCCGTAGTGTGAATATCTGGTCGATGGTGGACTTTCCTGGCCTGAAGCCACACTGATATGGACCTATCAGGTTGTTGACAAACGGCTTCAGGCGTTCACACAATACGGCGGATAAGATCTTATATTCGATGTTAAGGAGACTGATGCCTCTGTAGTTGGCGCAGTTCAGAGGGTCTCCTTTCTTGAGAATTGGACAAACAATGCTGAGGTTCCATTCATCGGGCATACTTTCGTCCGACCATATTTTACAGATGAGTTGGTGTATGCTCCTTACCAAGTCATCGCCTGCCGCTTTGAAGAGCTCGGCAGTCATGCCATCCGCTCCAGCAGCTTTGTTGAACTTAAGCTTCGATATGGCTATCTTCACTTCATCCAGGTCGGGTGGACGGAATTGTTGGTCATCATCGTGGAGGTTGAAAGGTTGATTCTGCCTGACAGCGGTATTTGGTCCGTCATCGCCGTTATACAGTCTGCAGAAATGATCTTTCCAAATCCTCAGCATCGACTGCGACTCTACTACGATGTTCCCTTGTTCATCTCTACAGGCTTCGGTTCGGGATTTGTTTCCGCGGCATGTTGTTTACACCTTTTGGTAAAACTTCCGAACCTCATTCCTGGAGTAGCATCTCTCAATTTCCTCGATCGCGCGCTTCTCATGCTCTTTCTTCTTCCTCCTGAGCGAGCCTGTGCTCGTCTCTTCTCTTCCGCTCATAGAGCTCATGAGCAGCTCTGGTCTTTCTAAGCAGCGCCGCGTTATATGCATCTTGCTTAGCTGCATGTGCTTGCCGGCATTCATCATCGAACCAGGGGTTTCGTTGTGGTGGACGAGTGAAACCCAGCACATCAGAAGCGGCATCTCTGATGGCGTTTTTGCAGTGTTTCCAATGGTCTTCGATGCTTGATGCTGGCGGCATTGGACCTCTTAAGGGATTAAGAGACACTCGATCGGAAAAGGACTTGGCGATCTCTTGCGATTGTAGCCGTCTGACGTCGAATTTTCTCACAGCATTAGTTTGTCTTGGCGTAGTTTGGGATATCCGCAACCGTACCTTGGCTACAACAAGGTAATGGTCCGAGTCGATGTTGGCTCCTCGGAACGTACGAACATCCATAATGCTGGAGGAGTGTCTTGCGTCGATCGCAATGTGATCAATTTGGTTGACGGTTGATTGATCAGGAGTTCTCCAAGTCCCCTCGTGTATGTCGAGATGTGGGAACCGCGTGCTAGCCATGACAATGTTTCGCCCCGCCGCAAAGTCGATTAGCCTGAATCCGTTATCGGAGGTGGTGTTGTGCAGGCTATATTTTCCGATTGTTCCACCAAAGATACTCTCTCTTCCTAGCTTTGCATTAAAATCACCGAGGACAATTTTAATGTCATAGCTAGGGCATTGCTCGTAGGTCTTGTTGAGGAGCTCATTGGTGTCGTCATCTTTCTCCTCTGTGGGGGCATGCGCACATATGAGGCTTTTGTTGGCGAATTTAGCCTTGATGCGGATTGCTACGAGGCGCTCGCTCACATGCCGGAAGCTGAGGACTTCTTGTCTTAGTCTGCCTCCGACAACAAATCCGCATCCAAATAAGCGCTGCTTTTGCCGTCGATAGCAATTGCCGTAGTATATGTCGCAGTTTTTCATCTTCTTTTTGTCCGGCCCATCCCATCGCATTTCTTGGATGGCGATTATGTCTGCTTTGCAGCAGTCTAGGGCCTCCGCTAGTTGCTCGGCTGCACGTGGTCTATTAAGGGATCTAACATTCCACGTGCATATCCGAAGCTCATTGTCCTTAAATCGTTTGCGTGGGTTGTCAACAGTAAATCCGTCCATATCCGAGGCTTGTTGATGCTTAATAATTTTTCGTTATCTTTTCGAAGTTCCAGGATGCTAGTCTCAAATTGTTGGACTCTTTGGTTAAGATTAGCAATGGCTTCACACATTTTATTTTTAAAGCTGCACTCAAACTCCGCAAGCAACGATTTGAATTTTTCCATCAGACTAGACTCCAGATCACGAAGTTGATCAGACAGGATGTTTTTTTTATCTGAGAACTTCGTAGGTGGTGGATTAGATTTGGTCGTGTTATTACCTGAATGGAATTTGTCTGGAGTAACTGCATTCATTAAGGTGGACTTCTCTTTTAGTGCTTGCTGGCGAGTAGTTGACATTTTGAACAACAAAGAAACCGAGAGTCACTGACCACAGATAAATTAGTCTTCAAAAATGTTTAGAATTGATGCAATTAAAGGAATCAAAGTCGCAAGAGATCGCCAAGTCCTTTTCCATGCAGCTAAGCAAGATGCATATAACGCGGCGCTGCTTAGAAAGACCAGAGCTGCTCATGAGCTCTATGAGCGGAAGAGGAGAGACGAGCACCGGCTTCTCAGGAGGAAGAAGAAAGAGCATGAGAAGCGCGCGATCGAGGAAATTGAGAGATGCTACTCCAGGAATGAGGTTCGGAAGTTTTACCAAAAGGTGTAAGCAACATGCCGCGGAAACAAACCCCGAACCGAAGCATGTAGAGATGAACAAGGGAACATCGTAGTAGAGTCGCAGTCGATGCTGAGGATTTGGAAAGATCATTTCTGCAGACTGTATAACGGCGATGACGAACCAAATACCGCTATCAGGCAGAATCAACCTTTCAACCTGGACGATGATGACCAACAATTCCGTCCACCCGACCTGGATGAAGTGAAGATAGCCATATCGAAGCTTAAGTCCAACAAAGCTGCTGGAGTGGATGGCACGACTGCCGAGCTCTTCAAAGCGGCAGGCAATGACTTGGTAAGGAGCATACACCAACTCATCTCTAAAATATGGTCGGACGAAAGTATGCCCGATGAATGGAACCTCAGAATTGTTTGTCCAATTCTCAAGAAAGGAGACGCTCTGAACTGCGCCAACTACAGAGGCATCAGTCTCCTTAACATCGCATACAAGATCTTATCCGCCGTATTGTGTGAACGCCGGAAACCGTTCGTCAACAACCTGATAGGTCCATATCAGTGCGGCTGCAGGCCAGTAAAGTCCACCATCGACCAGATATTCACACTACGGCAGATCTTGGAGAAGACCCATGAGCTTCACATCGATACCCACCACCTATTCATCGATTTTAAGTCCGCGTATGACAGCATCTATAGAGACGAGCTATATAGAGCAATGTTTAGTTTTGGCATCCCTGCCAAACTCGTCCGTCTGTGCAGGATGACGATGGAGAATGCACGCTGCTCCATCAAGGTCGGTAAAGATCTCACCGAGACCTTTGATGTCCAGAAAGGATTTAGGCAAGGCGATGCGCTGTCATGCGATTTTTTCAACATCGTACTTGAAAGAATAGTGCAAAACTCACGAGCAAACACAAGAGGCACAATCTTTCAGAAGTCCCTCTAACTACTCGCATACGCCGACGATATTGACATAATCGGGAGAAAACATCGTGATGTCAGTGGCGCTTGCGTCCTGCTCTATGGCGCAGAGGCATGGACATTATCAAAAATGGATGAGGGTGTTCTTGGTTGCTTCGAGAGAAAAATTCTTCTGGCGATCTTCGGTCCCGGCTGCATTGACGGTGAGTGGAGGAGGAGATACAACGACGAACTGTATGGACTGTACAGCGACATGGACCTAGCCAGAAGAGTGAAGATCCAAAGACTGAGATGGCTGGGTCATGTAGAGCGCATGGACACCAATGCTCCGGTCCGAAAGTCTTCGAATCCGCCCCCGAGGGACAGCGCAGTAGAGGAAGGCCAAGACTCAGGTGGCGCACGCAAGTGGAAGAGGACCTCACCCAACTTAGCGTGGGAAACTGGAGGCAGCTAGCCAGGGATCGAGCTGGCTGGAGAAGCTTGTTGACTGAGGCCCATGTCCACCCCGGACTGTAGCGCCACCTAAAGTAAGTAAGTAAAGGAGTCAAAGTAACGCGAGTTATCTATCACTTGTATTACACAGACTGTTAGTGACAATTTGTTTTAAATCGGATAAATAGTTGTCGTTGTCGTTAAACACGTCTATTCACTAAACATTTCTCTTAACTTCTCCTTACACGCGATCGCAATCAAGATATTGATCGCTGGTAGTTCCATAATCGAAAATGGTGATGGTGACAGGGGGGTCTGACACACACGTTAAAAGAGAAAAAGTTGGTATCGGTCTTTCAAGGAGTAATTTTAGCGTAACTTTAGAATCTTTGTAAAAGGCTTTGAATTCTAAGTAGTAAGCGCATATAGGGGTGCACCTGATATGGTGCATCATGCCATCAATGCTCGTTTATGGAGGTTGGATCTACATGGCGAACGAACTTCGATTAGGTCAAGGCTAGCGCTAATAACCTTATTCGGGCTTTGTAGGTTAGGAAGTTGAATTAAAGGACGTTTTCATTACGTATTTATCGACTAAATCTACTCGAAAAAGGCAAATGACATTCCATAATACAAATGGAATATTAGGCCCGTTAAAGCAATGCTGCGCGTGAACAATTCGTACTCAAATCCAGACTGATCGCGTTACGATCGATGAACGGCGCGCCCCTTGTTTTTAAGAACATTGATTCGGACAACTCCGTTGTTATGGTCCATGTGCAAATGCAAAAACCCAAAAACCGCTGATGCTTAATAGAAGAAAAAACACTGCCAACAAATTTGACGTCGGAAAGATGTAAGCTCAAGAAACCGCCAGATGAATCAAATGAATCAAATGTCCTTAAGCCAAGCTCGACTGCCCTTACAATTGTCATCTTTTCTCGAATAGCAAATCTACCAGCAAACCATCAACAATGCTTGTCTTTACACGACCCCCTTTTCAAAACCCTTGCTTTGGCGATGAAAACAGCGAAACAGAAAGCATTAAGATTGGCGCTGCAAAGGATAGCATGTGAGCAATGCGCCTAGACAAAGAACGATGAGCTGTGGCTCCTCGAAAAGAAATTAAAAAATAAAAAATAAAAATACGGGAAGCCCGAAATTAAGAAACTTCACAGATGAAATAGTGACGACATGCATAGATTTTACCGGAAAGGAAAACGAACAAGCAATACAGCTAAAATCATTCGCATTTAGGATTGGGAATATCGGAGAATCATTTTTGCGAACTGGAAGAGGACTGAATCATTATTCCGCTGTCGGGTAAAACAAACCATTTAACCCGATCTGGTAAGCTTAAGCTAAGCTTAACTTTAATAAGAGTCCCGGTATTATCGGCCTAGAAATAAGGAATATATTAAAGGGAAAATGCCTAGCCTCAAAAGGATCGTTCGACTTAAGCATGTCAGCCAAGCGGAACTTCAACAGATCTTGCAAGAGTCAAACGCCTTAGAGTGGGTTAACTTTAGAGGCATCAATCTCCCCAACTTTGTTTATAAAAATGTTTTCGTCCATCCTTCGTAATCATTCAAAAACTAACTAACAATCAATGTGGTAACAGATTTTAAGGGTTCACTGCCGACCAGATTTTACATTTTAAAGCGCCCGTTGATCTCCAAATCTACAGCCTCTACTTATTGGTTGATTTTTAGGCAGCGCATAGAGGTACTCGTTTATTCAGTCAAAAGTCTTTGCACATATTGCTCATTACATTACATTTGCAAGTATTGAATCAGAAGCAACGAAGATGGGTTTGGGATTATTGGGTCATTTTTCTTGGTAGACGACAATGGAAGAAACGTTGGAGTCAATGAAGAGCGCTGCCTAGGCATGATAAACCATTTTTTATGATCAGAAACTAAGGATATGGACTTGAGCGAGGAATGGTTCGAAGACAGAGCTACGTACCATACAAGACGTTTAACAAACTATTTACAGCACACCAAGTTCAATAATTGTGTAATCAGACAATTTGGATATGTTACTTGGCCGCCAAGCCACGGAGGTGTGATTTGACGCTGATTTATCGATATTATGTGAACTATTCAAGGACGACAAAGGCACGCTAGAAACATGTTGCTCAAGCTTTTGTTGAAATATGGACCGAAACCATACAAAATGTATTGAAATTGTATTGCCAGCCGAGGCAGTCATTTGAATGGAATAACATTCCCCTATTAGTCGGAAGGCTTACTTTTTATAACTTCGGAGACAGACAAAGACATTTTCTAGCTAGGCCTTGCAAATAATATGAACAATGAAACCGCCTTTGTGATCATTCGAAGACTTATTCTTGCCAATCGTTTGTTTTTTTGATTTGTTAATGCTCCACGCAATATTGATCATTCGAGTGCCCTTCCATGTTGTAGAGGTATAAACAGCTTGAGTCGATGGGAAAAAGAAAAAAAGACCTAGAATTGTACAGCAACATGAACAGAGCTAATAGTGTCAAACTTTTTTCGGCTGGAAGAAGCGGCATGTGCCATCAAGTCCGTTCAATAGCCAAACAAAGCCACCTCATTACCTTACAGAAAGTAAAACTCTAACAGTTCCAAGAGTCTTCAAAGAGTGCAATTGCGTTCCATCCGTCTATTAATACCTCTATTCAACATTTCACGATTAATCATTGGCTAATCTAGTTGAATATTGATTCAGATACCATTCAAAAGGGTGCACTCACCACATCTATCTTTAAGACTTTTTAACACGTGACATCCTGCCCACCTGCTCACCTGTTCAGCCATGTGTGGTTGATTTATTTGACCGACTGTCCGATTTGATTAAATTACAATGAATAAATAAAATTGTCCAATTTTCCACCGGGACCAGTTCTGATAGAAAGGTACTTCCTTTCCTCTCTTTTATACCCTCAACTGACACTAAATACGGACATTGAGACTTTTGTCTTTCACCGGAAATTAAAGATTTCATTCCACATGCGAGCATCCGGTGAAGGTTTAGAAATTCAATTTTTTTTTTATATATATTGTGCCACGTGAACAATTTCGTTTGGTTCTGGTAAAAGTCCTTAAAACTTCTACACAAGAGACATCCTCTAAAAAAGTAAAATTGAAAAGAAAAAATTCGAACTTCCTGAACGTTCATCATTTTTCTCAAACTCTCCTACAATACTCGTAGTTGGTTATTTTTGGATTGCCCTCCATCATTCGCTTCTGCACGTAGAGAATGTCCTTCTTCGCAAGGACTTAATTTTTCTATTCTTTTTACTGAAAGTTAAAGTCAAGTGCAGTCCCAGAAACGAGTGGGCGAAGGACAAGTGTGGTCGTGCATTGCTATACCTGAACAGGCTAACTGGGCTTCTAATAGTCGACGATTCGTATGCAAAGGCAGTAGAATGGTAGGAGTAAAAGGCAACATCATCAGGACTCTCCTTGTCCTCATTGTCATGGTCGTAGTCATCCTAGTCATCCTGGTCAGAGTCATCGTTGTCATTGTCGTCGTTGTTGGTTGGTACGTAGCCGTTGTCGTTATACCATGAGTATGCACACAAATTTGTCACAAAAGTGTCATCGTTCCTAAAAGCCCATCGTTGCTGTCAGCTTAAAATCGGATTACCGTCATGAGGACAATGCTGGTCTCTATTGGCCATAGCTGTTGACAGTACAAGCGGATAGCATTCTTTCCGTCTTTATTGTTCGGATAAGCCTCGTTTAAGCAAAGAGACTTCAAAACTATGCGTCTTCTTGGTCGGTTAGAAGAAGGATTACGTTAGCTGAAGGTCGACTATTGGGTAGATTGGTGCCAGTGGTGGAGTAAAAGACTTGCATATTCAATTTAGTCATACGGAATGGGGTTGAACACCAAAAATGGTGCAATTCGAGGGACATTCTCGTAATGCCAGGCAACATGATACCTTCTGAGCGATTAAAGAGCACCATTAAAGGTGCTCCAATTAAATTATTGATGACGAAATTGACTTACGGCACTTAAATCTGTGCACTTAGGACGACAGACATGACGAAGACACTCTACGGTGCAATTTGATCGAATCGATATTTAATTAGAATGGCGATTGATTTAAATTGCCGAAGCAGAGGGTGATGTACTATATTCAGTGCGTTGCCAGCCTAGGTAAGTGGTTTAAGTTTTCCCAGTTCAACTATTACTTTCGATGTGTCTATAATAGTTAGTAAAATGTGGTTTATAAGTGGCGTACTTCGTAGAAAAAGGAAAGGAAGGAGCCTCCCCAGTGAATTTCAAATTGAAATGGCGCCAATAGGACAGGCGAACAATTTGACATCCTTCAATCACTCCGAGCATATCTCTAATGACCACTTAAAAGAGAAACACATATGTAACCAGATGAAAGTACGAGTAGAACTTTGCCTTTTAATTACGCCATTTCGGGGGTTAAACTCTTAAGGTTGCAACAGATGACAGCCGATACCCTCGCGTATGTTATTTTCTTCCTTTTTCTTTTATAATTAGCACGCGCTCAAGGGGTTATTACTTTACTTACTTACTTTAGGTAGCGCTACAGTCCGGGGTGGACCTGGGCCTCAATCAATAAGGATGAAGATCTCAGGGGTTATTAGCACCCTTAAAATGATTGCACACAGCGCGGGCTATGAAAAATTAGGGAAGATAGAAAGAGAGGTGCCGATGTACTTTGGTCTAGAATATTTGGAGGTTATAATGACTACGGAATAAAAAGCTCGACAGGGCATTCCATAAGCGAGTTGTTCGGATTAGGTAAGATTCACAATGTTTTAGCGTACTTCCCAAAGTGGGCTTGAGGGTGTACTGATGAGCATTCATAGCCAGACGGGTGTTACGGACCTGATTCCGGAAAAAGCAGAGAGTACTGTTGTCAGCAAAGGAGATCATTGATGAAGATTAAAAAGAGTGTCGGAGACAGAACGGAGCCCTGGGGTAGCGTAGACGAACACCACTTCAGAAAAAGGAGAGATATGCCATCTGGATCAGCGGATTTGTGAATTTTAAGATCTTCAAGTACTCTTGCTACTACAAGAAAACAATTGAAGACTCGACGCACTCAAGTGTAGGCACAGACAAAGCACAATCTGAGGCTGCGAAGTTTGCACCAAGCAGATTGGCTTTGTTCAAAAATCTGACAGTTGGAATGTCATTAAAAATGAGGAGGATGAGGGGGAATTGTAGTATTGTAATAATTTTTACCTCAATTTTTGGTCGTATAGGAATTTCACACACTCAAGAAGAGCGTTGCAGTCATTCCTGGCTAGTTTGAATTTTTTCCGGCTTTCCTCTGTCAGGTTGGTCTTATAGGACCGAAAAAACATTTCTCTCAACCTGACAGCCTCTTTACAACTCATGTCGTACCTGCCTTTTCCTTTGGTCTGATGCCCTTTATCCGGTAAGGGATAAAGGATCTCTTTCCAGAGAGAATAGTGCCTGTGATCATATCAGCAGCAGCATCCATGTCATTATCGAGAAAACATAATGACCAGTTAAAATTCCTAAAGAAGGTATTAAGTCTGCTTCAATTGGCTTTTTCGTATTGCGATACTGTTCTTTTAGGAATTTTTTCTCTAACTGTGTGGTCAATGTACGAGAACTTAACTAATATGAGACAATGGTCCGACGAGCCTAGAGGTGAGAGCACATCAACAGTGTACTTATAAGGGCGAGAGGTTAGAAACAAGTCCAGGGTGTTGGGGATATGACTTTCTACGTCTGGTATTCTCGTGGGCTCATTTACATGCTGGGTCAAGATATTTTCCGCAGTGAAAATCTCAACACACCTTCCTTCGGGTGTTGTTGATCCAGAATGTCGAACCCACCAAGAATTGTGAATATTGAAATCGCCCATAATAACCATTTTAGTACGAGGATACCGGGATACAATTCTTTGTATGGAGTCATACAGCGCATCAAACTCGTTAAAGGTCGAGTTGCTGTCCAGTTTGGGGATTCTGTAAAAAAAGCAGCAGTGGATAATTTGCCTACGGAGATAGAATTTTAGCCACATGAAATTGAATTCCAGATTGTAATAGGGACTACATTGCGGTAGAGTTCTGTAAGCTATATGAATACGCACGTAAATGGCGGGACCACGGTGAGAGATGAATAGTGGCACTAGTTCGTAGCCAGGTAGCTTCAGATCAGAGTGATCTGAGAGGTGTGGGCGGGGGTCTACCTGTGTTTCACTAAGTGCCAAAGCAGCTGCCCAGTACATATTTGCAGTCGTGGATGTACGCAGAAAAATAATCAGTCTTAACTCACGGATGTTGGCTACATCTACTCTAAATTCCCGAGTCATAATCACAAACAAACACAAAAAACACAAACACCGACGATACGAGTACTAAGCAAGGCCGTGAAGTGAAAATTTGTAATGCACTTCTGACATCAGCACGTATCGGAAGAGTTTATCAAATTGGATTCGGGAGTACGATGAGGGGCCCCTCCTGAAAATGTTGACATTGGTCTTTTGCTTTCAATGCTGGCATTCGGCATCAAAGTTTCTTGCAGTAGTTCTTTGTATCTGTAAAGCTATGTAGATGTTGCTTTGAAGAGATTTTGTTTTACAATCTGTTCTGTGGTGTGGACCTCAATATTTTCTGCTAATTTGTAGAAGACGTCTAACTAGGGTCGGTTTTCTATATTTAGCCTTATGACCTTAGCTGATCGCAACCACGCCTTCACTGGTCTGAGAATCAGGACTTCTTCTGGCTTGGAACCATCTTTTTCGGAATAATTCATCGGATTACAGAAGAATATTGACGAGCTATATGAGAGGAGAACAGAGAGAAAGTAGACTCAGGAACAAAAGAATTTAGAATCCACAAAGGACCAACAAAGTACAGTGTTTCCGATTTATATTCAAACAAAACGACGTGTCTGACTTGTGCCAAAGCTGGACATTGAAAGATTGAATGTGAACAAAACAAAGGATGAAGATTTATTTGTAATGCTCATGTTTTTTTTTGTCACATCTGAGCAGGGCTTACGGTTTATCGCCGAATCCGAACGGCACTCCTTAGAAGCTTTTTCATAGGCAATTTCACTTTCGGGAGTCTGCCATTCCCCCCCGAAAGGGTGATGACGATTTGAAATAGTTCTTGGCGATGCCGGAGTCGAACCACGAACCCTCTGCGTGATAGTCCAATGAGCTAACCATCGCATCATAGCCACCACGGTGAAAGGGAATCTGAAAAAAACGAAGTGGCAAGTCCTAAATGGTGGCCCTTTATGCCCCTACCACAAAAATAATTCATATTTCAGATCGTAGAGTTGTCTAATGAGTTTAGCCAGTATTCCGCTTTGGTTGCCCAATTGTGAGTTTCATATATCCGAACTAGCCTGCGTCATGCAGGGGTTTACCCGAAAATGTATCATTACTCCATTACTCTTTTTTTAAAGGTCGCCCTTCAGTTTGGGGTAAACCTTGGCCTCAACTAATTAGCTAAGTGCCTTCAATTGCGCCCTCCAAATTGGTTTGGTCCCCTGCTACTTGTCTGCACCACCTAAGGTAAGTTCTTCCTCTGCTGCGTTGTTCCTCCGATTTACATTAAAGAACTCTGCGGGTCTGAATAATGGTATCCTGTCTATTGAATTGATAGCAGAGTCAAGGTCAAGACAGAGTTCTACATAGAGCTTAAGGCTGTCTTGTTGACAGCATATGCTTGCTGCTTAGCCCATTTTGGCAGCATTAGTTTTAATGCGAACGAACTCACAGAAAACACCCCGCTGTATTCTCCTTATTATACCGATATCATCGGCGTACGCTAGTGAAAGGTGTTTTTGAAGCCAGCTCTAACCTTGATTTGAAACAAAACACATACAATTTCATCAACTAGCCACTTAGATATTTGTGTTTAGTCGTGAAGAAACATTCTGCAATTCATTGTTAATTACAATTTTGGGAATATCCCAACCACGGCTAGATCTGTTGAATGTTATCCGGGAGACAAAGATTTCGACTACTTTTCATGCATTTCTGGCCGTTTTTCCTCAATAGCACAAATAATGTTGGGTTCAATGCGGCGATTGTTGGTTTGTCAGCGTAGACCAGCAACTCTAAGTATGACCCAAGGAAAGGAATAAAGAGGTTTCAAATCACAAGATCTCGGAGGTCTATTTGCAGGGCCATTATGCTAGATAATGCGGTCATCGAATGTTTCCTTCAACAAGGTTAAAGTTTCATTTGCTGTACGGCATGTAACGCCATCTTGCCGAATTCACATATCTTTCACATTCATGCCATTCACTGGGAAGAAGAATTTATTAATTATGGCTTTATAGCGAACACCCTTAACCGTAACACGCCGATCACCAACATACTGACTGTACCAAACTGAGAAATTTTTGGGATGTGACGGCAATAATCTCACATGTGGATAATTTTCGCTGCAAATGGGGCAGTTTTGGTTATTGACTGACATACTCGTATCCATTGAGCCAAGAATCAGTCTCATCGCTGAACACAATTATTCGATAAAAGAGCGGATCCACTGCTCGATGGAACGATGGTCATTCAGCTTCAATTCATGCACGAGCTGGATCTTGTAAGCCTTAAAAGCCAGATCTTTGCGCAAAGTTTTTCATGAAGTGGACGGACAAAGACCAAGCTCTTGTGAACAACTTTCTCTCGTGTATCTATGCAATGTTCTCTTCAGTACGCACTCTCCTTATGCCACTCGATGCCACTATATCTTCCAAAGAAAATGTTGTCCGAAAGTGGTCAACAATACGGAGAACAGCGGTCTCAGATGGTTGATTGTGTCGGGTGCAATATGGTGCAAGTAATATTGCAAAGAGGGATGGCAACGATTAGTATAAGGCCTCGTAGAAGTAGCATCTTCCGACAGGTGCTGGTTTCTTAAATGACGAGAATGAGCCTCTGCAGCCGAACATCTTGCAGCTCTGCTAATAAGTCCTACTTCACGCCTCCCCGTGGCGCCATCTGGGAATCTCACTAGAGGTTGCGAAGTGAAGGGGGCAAATGGCGAGTTTCCTGCACAAGACCTTATCCGGGCTCCTCCGACATATTTGGAGCTCAGGCCGGAAAGGATTTCCTGGACTTAGTCAGGGTCTTGGAAAAGAGATGGTGGCGGACGAGCCCTATAAAGGCCAACGGCAGCGCTCACATCCCGGCACGGGTTACTGGCGAGTATAGACGTGCATGTGATCAAAATGGGTTCAGCAGTCAACGAGGCAAAAAGGACACTCAATACGGACGTACGTCCGGACATAATGTCACCTTCTACAGATATAACTTGGAGGTAGCTAGGGACTTTGTCTACCTAGGCTCCGCTATCAATTCAGACAACGACACCAGCGCCGAGATCAAACGAACAATAACTCAACGATTAAGATGTCTGGGTCATGTAGAGCGGACGGACACCAACGTCCGAAAAGTCTTCGAATCGCACAATCTTCAAGTATGACGCCACAGAAGCATATTACCTACCTAAAACGTCTTAGCTAAGTCATTGCCGACATTTATGGCCCATCGAGCTTTCTAAATCGTCGTTCTTCAAACACGGACGAGCTTAGAAGGGATGCCAGAACCAGACATGGCTCTAGACGTTCACAGAATGTGTCAGATAAGATTTTGTATGCGTTGTTGGGGATTCTTACACTTTCATAGTTGGCGAACATGAGGGGGTCTCCTTTAATGTGGACCGGGCAAACAATATTTAAATTCAATTCATCAACTATCCACTTTTGTTATGAATGAATTAGTATATGCTTTCTATATAGTCGCTTCGAGCAGCTTTGAATACCTCGGCCTGTAAGCCTTCATAGACCGAGAGCGCGAGCCTTGCAGGCAGAAGGCCTCCTGCAAAACGTCTTGGATCACCATATTTTTTATTAGTGCGCTTAACTCTTCATTTTGAAAAGTTGTTATACCAATTATTTGTACATTCGAAAGGACTGCATTTTTGATATAGTATTACTCGCCATTGCCCCCACTAGAGCATGCAAGACGCTAACATTTAAAAATAACTACTTAAGAGCTATCTAATTATGCAAATTATTTATTGTTGTCATTCACACCCAAAAATTGCTGTGGGCTCTTAGTCTATCAGGTTTAGCTGCTTTGTTTGATCTCAGTTTACTCTATTTTAGTCAAGTGGATGGATCTTTTGATCTTCGAGTGCGCCCTTCTCGAGTTTTTCGTCATCTTCTGGAGAAGCCGAGAAGCCGCTGTTTTTCCTATTACTTCTCCTCGTATAGCTTTAGTGGGAGTCTTGTCTTTTGCATCAGTGTAGCTCTGTACGCAACTTGTTAGGCTGCATCTGCTTATCGGCATTTTCATTAAACAATTGATTTCTAGGTGGTGGTCGGGCACATCCAGCACATCAGTTGCGCCACTGGTCTTCGGCATATAGAAATTGTTGACAGATTTCGGCTGTTTCTTGCGATCGCAGCTTTTCTACGGTATAACTTTTAACAATTATTCTTCTTTGCTGTGGCGCTTTCGAGTAAGAATTATTTCTTTTACCGATACCAATCACCAAGTATATTTCACTTTTTTTCATTCCCCTCTGGCTTGGCTTATGCAATGGTCCATTCTGAGAAGAGAGGATATCTGAGTGATAGCAGTCAAAGGCCTTTGCTAGTTATTTTAACTCTACTTTCAGAATACGCGACGCTAGACTTGGTGACAAATACAGGTGACTTTGGACATCGAAGCAGTCTAGGAGATGAGCCCATGATATCATCCGAGATGCAACGACTTGTGGAGCACTCCAATAAGAACCGCATGCAGCTGCTTATAGGGTGTGATGCAAACGCCTACAACATCATATGGAGTAGCACAGAGACGAATAATAACAGCCTATTAGAATTCATCATAAGTTCGTCCCTTGATATTTACAATGTTGGAAATACCCCCACTTTTGTGAATCGAATTAGGGAAGAAGTTCTTGACCTCATGCTTGGCAGTCCGAGCGTAAGCAAAATTATAAAGAACTGGAAAGTATCTTATGAACCGTCATTGTGCGACCATCGAATCATAGTATTCGACCTGGACAATACAAGTATCATGAGAAATCCAGTAAGGAATCCCAGAAAAACCAACTGCGATACCTATCAGAAAGCTTTAGAATATTAGGGCGACTTGAAACAAGGAAACCGCCAGCTCACTTTCTGTAGCAAGAAAACGCAGTGGAAGACGTCAATTACGCCATCACAAATGCGATTGAACTAAGTTGCCCCTCTACGGGGGGAAAAAGCAGGACAGATATGCCGTGGTGCAACTATACTTTGTCAAAACTAAGATTCGAAGAGAGCAAGCTGTTTAACACAGCAAAACGCAAGGGAGACTGTATAAGGCCCTTGCTAAGTCGGGAGGAGTGTCAACCTCGTTTAAGAAACCAGACAGCAGCTACACGGAAAATGATGATGCTACTTCTACAAACTTATTTTCTAGGGAGCTCACCTAGTACCGGCTCTGGGAACAGAACACCTTCAGGGAAATCACACTGGGAAATCGCATCAGATCAGCTATCTGTTCTAAAATGGGCAATAAGTTCCTTTAACCCCTTCTAGTCCCCAGGTGTGGATGGCATAACTCCAGTTCTACTACAGAAAGGGCAAAGCGCATTACACCTGGTAAAATCAGCGAAGAATAGCATTGCATAAGGATACATGCCACTGCAATGGAGACGAGCAAAGGTTGTGTTCATACCGAAGGTGGGGAAAAAAGACCCAACACAGCCGAATCGCACAGGCCAATCAGCCTCACTTCGTTTCTACTGAGGGAGGAAATACTATCATCGTCAACATGCATACAGAGCGCGCAGATCGACAGAGACGGCTCTGTATCAGCTAACAGAAACTATCCAAAGTGCTTTGAATCCAAAGGAGATAGCATTGTGTGCCTTTCTTAATATTGAGGCTGTCAAAAGAGCCCTATAATGAAAAGGAGCCAACAACACAGTATCCAGATATCCAGATGGATGTGCGAACTGCTGAGCATTAGATCAGCAAAGACACAGACAGCAGCTGAAACTATTGGAGTAGACACTGCAAGAGGGTGTCCACAATGAGGGATATTATCCCCCTTAATGTGGAGCCTTGTTGTAGACGAACTACTGGAAAAATTAACCACCCTTGACATCAGCCGTCAGACGTACGCTGGTGACATAGTATTTATTGCCAGAGGAAAGTTCGAAGAAACTCTCTGCGACGTTATATAGGTACAGCGAGGTCTGAGAGTAAGCCAGGAATGGTGCCTCACGGACGGGCTGAACATCAATCCGACTAAGAGCACGATAGCGCCATTCACTAAGAAAAGGAAACTTCAAAGACTCAAAGAAATCCGATTGTCAGGCACGACACTGATACCGGTCAATAAGGTGAAGTATCTGGGACTGCATCTAGACAGCAAACTGCTCTGAGGAAGCTGCTAGAAAAACAACCCGTGCTCTTATGATATGTAAGAGCCTAGCGGGAAAGTCACGGGGCTGTACCCCTTACATTCTGCGGTGGATGTACATAGCGATTGTGAGACCAATGATCACATATGGTGCAGTAGCATGGGCAAAACGAACCAGTCTTGTCACAACGACAGAATCTCTCAACAAGGTGCAAAGACTTGGCGTGCCTATGCATCACCGGCGCAATGCGTACATGCCCAACTGCTGCAATGGAGGTGCTATTGGAATTAACTCCCCTACACCTCATTGTCTCAGAGGCGGCAAATAAAACCATTCTAGGAATAGCAAAAGAAGGAACTGGAAAGGGGAGCGAATGAATCCACTATCTATGGCCTGAGCAACCACACAATAAAGTGGTAAATAGACGGCTCGAGAACTGATCAAGGAACTGGTGCAGGAGTGTTTGGGCCAAGAACGAAAAACCATGAATCCATGGGCAAGAGTATCAGCATCTTTTAAGCAGAACTATGCGCCAAAGAAAGATGCGTTCGAATCAATCTTGAAATATAGAAACTGTGATACAGTAATAATGTCAGATAGTCAAGCAGCTATCAAAGCACTGGACTCCTTTGTCATTAAATCCAAACTTGTATGGGAATGCCTACAAAGTCTTATCAAATTTGACAAGAAAAATAGATTATCTGTATGCTGGATACCAGGCCTGGTAATGAGGCCGCGGACTCTATAGCGAGAAAAGGGGCAGCGGAACCCTTCATAGGACCTGAACCATTCTGCGGTATAGGGGAACACCCTACGCGAAGAATTTAGGAAATCGGAAAAGAAGAAAAGGGCCAACATCTTTCGGGATCCCTAAGGTCTGAGAGCGTGTATCAGTCTTAGCAAAAATAACCTAACTGGTTTCCTAACGGGGCATCTAAGGAAGATAAGGATATCAGATGAAGGTCTCTGCAGATTCTGCAATGATTCCACAGAAACTCCAGAACACATACTAGAATCTTGCGGGCCACTGACCCAAAAAAGGTTTAAATATCTGGAAAAATACCAAATTCAAGGAAAGGATTTACCAACCACGGATCTTCTCATTCTCATATTCATAAAAGAAACTGGTCTGGATGACGTGCTCTGAGTAGGTTTTCCTTGCCAAGGCCAAAGCCAGAGCATAAACACTCCAACATAATTCCTGGCGAATTAGGCTGTGAGGGGGCTCTGGAAGAATGAGCAAACCTCTCCAAGGAATAAGTAGGGAGCACAATAGACCACAAGGTCGCAGTGCACTACACCCTATATACTATTATTGTTTTTATTATTATAGTTGTTTTGCTGCACGTGGCGTGTTTAGTGTTTGAACATTCAGATTCGTACAAATCCGACGTCTGTAAGGGTTATTAACAGTGAAAAGTATATCCGAGGTCGTGAGATGGTCATCACATATTTTTAATTTCTTTCGTATGGGGTTGGGAGCCATATGATGACTTAGGTCAGTATATTGCTACTGACGGAACATGCCTTAATAATTGTATGCATGAATTCATAGGCTCAATGTAGGGTCTACAACTCAAAGTCATGCAGTCGATCGTAAGACTAATTCGTACGTATGGCATACCCTCTTTGTGATTCATTGGCACCTTGGTTAGATTCTCAAGAATCAGTATTATGTTCGACGTCTTGCGTGGCTTCTTTTTGTTGAAACTACAGAGCATTGAGTTTTAAGCCTTCTTGACACCTTGCTGTGTCCTTGCTTGTAGCCAAGGAAGGAAAGGAATTTATGTCATCAGAGCACTGTTCTCATTAAGACATCCGTCCGAAGAAAAGAAAATCTTCCTGGATTTTCTGCATCTGTGATATGTTGTAACTGGCTATTTACTGAGTATGCCATTCTTAGCAAGTCAATGGGATAAATGGACTCCGCATCGTCAGCCAATGATCTATAGAACCTGCGACATGTCTGTAGATAGGTGCACTTACTTACTTTACTTTAGGTGGCGCTACAGTCCGGGGTGGACCTGGGCCTCAGTCAACAAGCTTCTCCAGCCAGCTCGATCCCTGGCTAGCTGCTTCCAGTTTCGCACAATAAGTTGACTGAGGTCCTCTTCCACTTGCGTGCGCCACCTGAGTCTTGGCCTTCCTCTTGGCGCTGTTCCTCGGGGACGGATTCGAAGACTTTTCGACCATCCGTTCTACATGACCCAGCCATCTCAGTCGTTGGATCTTCACTCTTCAGGCTATGTCGATGTTGCTGTACAGTACATATAGTTCGTCGTTGTATGTTCTCCTCTACTCACCGTAATTGGACGGACTTTTAAAAAGTTAAGAAGAATGATGCCTCTGTAGTTGACGCAGTTCAGAGGGTCTCCTTTCTTGAGAATTGGACAAACAATGCTGAGGTTCCATTCATCGGGCATACTTTCGTCCGACCATATTATACAGATGAGTTGGTGTATGCTCCTTACCAAGTCATCTCCTGCCGCTTTGAAGAGTTCGGCAGTCATGCCATCCGCTCCAGCAGCTTTGTTGGACTTAAGCTTCGATATGGCTATCTTCACTTCATCCAGGTCGGGTGGACGGAATTGTTGGTCATCATCGTCCAGGTTGAAAGGTTGATTCTGCCTGACAGCGGTATTTGGTCCGTCATCGCAGTTATACAGTCTGCAGAAATGATCTTTCCAAATCCTCAGCATCGACTGCGATTCTACGAGTACTACTATGTTCCCTTGTTCATCTCCACAGCCTTCGGTTCAGGGTTTGTTTCCGCGGCATGTTATTTGTACCTTTTGTTAAAACTTCCGAACCTCATTCCTGGAGTAGCATCTCTCAATTTCCTCGATCGCGCGCTTCTCATGCTCTTTCCTCTTCCTCCTGAGAAGCCGGTGGTCGTCTCTCCTCTTCCGCTCATAGAGCTCATGAGCAGCTCTGGTCTTTCTAAGCAGCGCCGCGTTATATGCATCTTGCTTAGCTGCATGTGCTTGCCGGCATTCATCATCGAACCAGGGGTTTCGTAGTGGTGGACGAGTTAATCCCAGCACATCAGAAGCGGCATCTCTGATGGCGTTTTGGCAGTGTTTCCAATGGTCTTCGATGCTTGTTGCTGGCGGCATTGGACCTCTTAAGAGATTAAGAGACACTCGATCGGAAAGGACTTGGCGATCTCTTGCGATTGTAGCCGTCTGACGTCGAATTTTCTCACAGCATTAGTTTGTCTTGGCGTAGTTTGGGATATCCGCACCCGTACCTTGGCTACAATAAGGTAATGGTCCGAGTCGATGTTGGCTCCTCGGAACGTACGGACATCCATAATACTGGAGGAGTGTCTTGTGTCGATCGCAATGTGATCAATCTGGTTGACTGTTGATTGATCAGGAGTTCTCCAAGTCCCCTTGTGTATGTCGAGATATGGGAACCGCGTGCTAGCCATGACAATGTTTCGCCCCGCCGCAAAGTCGATTAGCCTGAATCCGTTATCGGAGGTGGTGTTGTGCAGGCTATATTTTCCGATTGTTCCACCAAAGATACCCTCTCTTCCTAGCTTTGCATTAAAATCACCGAGGACAATTTTAATGTCATAGCTAGGGCATTGCTCGTAGGTCTTGTTGAGGAGCTCGTAGAAGGCATCCTTGGTGTCGTCATCTTTCTCCTCTGTGGGGGCATGCGCGCATATGAGGCTTATGTTGGCGAATTTAGCCTTGATGCGGATTGCTACGAGGCGCTCGCTCACATGCCGGAAGCTGAGGGCTTCTTGTCTTAGTCTGCCTCCGACAACAAATCCGCATCCAAATAAGCGCTGCTTTTGCCGTCGATAGCAATTGCCGTAGTATATGTCGCAGTTTTTCATCTTCTTTTTGTCCGGCCCATCCCATCGCATTTCTTGGATGGCGATTATGTCTGCTGTGCAGCAGTCTAGGGCCTCCGCTAGTTGCTCGGCTGCACGTGGTCTATTAAGGGATCTAACATTCCACGTGCATATCCGAAGCTCATTGTCCTTAAATCGTTTTCGTGGGTTGTCAACAGTAGATCCGTCCATATTCGAGGCTTGTTGATGCTTCGTAACTTAATCTTTTTCAAATGGCCGGACAGTTTCCCCGGCGGCACAACCCCCAACCTGGAGGACCAGTTCCATTTTGAGTGCCCCTAGGACGAGGGGTCGGTTACACCGAAGCCAGTAACCCGTTCCGGGATGTGAGCGCTGCCGTTGGCCCTTATAGGGCTCGTCCGCCACCATCTCTTTTCCAAGACCCTGACTAAGTCCTGGAAATCCTTTCCGGCTTGAGCTCCAAATATGTCGGAGTAGCCGGGATAAGGTCTTGTTTTGTTTTTCCGACACTAATCCTGGTTAATGGCGCAGGAAACTCGCCATTTGCCCCCTTCACTTCGCAACCTCTAGTGAGATTCCCAGATGGCGCCACGGGGAGGCGTGAAGTAGGATTTATTAGTAGAGCTGCAAGATGTTCGGCTGCAGAGGCTCATTCTCGTTATTTAAGGAACCAGCACCTGTCGGAAGATGCTACTTCTACGAGGCCTTATGCTAATCGTTGCCATCGCATAGGTGCACTAATATATTAAAAACTTTATAGAAGATAAGTACAGCGTTCCATGAGGGGAAATAATCAGCGTTCCATGAGGGGGAATAATCAAGTACTCTTCATTACCCCAATCAATACTGTGGGATCTTAATAATTTTGCTGTTTTGCTTTCATTAGCTGTGTCTTCTCCTCCCCTCGTCTTTCTCATTTCGAGTATCGATAAACTAAATTCGGAAAAGCAACATTTAAGCGAAAATTTTCAAATAGATAAACTCGCACTCGTGCTGTCTCAGTTGTTCGTGGGTACAAATTTCTACTATCCGTTTGCCGTTTTCAGTGCCTAGATACTCGTATTCGTGCTCTACAATATCGCCGTCACATGGGCGGAAGACACATTACAAAGTGCTTACCTTTTGTTGCCAGGTGTGGTTAGATGGTTAAATGGTGAGATAGCAGCTACCTACAATAGTAGCCAAGATTGGGTGGTGGCACGAGTACAGTTTTAGGCAAATACATAATATTTACCACCCTTTATAGCATGTTTCAACTTCAAAGATTGCTTCACGGCAACAATGAGATGTTAATTTGATTATAAAATTCTATTCGTTCCATCGTGTGCCATCTTGCGTAGCGACTATCAACCTGTACCAGTACTCGTAGACTGGTAGCAACACACACCATTTCGAATATTTGTATCTCTGAGACGATGCTTGTTTTTTCACTTGGAGATGCTTGAGTACTTATTTTCATTGTGATTATCTTCTAACCTAAAGGTTGCGGTGCAAATCACTTAAACCATTGCCAGTCAACACTGAGTATCTTGTGATTTCCTTGAGGTTATTCACGAGAGATATGGCACGGGCTGCCAAGTGGGACAAAGTGGGTGTAGATGGATGGATACACAGAGTGTAGCGTAGATACACAAAATGTGTTAATCAATACACTCGGTTTACATAGTGGATAAACGAAAATACTTTAAATTGAGGAGGAGGAGGAGGAGGTGGACGAAAGTTGGAAAGGTTCGGCACAATTTAATTTTATGGAGAAAAATTCTTTAAAGTTACGTAAGGTCGTCTTGGTGGTTGTTATACTCGTATTATCGAGATACAATTTTCGGTGGTTTTTTTTCTTTTTTCTTTTTAATTTGACGCTCGTTTAACGGCTATATAATGGTTATTAAGATTTAAGACAATTTATTCGATTTGCAATGAAGAGTATTTGGTGGCAGCAGTTAAGGTCTTCGATGATGGACATTGGTTGTTAAGACGGCAGCTGTGGGAGTTCTATTATTACATAGACCAGGGAGAGCTGGAGATTGCCTGCAAGGTGTCATTCTCTCTTCACTTTTATGGTGCACGATGATCGACTCATGTTCGACTTAAGATGTTCTACCATGGAACGGTCAATGGACGAAACGGTGTTGGAATCGTTGTTGCAGCGGATCTTCTAAACAACATCGTTGGTATCTTGAGAATAAGCGACCGCTTGATGAGTGTTAAACTTGTCATACACAATGAAACGTGGAACATTGTTAGCGCGTACGCCCCACAAAATGGATGCGACCAATCGGTCGGTAAAGGCTTTGGAACCAGAAATTCAGCTGGCGAAGACATCCTTGTAGCGTGTAGGGCTTAAATACAATGTTTATTAAACATCAACGAGATCTTATCACCTATAGCAGCGGAGGCCACGAAAGGCAAATAGATTATCACCTCTGCAAAATGTCGATGAGAAACCGTGTTAAGGACTGTAAAGTAATACTTGGAGCATCGCTAGTAAGCCAACACCGTCTGCTCACTACAGAATTCTTCACAGCGGGACCACCGAAAACACGGGCATCGTTTGGAAAGCCAAAAATCCGGTTGTATAATCTATCGAAGGAACGAAGCTCAAGATTTATCGCACTGGTTAAAGAAGTACTTCACAATATAAACGGTATCGCAGACTCACTTAGCCCGCAAGAAATGTGGAACAGCATGCACGAGGAATGCATAACACTCGCAAAGTCCCATCTGGGGACTATATCGAAATACCATCACGTCGGCAAAGAAACATGGTGGTGGAATGACGAAACCAAACGAGCTGTGGCCGACAAGAAGAGTGCATTCCAAGCGTGGACAAAATGCGATCGGAGCGACGATATCGAAAAAGCTCGACTGGCTCTTGAATACGAGCGTCTTAAAAAGATCGCAAAGAAAGTCCTGGCTCCAGCGAAAAACCTGTACCAGGAGTTGGAACAAATATCCTCACGATCGGCGGATAGAAGACAAGCTATCCAAGAAGTTCAAACGTCGTACAATACTAAAATGCCAAATATTTTTAAGCTCGCTGCACAGAGGCGAACAAATTCAATGGAAATAACCTCGCCGAAATACATCAAAAACGCAGACGGTCGCTTACTAACAAATGAAAAGGAAATTTGTGACCGGTGGCTTGAATACTGCAAGGAGTTGCTTAACAAAGTGTTTCCACGTGATATCGTGCCGACAGCTGGTCTATTCGAGGAGGAAGTTTCGGACTTTTCAATCGAAGAAATATAGTAAGTACAGCAATTGGAAAAACGAAACGGTGGGACCAGACAGCATTCCATCAGAGTTTTGGTCGAAGATGGAGGGGATCGGCAGCGTTTGGCTATCGAAACATTTAAATAAATTAAAATGTGGACAACCTATGCCGAATCAATGGAGAAGTAGCTTCTTGGTTCCATTATAGAAAGGAAAAGGCGACACTCTAGAATGCAACAACTACCGTTCAATCAAGCTTATGTCACACACAATGAAAATCGTCGAAAGAGTCTGAAACGAACGTCTTCGGCAAATAATAAAGCTCGATAATAGCCAGTGTGGATTTGTTGAAGGAAGATCGACGGTGGACGCTATCCAAAGCCTACGAATAATAATGGAAAAGCACCGAGATTCGTCTAAGGATTTACACATGGTATTTATCGACCTCGAGAAAGAATTCGATCGAGTGCCTAGGGATCTCATATGGGCCGCGCTGAGGTCTCAAAACGTACCGGAAACGTATGTTAGAATAATACAAGACATGTACGGAAACGTGAAGACTGCGGTTAAAAGCTCTGCCGGACTGACGAGAGAATTTCCAGTTAATGTCGGAGTGCATCAAGGAAGCGTCCTTATCCCTTTCCTCGTTAACGTTGCAATCGACAATCTTTTAAAAGACTGCATGCGCGAAGCAAATTTAACGCCAATTCTCTTCGCTGACGACGCAGTTAAACTTAGCGATAACGTCGAAGATTTACAGAACGCCGTAGATTCATGGAGAAATGCGCTAGAGAGAAACGGGTTTAAAATAAGTCGTTCAAAGACGGATCATTTGACGTGCCCATTTGCGCATCCCCTGTGACCTGTTCCGGATGTAATGTTGGACGGAATAGTTCTTCCGAAAAGCACTATCTTTAAGTACTTAGGATCAATCGTTAACATGGAAGCGAAATGTGACGACGACGTAAACCACAGAGTGAGTGTGGGGTGGATGAAATGGCGGAAAAATCCGGGAATCTTTTGCGATGAAAATTTCCACTTTAATTGAAGGGGAAACTCTACACCACGGTTGTTAGACCAGCTCTTATATACGGTTCACAGTGCTGGACAATGTACGAAGCGTTTAAAAACAAAATGACGGCAGCGGAAATGAAAATGTTAAGGATGTCTAGTGGAGTCACTAAACGCGATTGCATTAGATCTACGCGTCTAAGTGGAAGCCTACATATAAAGAATTCGGTAATCAAACAGCTTGAGGCGAATAGAATAAGCTGGTATTGCCACGTTCAAAGAATATCTGCGGAAAGTCCGGTTAAAAAGGCACCCTCAATTACGGTCACACCAGCTGTAAGAAAACGAGGTCGGAAAAAGAATTCCTGGATTTCTCAGATGGCAAATGCGCAACAACTCCTGGGACTAACCACTGAAGTGATCCAGGATCGAGCAGTATGTAGACGCGTTCTGCGGTCTGCGACATTAGCCAACCCCATAAGCGGAGCAGCAGCGATTGGAAATGACAATCCACCAGAGTTCCTCAAATGGATAATCATTGAAAAACGGCACGTGCTTGTTTTGCCAAGACTTTCAGCACAAACGAGTTTGACTAAGGCCGTTTCACGGAAATTCACATGCAGACGCGTTCAACAGTCAGACTTTACAGACGGATATTGAGAGTACGGCTGGGGATGCGTACAGTGGCGTACGCACTCCTCACTATGCACAAGATGAACGCGACGGCGATGTGCTGCAGCTCTTGTGGGCTCCCGTAGAAAAAAGCACCGCAAACATATATGTTGGGCGTGGCAAACCAAAGTGTAAACGAACGCAGTTTCCAGTTTCTCCAGTCGGCGCTCTTACTATTCATAATTCTCAGGGCGCGACATATAACCAAGTAGTGGTAGAGTACGATTCAAAGCAAGCAGCTCAACTAGTGTACGTAGAGCTGAGTCGTGCTACATCGGGAGAAGGCTGAAATACTGAACCAAGGGTGGCGATCATCGGCTCTATTATGGCTTAAAGGAGGGGGGCAGTCAAATATCTCGCGGAATTCGATTCAAAATGAATAATTGTAATTTAGTTAGATCGACTTCGTCTGCCAACAATAACTTTACAGCTCTGAGAATTTCTCTGTGGGTTACTCAGCAACCACTGTGAGATGAGTGACGCAGGATTCGTATAATATTAGCCTTTTATATCTGTCAGAGTTTAGTCGCTGATTCGACAGATACAGCCATTAGGACCATCTCACGCCCTCGGAGAACTGGATGGATGATAAATGCAACGCTGTGCCCATTTTAGGCTGGTTGACGACAGCATATTGGTCGATCAGAGTGGTGGTGGTAAACGAATCGGTAGCGTTGGTATCTATAGAAATACTGAATCTGTGATCGACAGTCAAATCGTGCATAGATGTGCCAGGTCAGCACTTCTATTGGGCATTCGACTGATAGAGCCACATGTCGGCGATATCTGCATGATCAATGTGACCTTGGGTGGAGAACTGAAATTCCTGCTTGCAGCGATCTACGTCCAGTCTGCAACGTGAATACAAGATAAACAGATGCTAATTCTTTCGTCAATGGCTCAATACTCGGCCGAAGCCAGTATTCATAATATTATACCGACGTTCGAAGACTTGACGCATTCCTACAGGAGACTTTAATATTAATGCAGATAAGAGAGTGCTTAATGGCTTTATGCTCGCGAAGTTTGGTAGGTATGATGCTCGTGACGATTCCTGCCTCTTCAACACTCGGCAACATCAACATCAATATGACTTTCACTAGGCACTTGAATTGGAAACACTGTGAGGTGTACTTGTGTAACTTTAGCTGCCACAGCCCCTTGCTACACGTAATAAACTTGTGATTTGTCTATTCTGTAACCATACTACGAAACACTTGTTATTATTTTATCCCGACTTGTTTGACTGTCAGACCCCATTTGCGGGAATAAGGCGTCAGTATCTCCATGGTGTACGGAATTCTTCGATGCGCTTGAGTTCCCTTTCGAGACTATCTCTTTTCGACTATCTTCCTGCACATTTATCTAGTGGAACTAACTCTTCGTTCTTTTTGTATTACGGGTGTCTATTGTATGGCATACTACGAAGTTGAAATATCTTCCTCTCGCAAGTTCTGAGCGACCCAGTGTATTTCGACAATAAACCAAAAATGTAGCTGATATCAATCCTCGACGAATTATATAATGATGACCCGAAGAGTCAGGAAGAGAGGATGGCAACGATTAGTATAAGGCCTCGTAGAAGTAGCATCTTCCGACAGGTGCTGGTTCTTTAAATGACGAGAATGAGCCTCTGCAGCCGAACACCTTGCAGCTCTGCTAATAAGTCCTCCTCGTGGCGCCATCTGGGAATCTCACTAGAGGTTGCGAAGTGAAGGGGGCAAATGGCGAGTTTCCTGCGCCATTAACCAGGATTAGTGTCGGAAAAACAAAACAACACCTTATCCGGGCTACTCCTCGTCCTAGGGGCACTCAAAATGGAACTGGCTCTCCAGGTTGGGTGTTGTGCCGCCGGGGTAACTGCCCAGCCATTTAAAAAAAAATTAAGTTACGAATCATCAACAAGCCTCGGATTTGGACGGATCTACTGTTGACAACCCACGCAAACGATTTAAGGACAATGAGCTTCGGATATGCACGTGGAATGTTAGATCCCTTAATAGACCACGTGCAGCCGAGCAACTAGCGGAGGCCCTAGACTGCTGCAAAGCAGACATAATCGCCATCCAAGAAATGCGATGGGATGGGCCGGACAAAAAGAAGATGAAAAACTGCGACATATACTACGGCAATTGCTATCGACGGCAAAAGCAGCGCTTATTTGGATGCGGATTTGTTGTCAGAGGCAGACTAAGACAAGAAGTCCTCAGCTTCCGGCATGTGAGCGAGCGCCTCGTAGCAATCCGCATCAAGGCTAAATTCGCCAACATAAGCCTCATATGCGCACATGCCCCCACAGAGGAGAAAGATGACGACACCAAGGATGCCTTCTACGAGCTCCCTAACAAGACCTACGAGCAATGCCCTAGCTATGACATTAAAATTGTCCTCGGTGATTTTAATGCAAAGCTAGGAAGAGAGGGTATCTTTGGTGGAACAATCGGAAAATATAGCCTGCACAACACCACCTCCGATAACGGATTCAGGCTAATCGACTTTGCGGCGGGGCGAAACATTGTCATGGCTAGCACGCGGTTCCCACATCTCGACATACACAAGGGGACTTGGAGAACGCCTGATCAATCAACAGTCAACCAGATTGATCACATTGCGATCGACACAAGACACTCCTCCAGTATTATGGATGTCCGTACGTTCCGAGGAGCCAACATCGACTCGGACCATTACCTTGTTTTAGCCAAGGTACGGTTGCGGATATCCCAAACTACGCCAAGACAAACTAATGCTGTGAGAAAATTCGGCGTCAGACGGCTACAATCGCAAGAGATCGCCAAGTCCTTTTCCGATCGAGTGTCTCTTAATCTCTTAAGAGGTCCAATGCCGCCAGCATCAAGCATCGAAGACCATTGGAAACACTGCCAAAACGCCATCAGAGATGCCGCTTCTGATGTGCTGGGTTTCACTCGTCCACCACAACGAAACCCCTGGTTCGATGATGAATGCCGGCAAGCACATGCAGCTAAGCAAGATGCATATAACGCGGCGCTGCTTAGAAAGACCAGAGCTGCTCATGAGCTCTATGAGCGGAAGAGGAGAGACGAACACCGGCTTCTCAGGAGGAAGAAGAAAGAGCATGAGAAGCGCGCGATCGAGGAAATTGAGAGATGCTACTCCAGGAATGAGGTTCGGAAGTTTTACCAAAAGGTAAAAATAACATTCCGCGGAAACAAACCCCGAACCGAAGCCTGTAGAGATGAACAAGGGAACATCGTAGTAGAATCGCAGTCGATGCTGAGGATTTGGAAAGATCATTTCTGCAGACTGTATAACGGCGATGGCGATGGCGCGATAGTTAGCTCATTGGGCTATCACGCAGACAGTCTGGGTTCGATTCCTGGCTGGGTCACCAACAGTTTTTCAAATCGCCATCACCCTTTCGGCGGGCAATGGCAAACTCCCGAAAGTAAAATTGCCTACGAAAAACCTTCTAAGGAGTGCCATTCGGACTCGGCGATAAACCGTAGGCGCCGCTCAGATGTGACTAAAAATAACAACATGAGCAACACAAATGAGTGTCAAGAAGCTAGGCCATGGCCCATACCGGGCTGCCTTCGCCACAGTGTAGGTAGGTAGACAATTCCGTCTACCCGACCTGGATGAAGTGAAGATAGCCATATCGAAGTTTAAGTCCAACAAAGCTGCTGGAGCGGATGGCCTGACTGCCGAGCTCTTCAAAGCGGCAGGCGATGACTTGGTATGGAGCATACACCAACTCATCTGTAAAATATGGTCGGACGAAAGTATGCCCGATGAATGGAACCTCAGCATTGTTTGTCCGATTCTCAAGAAAGGAGACCGTCTGAACTGCGCCAACTACAGAGGCATCAGTCTCCTTAACATCGCATATAAGATCTTATCCGCCGTATTGTGTGAATGCCTGAAGCCGTTTGTCAACAACCTGATAGGTCCATATCAGTGTGGCTTTAGGCCAGGAAAGTCCACCATCGACCAGATATTCACACTACGGCAGATCTTGGAGAAGACCCATGAGCTTCAGATCGATACCCACCACCTATTCATAGATTTTAAGGCCGCGTATGACAGCATCTAAAGAAACGAGCTATATAGAGCAATGTCTAGTTTTGGCATCCCTGCCAAACTCGTCCGTCTGTGCAGGATGACGATGGAGAATGCACACTGCTCCATCAAGGTCGGTAAAGATCTCACCGAGACCTTTGATGTCCAGAAAGGATTTAGACAAGGTAATGCGATGTCCTGCGATTTTTTCAACATCGTACTTGAAAGAATAGTGCAAAACTCATGAGCAAACACAAGAGGCACTATCTTTCAAAAGTCCGTCCAACTACTCGCATACGCCGACGATATTGACATAATCGGGAAAAAACAGCGTGATGTCAGTGGCGCTTTCGCGAGTATTGAGACGGAAGCGGCGAAAATGACTCAATGAGGGCATGACCAAGTATATGCTGTCAAGCAAAAAGGACAACCAACACCGACGTCTCGGACAGAACGTCACCCTCGACAGATATAACTTTGAGGTAGTTAAGGACTTTGTCTACCTAGGTTCCGCTATAAATACAGACAACGATACCAGCGCTGAGATCAAGTGAAGAATAACTCTTGCCAACCGCTGTTTCCTTGGGTTAAGAAGGCAATTGAGTAGCAAAGCCCTCTCTCGGACTATAAAAGTCACCCTTTATAAGATCTAAATAATCCCGGTCCTGCTCTATGGCGCAGAGGCATGGACATTATCAAAAATGGATGAGGGTGTTCTTGGTTGCTTCGAGAGAAAAATTCTTCGGGCGATCTTCGGCCCCGTCTGCATTGACGGTGAGTGGAGGAGGAGATACAACGACGTATGGACTGTACAGCGACATGGACCTAGCCAGAAGAGTGAAGATCCAAAGACTGAGATGGTTGGGTCATGTAGAGCGCATGGACACCAATGCTCCGGTCCGAAAAGTTTTCGAATTCGCCCCCGAGGGACAGCGCAGTAGAGGAAGGCCAAGACTCAGGTGGCGCACGCAAGTGGAAGAGGACCTCAGCCAACTTAGCGTGCGAAACTGGAGGCAGCTAGCCAGGGATCGAGCTGGCTGGAGAAGCTTGTTGACTGAGGCCCAGGTCCACCCCGGACTGTAGCGCCACCTAAAGTAAGTAAGTAAGACCCGAAGAGTATTGATGAAGTGGATGCAGGGGAATCAAGCTTTTAAGTTTTTCTTTCACAAGAAAGAAAGCACACCACATACATAACTCTTCAGTTGCACCATTCCGCCAAGTTTCCCTTCTTGGTCAGTTTAACAATCAATCAATCTTCGACGAAGGGTTCGGTTTCCCACGCTTTTCTAACTACTGGCTGTTGATCGAAATCATTGTTGCCAAAGTATTAAGCACTGCTGCAAAAAGTTCTCGCCTTCTCATTCCCAGTTTGGAGATTTTCCTCAAGTCCTTTCACTAGATGTAGCTTAGAACTTTGACTATCAACGAATTCATAGTAATGCGATAGGGAGAGGGTTCTGATAACGTATCCATTTGCGGCTCTCTAATCCTGAAAACGCTGCAAATTCTCCTTTGAGCTCAAAATGCCCATTCATTGCAATGCCCATTTATTTGCAAGTGCCCTGTGTTCGTGATGTGCTTTAGCTTTTCGTCGTTCACCATGTTTTATGGTCATTTTAGGTGAGAACTATTTAGCTCCTATAGGTATACTTTACCATATTTCCCATATTTAATACACCCGAAGGTATGCAAAGTTATTTAACTTTCAAATATTTACGATATATGAAGAACCCTTATATCGTAATTAACAATAGATACAGAAATTGTTTACTGGTGCGACCATCATTTCTGCTAATGGCGAGACCGGTTGGGTTATTTCACTCTTGAAACCGACCATTAGCTGAAGAATTTAACAAATATCGCACAAAGTTATGACAATTTGATTTAGATTCAATCCCAACTATTTAAAAGGTGGGCTTTATGTTCGTTTATTTGGAAAAGGTTTTTTTTTTAGAAAAACACTGTTCAATACTCTTCAACAACTGCTTTATTGAAAACAGTTGAGCTACTTACTATGACTTAGCCATCTTGTCAACCCAATTTTTAAATACATTTTCGATGATTTCGGCCCTCACGTATAGCCCGACCAATATTGTTCTTGAATGCCTGAACGGCCTAACGGGGTCAAATCGTAGCTTTTTGGCGGCCAGGCCACATCACCAAAAGGACGGATTACACGATTATTGAATTAAGTGGATGGCTTGTGTCACATAAAGACCAATCTTGCCCCAAGTCCAAATATTCAATTTCTAGGTATAAAAATGGTTTATCATGCTTTGGAAGCGCTCTCCATTGACTGTTAACGTCTATTCGGAAGAAACATTCCCTGATGATACGATTTTGGAATTTGTAAAACATAGCAATTGTATTAAGAGTCTCGATATGCGGCGGTTGCGTAGAGTAAATACATCAAATGGCTTCTTAAACCCACTGAGACCAAATAGATATCCTACCACCGTTAGCACCATCACTACTAGGTTGATTTCGCCCAGACTACCATTTATGCAACTAAAGCGCATACGGCATGAATCTGCATTGGGAATCGTCGGTCACGTCAGTCATCAACGTACCCATTAAGGTAAACGAGACGGTCCGGCAGTTTTCTGGGCGATGATTACTTAATTACTTGAAAATAAAGAAGAGGCTAACACACAAGTCATCATAATTCAGCGGGGTGGTTAGTAAGGGTGTTGTGAAGAAATGGTTAGAGCACTTAATTAAAACCCCGCTCTATCAACATGACAACATCACAATAAACTGGACGGCTTTGAAAGAGCTCAATGAGCAGACTCCCGCAAATAATGATGCTCCTTAACGTTTTCGAGTCTGAGTGTTTACTAGCCAGACAGAAAACGCTTCTATGGAATGAGGATATCTGTCTCAACCAGCACCAGAGCAACTGTGCTGTATACCGCTGTATAAAATCTAAGATGTGCATGCAGAGAAGTTTTTGATTCCATCCATTTGGCGTTCGCTCAAGCCAAGCGTACCCATCACACCATACAAAATACCTTATAGCGAAGTGCGCCGTCGAGACCATCGAGGTGTGAAACCCGATCATATCCTCAACATGGCAATGAAGGTATTACGATTGCGAGTCACACAAAGCACATACTCCTCATTCAAATTCGTTACTTATACAGAAAACGTCTCCGGTGGCATGATAGAGAACAAACAACATCTCGAGTCGTGTATATAGTGAGAAACCTGACTTTTATCAAAACCATACAGCGTCCGATATTGGTCCAATTGTAAGACTTCGACAACTCGGTAGGCCGACTGTATTTCTTACCGACGATGATCGACGACCAAAATACGCTGTCCGAAGTTGCCCGAGATATTGAATCGACTTAATCCATAACATGAAGGCGATAATTCTGCAGTCGCAGTAGTAGCAGACGTCTTCGCATGCATGAGTCGATCTACAAGATGAGAGCTACTGAACTAGGATTCTATGAGGTGTTGTATCTACTTCCATAAGCTCATTGGTGTTATGATGTAGCTACTATAAACGATCGTCGAGTCGAGAAACCCCTTCGGCCGCCACCAAGTGCTCTATGCTCCGCATAGACTTTCAAAATCGCCGGAGCCAACACGCTCACATCTTACTCTACCTAGAGACCGATCCACACGGGTCGCTAAGTTAAAACATGCCGCTTACTGTACCGTAATTTAATTTACGATCTGTTGGGCGTAGCGAGGGAAGATATGTCGGACCCAAACAATTGCACTTCACAGACTCATCAGCACACATTTACTTGCACCAAACATGGCGATTAGAAAACCTTTGATATCCAGACATGCTGCCGACAAGGTGATCTACTGTTGTACGATTTCTCAACCATCGTACTTCCGACGATTGTGTCAACAAAAAAGGACACATAACGTCACCGACCTGGACAAAACATGGCAATAGACTATGCTTGCTCAGGCAATTCTTGCAATGTTGTTTCTTGAGCTCAATACCTCTATGTCAGACAACCAAATTAATAGTTTTCAAAACCTTTCATTCTAGCTCTCCTCTATGGTGCAAAAATGTGCACTCTATTAAATAAAAAAAGGGAGAGGAGGCGCTCGGTTGTCTCGAGAAGTAAGTGCTTTGGCACTGTCTTTATCGACGGAGATTGGAGGAGGAAATTTAACCCAGAACTGTGCGGGCTTAAATTGTCAGAATTATTCGGTCAAACGCCTGGGACATGAAGAGCAGGTAGACAACAGCTTTCTAGCTTCCTTCGAATAAATCATCATGCTTAGGATATGATCTCATATATTTGGCAAGCATACCTAGGGGACCTCAAGCAAACTTCTTGAGAAATTTGAATCATCTTGCAAACGACAAGCCATGTCCGCTTTGAACTAGTGATGTGAAATAAGGGTGACTTGCGGCTGTTCTGTTTAGAATATCGCACCTGTGGTTGAAGATGCCGCAACCCGGATTCCGGAGTATAGACCAGATGACGTATCACGCAATTGGGTATCAAGTCATCCACGCTCAAGTAATCCTGAATCTTGAATCGTACATCACCATGAGCGACGGGGCCCATTTCCATCTCTGTGAATATGTGGAAAAGCAAAATTATGGCTTCTGGGGCAAAGAAACTCCGCGTATAACCCACGACGATTCTTTACCGTCGCTCATAGTTACTTAGTTACTACATGGTATGATGTTTTCGCTGGAGGCATCATCGGGCTTCATTTTTTTCTGAAACGCCTCGGGCCGAAAGACTAATACTTGAATGGAATGGGACCTCAGTCAATCTAGCGTGCGAAACTGGAGGCAGCTAGCAAAGATCGAGCTAGCTGGAGGCGCTTGTTGATTGAGGCCCCGGTTCACCCCGGACTGTAACGCCACCTAAAGTAAGTTAAGTGGGTCATTGGCCGCAATTTCAGATTGGATGCTATGTTTGAGATCCGACCTTATACTCTTCAAATAACCCTACAGCAAGAAGTCTTAAGGTGTCAAATCGAATGAACTTGAAGGCCAATCAGCTTCTCCTTTAATCGAAATAGTGCGATATTCAGCTTTGGTATGCAATACCTATAAATTGATTGCGTGGGGGTAGCTTCATCTTGATGGAACCAGAGATCGTACAGACCCAATTCTGGCAATGGGATGCCGCCAACCCATAATCCGCACCATACAGTGATTTTCTTTTAAATGCATTGATATTTCGTGAATCTCGTATAAGTTTTCTAGTCCCTAGAAAGGACAGTGTTGTTTATTTACGTACCCATCCATCTAAAAATGGTCTTCATCGGAAAAGACCAAATTCGATGACAACATGTCCTGGCGATCCAAATCGGCGACGTCGTAGATGGTCCAAAGGCTGCAATTGTGCGGTGTAATTCGGATTTTATGAGCGTGCAAGTGAAGAAAAACTTTAAAAATTCGCCGTAAAGTGCCATAAGTGACAGTCAATTGTTGTCCTTGGCGACGAATTGAGGCGCCTTGCTGGTTTTGAATAGTTTCGCTCACAGTGGTGGCCGAACATGCTGATATGGAGTTTGACCTGATACCGAACCAGTTTCTTCAAGATGCTTTACCATTGCACGAATTTCAGACGCACTAGGGCGATTATATTGACTTCTTCTTCTTCTTATCCTTTTATTAACCCTTTCCTCGTTATACGAACTTATGCGTAACGAAATCCCATTCCCATTTTTACTGCATCGCTGGTGGTCCGCTTATGGGGTTGGCTAATGTCGCAAACCGCAGAACGCGTCTACATAATGCTCGGTCCTGGATCGCTTCAGTGGTTAGCCCCAGGCGTTGTTGCGCATTTGCCATCTGAGAAATCCAGGAATTCTTTTTCCGACCTCGTTTTCTTACAGTAGCAGTGACCGTAGTTGATAGTGCCTTTTTATCCGGATTTTCCGCCGATCTTCTTTGAACGTGGCAATACCAGCTTATTCTATTCGCCTCAAGCTGTTCGGTTACCGAATTCTTTATATGTAGACTTCCTCTTATACGCGTAGATCTAATACAATCGCGTTTAGTGACTCCACTAGACATCCTCAACATTTTCATTTTCGCCGCCGTCATTTTGTTTCTTAACGCTTCGTACATTGTCAAGCACTGTGAGCCGTCCATAAGAGCTGGTCTAACAACCGTGGTGTAGAGTTTCCCCTTTAATTTAAGTGGAAATTTTCGGTGGCAAAAGATTCCCGAATTTTCCCGCGATTTCATCCATCCCACACTCACTCTGTGGTTTACGTCGTCGTCACATTTCGCTTCCATGTTAACGATTGATCCTAAGTACTCGTACTTAAAGATAGTGCTTTTCGGAAGAACTATTCCGTCCAACATTACATCCGGAACAGGTCACAGGGGATGCGCAAATGGGCACGTCAAATGCTCCGTCTTTGAACGACTTACTTTAAACCCGTTTCTCTCTAGCGCATTTCTCCATGAATCTAAGGCGCTCTGCAGATCTTCGACATTATCGCTGAGTATAACTGTGTCGTCAGCGAAGTGAATTGGCGTTACATGTGCTTCGGGCATGCAGTCTTTTAAAAGATTGTCGAATGCAAAGTTAACGAGGAAAGGGCTAAGTACGCTTCCTTGATGCAATCCGACATTAACTGGAAATTCTCTCGTCAGTCCGGCAGAGCTTTTAACCGCAGTCTTCACGTTTCCGTACATGTCTTGTATTATTCTAACATACGTTTCCCGTACGTTTTAAGACCTCAGGGCGGCCCATATGAGATCCCTAGGCACTCGATCGAATGCTTTCTCGAGGTCGCTAAATACCATGTGTAAATCCTTAGACGAATCTCGGTGCTTTTCCATTATTATTCGTAGGCTTTGGATAGCGTCCACCGTCGATCTTCCTTCAACAAATCCACACTGGCTGTTATCGAGCTTTATTATTTGCCGAAGACGTTCGTTTAAGACTCTTTCGAGGATTTTCATTGTGTGTGACATAAGCTTGATTGAACGGTAGTTGTTGCATTCTCGAGTGTCGCCTTTTCCTTTGTATAATGGAACCAACAAGCTTCTTCTTCATTGATTCGGCATAGGCTGTCCACATTTTAATTTATTTAAAAGTTTCGATAGTCAAACGCTGCCGATCCCCTCCATCTTCGACCAAAACTCTGATGGAATGCTGTCTGGTCCCGCCGCTTTCCCCGCTTCATTTTTCCGATTGCTATACTTATTTCTTCGATTGAAAAGTCCGAAACTTCCTCCTCGAATAGACTAGCTGTCGGCACGATATCACGTGGAAACACTTTGTTAAGCAACTTCTTGCAGTATTCAAGCCACCGGTCACAAATTTCCTTTTCATTTGTTAGCAAGCGACCATCTGCATTTTTTATGTATTTCGGTTAGTTCCATCGTATTTTTTCGCCTCTGTGCAGCGAGCTTAAAAATATTTGGCACTTTAGTATTGTACGATGTTTGAACTTCGTATAGCATGTGGTCTATCTGCCGATCGTGAGGATATTGATTAAAATTGCGAAAGATTGTACCTATATGACATCCGTTGAACAGATGAACGACATTGAATTCAGTAAATGACAGTAACTGACAGCCAATACCCCCACCGTCTGTTGGCTCACCCTATACCAAACCTGGCACGTACTCCAAATCCAGCAGCGACCCCAAGCAGAGGGTTGGAATAACGCCCTATTGGCCTTGTTCCCATTTTTCGAAATCGAAAAACAGCCACATTTCATATTTGACCTTATCTCCCCCATTTGTTTGGTTTCAGTATCTAAAACTAAAAAAAAGAAAAATCCGATTGAAGCCATGATTTTAGTCATCTTCCAGCTCGCACTTTTGGTGACCAAACAAAAGATACTAAGTTCTACTACTACTATCATCGAATGACGAATCTTTGCCCAACACTCGCATTGTACAATAGGGCAGCTGTTATCAGAGCTTCCGCACCTTTTCGAACTCATTTTACTTAGCTCTTATCTCTCTCTGATAAGTTGGTTATCAGTTTGGTTGGTGTTGGAATTGGAAAATGAAACCTGTTGTGAATTGCCCGCCAGTTAAAGATTACCTTGCAACAGGTGTATACGAGTGGTACTCTCGAAAACGACTAATAAACGAATTAAGTAAACGAACTTTAAGTTTCAAAAATACAAAAAAGAATTACAACGATGAAGCTGACAAAAAATAGTGGATATTACCTTACAGTTCTTCTAAGTACGTACGAACAAAAGATACATTTCTTATGTGACAAACTCGCATACATTTATTTATTTACTTTTTAAATATAAATCTATTTCGTGTCTCTGAATTGATTGATAAAAGTTAAGAAAAAAAAAAAGTGGAAACGTGTATCCTAAACAATTTAATGAATTTTGATTTTAAATTTTAACGCAAACGAAATTCAAATTTATTTATAAAATTCACAACAAGTGCCGAGGCTATCGTTGGGAAATGACGAAAGATAATTCCATGAAATATTAGATAAAAAACTCTCCACAGTTCGTATCTTATCGCATTCTTTTGTAGACTTTCACATTCGAGTTACAAGTACTTGTATGAGTAATGTTTAATGGGATTGTAAATAAAAAAAAATACGACGTATTTCAAACGTAGAGTTTACGCCCTTTTGCGAGATACGCGTATTACTAATTTTGTTTGTTTCGATTTCTTTGGAAAACGTGACTTAATCTATTAGTAAGCAGACAATAATAGATTTTGGATACAATTCTTGGCCATGTGCCTAGTTGTCACTTTGGAATGTCTTAGACAATTTCCTTTACCTTTTTCTAGAGAGATGAATAGATAGATGACCCATAAGCATGATCTGAGTGAATAAGGTTTGAAAGGAATTTTAAAACTCCACAATCCAGGGTGGACCTAGGCTCCAATCAATGAATCTCCACAGTAAATCTGGTCTTGACTTACTACATCCAATCAAGAATTCTTTGACGTTTGTCATACCTTTACTTGTGCCACTTGAGCTGATGTCTGCTTTTACAGCGTTGTCTCTTCAGATAGTCTAAGTTAGAGGATGGTACGACAATGCTCATTCGGTTTACACATCCTAGCTATCTAAAGCGACAGATGCGCATATTTCTTAACAAATCGATGTCGTTTTTAAGCTCGTAGGATCTCTTGTTCAACTTTGTTTAAGTTGCCTTTAAAATCCAAATCCAACTAATCCAAAGTAGGAGAGTTGTCTATTTCGCCCTCCATCTGACGTTCAGAGTCCTTTCTTGTTTCAGCATTGACTTGGTTTTGGCCTCACTATCAACCAAACTCATTTGTGTATGAACTTCAAGATGGGTGTGCTCAGATTGGGAAAGAGGGAAAACGTCTGGGGAAACTTTAGATGTAGGTTTCCATAGTGTGTTTCAGTGTCTTATTTACTAAAAAAAGGAAGGATGAAGGACTAAATCATTTCATTTTTCAAAAACTCACCTGCTGGAATGTGGCACGTAGTAAAATGACTGATAACTTTTATAAATAATATCAACCAAGGGACTGTTATGCTTCTAGGAAATGTATATTGTGTGTGTGTTGCATGTATCCAATTAAGGTCGGAGTAACATTTAAGATGACACAATCAATTTATTGTCCCTAAGGGTATCAGTGTTGTTATTAAGAGTCAAATCTTTAATGATCCTTACATTCTAAGGTCCTCCGTACATGGGATGATGATGGTCGTTGCCTTGCCCATAAACCTATTCCCTCCACTACCGAAGTAAGGGATCTAGATCTAATAACATGTGACAGGGAATTGAATTTCGACTCACATATTGACAACATAATAAATAAAGCTAACTCTGCACTTCGCTTTATCAAACGCTGGTCAAAAGAGTTTTCCAACCCCTACGTTACAAAGTCTCTGTACATTACTTTTGTAAGGCCTCTTCTGGAATATTGCAGCCAAGTTTGGTCTCCATATAAACAAATCCACATTGAAAGAATCGAAGCAGTCCAATGCAGGTTTATCCGATTTGTGTTGGTTAAGTCTCCAAAACGAAGATTAGGCTTTTAAAAGTATCTGAGTTAAAATGCGATTTCCTTTCTTACTGTCGTAGAGTAGATCTAATGTGAAGCACTTTATGGACTCCCTTGATGTCCCTGCAGTTGACCTTGGGCTCGTGAATGATATTGACGTCGATAAGTCACTCGTTAAGTGCCTCAGACTAGCCTGCACTTTAGTCAGCATCATTAGATTGGATTAGGTTCCACGTCTGGAGACCACCGGTGGGGTAAAAGAACAGTCAATCAATTCGAAATGAGCATACAAGTGTCAAACCACTCAAACTTTAGATACACTTCATGGAAATGATCGCAATTAATAGCACTACCCCGCTGGGCACCACGATTGCAACGCACTCGGGTGATCCCAGAGCAAGCAGAAGTGATTGTGTCAGAGCCCGACGGATTCCGGGGCGGGCAAAATGAAGTTTCCAAAATATTTTCCTAAACTTCGGTTTGCAAGTTGGAACGTCGGATCGATGACCTCAAACAGCTTAGAACTGGAAGCGATTATGCGTCGCAGAACTCTAAAAATCCTGTGCGTACAGGAAACGAAGTGGTGTAATACAGGCATTTAAGATGTTCTACCATGGAACGGTCAATGGACGAAACGGTGTTGGAATCGTTGTTGCAGCGGATCTTCTAAACAACATCGTAGGTATCTTGAGTGGTAAACTTGTCATACACAATGAAACGTGGAACATTGTTAGCGCGTACGCTCCACAAAATGGATGCGACCAATCGGAAAAAGATACATTTTGGTCAGAGTTCGGTAATTTTCTTAGAAATACACCTATCGATGAGATGCTCTTCGTAGGCGGAGATTTAAATGGCCACGTCGGAGAAACAAATGTTGATTACGAGGACTGCCACGGCGGTAAAGGCTTTGGAACCATAAATTCAGCTGGCGAAGACATCCTTGTAGCGTGTAGGGCTTACGGCCTAACCATCTTAAATACAATGTTTATTAAACATCAACGACATCTTATCACCTATAGCAGCGGAGGCCACGAAACGCAAATAGATTATCACCTCTGCAAAATGTCGATGAGAAACCGTGTTAAGGACTGTAAAGTAATACTTGGAGAATCGCTAGTAAGCCAACACCGTCTGCTCATTACAGAATTCTTCACAGCGGAACCACCGAAAACATGGGCATCGTTTGGAAAGCCAAAAATCCGGTGGTATAATCTATCGAAGGAACGAAGCGCAAGATTTATCGCACTGGCTAAAGAAGTACTTCACAATATAAACGGTATCGCAGACTCACTTAGCCCGCAAGAAATGTGGAACAGCATGCACGAGGAATGCATAACACTCGCAAAGTCCCATCTGGGGACTATATCGAAATACCATCACGGCGGCAAAGAAACATGGTGGTGGAATGACGAAACCAAACGAGCTGTGGCCGACAAGAAGAGTGCATTCCAAGCGTGGACAAAATGCGATCGGAGCGACGATATCGAAAAAGCTCGACTGGCTCTTGAAAGATCGCAATGAAAGTCCTGGCTCGAACTCGAGCGGCAGCAGCGGAAAACCTGTACCAAGAGTTGGAACAAATATCTGCACGATCGGCAGATAGAAGACAAGCTATCCAAGAAGTTCAAACGTCGTACGATACAAAAATGCCGAATTTTTTTAAGCTCGCTGCACAGAGGCGAACAAATTCAATGGAAATAACCTCGCCGAAATACATCAAAAACGCAGACGGTCGCTTACTAACAAATGAAAAGGAAATTTGTGACCGGTGGCTTGAATACTGCAAGGAGTTGCTTAACAAACAGTTTCCACGTGATATCGTGGCGAGAGCTAGTCTATTCGAGGAGGAAGTTTCGGACTTTTCAATCGAAGAAATAAGTATAGCAATTGGAAAAATGAAGCGGGGGAAAGCGGCGGGACCAGACAGCATTCCATCAGAGTTTTGGTCGAAGATGGAGGGAATCGGCGGCGAATGGCTATCGAAACTTCTAAATAAATTTAAATGTGGACAAACTATGCCGAATCAATGGAGAAGTAGCTTCTTGGTTCCATTATACAAAGGAAAAGGCGACACTCGAGAATGCAACAACTACCGTTCAATCAAGCTTATGTCACACACAATGAAAATCGTCGAAAGAGTCTTAAACGAACGTCTTCGGCAAATAATAAAGCTTGATAATAGCCAGTGTGGATTTGTTGAAGCAAGGTCGACGGTGGACGCTATCCAAAGCCTACGAATAATAATGGAAAAGCACCGAGATTCGTCTAAGGATTTACACATGGTATTTAGCGACCTCGAGAAAGCATTCGATCGAGTGCCTAGGGATCTCATATGGGCCGCCCTGAGGTCTTAAAACGTACCCGAAACGTAAATTAGAATAATACAAGACATGTACGGAAACGTGAAGACTGCGGTTAAAAGCTCTGCCGGACTGACGAGAGAATTTCCAGTTAATGTCGGAGTGCATCAAGGAAGCGTACTTAGCCCTTTCCTCTTTAACGTAGTATTCGACTATCTTTTAAAAGACTGCATGCGTGAAGCAAATTTAACGCCAATTCTCTTCGCTGATGACGCAGTTAAACTTAGCGATAACGTCGAAGATTTACAGAACGCCTTAGATTCATGGAGAAATGCGCTAGAGAGAAACGGGTTTAAAATAAGTCGTTCAAAGACGGAGCATTTGACGTGCCCATTTGCGCATCCCCTGTGACCTGTTCCGGATGTAATGTTGGACGGAATAGTTCTTCCGAAAAGCACTTCCTTTAAGTACTTAGGATCAATCGTTAACATGGAAGCGAAATGTGACGACGACGTAAACCACAGAGTGAGTGTGGGGTGGATGAAATGGTGGAAAAATCCGGGAATATTTTGCGACAGAAAATTCCACTTAAATTGAAGGGGAAACTCTACACCACGGTTGTTAGACCAGCTCTTATATACGGTTCACAGTGCTGGACAATGTACGAAGAGTTTAAAAACAAAATGACGGCAGCGGAAATGAAAATGTTAAGGATGTCTAGTGGAGTCACTAAACGCGATTGCATTAGATCTACGCGTATAAGAGGAAGTCTACATATAAAGAATTCGGTAACCGAACAGCTTGAGGCGAATAGAATAAGCTGGTATTACCACGTTCAAAGAAGATCTGCGGTTGAAAAGGCACTATCAACTACGGTCACTCCAACTGTAAGAAAACGAGGTCGGAAAAAGAATTCCTGGATTGCTCAGATGGACGATCCAGGACCGAGAATTATGTAGACGCGTTCTGCGGTCTGCGACATTAGCCAATCCCATATGCGGAGCAGCAGCGATGCAGTAAAAATGGGAAACTCGTTACGCATAAGTTCGTATAACGAGGAAAGGGTTAATAAAAGGATAAGAAGAAGAAAATTAGATTGGATTAGGTTGTTGTCGAAGGTGGTATTGTGTATCCCAGATCACTGTGGCCACAGATAGATATATTGTGATGTCCTCTAATTAAAGCTCATCTATGAGGTAACAATTTGTGAGAAAGGCGGCTATCTCTTTAAGTGAGCTGGCAGCTATATCCGCCGCTTCGAGGTAGAATTAACTTAATAAACGTTTAAGTGTTTTGAGGAATCTATTGCAGTCACAGAGTATGTGTCCTGCTGTTCTTGGCATCATGAATTAAGATGCGGATCCTTTGCTGACTAGTTCGCAGCCAACAGTTGTAGAAGATGAAGGCAGTCCCAGACAAGTTTTGATTTTATTTCAAAGGCATCAGTTGCAAGTAGGACTGCTTTGCTGTCGAAAAGAGTGTACATGTTTTTGTTTTTTAGATTTCTGTTTAGATTCCATCGAATGCAAAGCTCTTTTGCTTGGATTGGATTTGCCTGAAATAGGGAACTGCTTATATCCATACTGGCATGTTTTTGTGCGAGGAGCGTATATCCCGGCTTCAACTCCTTCATTTGTTTTGGATCCGTCTGTATACCATATATGTGAGTTATGGGCAAATGTTTTTATCTTCTGTTCCCAGTTATGACGTTCTGGAAATGTAACCTTAAAGTTGTGCCGAAAGTTATATCGGATAGCATATTTGTCTACTAGGTGTATTCCAAGTAGTTCATTTTTCCTGAATTCATGTTGAATCATTTGGAACTTGAATCATCTTTTGTGATAAGCTTCTTTTGAATGAAGTGATGGGTTGCTTAGGATAAATTCAAGCGCAGCTGTGGGTGCGCAAACTGCAATAGTTGCACAGATACATGCTAGTCTCTCGATTTTGTTGAGTTTAGCCTGTGTTGACATCTGTGTTGACCTCTGTGTTGCTTTATGCCACCAGACCGCGGCAACATACAGTATGATAGGCATCGTTATTGACGTATATATCCACAGTTACTTCGAATTTACCTATGATTTGGAAAGCAATATCGTCTGCATATCCTTTGATATACAACCCATCATTACTGAGGATAATCAGTAGTTCATTACGAGTAACTACGATGGACCCTAGTAGGGGTGAGAGTACTCTTCCCTAGGGGCATCGTTTCGTAGCTATCACACTAATGCCTAAGTAGGTTTTTATTTTTTATTGTTTTGCCCTCTAGCATACATTTTATCCATTTACATGTAGTGTCGTCAACTCCCTTGTTTTGCATATCTATCGAGGAAACAACCGACCGCTACATCCTTATCTCTGAGAGATTTTTCAATCCATGTGCTAAGATTTTGTGGGGCATATGTGGTAGATTTTCCAGGGTGGCCAGGGTTTATTAAAAGTGCGCCGACTCTGATATGTTTGTTGATGATATTTTCCATAGTTTTGAGAGAAAAGGAGTTGAGGGTGATAGGTTTATATGATTTTTGGTAGTTAGCAAGCATCATCATTAATCGCAGGGTCCGTCAAGCCTTTATGCTCCCCAACAGATTAGAGGCGATGTCTAGATCCTCCGCGTTGTCTGGCTTAAGATCTTAAAACCTGAACGTTGATATTAATGATAGCAAATCGCAATCAATGGTCGGCCTGCTTATTAATTTCTAAACTCTCCTTGCTTTTGGGGAGCAGAAAGATCATTCAGGATTTTCTTTTGACAACTGTTTAGACTTTCATCGGAACAATCTGGCTCTGTGGTTTGGGACAGTGAAAAGGTTTACTACTATTCAAGAGCATATTGGGAAACCAAATGCGGGTTTTAGATCCATTTGCTAATATGAACTTTATTATCAAGCCCTGTTCATGTTATCTAGACATTTGCAAATGAAGTCCTATGGAGAGCATTTTATGACTCTATATCCCATCATGACTTTGACTGAGCCGAAACAGGGGAACGATCTACCTTGGTTTTCAGGCAGACGACCATTTGCGATGGTTTGTCTTCTATTACTCCCCACACTCTGGGTACAGGTTGTTTACATTTTTCAGCTCATCCCTAAAGGCAACTCAGAGCTCTTTTTTGACCACCTTAACCTTCATGTTACAAGGTTTTCTGCAATGAGCCGTCTCATCTTAGCACCCATTCAGCTTCATATTGGCTGTTGGTCCAGGACCAGAATTAGCGGCACAGCATTTGTTGCAGTTTTCATAAGCAACCTGGCATAGATTTTTATCCTATGAGTAGGATCTCTTAGCACTGTATTCCTGTGGATGGTTTACAAGACGGTATGACACTCTAAGCCACCTTCGAGGTCGGGTACATTATCTGATGAGAACCAGGCGATGGTTTTGGCGGATTGTCGTGCCTTTGTCGTGATTGCGTTTAAGTGTGCATATAGTGGTTAATGTTTCTTCTAATTTTGAGATGAATCTATGTTAATAATTTATAATTCCCAGAAAACGTTGCAATTGTTTGATAGAAGTTGGTCTGGGGTATCCCTGACCTTTGAGGGAAATACTCGTATGCCACTGATGATTATTTTGTGGCCAAGAAAAATCCTCAGACTGTCACTCTACTCCGATGTTCCCTTGTTCGTCACTACAGGCTTCGGTTTGAGGCTTGTGTTCGCGGCATGTTGTTTTTACCTTTTGGTAAAACTTTCTAATCTCATGCCAGGAGTAGTATCCTTAAATTTCCTCAACCGCGCGCTTGTCATTGTTTTTCTTTTTCCTCCTGAGAAGCCTATGTTATCTCTCCTCTTCTGCTCATAGGGCTCATGACCAGCTCTAGTTTTTCTTTGCAGCGTCGCATTGTATGCTTTTTGTTTAACTGCCTGTGCTTGCCGGCATTCGTCATCTAACCAGGGGTTTCGTTGTGGTGGTCGAGTGAAACCCAGCACATCAGAAGCGGCATCTCTGACGTATTTTTGGCAGTGTTGCCATTAGTCTTCGCTGCTTGATGCTGGCGGCAAGGAATCTCTTAAGAGATTAAGGGACACTCGATCGGAAAAGGATTTTGCGATTTCTTGCGATTGTAGCCGTCTGACGTAGAAATTCCACACAGTATTAGCTTGTCTGGGCGTTGTCCGCGATATCCGCAACCGTACTTTGGCTACAACAAGGTAATGGTTCGAGTCGACGTTGGCTCGACGCATAGCATAGCTCGTAGGTCTTATTCAAGTGCCCACAGAAGGTATGTTTGGTGCCATCATCTTTCTCCTCTGGTTCGCTGGTTCACATGCTGGATACTCAAGACTTCTTGCCTATGTCTGCCTCCAACAACAAATCCGCATCCAAATAGGCGCTGGTCTTGTCGCAGTTTTTCCTCCTCTTTTTGCCGGCCCAATACCATCGCATTTCTTGGGTGGCGGTAATGTCTGCTTTGCAGCGGTCTAGAGCCTTCGCTAGTTGTTCGGCTGTTCGTGGCCTGTTGAGAGACCTAACAATCCACGTGTATATCCGAAGTTCGTTTTCTTTAAATTATTTGCATGGATTGTCAACAGTAGATCCATCTGTATTCGAAACTTTTAATATTTTCCCATGGTCGGACATTTACCGCCGGCAGCACAACCCCCAACCTGGAAGCCTAGTTCCATTTTTGTTACCTCTTGGACGAGGGATCGGTTAGACCGAAAGCCAGTAAACCGTTTTGGGATGTGAGTACCGCCATTGGTCTATAAAGGGCTCTTCACCTCCATTTCTTATCCATAACCCAGATTTAACATCGGAAGTCCTTACCGTCCTGAACTACAAATATGTCGGAGTAGCCCGGATAAGGTTTCATTTATTCCGGGATTTATATGCTGACCCAAGATATACGAATTTATCTAAATTTGTATCGCCATTATGTGTAGTAACCTCTGCTTTTTGACTTATCAATTCAAATTTTGTATGCCAATTTCCTTTCAGTCAAGTTTTTTTTTAAAGATAAATCTATTTGTTCTAAATCAGCGCCAAATTTAAAATATATGGCTTCTTGCGGTGAAACTGAATTTTGCGACTGCTTCAAGGTAGGAAAATACTTCCGTCAAACATAAAAAAATAACGTGTTTTCCGCAGGACGTATCACTATGCAGTGTACTATCCAGGTGGCTTCTGCAAATCACTCAAATGCCTTTTGATCCGCTGATATGGCTCAACCATATTGGATGGTGTCTTGTCGCTTGGTATATCCTTAAGTTCATGTTTCGTTTATTATTGTCACTTTTATGGCCACTGATAGTTATATCTTTCATTCTGGTAAGATACAATGGTCATTCGCCTGATAACCGCCAAAAGAATATCTCCTTCTAGCTAATAATTTATTCCATTCAACGAACTGAAAATGGACAACTCAGGACGTATTTAGATGAAGCTTTTAGGAATACTTACCAGTCGATGGTAGCCTAGTGATGAAATTAGGCGGATCTGGTTGTATTCTAATCATTCTGTATTTACAGGCAAAGTTCAGCAAAGTATTGTTCAAAACAGCGGTAGACCTTATTACCCAGGAAGACGGTATCGGTGACTTTGGCAAGTCAACCCAACGTTTTTAATATCAAACTACGTAGGCGGCGAATTGACAGTTTCTAAATTTCTCAAATCAAACTAGACATTGTTTATTTTTCATAAATAAAATTTATAGTTTGTAGAAAAATTACAAAAAAAATAAAAAATTAAATTAAAAATGGCAGTTGCCGTTCGTTTGGTTGAGGTTCTCACCTTAATAACCCTCCTGGGCCTATTGACGGGTTTCTCAATTTTCGTGGTGCTTTCTGAAAGAATTTTGTATATGTGCATGTACTTTCTGGGGGTAAGTTTCGTCGGTTAAAATCTGTGGAAGCCCTTTACTGTTATGTTTTTTTTTCAGCCAGTGGCATCTCTTTGCAACATAATCCTGTACCAAGCGGAACGCTTATTATTGTTTATCCTGGGAAGCATTTTACATACGACTAACTCATTAGGTCTGTCGGGGTCTTGTTCTGGGTAGCTCTTCTGTTGAAAAAAATTTATCTGTCCAGAGCCCTTGCAGACTTCTTATTGGTATCTTAAGGAACACTGTTTGAGTACACTTGGCCGCCGATGGTGCAGACTAAAATTTTTTTTTAAAAAACCATCGAGCGCAGGTGCACTGATTTCCTTCTTTTTTTTTTTTAAATAAAATTAAACTCGTAAATAAGGCTTTTGAAACCATGCAGTAACGCTCATGTCCATCACTTGATTTAATGAAATTTTTCAAGTACCAAAGCCTGGCTTATGGACGCACTATAATTGTTGTAGTCACCGTCACCGTCATCGTCGTTGTAAGTCTCAGTCATATCTAGAGAGTTGTAATCGTATTCGTACTTTTCGATTGGTTAGCATAAATGTGAAACTTTACCCCGGAGTATTTGAACGTGATTTATGCGCTTACATGAGCATTTCCCCCAAAAGACAAGAACTCTGTACGAACTAACATTCTAACAAGATTCACAGATGGAGCAAAACATCGAGCAGCATTAACACGACCACTTCATTGACACTGATGATCACGGTACGTACATCTGGTAGTGCCAGAGTGCACTTTTTTTCAGTGGCCATCACGATAAGGGAGTACACATCTCTTCCACGTAACACAAAATGACTAGAGAGTTTAGTACAGATGCTGTACATTATCCGCTCGATTGTCTGTGACGATCTGAAAAGCGAAACTCTGATTAGAATGTCGTCTACGCATACGAGTATAAATGCGAAGTTGAAATCTCAGCGCACTAAGTTCATAACCGCTAAAAATCGGCGCTGCGTTCCTTAAACCGAAAGGCATTCGTCGGAAATCAAACAAACCGAAAGGTGTTGGGATGGCTGTTTTGTGAACGTCCTCCGCGGCGATTCGCCTGCGATAGTCTCCGAATGTTCTCTTGGTTGTCCGATTTTCTCACCATATGAAGGGGCGAACACGTTGGCGAAGCTGAAGGTTGGCAAAAGCCTAGTTATAGCATGTGTTCGAACTCGGCCCGAGCTGCCTTGTGTTTATTTGCGGTGGGCGTTTTTGTGCGAGAGAAGGGCATGGGTCCCATATCCCAACGAAGGGACATTGGAGTGGTTGATTGGAGCGAAATAGCGCGATAGTTTGGTGATTGGGTAAGTCTGGAGAATTCTTTTAGAATTAGTCCGAGTTAATTGTCGATCCAAAAATGCATTGGTAAGGGAGTGTTCTCAGCTCTTATTGTACCTGTTGAATGGATATTCATTTTGGGGCCTTGATTTGTTTGTTTTGCAGGTCGATCAGCAACCCAAGTTTATTTAAAAAGTCTTCTCCCAATATTGGACGGTTAACAGCTGCTAAAATTAATGGGTGTGTTTGAACCGATGGCAGAAATTGCAGGAAATGATTTGCTTCTTTGCGACGCAATGCTTAAGACGCTGATATTCTAAGATGCCTGGTAAATTTTGTCGGCAAGGCTCACTAACTTCTCCAGAGATTTTGTTTCAACCGAAAGAAGAAAAATTTTATAGCCTGTGGAGGGCATCGGATCCACAAATTTTTAATCAACTGTTTCATGGACCTGTAAATCTAGCTGATAGTTCGGAGAGAATATCGATGACCGATTCGCATGTTTCAATGGGTAGGGCCGCGACGGTGAAACAGTATTTTGTTTCCTGGCTTGATATCTTGAAGACGTTTAATTGCGCTGCTATAGATCGGGTTAACATTTTGCACAGTTCAGTAATTTCGATGGTCGCGTTCCGCGTTATTAAAATGCAAGGTGCTGTGACCACTTCAGTAGCGTACCTTTGATGTAGTACAAAGTTTTCGCTTAGTGACGTTGTTTTCTAAGAGTCGATGTTGTATGTCCTTGTTGCTGACAACTTGATATTGCTCTGTAAAGTCAGTCCCTATAAAATCGGTCATAAGTGGCTTTAAGAGTTATGGTTGTTTGAGCTTACATAAACCCTATACAATCATTAAAGCCGACAAGTTACTTACATATGTTTGAAGAGGGAATCAAGCTCGCAATAGACTATAGCAGCGTAGTCAATTATAGGCAAAAACAACTTAGTATTCCGTCTATGTCAAGGCGTTTTTTGGATTTTAAAATGAACATAATAACCAGTCAATATATATATAGGACCTCAATAAGTCCAATGGGTCTTGAGATATAAATCTACTTTAGGTAGATAATTAACAAAATGACAGAAAAGAATTGGACCAAGCATAGACCCCTGGGGAACTCCTACAGCTTTCGGAACGCGCAGATTTTTCCACAGTCTTTTAGAGTTTCGTTCGGCCTTTAATTTTAATAATAATTATCTTTTCTTTGCTCTTCTAGTAATGGTGGTGGAATTGTTTGCTCGCACCACAAAATATTTCCCAATTAAGGGTAGTTGGCCTTAACGTCCATTTAGAATAAAGGTTGTTTCGAATTTATATAGCTTCGTGGACTTCATGCGTGAACCATGGGCTTTTGATATTTTGTATTACAACAGTTTTTAAGGGGACATGTCTATTAAAGAAATCTAATACAAGGTGGCGCAAAAGTTGTCACCCCATCTTCTTTGGCTGTAATTTTTTTTATGTATAAAAAACCTTTAGTTCTGCTTTTGGATTATGTTTTTTTGATGTCTTAGATTTGTTTCCATTAAATCGAGAAAATGATATTGGCTAAGTGGCCGCCACCAGAAATGATGACCATTTGTTCAATATGAGTACAAAGATTCACGTCTTGTTGACATGTCTGTTTACCTAACAAATGTCAGAGCAGAATTGACATTTGCTGCTATTGGTAAAAATGAAAGCATCTTCCGATAGGGTGATGACTTTTGCGCCACCTAGTACTTAGCTCTAAAGAAAATTAACTTTATCAATTTGCAGCCGCTTTGAAAAATTGTTGGTGAGCCAGCCAGGAATCGAACCCACACTCTCTGCATGATAGTCCAATGAGCTAACTATCGCGCCATTGCTAACTCAGTATTGAACGTGCAGAAAATTAAGTGTTTGGAGATTATTAGGTGAAAAGCGGATTGTAATAGAGTTCACTACCGATAGTCTTGAGTCCGCCGTAAAATCGAACAAGTGACGAGCCTTCTCTGTCTTTTTGTAAAAGATCTGCACTTAGTTTAAGATCGCCACAAATAATTATGTGCTGGTGGATTGCAGATGATTATAATGTCGATTAGGGTTATAAACAAAACCAATGAAACACTTTGTGTAGCCATCGCCTAATTCCATCAAAATATACTCAACTCAATTGCCAGACTTTTTTAACATCTTATATCTTAATGACTTACTACAGTATACTGCAAATCCAACAATGGTAGTAGTTGTAGTCCTGTCGTTTAATATAAGTTTATACCCAGGGATCTCAAAGAGATTCTCTTTCGCTAAATCATCTATGTTCACACCTACCCACGTCCCCGTTACACAAATCAAATCTATGTTCGCGTCATCGAGACTGTGATTCATGTTTAAAAACGTAGGCTACGTGCGTTTAGGAAGCATAAATTTAAACATACAAGAGCAGCAATCGTTTGGCAGGTGATTTTCCAAGGAAAGTTTCTGCATAGTCCGCTTTTCAACATGGTATCATTTTATAGCGCTGGGTCCAAAGGTTTGGTCTTTTGGAGACGGTGCAATAAAACTGAGTTTATAAAGATAGGCAACCGACTCGTTTTTCTGTATGGACAGTCCGTCAAGCCGCTGTCCATTCATATATTGGTATTGGTTTATCTTTTAAGAGATTCAGAAGTGGACCTAGAACACTTCCCTGCGGTATGCCGGCTAATATCCCTTTCAATTGCGATTCTTCGCTTCCGAGTCTGACACGAAAAATTCTATTCTCGTTATACTTTGTCAGTATATTGTAATAGCTTAGTGGTAGCACCTGCCATAATTTGAACTTTAATCCTTCTTGTCATACCTTATTAAAAGCTTGCTAAACAACAAGGAATACGCTTGAGCATTTTTTTTTTTTTTAAAACTTTCTCAATCACATAGGTGATTCAGTGCGCTTGATCAGTAGTGGAATGCTTAGTTTTGGTGATTAGGGATACGATTTTTTCCGTCGATAAATGTTTTTTTTTTCGAGATAACGATTATTCTCTTCCTAACGTTGATGATCATTTATCCTTAAAGTTGTTTGTCCATGCCGAGAATTCCTATTTGCGGTGCACAATAGCCTTAACTCTTCTCTCATCGCTATCTCTTCTTCTGCTAAACTTGACTTTGTTTCAAATAAAATAACACTCCCGAATAGGTTTCTGTACGTTATGTGTTGATACATTCTCCCGGCCTAGCATATTGAATCTTAAATCTTTGTTGTCAAAATCGTGCACCCTTTAATTGGCAATTTCAATCTACAGCTTCTAAAGTGGATCCCTTTGGATGAACAACTCTTTTTTACCGCGTCTTACGCTAGTAGGAGTCTCTAACTCCATCAGTAGGCAGCTATACCTTATTCCTATCTATTCCTTTTTATGTCCCCTTGTTTTGCCATAAGACATCATCCACTTCTTCTCACTGGTATAACAGAAGACTGCGCTGCTTGTGAATCAAAAGAAATGAACTCTTGTTCCGACTACTCAAACCACATTGGGAGCTATCTCCCATTCACCCAGTTCTATAACTGCCTCCATCAGTGCCTTCTTGACACTGCGCAACCAACCTTATCAACGATCATAAGACTTTTTATCAATTCGTAAATTATATAAGAAAATTTGACGGTTACGTCCCCTCTCTCATATATTTTAATTACCTTGTCAATTTCTCTATTGGCCCCTGTCTCTCTTCGAAACAATAGTATTTAATATGACGTTCTAAGCTTTCAGTGTAAGTCCCTTATATCCCCCAGTCAGCATGGGTTTGTGAAAGGTAGATTATAGCGTTCGCTTCTGGTCACTTGTCTCAACCCCATTTCAAGCCGATTCTGGTGTCCCACAAGGCAGCCATCTAGCTACCCTTCTTTTCATTTTAACACTGTTCCCTATCCATTTACGCCGATGACACCAAGTTCTTCAAAACATTTTCTTATCCCCATGACTCTATACTCCTTCGAAAAGACCTAAAAATTCATATCTCCAAATGTCAAACTATGACTTTGTCAAGTAAGTTCAACCAATATGCTCCTCGACCGTTTTTCTGCACGGCCAACGCATGCCCCAGGTTTAATCCCTTCACAACCTTGGAATACTGTACGATAGAGAGTTAAACTTCCGCTCGCATATTGATATTGAGGCAACTCTTCACTTGGTTTTGTAAAACGATGATCCAAAGAATTTTCCAACCCAGATGTGAGCAGGTTCTTTTACATTACCTTTGTCCGACCTGTTCTCGAATATGTCAGCTAATCATTGTCGCCCTTTCAGCGAGTTCACATATCCCGAATAGAGATCATTCAGCGCCGTTTCCTTCGATTTCCTCTTCGAGGACTACCCTGGAATAACTCACCCTAAACTTCTTAACTTGACCACCCTCGAAAAACGCAGTGGCGTAGTTGACATTCTCTTCATTCTGAGGTTTTCCTGGTTTTAGGACCAGTAGGACATCAGTAGGACTTTCCACAAGCTTTGCGTCGATCAATTTGATTCATAGTTTGATGATCAGGAGTGAGCCAAGTACCTGAATGAATATCGAGATGTGGAAGCCGTGTGTTGCCGTAGTTACATTACGTCCCACCACAAAATCAATAGGTCCGTGTTCGTTTCCAGAAGTGAAGTTATGAGGGCTGTACTTTCCGACTGTATTACCAACTGGAGGTTGCAAGATGTGGAATGCCAGGAAATTGAGCTTTGGAAAAGCTACTTTGGCAGAAGCGCATGTGCAACGAATGTGGGTGGAGACGAAAGTGTGAGCGTAAATGAGGAGCCTGGATGTCCTCAGGGTTCTATTTGTGGTGCATTCATTTGGAACCTCATGATGGACCCAATGCTAGGGCGAATATGAGAGACCTGTAAGTGCTGCGGATATGCGGATGACCTACCGCTTATTCTTGAGGGACGCTCCAGCGGAGCGTTGCAACAAATGGGAAATAGGGAAATAGGGTCTGGAGCGATAGTGTGGGTGTTGGCGTATCAGAGGAAAAGTCTGAAATGATGATCCTCAAGGGAGATTCATTAAAATGACGACCTCCCACAATCCGTTTCTGGGAATAGCCATGACTGAGAAATGGAACTTATTACCACATTTGGAAAGAGTCAAGGACAAACTCACAAACATTGTCGGTCAGGTGAGGCGCATTATGCGGTCTGACTGGAGGCAGAGTAGGCATGCTGTGCGTACTATATATGGTGGCATTTTTGCTGCTTGTACAACACTCGGGGCATCAGTGTGGAGCGACATAGTCAAAACTAAATGGGGCCTCAGGATGATCCTCTTTTGACAAAGAGTGGTCTTACTTGGCTGTTCACCCGTTTGCCGCACTGTCCCTACGGAGGCACTCCAGGTGTTGGTGGGAGTACCACCTCTTGACTTATCCGTTGTGTATTAGCCTTCAGAGTGAAGGGAGGTATACCATTAAGGGATCCTGATTGGGTGTTTGATAATAGAGTTAGCCAGATGTCCGTTCGGGAGTGTAAGCGCCTGCTGGATAAATGCGTTTTATTTAGATGGGACGATAGCGAAAACGGTGGGGTTACTTACCGCTTCCGGAAGGATGTCTTATTTATGTGAGAGCGGCTTGAGCTGAGATTTTATCTCAACTTCGGCTTTCTTCTTACTGGTCATGATTCCTTTAATGCATTTTCGCATAAAAGAGGCCTTAGCCAGGTGGAAGGCTGCTCGTGTAGAGCTCCTTTTGAAGATTGGATACACGTTTTGTGTGAATGTTCTCTGTATGATGATGTTAGTGATTTTGAAGCTATAGGTGTAGGTTTTAAGGACGGTGTTTGCGAGGTTGGCAGTGTTCTAGCTGACAACGCGCAGGTGGATAACATTCAGGACTATGCGAACATAGTGTTTGCTAGGCGTTGAAATAGGTAGTTATATCCTGAAGCTTAGTGAGAAGGGTTAAAAGGCAGCCAGTCCTGAGCAACAAGGTGCCCCACCGGAAGTAACCGCAAGATTGCGAAGCCCGACTGGAGACTATATTCTGGTACCGGAACTTAGTTCCGGCCTGGTGTAGGAATTGGCCCCCTTGTGGTGGCTGTGATTTAATCCAAAGTCGCGGGGATGGTAGACCAAGTGGTGCTTGGATATCATATGGTTGAGCATATGTTGTAGCGTGCTTCGGCCAACTATTTGATTACTATGGCACGAATAGGTCTGCTCGATGACCCACAGAATGGCAGAGGTTTTGGATAGGCCTCAACCCTATTCCAAGGAAGAAGATCGTGCCTTACACACGTTTTCTAGTAGGTACTGGAGGTGGTATTAATACTATACGAAGGGAGATGATTGGCACATTATATTAATCCTGTTATGAGCGTAAGCGCTCCGTGGGATAAGGCCTTCACGACAGGTATAGGTATAAATACGCAACTAACAACATCGCTGTTTTGATGAAAATGCAACGTTATTGTGAAAACATGGTTACAAATGAATAATTCAAGGTATTGCCTGTTGCTGGTTACAATTTGTCCCATCTTTCTGGAAAAGCTCGCATACCGTAACGGTAAAAGTGTTCTTCTGTTGAGGCTTTCCACGAATCAAGCCATTTTTTGATGTCTTTATCGGAATAAGTAATATTCCATTTGAGCATTTTAAGGTAGGTTTTACGGGGTTCGAAAACGAGGAGTCGAGCGTTGTCATGCTGCAGAATCGCTTTTTCGTGCCCCTGCTTGTGTTTTGGCCGTTTTTCGCTCAGTGCTCGGCTCAATAATGACCGGGCAGTCCCCATGACTTTCTTCTCTTAGATTTGCTTTAGTGAACCCATTTTTCATCACCCGCCACGATGTGATGAAGAAAACTTTTCCTGCCGTTGGAGCAGTTGTTCACAGCCAAAAAATGATGCTCAACGTCCCTTGGTTTCAAATCATAAGCAACCTAAGTACCTTGTGTTTGAATAATTCCCAACGCATGCAATCGCTTGGCTGATGACTCCTAATGCTGAAGCAAGGTCTTCTTGCTTTTAGCATGGATCCTCATCGAGCAGTGCCTCCAATTCAGGGTCCTTTAAAGGAGTTTCGCCTTCCTTCATGCGGACGGAAGCGACGGACCCAATTGCGGCCCATAGTCTAACTTAGACCAGCATCTCCGCAAATTTTTGGAGATTTCGATGCGCTTTAGCCGCCGTTTTCTTCGAATGAAAGAAGAAACTCCATCTTTCCTGCAAATGACGATTATTTCACAGAACCAAAAGTATGTGACAAAATCACTTATATGTCTATGCTTGTTTCATGACGTTTTGGATATGTATAAATCGACCAGCACTTGCTCCTGGAGCCATCTATTGACATGAGGCGTTGCTTTCAGGTTTTGTCAGTGAGCTTGTTGGTAAGCAGTTGGTAAGGTCGCCTCCTCTAGCAGAGCCTAGGTGTTTATGAGGCCTACGTAAGCGAGTAAGCCCTTATGCAAATCGACGTTAAGGGATTGCGTACGTGATGAAGTCAGGGCTTGATCCCCAAGTCTTCCTCTTACAGCGAAACAACATCCATTTAAACTCAGCGAATGTTCTCCTTGTCATGTCGGTTGGCTCTAATAGTCTCCACAGTAGACATTGCAGTTTGTTATTCACTTTCATCCGGTCCATCACATCAAAGTACTTGAATGGCGATGTTGTCTGGATTATATTGTAGTCAATGATTTTCAATAATTATTAGGCTTTACGCGATTTGTAAAGGGTCTGCACATACTTCGTGAAAATTTGAAGGTCGTTGTCATCTGGTAGGCCGGCAGTGTTGTCAACAGTAACTCCGTCATTAACCGAAGGTGGTTTGCTACATTTTGACCTTTTCTCCAAACCGTTGTGAGTCCTATGACGGCGTAGGCCGGTATTATGCTATTGATCGAGCATGCACTTGCAACATGTGTAAAACCAACACTTAAAATAGATCCCATGTCCATTTCAATAAGATAGACTTCCAAGCAGTGAAAGGAAATATAGAAAAGATCCAAAGGTTTTTCAGTTATGCTCATACAAACAAACAGAAACCCTCTTAAAAATATTAGTTCAGTTAAGATACTTTCCGACCAGAGAGTAATGCAATTCTCAATGTACCTTAGGTAATTCTCTAATTGCTGCTAGCTTAAAATATGCATTAGCAACCCACAGGCAGGTTTTTTTCTTTGCAGCTCTCCCTGGTTAGTTGTTGTACCTATTGCCTTGCATGCTCGTTTGGTCCCTTTTTGCTGGGAAACACCTTAAGAATATTAATGTATTCAAATTATCCCCTGCGGAGGCACGTTCCTGCAATCTACTGCTCCTCAAAAAAATGAAGAAAAATCCTCTTCACTTGCATTTATTTGCAGCCGGTACAAATTCTCTGTGATGGCATTCACAGGGTGTGTATACACAGAGTACAAACTAAAATAACAGAAACTCGTTCTTCTTCCTCCCGCAAAAGAAAACCATTTCAGAGAAAACAGAAAAACAAAACACCAACAGAGAAATCCTTTTTTATTATGAAAATTCTTCCTCAAAGAAGGACTTTGTGTACAACACATTACAAACTAATTAAGTTATAATAAATTAATATTCGCTCCTTGCAGTTGTGCTGGCCTGTTGCACCCAGGAAACGGAAGGCGTTCGTCGTGTCCTCCGTGGACGCAGGACTCTAACCCGACAATACTACAGTAAGTACTCGGAAATGTAAACACTGGAAAATGTTCTTTTCAATTAAAAAAAAAAACACAAAAATAAAAAAACCAAACTACGTATTCCTTTCAGCTGGACTACCTATTCCCGGTTGGGCGTTGGTTCTTATTCTGGCCATTGTGGAACTTCTGTTGGGCGCCATTTTATACTTTGTAATGCGAAAAGTGATTTTATCCTCATCAGTGGAACATTCGAACACGTATGCTCCGGCGATGACGGATGAAGCTTAAACAAAGGTCTTCTGATGACCAGATAACCAAATTTTCGAGAACAAGGACACAATTTAATTAAAAAAAAAAAAAAAAAAAATCAAAACAAAAAACGAACAAAACTTGTCGTATGTTTCCAGAGTTCATTTCGAATTATCCGTTGTGTGTGGCATTTGTTAAGAGTGCAAACTTCGTTCATTTCATGTTGTTCGTTCATTGTAGATCCATCACATTAGAACGAATATCCACCCTCGGGTCCAGAGATACATCACAAAACATCACAAAAATCCACGTCTTTCTCGTTCAAAGTTGGAAAAGCAAAAAAAATTGCCATTTCCGGTGGACGGGTAGGAGTATTCGTATTCGTATTCGTATTCGTATTCGTACTTGTATATCCACTTTGAGAGATCCTTCCGGTTGTATCTAGAACTAATTTAATTTTTTTTTTCTGCATTTAATTTAAAGATAAAATGGAACACACTTTTGTTTATCTAGAAGGGACCTTCTGTCTGGTATTGGCGCACTGGAGACTAAGTTTGACTTTTTTTTTTTTTATTATTATTATTTGTTCTGTTATTTTAATTAGGATTTAGTTGTGCTTTTATAGGAAAATAAAAAAAATAAATGTTGTTTGCTAACGCAAACTATTATTAAATGGTTGTTTAATTTAACTGAGAAAGTAGGAGGGAACAGTCTGTGGAATCAGATTGAGAGCACACACAGGAAGAGCAGGGGGTATATCTAGTTCAGGATGTGCAAAACTATTCACATTTGGTGAAACTAATTAGTTACATGTTGGAGAAGTTTCTTTTTCTTGGTTAAGAAACAATGACCACCCAGATTATCCAACAAAAAAAAAAAGCTCACTGTGAGGGTTTCCGAATAGAACGGAAATAGGGCTTAAAACGCCACATCAACTTAAAAAGAAGTTGAACGGTTTGTTGGTGTTATATAGCAGGAGGGCCTGGAATAACACTCCACGCGAATCGAACAAAGTTGCCAGTATCGGCACAAGATACCCGCCGGAAATCAGGGAAATGGTAAGGAAGAAACGAAGAGCGCGGAAAAAGTTGCATGAAACTCGGGCTAAAAAAGATAAAATGTCCCTTAATAGGGTCTGTAACTTGTTGAAAAGAACTCCTGATCAATCAACAGTCAACCAGATTGATCACATTGCGATCGACGCAAGACACTCCTCCAGTATTATGCATGTCCGTACATTCCGAGGAGCCAACATCGACTCGGACCATTACCTTGTTGTAGCCAAGGTACGGTTGCGGATATCCCAAACTACGACGTCAGACGGCTACATTCGCAAGAGATCCTTTTCCGAAGTCCTTTTCCGATCGAGTGTCTCTAAATCTCTTAAGAGGTCCAATACCGCCATCTCCAAGCATCGAAGACCATTGAAAACACTGCCAAAACGCCATCAGAGATGCCGCTTCTGATGTGCTGGGTTTCACTAGGCCACCACAACGAAACCCCAGGTTCGATGATGAATGCCGGCAAGCACATGCAGCTAAGCAAGATGCATATAAAGCGGCGCTGCTTAGAAGGACCAAAGCAGTTTATGAGCTCTATGAGCGGAAGAGGAGAGACGAACACCGGCTTCTCAGGAGGAAGAAGAAAGAGCATGAGAAGCGCCTGGTCGAGGAAATTTTAGAGATGCTACTCCAGGAATGAGGTTCGGAAGTTTTACCAAAAGGTAAAAATAACATGCCGCGGAAACAAATCCCGAACCGAAGCCTGTAGAGATGAACAAGGGAACATCGTAGTAGAATCGCAGTCGATGCTGAGGATTTGGAAAGACCATTTCTGCAGATTGTATAACGGCGATGACAAACAAAATACCGCTGTCAGGCAGAATCAACCTTTCAACTTGGACAATTCCGCCCACCCGACCTGGATGAAGTGAAGATAGCTATATCAAAGCTTAAGTCCAACAAAGCTGCAGGAGCGGATGGCCTGACTGCCGAGCTCTTCAAAGCGGCAGGCGATGACTTGGTAAGGAGCATACACCAACTCATCTGTAAAATATGGTCGGACGAAAGTATGCCAGATGAATGGAAGCTCAGCATTGTTTGTCCAATTCTCAAGAAAGGAGACCCTCTGAACTGCGCCAACTACAGAGGCATCAGTCTCCTTTACATCGCATACAAGATCTTATCTGCCGCATTGTGTGAACGCCTGAAGCTGTTCGTCAACAACCTGATAGGTCCATATCAGTGTGGCTTCAGGCCAGGAAAGTCCACCATCGACCAAATATTCACACTACGGCAGATCTTAGAGAAGACCCATCAGCTTCAGATCGATACCCACCACCTTTTCATCGATTTTAAGGCCGCGTATGACAGCATCTATAAAGACGAGCTATACAGAGCAATGTCTAGTTTCGGTATCCCTAACAAATTCGTCCGTCCGTGCAGGATGACGAGGAAGAATACACGCTGCTCCATCAAGGTCGGTAAAGATCTCGCCAAGACCTTTGATGTCCAGACAGGATTTAGACAAGGCGATGCGCTGTCATGCAATTTTTTCAATATCGTACTTGAAAGAGTAGTACAAAACTCACGAGCTAACACAAGAGGCACTATCTTTCAAAAGTCCGTCCAACTACTCGCAAACGCCGACGATATTGACATAATCGGGAGAAAGCAGCGTGATGTCAGTGTCGCTTTCGCGAGTATTGAGACGGAAGCGGCGAAAATGGTTTATGTTACCCGCAAATGCAGTACAAGTATATGCTCTTAAGCAAAAAGGACAACCAACACCGACGTCAACATCAACCCTTTATAAGATTTTAGCCCAGTCCTGCTCAATGGCTGGCAGACATGGATGAGGGTGCTCTTGGTTGCTTTGAGAGGAAAATTCTTAGGGTAATTTTCGGTTTCGTCTATCTAGGCGGTGAGTGGAGGAGGATATACAACGACGACTTGGCCAGAAGAGTGAAGATTCAACGACTCAGATGGCATGTAGAGCGGATGGACACCAACGCTCCGGGATGCGAAGTCTTCAAATCTTTCCCCGAGGGTAAGCGAAGTAGAGGAAGGCCGATACTCAGGTGGTGACACAAGTGGAGGGGGACCTGCACCAACCTGGCATACGAAACTAGACGCAGGCAGCAAAGGATTGAGCTGGCTGGAGACGCTTGTTGATTGGGGCCAATCTAAGCTATAGAGCAATCAACAGTTTCCCGATCGATGACTGCGCAGGCTCCCGAGGAGGCTATTGATGCAGACGGTGATGAAGAACAACATCCCACTGTCAGAGGAAATCAACCATTTAATCTAAACGAAAGCAGACAACATCTACTTCCAACCGACCAAAATGAAGTCAGGAAAGAAATTTCGAATCTTAAGTCTAACAAGGCTGCGGACCCGGTGGCTTGACTGCCGAGCTGTTTAAAGAAGCAGAAAACGATTAAATACAGGGCATAGCATACATGGATCAACTAATTGAAAAAATCTTTGTCTAGGAAAGTATGCCTGCAATGGCTAAGCACAAATATGTGCAGGACAGAACGTCACAGTTGACAGGCTGTGATATACCATTGTCTACCCTGGCTAAACTATTAATTCTGCCAACAACATATCAATAAAACGAAGAATCACCCTTGTTTATCGCTGTTTCGCGAAATTGATCAAGAGACAATGAAGGCCTCACCTTTGATGGCGCACACGCATAAAAAGAAATCTCAACCAATTTGGATTGCCCACCGAAAGAAGATAGAAGGGACCGACGGCGAGATGTCTTCTTTAATTACTGTCTGCCAGTAATTAATTGCTATTGTCTTTCTGAATTAAAAACGCTTCGCACTGCTATATGCACCAATTGTCCTAGTTGACTCGACTGTTTTCAGCTGTACTGATTCGTCCGTGCTGGATCAGTCCTTTTTATCAAAATAAGGAAACGGGTCTGGAGTCACAAAGTGAAAGAAGCGCATTGCATTTTTCTCCAAATTTTTAAAGCTTACTTTTAGTTTCCCGTCGGCCTTTTTTCATTTCAAATAAAAGGTTTTCAAAAATTTGATTAAAAAAAACACACCTTTGTCTAACTTGTCAAGTTTGGCCATATAGTGTCAAACTTGCATCGTCAACTTGGCACCGAGAAGGATATTTCTCCATAAATCTAAACAAGGCCGTCATAGTTTCCTTCACTAGAAGAAGAAACTTATATCTAAAACCACACAAAGCTCAGAAGAGTGTAGCGTGTTGCATGTCTGAGTATTTTCGGAGCCTTTTGGACCTGCCCCACAGATGCTATAAAAGCAATAATAGGACTAACGCTCCTTCACTTTACTCACTCACATTTATCAAAAAAGTGACAGCTCAGCAAGTATGGTGTAAACCAAAAACTTAGATCTTTGCGACCACCCGCACCTAAAGATCCTACTCTCAGAAATACCAGAATCTGATATGATCTGCGGGGTAACAAAGCATCTTCAAAAGACATTATGCTTCGACAAAGGATTCTCTACGCAGATTCTCAGCTAAGTTATATCGATGGGTCTAAAATGGAAACGGGAGTGGGAGCTGGTGAACACGGACAAAATACAAGCATATCGATTGCAATGGGAAAGAGTCATATTGTATTCCAAGGTGAACAAGAATGAGCCAACCTTGTCTACATCTTCGGTATCAAAGGTGCAAACAACGGTGGGTTCCTGAGAATGAAGGTGTTGATGGTAAAAAAAAGACCGATGGAGTGGTCAGAAAGTTGAACGGAACTGAACCTTTTTCTTCTTCTTAAGTGGCGCTACAGTCCGGGGTGAACTTGGGCCTCAATCAACAAGCCTCTTCTGCTGATACGATGTTCCCCCAGGTGATGCACTCCAAGTTGGTTGAGATCCCCTGTCACTTGTTCGCACAGAAGAAGAAGATTGATGTGAATGCTGGAAGGAGGCCCTTGGAGGCAACTGATCCAGTTCCGTCTACTGTTTTTGAGGCATCAGTGAAGAGGAAGATGTATCCACGTTTTTTGTAATTAAAAGCAATATCCGAGAACATAGCTCTATACATATCGTCCCTTGTTGATGATTTGGCATATTGGTTTAGTTCTATCTTGACGGCGTTTTTTGGTTTCTTCCAAGGTTGTTGTGCTATTCTTTTGTTGCCTTTGACAGAAATTGGTATGTTTAATTCCTTGGCTAAAGTATATGCGGAAGTGATTGAGGATGGATTGTTCATTTTGCCTGACGAAGTGGTCTTTCCATATTTTTTCAGCACCGACTGCATTTCTACTACTAGGTTTCCGATTTCGTCTTTGCGATGGCTTTCGTTCTGAGATTGTAGCATGTGGCATGTTCTTTTAATTTGTTGATAGAATTTCCGCCGTACCTTCTCTCCATTTCCTCGACCGCGTGCTTCTCGTGCTCTCTCTTTCTTACTTACTTTAGGTGGCGCTACAGTCCGGGGTGGACCTGGGATTCAATCAACAAACTTCTCCAGCTAGCTCGATCTTGTGCTAGCTGCCTCCAGTTTCGCACGCTAAGTTGGCTGAGGTCCTCTTCCACTTGCGTGCGCCACCTGAGTCTTGGCCTTCCTCTACTGCGCTGTCCCTCGGGGGCGGATTCGAAGACTTTTCGGACCGGAGCATTGGTGTCCATGCGCTCTACATGACCCAGCCATCTCAGTCTTTGGATCTTCACTGTTCTGGCTAGGTCCATGTCGCTGTACAGTCCATACAGTTCGTCGTTGTATCTCCTCCTCCACTCACCGTCAATGCAGACGGGACCGAAGATCGCCCGAAGAATTTTTCTCTCGAAGCAACCAAGAACACCCTCATCCGTTTTTGATAATGTCCATGCCTCTGCGCCATAGAGCAGGACCGGGATTATTAAAGTCTTATAAAGGGTGACTTTTGTTGTCCGAGAGAGGTCTTTGCTGCTCAATTGCCTTCTTAACCCAAGGAAGCAGCGATTGGCAAGAATTATTCTTCGTTTGATCTCAGCGCTGTTGTCGTTGTCTGAATTTATAGCGCGGAACAGGTAGACAAAGTCCATAACTACCTCAAAGTTATATCTGTCGAGGGTGACGTTCTGCCCGAGACGTCAGTGTTGGTTGTCCTTCTTGCTTGACAGCATATACTTGGTCTTGCCCTCATTGACCGCTAAACCCATTTTCGCCGCTTCCGTCTCAATACTCGCGAAAGCGCCACTGACATCACGCTGCTTTCTCCCGATTATGTCAATATCGTCGGCGTATGCGAGTAGTACGATGTTGAAAAAATCGCAAGACAGCGCATCGCCTTGTCTAAATCCTTTCTGGACATCAAAGGTATCGGTGAGATCTTTACAGACCTTGATGGAGCAGCGTTCATTCTCCATCGTCATCCTGCACAGACGGACGAGTTTGGCAGGGATGCCAAAACTAGACATTGCTCTATATAGCTCGTCTCTATAGATGCTGTCATACGCGGCCTTAAAATCGATGAATAGGTGGTGGGTATCGATCTGAAGCTCATGGGTCTTCTCCAAGATCTGCCGTAGTGTCAATATCTGGTCGATGGTGGACTTTCCTGGCCTGAAGCCACACTGATATGGACCTATCAGGTTGTTGACGAACGGCTTCAGGCGTTCACACAATACGGCGGATAAGATCTTATATGCGATGTTAAGGAGACTGATGCCTCTGTAGTTGGCGCAGTTCAGAGGGTCTCCTTTCTTAAGAATTGGACAAACAATGCTGAGGTTCCATTCATCGGGCATACTTTCGTTCGGCCATATTTTACAGATGAGTTGGTGTATGCTCCTTACCAAGTCATCGCCTGCCGCTTTGAAGAGCTCGGCAGTCAGGCCATCCGCTCCAGCAGCTTTGTTGGACTTAAGCTTCGATATGGCTATCTTCACTTCATCCAGGTCGGGTGGACGGAATTGTTGGTCATCATCGTCCAAGTTGAAAGGTTGATTCTGCCTGACAGCGGTATTTGGTTCGTCATCGCCGTTATACAGTCTGCAGAAATGATCTTTCCAAATCCTCAGCATCGACTGCGACTCTACTACGATGTTCCCTTGTTCATCTCTACAGGCTTCGGTTCGGGGTTTGTTTCCGCGGCATGTTGCTTACACCTTTTGGTAAAACTTCCGAACCTCATTCCTGGAGTAACATCTCCAAAATTTCCTCGACCGGGCTCTTCTCATGCTCTTTCTTCTTCCTCCTGAGAAGCCGGTGTTCGTTTCTCCTCTTCCGCTCATAGAGCTCATAAACTGCTTTGGTCCTTCTAAGCAGCGCCGCTTTATATGCATCTTGCTTAGCTGCATGTGCTTGCCGGCATTCATCATCGCACCTGGGGTTTCGTTGTGGTGGCCTAATGAAACCCAGCACATCAGAAGCGGCATCTCTGATGGCGTTTTGGCAGTGCTTTCAATAGTCTTCGATGCTTGATGATGGCGGTATTGGACCTCTTCAGAGATTTAGAGACACTCGATCGGAAAAGGACTTCGGAAAAGGATCTCTTGCGATTGTAGCCGTCTGACGTCGTAGTTTGGGATATCCGCAACCGTACCTTGGCTACAACAAGGTAATGGTCCGAGTCGATGTTGGCTCCTCGGAATGTACGGACATCCATAATACTGGAGGAGTGTCTTGCGTCGATCGCAATGTGATCAATCTGGTTGAATATATCCGAAGCTCATTGTCCTTAAATTTTCGTGGGTTGTCAACAGTAGATCCGTTCATATCTCTTTTGCAAGACCCTGACTAAGTCCTGGAAATCCTTTCCGGCCTGAGCTCCAAATATGTCGGAGTAGCCCGGATAAGGTCTTGTTTTGTTTTTGCGACACTTATCCTGGTAAATGGCGTAGGAAACTCGCCATTTGCCCCCTTCACTTCGCAACCTCTAGTGAGATTCCCAGATGGCGCCACGGGGAGGCGTGAAGTAGGATTTATTAGCAGAGCTGCAAGATGTTCGGCTTCGGAGGCTCATTCTCGTCATTTAAGGAACCAGCACCTGTCGGAAGATGCTACTTCTACGAGGCCTTATACTAATCGTTGCCAACTTTCTCTCTACTTCTAATAAATCTACATTCTCCCCGTCTTTCTGTTCTTAGAGCTCACGACCAGCTCTCTCTTCTTTGGCTGCATGCCAACATTCTCTACATTCGCAATCGAACAAGGGGTTTCTTTGTTGTGGCGATTTGAAACCAATTATGCCAGATGCTGTTTCTCTGATGGCTCGTTGACACCACTTCAATTGCTGTTCTATGGATTGTATAAGGGGTCCCGGATTTTGAGAGAGTTTGGGGAAAACGCGATCTCTCGCGATTGCAGCTTTTCAACGTCGAAAATGGATGGTCTGACTCGACGTTGTTGTGCTTGTGATATCCTCATCCGTACGCTGGCTTATACAAAGTAGTGATCCGAGTCTTTGTTGGCTCCTCGGAACGATCGGACATCAAGAATGTTGGAGGAGTGTCTGGCGTCGTTGTCAATGTGGTCAATTTGAGTACGATTGAATGGTCCGGAGACCGTCAAGTCCCTTTGTGGATTTTAAGGTATGGAAACCGCGTACTGGCTACAATAAGGTTGCGTCCCGGTACGAATTCTTAAAACCCTAGTCCGTTTTCCGGTTTGGTGTCGGGTAGGCTTTATTTCCCAATGATGCGATCAAAGACGAACACCCTTATTTTGAGATTCATTTTCATTCGAAAATGAGAAAAAGTCGAACAATCGGTATTTTGACATTCGAAGGAATAGAGAATTCATTTACTAAACGAAAGTTCATTATTGTTCGTATTTTAAGATTCTATTCCTTCGAAATAACTGTAATTTTTTATGCGTTTGCAATTTTCCGGACGAATAGATTTTTTTAATATGAAATAGATTTTAATTAATTATCTGTTGACATAGGACACCTTCCAATTGGACAACTATGGAGCAAAAGGAAGTTTTGATGAGGATGATGGAGGAAAATGCAAAAATCACAAAAGGCTTTTGTTTTTTTCTACAGTACTCCAATTCAAAAGTGTGACCAGATTTGTGCTGGGTATATCGATGGAGCAATTTCTTATTCAATAAAATGTATTGTTTTATTTATTTTGTTTGTATGTTCAATTTTAAAAATATGGGTATACAACTTTTGAATAAATTTGTCCAATTTTGAGAGTGAAAATATTTTGATGGAATAACAAAAAGTGACTCCTCACTGAAAAAATTATATATAATCACCCTGCTTCTTCTTCTTCTTATTCTTTTATTAACCCTTTCCTCGTTACACGAACTTATGCGTAACGAGTTTCCCATTTTTACTGCATCGCTGCTGCCCCGCTTATGGGATTGGCTAATGTCGCAGACCGCAGAACGCGTCTACATAATTCTCGGTCCTGGATCGTCCATCTGAGAAATCCAGGAATGCTTTTGGCGACCTCGTTTTCTTGCAGTTGGAGTGACCGTAGTTCATAGTGCCTTTTCAACCGCAGATCTTCTTTGAACGTGGCAATACCAGCTTATTCTATCCGCCTAAAGCTGTTCGGTTACCGAATTCTTTATATGTAGACTTCCTCTTATACGCGTAGATCTAATGCAATCGCGTTTAGTGACTCCACTAGACATCCTTAACATTTTCATTTCCGCTGCCGTCATTTTCTTTTTAAACGCTTCGTACATTGTCCAGCACTGTGAACCGTATATAAGAGCTGGTCTAACAACCGTGGTGTAGAGTTTCCCCTTCAATTTAAGTGGAAATTTTCGGTCGCAAAAGATTCCCGAATTTTCCCGCCATTTCATCCATCCCACACTCACTCTGTGGTTTACGTCGTCGTCACATTTCGCTTCCATGTTAACGATTGATCCTAAGTACTTAAAGGAAGTGCTTTTCGGAAGAACTATTCCGTCCAACATTACATCCGGAACAGGTCACAGGGGATGCGCAAATGGGCACGTCAAATGCTCCGTCTTTGAACGACTAATTTTAAACCCGTTTCTCTCTAGCGCATTTCTCCATGAATCTAAGGCGTTCTGTAAATCTTCGACGTGATCGCTAAGTATAACTGCGTCGTCAGCGAAGAGAATTGACGTTACATTTGCTTCGCGCATGCAGTCTTTTAAAAGATAGTCGAATACTACGTTAAAGAGGAAAGGGCTAAGTACGCTTCCTTGATGCACTCCGACATTAACTGGAAATTCTCTCGTCAGTCCGGCAGAGCTTTTAACCGCAGTTTTCACGTTTCCGTTCATGTCGTTTCCGGTACGTTTTGAGACCTCAGCGCGGCCCATATGAGATCCCTAGGCACTCGATCGAATGCTTTCTCGAGGTCGATAACTACCATGTGTAAATCCTTAGACGAATGTGTAAACTCTGATGGAATGCTGTCTGGTCCCGCCGCTTTCCCCGCTTCATTTTTCCGATTGCTATACTTATTTCTTCGATTGAAAAGTCCGAAACTTCCTCCTCGAATAGACCAGCTATCGGGACGATATCACGTGGAAACTGTTTGTTAAGCAACTCCTTGCAGTATTTCAAGCCACCGGTCACAAATTTCCTTTTCATTTGTTCATTTGTTAGTAAGCGACCGTCTGCGTTTTTGATGTATTTCGGCCAGGTTATTTCCATTAAATTTGTTCGCCTCTGTGCAGCGAGCTTAAAAATATTTGGCATTTTAGTTTTGTACGACGTTTGAACTTCTTGGATAGCTTGTCTTCTATCTGCCGATCGTGCAGATATTTGTTCCAACTCCTAGTACAGGTTTTCCGCTTCTGCCGCTCGAGTTCGAGCCAGGACGCTCCGATCGCATTTTGTCCACGCTTAGAATGCACTCTTCTTGTCGGCCACAGCTCGTTTGGTTTCGTCATTCCACAACCATGTTTTTTTGCCGAAGTGATGGTATTTCGATATAGTCCCCAGATGGGACTTTGCGAGTGTTATGCATTCCTCGTGCATGCTGTTCCACATTTCTTGCGGGCTAAGTGAGTCTGCGATACCGTTTATATTGTGAAGTACTTCTTTAGCCAGTGCGATAAATCTTGCGCTTCGTTCCTTCGATAGCTTATACCACCGGATTTTTGGCTTTCCAAACGATGCCCGTATTTTCGGTGGTTCCGCTGCGAAAAATTCTGTGATGAGCAGACGGTGTTGGCTTACTACCGATTCTCCAAGTATTACTTTACAGTCCTTAACACGGTTTCTCATCGACATTTTGCAGAGGTGATAATCTATTTGCGTTTCGTGGCCTCCGCTGCTATAGGTGATAAGATGTCGTTGATGTTTAATAAACATTGTATTTAAGATGGTTAGGCCGTAAGCCCTACACGCTACAAGGATGTCTTCGCCAGCTGAATTTCTGGTTCCAAAGCCTTTACCGACCGATTGGTCGCATCCATTTTGTGGAGCGTACGCGCTAACAATGTTCCACGTTTCATTGTGTATGACAAGTTTAACACTCATCAAGCCGTCGCTTATTTTCAAACTACCAACGATATTGTTTAGAAGATCCGCTGCAACAACGATTCCAACACCGTCCATCGTCCATTGACCGTTCCATGGTAGAACATCTTAAATGCCTTAGTTCTTAAATATAGAAAACGCGCTTTATTTCCTGCATTACACCACTTCGTTTCCTGTACGCACAGGATTTGTAGAGTTCTGCGACGCATAATCGCTTCCAGTTCTAAACTTTTTGAGGTCATCGATCCGACGTTCCAACTTGCAAACCGAAGTTTAGGAAAATATTTTGGAAACTTCATTTTGCCCGCCCGCGGAGTCCGTCGGGCTCTGACACAAGCACTTCTGCTTGCTCTGGGATCACCCGAGTGCGTTGCAATCGTGGTGCCCAGCGGGGTAGTGCTATTAATTGCGATCATTTCCATGAAGTGTATCTAAAGTCTAAACCCACTGATTGCATTCAAACTTGTGGGAAAGTTTAAAGGTGTCATAGTTGCCTGTATATGATTGGTGTCCCATTTAGTCGCCTCTTACGACAAGCTGGGACGCACCTGCAAACACCCTGCAAGACAAAAAAATGTCAAACGAAGTAATATTCATTTCAGTTCATTTGATGATATCTTTCGTTAATGAACCTTATTCCTTCGAATGTCAAAATACCTAAAATTCTTTCGAAGGAATAGAGTTTATCGAACGAATTGACTATTCATTCGAATCTCAAAATAAGGGTGGAATTCTTTCCCCAGCTTTGCGTTCAGGTCAGCTAGAACGATTTGGTGTCATAACTAGGGCACTGGATCCCATCCCATCGCAGTTCTTGGTTGGCGGTAATATCTGTTTTATAGCAGTTCTGGGCCTCTGCGATTTGTTCAGATGCACGCGGTCTGTTGATGGACCTTACATTCCAGATGCAGAGCCGGAATTCGTCGTCCTTTTTGAGTTTGCTACGGTCGTTAACATTATATCCATCCGTATCCGGGGCGTGTGGTTGTCTCTGAACAATTCTTTATTTCCGGGGTTGAGAAATTACCCCTACGCGCAACCTTCAACCCGAAGCGCCAGTACCTTAGTTTATCCCCAAGGACAAAGGGGGTGTCAGTATTCTCATTCATCTGCCGTTGGCTCATGATGGAGCTAGTCCGGCACCATTACTTCTCCAGAACCCTGACTAGTCCTGGAAATCCTTATGGTCCTAGGCTCCAAAAATATTGAAGTAGCCCGCATAAGGTTTCGCCATTAAATTTTTGAAGCCGCCATTGACTTCATCCTGTAAAATCTGTTATTTAGAAATTTTACTTTTCGATTTTAACATAAACCATTACTGGCTCATGACCTATCACCATGGCCATGACCGCTGACAGCTACTCGTTAAATACAACATTCTAAGAATGGAATAAAAAATTTCTACTTCGAAGCCAAACCGAGTGAGAGCAGTTTCCCTAAGATTTCCCGGAAGACGATTAAGATTAAGATATTCCGAGTAACCTCTTCATAACACCAAATTAAGACTATAAAGACATGGGTCTCCATTCTCCAAATATGTCTGTTCGATAGTTCTTGTAACAAAGCAATTACCAACCAAAGCTTATAGATCTGGAGTACTTTCGTACATTAATAATTTTAGAATACAATTGAAACATTTTTGTTTGGCGTCATCGACGGCCGATTTAATTACAGCCAACCTCTTGACTTTCACGTGCTGCGTCTATGAGTACCTATGAGTACCACCTGCGTGCGATAATTGAACCGGTTGGCTGTAGTACCCTCGTACAATGGTTTAGATATAAATACATCTTCTGGATATCCAATTGGCATCATTCAATTGAACTCATCCCAGTGAGAAGTATCTAAGGATGGTAAGTAAACTGCTGACTGAAACTCTCTGATCAAGACATAAAATAATGGTTCAATTTCAGAAATACTTTGTCGTGGCTTTTGCTGTCATAGCCGTTGCAGCAGCGGCTGTGCTTCCAGTTGACTATTTACCGCCAGTTGAAGAAGCAGCTCCCGAAGAATCTGCACCATTGGCCGATGACGGATACCGATACAAGACCGTGAAAAAATTACGCCTAAGACATCGTCGTGATGTTAGCGAACTCCCATCAAATGAATATCTTCCACCGTTCAGTGACTTGAACATTTCCCTTGCCCCTGAACTGGCTTCAGTTTTGGCCCAAGATGGATATCGTTACAAGACTGTGAAGCGACTCCGTCGTAGACGTCGTCGTGATGTCAACGAACTTCCTTCCAACGAGTACCTCCCACCAGTTGAGGAAGGAGAAGCTGTTGCTGTGGCCGAAGATGCTACCCCACTAGCCGCTGATGGATATCGATACAAAACTGTGAAGAGATACCGTCACCGTCGCCGTCGTGACGTCAATGAACTTCCTTCAAACGAATACCTGCCACCAGTTGAGGAAGGAGAAGCTGTTGCTGTTGCCGAAGATTCTACCCCCCTGGCCGCCGATGGATACCGATACAAAACTGTGAAGAGATACCGTCTCCGTCGCCGTCGTGACGTCAATGAACTTCCTTCAAACGAATACCTGCCACCAGTCGAGGAAGGAGAAGCTGTTGCTGTTGCCGAAGATGCTACCCCCCTGGCCGCCGATGGATACCGATACAAAACTGTGAAAAGGTACCGTCACCGTCGCCGTCGTGACGTTAATGAACTTCCTTCAAACGAATACCTTCCACCAGTTGAGGAAGGCGAAGCTGTTGCTGTTGCCGAGGATGCTTCCCCCCTGGCCGCCGATGGATACCGATACAAAACTGTGAAAAGGTACCGCCTTCGACGCCGTCGCGATGTAAACGAGCTTCCATTGAACGAATACTTGCCACCAGTTGAGGAAGCTCAAGGTGCTGAAGTAAAGACCAGCCTTGCCGATGATGGATACAGGTACAAGACAATTCGTAGGTTGAGATACCGTCATCGTCATTAGATGACGCCTATCGCATATAATCGAACTCATTCACGACGAACTTGGCTATGTTTTTGTAAATAAAAAAATTGAAGCTTTATCTGAGATATAATTTTATTTAGAATCAAGGTTGCTTAGCCGAGTAGGTACTCGTATATCTTAAAAGATCGGTATGATAGCTCACAAACAAGTATAGCGACTCATTTATCCAATGTCTTCATGGACTTAGATCTGTAGAAACTTTAAGAAACTTTATAGAACGTGGATAAATTGTTTAGTTGTAAAGTACGTACAGTGCTAGCACCCTCCACATCAGCCCAAGCTATTTGCAGCTCGATGGCAGCATGGGCCGAGCATTCACAGAAATATTACTGAATGTTGTCTTCGCAGCATGTTAAGCCAAGCAAACCAAAGTGCTTACCAAAATCGAGGTGCAATATGACAATTCCTTTATGCGGTCTACAATTTTTCAAATTTTGAAAACATTTTATAAGGACATTGCTCAAGTTTTTAGCAGTTTTCTATACCTTCTGTTTTGTTTTGATGACCATATCCATTATCGGCCATAGCAGTCGCTGATAGGAGTTGTCTATCTTAAGAATAAAGAGGCCCTTCCTACAAAGGGATACGGCAGCAGACTTGAAATGTTAAAGGTCGATCGAATATCGAATACATAAAATAGATGTACTTCCAGGGTGAAGATAGGGTGTTGATTTATATCTTGACTTAATAAAATAAAGCTTTGTCTAGGTCCATAATAAAAGAAGAGCCATCACGATTTTCTCGATTCTGTTTTTCCTTGTGAAAGTAGATTTTCCACATTTTAGAGGTGTGAAGACGCATAAGCACATTCCCCGTTTTCCTGAGTTGCCAGGAACGCAGAAGATTGTGCGCCTCAGTTTAGATTTTCTGAATACCACAAAAGTCCTTGTTTCTAAGGGTGAGATTTATTTTTCGAACGGACTTGCTCAGTCATTAAAAAGTTAAGCCCTCTGTTTAAATGCAAACAGTGTTTGACTTGGTTAGCTCCCACAGTTGATCGACAGAGTGTTGCCAATTTAAAGCGCTTTCGGAGAGGAAGTGGTGTTCTTCTCGTATCCTTCGATTCGATTCGATTCGAGGTTTTCTTGGTGGTTGCTTCTAGTGTCGGCCAAGTTCCTTCCACCATAATTGCAGCTTATGTTGGTTGTAGCACCGGTTTCAACCGGATCTTGTGCCATCACCGGGGTTTTTTCTCAGCAGGGATTTCATCGCTTAAGCCGATTTCTGTCCACCAGCTTTATTCGGACAATCGTTTGCATGCGAAACCATCTCTGCTCTTTTTTGTCGATGAATTTGAACAAAAATCTTGCAGTTTTCGTCCAATGGAAGTTGGTTGCAGCACCGGTTTTATCTGGAAATCTTTTGCGGAGCGATCCATCGTTAGATGTAGTGCCGGAAACTTCCCTATATCCAACAGAAAAAGAGACCGAAGGAGAGCGCTTCTTACTTAGGTGCCTTCATGAAACTCATCATAACAAGCTAGCTGCTGAGCCCCATTTTCAAGGACCCTGGTTCTTAAGTAGGTTTCATAAAACTAGTATCATGTCATCATTAAGACTGCAGCCGCCTGCCTTGCTTTTACCTTTTATTGTGCCTTCAGAAAGGATGACAATAAACCCCTCCATAGTGGATCAAGAACAGTGTGTTTAAACTGTTTCATACATGACTAGCAAATCTAAAACTCATCCTGAAGGGCCTGCAAACCAGAAAATGGGAATGTTAATCGTAAGCATTGACGTGGCTTCTGCGAAAGGATCACCAATGCAAGTGATTCTTAAAATACTTAAATTCTTTGAAAAATAGTCGTCGAATCTACTTATGACCACTTACATTTCTGGTTGCACTTCAGTAATGAACCTTCCACCAATAGATATTTTTGAAAAAAGCCTTAAAGATAAGTTTGTAGCTTCGAGCCTTACAACAAAAAAAAAACACTGTGGCGCTGGCAGGCCGGTATGGGCCATGGCCTAGCTTCCTGACACTCATTTGTGTTGCTCATGTTGTTATTTTTGTCACATCTGAGCGGGGCCTACGGTTTATCGCCGAGTCCGAACGGCACTCCTTAGAAGCTTTTTCGTAGGCAATTTTTTACTTTCGGGAGTTTGCCATTGCCCGCCGAAAGGGGATGGCGATTTTGAAAAATTGTTGGTGACCCAGCCAGGAATCGAACCTAGACTCTCTGCGTGATAGTCCAATGAGCTAACTATCGCGCCATCGCCATCGCCATCGAGCCTTACAACGTGCCAGAATATGATATTGTTACATAAAGTTATGTACTATCCGTACTTGGCTTGATTGGCATTCTCTTCGCACTCAGCGTTTGCCTAACAAGCGCTGAGTGTGTATGGAGCCTCGCTCATTCCAGCTCTCTTCTCTCACCTGATCTTGTAAGAGATCAGGCTGATGAGAAAGTAGGGCTTGGTTGCAGTTTCAAATTTGGAAGCAAAAGCAACAGACACAGAGTGAATAAAAGTATTGTTGACAAAAACGAGAACGTTGTTTGAATTATACACATAACTGGCGCAGTCGGAAAAAGAAAGCGGATTTCAGAAAATAGAAAACGAAAAATAAATACATTCAACACGCAAAACAAACATTTATGAGAGGGTGAAAAAAAAACACAAAAAGAAAAGTGGAAAATAGTAATGAGACTGTGAAACGCCGACATATGAAAAAGCATAAGTAACGGTAAAAGTAGTTGTGAACGGCAATAAACTCGCTCATAAGTTAGAACACAAAAAAAAAAAAAATCAAATTAGCAAACAATGAACAACGCCTTATCAGTACGTGGTGCTCCAATCTCCAAAACACAAAGTCCAAAGTCCACACGAAAAGCGAGGAAAACTCAAAAAAAGAAGAAGCAAGAAAAACAACAAAAGAAAAACACCAGCAACGTAAAGCAGGAAGAAAGAGACGACACCGGTAAGCCGGTAAAATATGGATGCTGTACATGCTATAGAAAAGTTTAGACTAGCCCTAGATTTAATTAGTAATATTCCGCAATACGTTGGATTGTACGGTGGATTTTCTGAACAGGGTAGACTCGCTGTTACCAATTTTAAATGATTTCGACGAAACGTCGAAGATAGAATTACTGGCAGGGCCAAGTGCGAAGTTCAAAGGTCTGGAAGGTTGGATACATGGGCAGAATTAAAGGAACTCTTGAAGAACAGTTTTGGGGAAAAAGTACCAATAAATAACCTAATCGACAAAATACGAACAGCTAGGGTAAGAACCACAATAGGGAATTATTATGAGGAAATCAGCAATTTATTAGGTCGAATCAACAACGCATACATTTTAAATAATAACCAGGGTAACCCACAAATTATTGAATCAAATAATAGAATTGCTTTAGAGTCGTTTAAAAACAACTTACCTGAACCGACAAGAACTATTATTTTATGCAGAAACCCTCAGAGCCTAGGAGAGGCATATAAAATTATTGTTGAGGTAGGACATTTATTATTAGGACCGAATGAAAGTGGAATAAGGGGATATTCGGGAAATACTGGTTTTTCTCAGTCATTTAATCGGTCACGACAAAATAGTTACGTTGACACGCGGAATAATAACGCACGTGCTACTCAGAGACCCAATTATACGAGTAGCAACAGAAACTCTTTCCAATCACAAGCACAATCGAGCAACTTCCCAGGTAGTCGACAATTCCACCAGAATTCTAGGCAAAGCTTAAATAACGCATCCCAACAAAACAATAGACACCCACATAGGGACAATGAACTAATGGACGTAAATAATAACGAGTATAATAATCATGTGACAACTGTAAAACTCCACAAAATTTTCGAAACGACCGCAAAGACAACTACCCTATATAGTTGTTGTATGCAATAATGTTCCTCTCAGGTTTTTGATCGATTGTGGTGCAGAACATAGTATCGTTAATCTAAATATTTGCCATCCAAAATGGAAGTTAGAGTCTCTACTCAATCGAGTACTAAATTTAAAATTCCCCTATTTAGCGAGTTAAATAGAATACCAGTTTCACAACTTTTTCGACGGGCTCATAGGCAACAATATTCTTTCTCAGCTAAACCCAATTATAAATTATAAAAACAGATCTCTTAACGCAGATCATGCAACATTAAGATTATATTTTAATGAGGACGAAGAAAAATATTCAAAAAAGAGCGATATTGGTAGGGATTTCGAAATTTCCTTTGAAGCTCTAGAAGACAAAATTAGTGACCAAATATTTGCGGGCCATTTAAACAGAGCCGATTCAGCTCGCTTAAAGTCCTTGCTAAATTGTTTTAAATCGGTATTCTTTAAGGAGGGCGATCACCTCAGTTTTACAAATGCTATAACGCACCCAATAAAAACGAAGACGGAAGTTCCGGTTTAAAGCAAATTATATAGGTATCCCGAAATTCATGCAGAAGAAGTCGATAGACAGATCGCAGAAATGCTGGAGCAGGGAATAATTACACGCAGCAATAGCCCCTACAATTCGTCCATCTGGGTAGTTCCCAAAAAGGATGGCAAAAATGGCCAAAAACAGTGGCGAATTGTAATCGATTACAGGAAGTTGAACGAGCAGACGATAGAGGATAGATTCCCTATGCCGAATGCCGACGACCTGTTCGATAAATTGGGGAAATGCAATTATTTCTCAACACTCGATTTAGTGAAAGGATTCCATCAAATAGAAGTAGAACCGCGTGATCGACCGAAGACAGCCTTTTCGACTAAGACGGTCACTACGAGTTCATTAGAATGCCGTTCGGGCTGAAAAATGCCCCAGCGACATTTCAAAGGCTCATGAATTCGGTCTTAGCAAATTTAATAAACAAGATCTGCGTCGTATATCTAGACGACATTCTAGTGTTTTCCACTAGTTTTGAGGAACACCTAGAATCGCTGAGAAAAGTTCTGCAAACTCTTAAAGAAGCAAATCTAAAAATACAAATAAATAAATGTAGTTTTGCTGGTCTGTCTACTAATTATCTAGGACACACTATTGTGAATAATGGTATAACACCGGACGAGGGTAAAATAAAGGCAATAGCTTCGATGAAACTTCCCAAAGATAAAAAAGACATTAAGCATTTCCTAGGTATAACGGGCTACTATCGCAAATTTATGAAGGATTATGCCAAAATGGCTTATCCTCTTATAAAATACCTAAAAAAGGCTGAAAAAGTTAACACGTTGGACCCAGAATACATTAGGGCATTTAAAAACTTAAAAACGTTGTTAACAAGTGAGCCCTTACTTAAGAGTCCGGATTTCGACAGGCTTCTTTCTAACTACGGATGCTTCCAACTATGCCTTAGGTGCTGTACTAAGTCAAAACAATCACCCAATTTGTTACGCCTCTCGCACTCTCAATTGTCACGAGAAAAAATATTCGACAATTGAAAAAGAATTGCTAGCAATCGTGTGGGCAATCAAATATTTTCGAACATACCTATATGGTAGGAAATTTGTGGTGCGCACCGACCACAAGCCGCTCGTTTGGCTAAACAACATCAAAGAGCCAAACATGAAACTCCAAAGGTGGAAGATTTTTTTGACCGAATACGACTTCCATGTCGAGTACCTGAAAGGAAGGGAAAATACTGTAGCAGATGGTCTCAGCAGATATATTAATAGTAGCGATACAACGGACACGTCAGACGCAGATGCGGTTAGCCTAAAAAGTATTTTCTGTCTTGAAAAATCCAGCGATGTTGCGAATGAAGCGGTCGGTTGTATCGCAGAAAATGATATTTCGTCGACAGACGCAATTTTGCACAGCGTAGCAGAAGATCCCATACATCACATTTACATCTCTGAGAGGCCCATTAACATGTATAAAAACCAAATATATTTGTCCTATGGAAGTAAAGAAAGGGTGTTTATTAAGATAATCCACAAAAAAATTCAAAACTACATAGAGATAGTTAGAGGTAAAAGTAATCTCGTGGAAATATTGCAAAGGGTTCTGCTTAAAAATGGGAGATTCTGCTTGTTTTGCGACGACCTACCCTTGTTCGTAGAATTTCAGAACTTATATGTTAAATACTTTTCTATGAACACAAGGTCAAATATGGTAAAGTCCAATATCAGACTGATTGATATTACAGATAAAAATGAAATGCTAAATATTATAAAAAAAGAACATATTAGTAAAAATCATCGCGGCATCAACGAAATGTTGAAGAGAAAAATCTCTATTTCTACCCAAACCTACAATCAGAAATACAAAAGTTTGTAAACAACTGTGAAATTTGTATCATAGCCAAGCATGATAGGAAACCTCTATGGATACCCATGCAAATTACTGAAACACCAAAGCTTTTCAATGACATTGTCCACATAGATATTTTGTTTCCCGAAAGAAAAAAAATGTATCTAACAACAATTGACAAATTCTCTAAGTATGTGACCATACATAACTTGCACGATAGGAACTGGATTGCTATCCTGAATGCAATCAAAGAAAGGATCAAATTTTTAGGGAAACCAAACAAGATAGTGTCAGATAACGAAACTTGTATTTTGCACTCCGCGGTCGAACAATTTCTCAAAGAAAGCGATATAGCGTTTCATAGGACGACAGGTTCACTAAAGACTGGTAATGGTGACATAGAGAGGCTACATGGAACACTTAATGAGCACTTAAGGGTTAGGAATGACAAATCCGAATTGGACGACAAAATATTCCAAATAATAAATGCCTACAATTGTACAATTCACTCAACAACGAATTTGAGACCGATAGATTTTATCATAAAAAATTTGACTAGAGAACAAATCGACTCGTTAGCAGATAGATTTAAAAAGGAAAAGGAAAATAGGGTAGAACATTTAAATAGAAAGACGAATAACAGACAAAACAGTAAGCTTTGCAGGAATATAGTACAAAATAGATCATCTGGTAAATGCAAAGAAAAGTATAGAAGACTTAACAAATTTAATGATGAAGGAAATTACGTTACAGACACCTCAACAAAGAGAAATACAAAGTATTACAAAAAGCAACTAAGAAGGAAATTTAAATACCAAAACTAACATGTAATTTACCAAATGTAACCCAAATTAATTACTTACTCGATTGTCCGCAATGATCCTTTTGCCCATGTTATCCACCCTTTAAATTTTGGGTTTCTTGGCCCTTCCCTATTTCCAATTTCAAATAAAAATATGTATTCAGGAGAGCGGGAGATGGTTACGAGATCATCCAGAAAAGAATAAATACGAGTATCATAATAACCGTGATGTTAAATCAATTTTTTTTTTTTTTATCCTATACCACACTTACAATACAATGAAAGCGATATTTTAGTTTGTTCAGAAAAGATACTTTTGAATTTTTTTTTATTGTTAAAAAAAAAAGAAATTAATTGAATTTGTTATTTAGTTGATTACTTCCTACCAATTTGATAATCTAGTCTAAGATAACAGAATTGAAGAACCAAACAAATAATAGATTAAGTACCTGTAACCTAATGATTTTGTACTTTTGATAAAAAAAAAAAAATAGACTTAAGTTTATAATATTGTTAATATAATATTAAGTTAATAATTTGTAATTAACTATCTGTAAGATACTTTTTGGGGACCAAAAAGACTAAATGAGGGAGGTGTTACATAAAGTTATGTACTATCCGTACTTGGCTTGATTGGCATTCTCTTCACACTCAGCGTTTGCCTAACAAGCAAAATTATCAGGGATCTAGAAGTGGTACTCAAGAGATTGCTTATACATAGAAACTCGAATGTCTGATTATGCTAGCGATTTTAGCTTGATGGGAACTGTGTCGGGACCTTTGCTCAAATGCCAGAAGCTCAAGATATTCTGTATTTTTGGAGTTCTTTGATAACAAAACCACCCAAATTCATCCAAGCAAGCACCGGTTTTGCTTTGTACAATAAACACAGCACAGTGGTGTTATCCCTTTTTCTATCTTGCCCATATCATGACATTTTTTCGCTGAACAGTGATATCTGCTTAATAATAGCGTCGAAACCCAGTGAATTGATTGGCTGTTTGCTGCATGTTTTTCGATTGCTTTTGAAAAGTAGGCACAACTATGTATAGTGCATGTATACAAATCTACTTGTCGGACCCTAACACAAATAAGGCGTTTCACTTGATCGGGTGGTAAACTTGGTTATCCTGGAAGTGCGTCTGGCTTCGTAATTGAATATGCCTTGGGAATAATGTTTGTATTGTACTTTGTTGGTATCATACTTTTCCGTATCACCTTCCTGAGCCTGCACAGATCCGATTAGTAAAATGGATCGTTCTGGTACAACTTTAGCAAATTGGACTTCCCAAGCTAAGGATGGGTCTCTTTTTGGTCGACTATAATCTAGTTTTCAAACAAAGTTCAAATGCGAAGTAAGATAGCACGGATATCGGATGAGAATCTCTTGGTGTGAGTGTTGAGGCCTGCTATTGCTTACTTTGACTTCATATCAACGGATCTGTTTGTTAGACTCAAGTTTGTTCTTTATGCAGGGCAACTGCCTACAGCTGCTGACTCCAAATTGGTGGGAGTCCTCCACCACCAACGCCATCTATTTATAGTGAGTCCCTCCAGAATGGAATTGAAAACTTTTCGGGTTTGAAGATTGTTTTCCATTCGTTCTTTATGTCCTAGCCATATTAGGCGAATAAAGTGCAGTTCTCTGACTAAGTCAATGTCAGTGTACAACTAGAAAAGCCCACCCTCAGAATCTTCTCCCTTTTTCGTTTGAAACGGCTAAGGATATCATCATCCACCTTCGATAATATCCAGGCTTCTGCATCATAAAATAGGAATGCGATGATGAGAATCTTGTATAAAAACTCTTGTATTCCTTGGTGGTGATGATTGCGCGATAGTTAGCTCATTGGACTATCACGCAAAGGGTCCGGGGTTCGATCCCCGGCATCGCCAACAATTTTTCGAATAGTCATCACCCTTTCGGCAGCCAATGGCAAACTCCCGAAAGTAAAACTGTCTATGAAAGAGCTTCTAAGGAGTGCCGTTCGGATTCGGCGATAAACCTTAGGCTCCTCTCAGATGTGAAAAATATGGCCATACCGGGCCGCTAGCGCTACAGTGTACTCTTTTTCCCCCTTGGCAAGGCTTTGTTACTCGTTTATCTTCTTAGACTGAACAAACGGTAATCGCCCAGGGTAATTTCTGATGAGATGTAATCATTTGATCCGAGGTGTACAAAGTTCTATACTACCTTAGAGTTACAGGTGTCTATTATGATATTCGATTCGTCGAAGGATATACACGACAAACATAGTTTTGCCTTCGTTCATGTCTAAGCAAATTTTGCTGCGACTTCTGCTATGGACTTATAAGATCCGTTCCGCCCAATTTCCTTAAGTATAATGTTGAAAAAATCACATTTTTCGTGCAAGTGCCGTTTTGAGATCGAAGGGACCGGGTACCGACTTATCACCATTATCATTCTGCACAATTCGACGAGTGTGGCGGCAAAAACTCAGGCTAGCCAATGCTCTGTAAAGTTCATCTCTATGGATGCTGTCATATGCGGACTCAGAGTCATAAAGAGGTGGTGAGTGTCGGGGTTTTGAAGGATTTACTCCAGTGTGAATAGAAAGTCGATTGTGCATTTATTGGACCTAAAACGGGATTGATAAAGGCCAGTTAGATCGTTGATAAATGGCTAAAGGCGTTCATACAAGACGACAAGAGTAAAGATCCTATATAAAATGTTAGGGAGATGGATGCTCTATAATGGAATGGGCGAATGATGCTAAGGTTTAATTCGCCGTGGGAACGTTCTGCCGATTAAATCTTGAAAATGGTGAATGCTCTCAAGCAAGGCTTTGCTTGCTGCTTTAAATAGCTAGCCAGATAGTACATCCCGTTCAGCAACTTTGTTGCATCTAAGCTTGCATATTGCAATTTTCAATTCAAATTGAATGTGAATTTTTAATTCAGATGAATGATTCATTCTGTCTGGCGGAATTTCGGTTATCCTCGCCATTAAACTGTGTGCAAAAATGGTTCTTTCATGTCTCGAGTGCCGAAAGTGATTCTACGGCTACTCTATCTATCCTTACAAATCTCTATTCGGAGTGTAGCCTGGATACTCATTGTGTTTGGTTAAATTACAGAACATTGTTCCTAGAGTAGAACCTCTGGTTTTCCTTTATCGTGCGCTTCTTATGATCTTCCTATTACCTCAAGGGAAGCCAGTGTTCTATCCTCCCTTTTTGGTCTATGCAGTGCCACTTTGTAGCCGAGATGATTCTCTGTATATGCTGCCTTCATTCTTCATCAAACACTAGGTTTCTTGAAGGTGGTTATGTGAAACGACATCAGTTGCGTATTTCTGATGGTTTCTTGGCATCGATGTCACTGTTCTTCAACACTTGATCTCGGTTGAATAATACATTTTGAGAGATTAAAGGTTACGTAATTGAAAAAGACTCTGTCGGTTTATTGCGATCGTGATCGTTCAAAGTTGACCATCATCCCAGTAGCTCTTCACCGTTGTGATGCTTAAGATCTATAGATGTACTTTGGAGTGTCTACGGTCGATCGCAGTTTGAGGAATTCATGTGCTTTGTCTGATTTGGTTTAGACTGCAATGCCAAGAATGTCCTCCCTTCCTCCTCAAATTGAGATCTCATTCATATTCAGAGTTGAATCATCACAGCGGTCCATGGCTTCCATCGATTTTTAGATTTTTTCCAAATTTATTCGTCACATCTGTTATTCATGAAGACACCGAGATTCGGTACGTACTCGTATATCTGGCCAACACTGCAATCAATTCAAATCATTGACAGAAGGAGGCAGTTACGAGGTTCTTTTGTTGCTTATTTTTGATGAAGACTTTTTGGCAGACAAACTTTCATTCTTTATGGAAGAATTTCAAATCAACACACAACATGGAAGGGGTCCTACAGATAAAATAACATCACAACCGAGTAGATTTCCTTTATTTACCATACACGACCAATTAAAACAAACCCTCCTCCACCCAATGAAGCGTAAACTTGTTTCTGCCCCAATTACCGGCAAAACTGAAAAAGTAGTTTATTTCCAATCAAGTGGAATGTATAAAAATATCTGAAAAACAATCATAAAAAAATATATTCTACATCTACAGATGATACATTCGTAAAGGAGTTTCAGATACATCTCCAAATGTCCAGTGTTGGAGAATTTCACAGTCAATTAGTCGTCCAGTTGACACAGACAAGCAGTACCCCGATTTATCCAGTGCGTAGATTCAACTCGACTTTTCAATTGAATGTACATGACAAAGTTTGTCGAATGTCCAGTGGTCGATAGTATACCCCTGCGTTCGGTGGTCTTATAAATTGGACAATCGTATGCCCCAGAGCTTCTTTTGGTCTCACCCACACCATCATCTGTCTCCTGCTTCAGCACTGGCGACATCAGTATAATTGGCAAAGTATCAAATAGTATTTTCGAAAATGATTCATCCAAGCATTTAAGTTGTCGATTCCAGCGGGCGCCCTCCAAGAATAGGCCCTGTGAATTGAAGCGAAATAATGGAAAATAAATACTCGGCAGGAAGTCAGGAAGTACAATTGAATGGAGATGGCTTGTTAAGGAGAATTGGTGAAGAGGAAAGGAGAAGATGTCAGGCCCGGAGGCCAGAGAGAATGTTTTCATTTCATTATACGATAGTTCGTCTTACGTCAAAGAGAATTGTATCCTCGTTGTTATCCTTTTGTTCCTTTTCCATTGAAATTAAATGTATGAATGCGTATGGATGGAGTAAACATAAAGAGACATATCAAAAAAAGATTTTCTTGTTCTTGAGTTGGGGGAGTGTCATATTTAGTTTCTTGACCTGTAGTGGGGGCAATAAATTTGGGAAATAAAGCAGACTCGTACCTTAATGTAGGCACCCAACTCAGAAGTTTCTTCAGCATCTGATTCAAACTCGGTCACAACGAATTCAATTCCAACCAAATCGATTTGGTAGCGATTTTTCCGAGAATAATTCTGCAGGACTCCAGTGATGAAAGATTGGGTGAAGTAGAAGCCCGACAACCAGTAGACATGGGGTTCGCCTTCGTCTATCCATTTTTGGAAAAATTGCAATCTGTAAGGAGAAATAAAATTTACCAAATCAGAAAGATCTGTGATACAAAAAAATGCTTACAAGTAAAATAGAGAGAAGGTGCTGGGGATGTAAATTGACGAGAACGTATACCAAGGTACAGGTGTGGCCAGTAGAAATTTTTCGCGTTTTTCTTTGTATTTTCTGAGAAAGTTTTTTTTTGTTAATGCAACTTCAGAGATGAATACATTTTCGAACACAGTGAGTGGTCATCATTCGTTCATAGGCCGCCGTGGTAAACGGACGTGTTTCTGTTTTCTCTTGTGCGCAATAAAAGTACAATTTATATACTCGTACTTAGTATCAGTAAAGCCGAATTGGCCTAGTGGTAGTAGCACCTGATTAGCAAAAGTAGTGTTGCGGGTTCAATCCCAGCCGGCAGATAGTGACAAAAAAAATTCTTTATATCGTGTTAGTGTTAAAACTAACAAAAATATAAGCAACGGGACGTTCATCAGGCGATGGATGATAAAGAGCAGTCCGCTCTCCCCATAGCGGGACAAGCGGATGGGCGGTTCAAGCTACAAGCAGAAGAAGAAGCAACAACAATTATGGAGATGACAGTCAAACGGAGAAGGAAAAATAAACCAACTCCAAATGTAGTCAAGCGCCTGTCTCTATCAGTTCCAACTGAAAGGCTGCAAGGTGGAGCAAGGGAGGGAGCTTCTACGTCAGCAGCAGCAGTCAGAACACGTCGTGACGAAGTAGATTGCTACGAATACCCATATGTCTCCGACGGTGGGGAAGGGCGTTATACGGGAGATACGAATAGCTTTGCGTATCTCGCAGCCTCAGAGTCTGAAGACGAAGAAGAGAAAGTTGAAGCTCTGAAAAGCAGCATAGTTGAGCTACAGAAAAGAGTACTGGCGATTAAGGCTAAGCAAAGTGCGAGAAGAGAAAAGGAGAAGCAAGATCTCCAGTTCGGCCTTCTCCAACAACAGGCACAGCAGCCACAAGAGAACCAACAACAACAGCTGAAGCAAACTCAGCAACAACAACAGTCTAAACAAAAACAACAAAAGCAGCAACAGTCAGAAATGCAACAGCAGCAAAAAAAGTAACAACAGCAAGTACAACCACAAAACCAGCAGCAAAAAAAACAAACACAACAACAGCAGCAGAAAAATCAACAACAACAGCTACAGCAAAAAACAAGCAAAATAAGAGTACCACCAATCAACACTTATAAAATGGAGGTAAGAGATACCATTGAACTATGTAAGTCAGCCATAGGCAATAATTTTTTTATTAAGCGTTTAAGTATAGACAGACATGCGATTCACTGTAATACAGTGGAACGCTATAACAAAATAAAAGCTTTACTAAAGGATACGACGCCGGAGTTCTTCTCCTTCACCCCTAAATGTGATAAGCTGCAAACGATGCTGCTGATGTCAGCTGATCCGGAGGAGCTCCTCGCACTGTTGAAAGAGAAATAGTGCGACGAGCTCAAATTCGTAGGGGTTAAGCCGTTCGTCACGGCTAGAGCCAAAAGGGAGAAACGGAAACTACCGCTCTTCCTTGTTCAGCTCACTCCCAATAGTAAACTTGATTGTTTAAGGAGCATTAAATTCCTTAACTATCAGTCTATACAATGGGAAAAGTAAAAAGGAGCGATAGCATTTTGCAATGCGTTCGCTGTCAAAGGTTCGGGAACGCCGCGTCGAACTGCGAGATGCAATTGTCAAATCTACGCGTTGCTGCCGGCCCTAACGCACCTACAGTCGTAATGTGTACGAACATGGCGGAGCGAACCCTAAAGGTCTTTGCTTTGAATGTAAATTCTTTGATAAGGATCGAACGAAGAGCCACACTGTCTAAGTTGCTCAAAGACCAAGTCCCTGATGTGCTTTTGGTTAGCGAAACTAAGCTAAAACCGACCCTACTCTACGCAAGGAGGTGGTGTTGCAATCTTCATTAGAAAAAGCTTGCGATTTAAAAGAGTGTACAGCCGTACTTTTCGAACCTGCTACTTAATTGGTGGGGTCAGCACAGTGTAATGTACCGACTCGGTCTTAAGGCGACGGATAGTCCGTCGTTTCCCAGGCACGGTTCCTATCTGGATCTGCTGCTATTTGACACACGTATACAACTGACAGGCACGACTCAACATACTATAAACTGTCTACACACATTCGTATATGACAGTGACCATTGCGGTCTTAGTACCGAAAAAAGTGTTCCAAACGAAATTGCGGAATATTGGAAAAGTTTGTTCAAAGGTATTCTTTCAACTACAGTAGGGTACGTTGGACTCACTTCTCAAGAACATTGACGAGAGCCCTCTCCTCGAACTCGCTCCACCCGCCGTTCAATAGGAATTTGTCAAATGAGGAGATTGACAAGTATCTAAAACAAATGGACGAGACCATAAAACGAACAATGGACAGTACGATACCTCGGTATCAAAATTCCGAAAACGAAGACACAAAACAAAAAAATTACAGGGCGTCTGTAAGTTTGTATTGGAACAATAAAATTCGGGCGGCTGTAAACACTAGCAACCCGAATATGTTTCCGCAAATAAATAAAATATTTCGGAGGAAAGATCAAAACGATCTTCCATGTCTAAAGATCCCTCGAACAACAGACAATGAAGAAATACTGATAACAGCGGGCGTAGATCCAGTAGAAGCGGTAGACGATGACAACTTCTTCGTGGTCGAAGATCCGCAGGAGAAGGTTGAGACCATAGGAGCGATTTTCCAGGAAGTATACAAGGCAAATATTGTCATTGGTTGTAACCACGATCTGGAAAATCAGGTTCTTTTGTACAATTCCTACCTTCGAAATGATATAGAGCACTGGCGATTCGAGAGCTCAGGGTTCACTGAGTTCAATGACGAAAATATGGCAAATAATGCCATCGCCGACGAAAGGGATCTTCCCCCGTCCATTTCGAAGGAAGAGCTCCAAACTATCTTCGTATCGCTAAGAAGTACGAAATCAGTGGGAACCGATGGAATACCGAACATTGTGCTTCGACATCTCCCACCAGAAGTGGTGGACATTTATACCATCCTGTTTAATAATGCTTTAAATAATGCCTATTATCCAATGCATTGGAATACAGCGGTGGTGCATCCCATTCCCAAAAGGGATAAAGACATGTCCAATCCGGCCAATCTTCGATCGATAAGTCTCCTTCCGAATATCAGCAAAGTTTTCGAAAAAGTGATCAACAGAATCCTGACTAAGTGGGTTGAGGACAAAAATATAGTTCCAGATAATCAGTTCGGTTTTAAGGCGGGACATGATATATCACATGCCGCGTCTAAACTGGTATCTGATATCCAGTGGAATAAAAGCTGTGTACGCAGACGACTTGATAGCGTACAGATCAGGTCCAAAAATCGAGGTCATTAATATGCTCTTGCAAAGCGACTTCGATAAGATTAAACGATATTGCGATGACTGGAAGTTGAAGATCAACTTTCAGAAGTCGGAAACCATTCTTTTTAGGACACCTTTGTCTGGGGCCTCTGCGGATACCAGAAAGAACTGGCGAAAGTTTTCGATCGTGGGACAACACGGGCAACCACTTGCTTGTCGAAATGTAGTCAGATACCTTGGGATTTGTAATCCCCCAGAGGCGTTCCTCTATTTTGATAAAAAAGGGCTGATCCAGGACAAATTAGCGGTGCCGCTAATCTTTCACGTTGCTCGAACAGCTGCAGACGGCACACGGCAGTGCGGAGCGTCTCCGGTTCAGTAGGGCGGTAGGGAGTCGCGATTTGAGAGATGTTGCTCGGCAGCACCAAGAATTTTGGTGGCTTGGCTTATTGAAAGAGAGGAAGCTCCTTCGTCGTTTCCTTCTAATTCGAGGTAGCGTCGATAAGATGCAAAGTCGGTTAACTTAAATTTTAAGTCATGGCCGGCTTACATAGTTTAGGTAGGTTAATGTAGTGTTAAGATAAATTTCAAAAAGAAAAATAATAAAAAATAAAAAAAAAATAACAGTATAAGAGGGACGTAACAGTTATAAGAGAAATGACGAAAAGGTCTAATTTAACCATTAACATTGAAGAATTCAAATAATGCTTATTATCAACCATTATCGTAAGATATATTTAATTTTGGTCATCGTAACCAAAATAAATGAGAAATATTTTTTTTTGGTTATGAATAACTATTATAACAACCAGAATAATTTGTTGGTTACCAATAACCATTATCGAAAGAAACTTTATTTTTTGGTTATCGTTACCATGATACATATCGTATTTTAAATGTAATAGATAAATTTATAAGGGGTTTGTAGGGTAAGAAATTAAAATGTCTTTGGAAAAGAAAAAAAAGTAGGATTTATTGTTCAATTTGACAAACATAAGCGATCGCAATGATTCGTCTGAGAGGTTACATCTAAGATCACATAGTGCCAGTCTCAATGCAGAGAACGCTCGCTCGACGTTAACTTGATTTGCTGGAGCGGCATGAACAATGTGTGCCAGTTGTTTGAGGAATGGAAATGTATATTTTTTCTCGTCCCAGTATTTGAGAAGATTGGCATCGACATCAACACTTTCTTCCTGGTAGGTGTCGATTTCGGCAAAGGTTTCTAATAAAGATTTTGAATATACACTTGGACTTGACGTTTCATCCTATGACGACGAGTCAACTTCCAATCTTCGCAAAGTCTGACGAACTACAGAGGAAGTGCTAGTATTTGACGTTTCGTCAATGAATGCATTGATTTCTGAAGGAAACTTCGTTGCTTGAGGAAGATGGCTATTGATTTGAAATAGAACAAAAGTACATTTGATTGAGGTTTAAGGTAAACAGCAAAGTTTATTGTCAGCGCCCACAAACCTGTTTCAATGCATTTACATGTGTTGCCAACTTCTTTAGGTGAACTCTCGCTTTTTTCTTTTTATTTGGTGAAAGCAAACGTCGAAAGCTTCGATCCAAACGCCGGCGTCAAGCAATTGTGACTCTCTCATCCTTATACAATTTAAAACAGTAGATGATAACTCCGTGTTTAAACATTCTAACTAAACCTTCAGCTCAAACCAAGCATTGTAAGAGTCAACCATAACCAGCTGCTCACGCTGCAATTTAAGTGTCGTTTCGTAAAGGGGGCTTAAAATAACTCGTAAGTCATTTAATTGACCCCATTCTTCATCTAACAATGCTTGATTCAGGTATTCATTGCAAATTTCTCTGTATTTGAAGAGCTTCTCTATCATTGTAAATGCAGAGCTCCACCTCATTGGAACATCCAAGGAAGGTGTGCCTGGTTTAAACATTTGCAAAACTTGTCTAAAAAAATAAAAATTAAAAGACAAATTTATACACAAATAATGGTACTCGTAGTACATATTGAAAACGGGACCAATTCAATAAGTCAAACAAAAAAGTTAAAAGATTGAGTTTGAGGTTTAAAATGAAAGATGTTTTAAAAATTGGTTCGTTGTTGAAAACTTACCTACACTTCGGCGTTCTTAAAGTTTTCATTACTTGTCTCGCTTTTTCAACAATTGAAGTAATGTTGGCTTGGCCCAGAAAGTCTTTCACTGCACATTTAACAAAAGACATATTTAGATTTCCATGTTAAATAATGATTCCTCAGAATCATTTTCAGCATTATTTTCTTCATGTGTAGTTGCTGCAAGCAAATCAACCGCCCTTAGCATATTTCGGCCGTTATCTGTAGTTATGGTGTACATATATTTGTTTTTTTATCTATATTGAAGTCACACAAAACTTTTTCAACCTCTTCTTTCAGATTTAAAGCAGTCTGCGGCACACAAATCTCTCTTATGGATAATGTTAAAATTTTCACTTTCCCCTTTTCTATTATTTATGCATCAATACCAAATATCGAACGGCTGTGTCGGGTTGCACTGTCCATTTTAAGGGATATTATTTGTCTCGTTAATTTTTTGGCGATAAGTCTTTTCAGGCATGTCTTTTCTTCATTTACTACTTCCATAATATTGTGCGACGTAATGGGAGTTATACTAAGATCTTTAAATATTTGATCAGTCAGACTCTTAAAACCATTTGAATCAATGAACGATAGCGGTTGAGACTCCTGCGTGACCAATTCGAGGCAAGCATTGCTTTTTTTTTTTTTTTTTGAATAGTTCATAGAAAATTTGACTACTGTATCACAATCACTCGTATCCTCAGTGTCTTCGTATTCATCTATTGACCGTTGATAAATTTCATAATGCTTACCCATCATGTGCCTCCTTAAATTCGTTACATGATTTCCTACAAATTTCAAGGTGCAGGTCTTGCAAGTCAATTCGCTTGTCCTTTCATTGTAATGGAGAAAAATCGCGAATAATGACGTTTCCTTTTCTAACCATATTATTTTTCTTTTGACCAATTATAGATTTGCCTAATTTTCCGCGTAACTAAAATGCACTATGAGCGTTCACAATCACTTTATAAATGCAAATGAACAACCCTACGATAAGAACGGAAGTAAACAAAATATGTTTACTAAAACATGTGCGTATGCTCACAAATAAGTAACGGTAAATTGCGTACAATTACTTTAAAGCTATTTCTTCAAAATTGACAAGAATTAATTCATTGAATCAAAATAAAAATTTTTTTCTGTCGAATTGATCACCGATAACCAAAAAAAAAAAAATTACTTACGATAATAGTTATTCATAACCAAAAAACTATATTTCTCATTTATATTGGTTACAGTGACCAAATTACCATGTATCTTACGATAATGGTTACAAATTCCCTGAAACAGATAAAGGGAATTTTAGCGTAACCTTTTCTTCCAAAAGAAAAAAATAACAATTATTTTCGATCCCTGGTTTTTTTGTTTAGCACTTAAGTATTAACAAATGAATTTAAATAAAAATGCATGAAAAAAAAACCAAAAAACAGTGAGTGGTCATAAGTATATATTTTTTGCCTGCTTCTAGTCCAGACTTATTCCTAAGCATTCAAGGTTTTCTATTAATGTTAGAATTTCGTAGAATACAACATTTACATATTTAGTATTGCAACTACCTGTCATAGAAGAAATATTTTCAGCTACCTGGGTGTAAAATTTCGTCCGGTTCGATTGGGAACAACAGCCATAAAAACAAAAAAAAAAAAAAAAAAACAGTTTTTGCGCTAAGGGTTGACAACTGTGCACAGGTTATTGAGTTATAGGTACAAAGGTGAATTTGTGCGTAAATTATATAAAATTAAAAAAAAAAATAAGAACATGGACCGCAGAAGGAACGTTCATCACTAAAAACGATATTGTAAGCGACCTCCATGCAAAGGGCTTTAAAAGAGAAAAACAGAGGAAAACGAGGAAACCCTGGTTAAGCGGGGACTTCCACTGTTTATGCTTAGTTTCGATAAGTCCGAAAATAAAGAAGATATCTATGGTATCAAAACTATTTTAAATATCGTAGTCAAAATCGAACCTGTGCGAAGGAACACAAGATCGATCCCGCAATGTAAGCGTTGCCAAGGCTTCAATCATACGCAGACTTACTGCCAAAAAGAACCGCGTTGCGTAAAATGTGCCGATAAACATCTCTCAGAAGAGTGCAACTTAAATAAAGAACTTCCACCGTCTTGCATAAATTGCCAAGGAAAGCACCCAGCAAACTATCGCGGATGTGAAGTGGCGAAAGAACTCCAAAAAAGGCGCGATACGCTTAAAAAAACCTTACGTCCAAACCTACACGCAACCTCAAATAAACCTAATATTGCTAAAGAACAGGCAGTGAAAGAAAGAAAATCCGTCGCGGTAAAGTCGAAGGATATACAAAAAAAGATCGCAAAGGAAAATCCGCCACCGATTGACGCGCTAACGTATGCACAAGCTGCTTTGCAAGGAAATAAAAAAAGCGGTGTTACGCCAGATCCAGTGGCTCGCGTTTTCTCCCTAATTCTCACGACTCTTGAGGAGCAAGGCAGAACAAATAAACTTCTAGTTGAAAAATTGTGCAATCTCGAGAAAGAAATACGTAAAACTCAATTCCAAGCATGAATATGAAACAAGTGCTTAAAATATTGACGTGGAACGCAAACGGCCTTATTAAAAAACTCGACGAACTGGAAGTGTTCTTACAAAAAGCCAATATTGACATTTGCTTGATTTCTGAAACTCACTTGAGGAAAGGACCTCGTGTGGAACTAAAGGGATACTGTGCTTATCATGCATACCACCCATCAAAAAATGCCAGAGGCGGATCCTCATTGTTCATTAAAAATTGTATTGAACACTCTATAAATATGAAGATTGAATGCGATGCAATGCAGTTAAGTTCGGTTCGCGTAAAATATAACCACCTGCACTACAACATTGCATCCATTTATTGTCCCCCGCGATGCGAGCTAGAAAACAATGACTTTAAAGGTATCTTTGATTCACTCGGACCGAATTTTATAATTGGTGGTGACTTTAATTCGAAACATACCTTCTGGGGCTCAAGATGTAATTCAACGAAAGGCAGACAACTCTATGAAGCCGGAATGCAATGTAAAGTTGACTTTTTCTCGACAGGAAAACCAACATATTGGCCTTCGGATATAACAAAGACCCCTGATCTTGTAGACTTCTTTGTCACAAAGGGAGCAGCCAAAATCTCTACAAACATCGAGGAAAGTTATGATCTCTCCTCAGATCACTCACCAGTCATTTTGACACTAAGCATACTCTTAATTAAGAAAGAAGTGGCGCCTAGATTAACTAACAACAAAACTAACTGGGACGGTTTTAGAAATTACTGCAATGAACATATTGTTCTAAACGTGTCGCTAAAAACACAAAACGAAACAGAAGACGAAGTCGACAGATTCATCAAAGTCCTGCAGAACGCTGCCTGGAACAACACTCCAACTCCAAAAAGAAAAGAGAAAGCAAGTAATGAAATAAAATATCCGCCAGAAATAAAAGAACTGGTGAGAGAAAAGAGGAGAGCGCGCAAAAGATGGCAACAATCCCGTGCTCCCCAGCATAAAACATACTTAAACCACTTATGCAACAAGTTGAAAGAAGCAATACGAGATTACAAAAATCGGAATATCTCTACATATCTCGAAGGTCTGACTGCCGAAAGAAGTTCAAATTACTCCCTCTGGAAAGCCATCAAATGAATCAAAAAGCCTCAAATGCAATTTCCTCCCAAAAGAAAAAATAATGGCGAATGGGCAAAAGGAGATAAAGAAAAGGCGGATCTATTTGCCGAGCACCTAGAAGAAACGTTTTAGCCTCTGGATGGACAGGCGTTAACAGGAGGTACTTATTATATAATTACGGCACCGGACAATTTTAGAATAAAAACAGTATCCCTACGAGAACTTAACCAAGCAATTAAAAAATTGAAAAATAACAAAGCCCCTGGTTATGATTTGGTAACAGGTCAAATTCTCAAGGAGTTGCCAAAGAAAGCCCTGATCAAACTGCTCCAACTTATAAATGCCGCGCTTAGATTATTAAACGTTCCAAGCCAATGGAAAGTTGCCGAAGTTATAATGGTCCCGAAACCAGGCAAATTTCTAAATGAAAAAAAGTCCTACAGACCGATATCGCTTCTGCCGATAATATCTAAAATATTTGAAAAACTCCTATTGAAGCGCTTGCAACCGATCATTGAAGAGAGGCGTCTAATTCCTGATCATCAATCCGGTTTTAGAACTAAGCACTCCACAATTGACCAGGTCTTTAGAATTACGAATGAAATTGAGAAAGCCCTAGAGGGGAAAAAGATATGTTCTAGCGTGTTTCTTGACGTGTCTCAAGCCTTCGATAAGGTATGGCATGAAGGCTTAAATTTTAAGCTAAGTCAGGTTCTTCCGAGAGAGCTGCATACGATTCTGAAATCGTACCTGGAAAACAGAATTTTTCGTGTTAAACATGGCACCGAATACTCGGAATTTAAAGAGATCGCTGCTGGAGTTCCGCAAGGAAGTGTACTTGGTCCGGTATTGTTTTTACTCTATACTCGAGACATACCGGAAGAATCAGGTACCATAGTAGCCACGTTCGCGGACGACACGACGATACTAGCTACAGATACTTCAGTCGAGTTAGCTACTGGAAGGCTACAAACGGCTTTGGATAAAATCTACGAATGGACAAAGATATGGCGAATTGTTCTCAACGAGACCAAATCTACTCATGTTAATTTTACTTACCGGAAAATAAACAACCTTCCCATTATCATTAACTCGGTACAAATACCATATGCAAATGAAGCAAAGTATCTAGGAATGACACTAGATGTAAAACTGAAATGGAAGCCGCATGTTAAGAAGAAACGTGATGAACTTGAAAATAAATTCAGACAAATGTACTGGCTACTAGGAAGACATTCCAAGTTAAGCATACATAACAAACTGCTCATCTATAAGCAAGTGCTTAAACTCGTTTGGACGTACGGTATACAACTTTGGGGTTGTACTAAACCAAGAAACCGAAATATTCTCCAAGGCTATCAGAACAAAGTTCTAAGACAAATCGTGAACGCCCCATGGTATATCAGAAACAGTGATATCCACAGAGACTTAGGAATAGTTACCGTCGAGGACGAAATAATGAACTTCTCGCAAACTCCATATTGTAATAATAAAATACTCCAAATTCTGGACGAGACAAACTTAGTGCGTCGATTACAAAGAATGAGACCATTCGATCTGGCGCGATAAGAACTATCCGCATATAATAGCGGTACTAACAGGTGCTTTTGCTGGAAAGCTACCTGCCCCACGCGAACGTTATTTGAAACGGAAACTACTTGATAAGGTTACTTAGTAGTAGTCGATAAGAAGGGAGGCGTGATTTTAGTGAGTAAGAATCTCACACTACTATGAGCAACGGGTTCATAGTGTCTATGAAGATTTTCACACCTACCCACCAAAAAAAAAAAAAAAAAATTGTCTTCCAGCCAATATAAGAGGTAAATTCAAATATTTAAAATAATATTATAATTACAATGAAAATTGATTATTTATATATTTTTAATAGATTAACTGATGCTGAAAAAGAGGAGTACGTTCAAAGGCTTTTTGACTACATCATAGACGACGAAATATATTCGGATACTGACGATATCGAAGGAGAACAAGGAAAAATCGCAACCGAAGTTACAGTTTCAGACGTTGAAGAAACAGAGGAGAATGTCTGTTATGACGATGCTCTCCATAACGAGGAAGATGACGACCAGGAAATCGACACTGAAGATGATTCTGTGCAAATGAATTTCGGTGCAGCTGAATTCGTTGCACATGATGGCACTATATGGAGTACGCAACCAATGCGTACGGCAAAATCTACAGCTACAATGTCCATCAGCAATACATTAAAGTGTTATATGAGCGCGGAAATGGTGGATATAATAACCCGCCACAAAAACAAAAAAGTGGAGCATACTCCGTCAAACATACTGAGGCGCAACCAAAAACTTGGAGGCATGTGACATTTATCGAAATGTATGCTTTCATAGGAGTGCTTATTATGTAGCAGTGGGGAAAGTGTTCCGGACTTGTGGTCGATAGAAAATTGTCCACTTTATCGTGCTGCAATGGGCATCAATCGATTCCAAACAATATTACGGTTTATAAGGTTTGATGATTCAAACACAAGAGGGATACGCCAACAAATTGACAAAGCTGCACCAAACTCTAAGTTATGGACAATGATGAATTACAATTTTGAACATTTGTAAAAAATCTAGTGAAAACCTTACAGTGGAAGAGCAGCTGTTTCTTTATCGTGGCCGTACCCGCTTCACGCAATACACTCCATCCAAACCGGCAAAGTATGGCATCAAAGTGTGGTGGGAATGTGATGCCAAAAATGTTTACCCACTGCATGGGCAAATATATACCGGCAAAGTTGTTACGGGACGAAAAACTAATCAGGGTGAACGCGTGGTTAAGGATTTGGTAAGCCGCTTCAATGGAAGCGGACGCAATATAACAATGGAAAATTTTTTTACAAGCCCCAATTTACGTTAATACTTGCGGTCGATGAATTTGACGGCGGTTGGAACTGTGCGAAAAAATAAGTCTTACTTACTTACTTTAGGTGGCGCTACAGTCCGAGGTGGACCTGGGCCTGAGTCGACAAGCTTCTCCAGCCAGCTCGATCCCTGACTAGCTGCCTCCAGTTTCGCACGCTAAGTTGGCTGAGGTCCTCTTCCACTTGCGTGCGCCACCTAAGTCTTGGCCTTCCTCTACTGCGCTGTCCCTCGGGGGCGGATTTGAAGACTTTTCGGACCGGAGCATTGGTTTCCATGCGCTCTACATGACCCAGCCATCTCAGTCTTTGGATCTTCACTCTTTTGGCTAAGTCCATGTCGCTGTACAGTCCATACAGTTCGTAGTTGTATCTCCTCCTCCACTCACCGTCAATGCAGGCTGGACCGAAGATCGCCCGAAGAATTTTTCTCTCGAAGCAACCAAGAACACCCTCATCCGTTTTTGATAATGTCCATGCCTCTGCGCCATAGAGCAGGACCGGGATTATTAAATTCTTATAAAGGGTGACTTTTGTTGTCCGAGAGAGGGCTTTGCTACTCAATTGCCTTCTTAACCCAAAGAAACAGCGGTTGGCAAGAGTTATTCTTCACTTGATCTCAGCGCTGGTGTCGTTGTCTGTATTTATAGCGGAGCCTAGGTAGACAAAGTCCTTAACTACCTCAAAGTTATATCTGTCGAGGGTGACGTTCTGTCCGAGACGTCGGTGTTGGTTGTCCTTTTTGCTTGACAGCATATACTGTGTCTTGCCCTCATTGACCGCTAAACCGATTTTCGCCGCTTCCGTCTCAATACTCGCGAAAGCGCCACTGACATCACGCTATTTTTTCCCGATTATGTCAATATCGTCGGCGTATGCGAGTAGTTGGAGAGACTTTTGAAAGATAGTGCCTCTTGTGTTTGCTCGTGAGTTTTGCACTATTCTTTCAAGTACGATGTTAAAAAAATCGCATGACAGCGCATCGCCTTGTCTCAATCCTTTCTGGACATCATAGGTCTCGGTGAGATCCTTACCGACCTTGATGGAGCAGCGTGCATTCTCCATCGTCATCCTGCACAGACGGACGAGTTTGGCAGGGATGCCAAAACTAGACATTGCTCTATATTGCTCGTCTCTATAGATGCTGTCATACGCGGCCTTAAAATCGATGGTGGTGGGTATCGATCTGAAGCTCATGGGTCTTCTCCAAGATCTGCCGTAGTGTGAATATCTGGTCGATGGTGGACTTTTCTGGCCTGAAGCCACACTGATATGGACCAATCAGGTTGTTGACGAACGGTTTCAGGCGTTCACACAATACGGCAGATGTTAAGGAGACTGATGCCTCTGTAGTTGGCGCAGTTCAGAAGGTCTCCTTTCTTGAGAATTGGACAAACAAAGCTGAGGTTCCATTCATCGCGCATACTTTCGTCCGACCATATTTTACAGATGAGTTGGTGTATGCTCCTTACCAAGTCATGGCCGGCCGCTTTGAAGAGCTCGGCAGTCCGGCCATCCCCTCCAGCAGCTTTGTTTAACTTAAGCTTCGATATAGCTATCTTCACTTCATCCAGGTCGGGTGGACGGAATTGTTGGTCTTCATCGTCCAAGTTTAAAGGTTGATTCTGCCTGACAGCGGTATTTGGTCCGTCATCGCCGTTATACAGTCTGCAGAAATGATCTTTCCAAATCCTCAGCATCGACTGCGATTCTACTACGATGTTCCCTTGTTTATCTCTACAGGCTTCGGTTCGGGGTTTGTTTCCGCGGCATGTTATTTTCACCTTTTGGTAAAACTTCCGAGCCTCATTCCTGGAGTATCTCTCAATTTCCTCGATCACGCGCTTCTCATGCTCTTTCTTCTTCCTCCTGAGAAGCCGGTGCTCGTCTCTCCTCTTCTGCTCATAGAGCTCATGAGCAGCTCTGGTCTTTCTAAGCAGCGCCGCGTTATATGCATCTTGCTTAGCTACATGTGCTTGCCGGTATTGTCATCAAACCAGGGGTTTCGTTGCTTCGATGCTTGATTCTGGCGGCAAGGGGCTTGTTAACAGATCAAGAGAAAAACGATCGGAAAAGGATTTGGCGATCTCTTGTGATTGTATCTATCTGACGTCGAAATTTCTCACAGCATTACCTTGTCTTGGCACTTTCGGGATATCCGCAGCCATACCTTGACTACAACAAGGCAATGGTCTGAGTCTATGTTGGCTCCTCGAAACGTTTGGAGGAGTATCTTGCGTTGATCGCAATGTGGTCAATCTGGTTGACGGTTGATTGATCAGGAGTTCACCAATTCCCCTTGTGAATACCGAGGTGTGGGAATCGCGTCCTAGCTACGACAATGTTGCGTCCTGCCTCAAAGTCGATTAACCTGAATCCAATATCGGAGGTGTTGTCGTACATGTTATACCTTCCAACAGTACTGCCGAACATGCCCTCTATTTCTACATTTGCATTAAAATCGCCGAGGACAATATCGATGTCATAGCAATGCCTTGCTCGTAGGTCTACTTCAACAGGTCATTAAGGCCATCTTTGATGTCGTCATTCTTCTCCTCTCTATTCTCATGTGCGTCAAATTAAACAGAGTTAAATTGGTTAGCAGTTTAGAATCTGTAATTGATCACAAGCTGCCTGGGTATTGTCATACCATATTTGAGATTCATCGTGTCTACGGAAGCCTTCGTAAACTGTGGTGAAGCGAGGGTTACATTGCTACCGCTACAAGACTTAAGCTCGTCAAAATGCTTACTATACCCCTTTTTACCTAAGCATGAAAATGTCTACTGCAGTCTAAACTCATTACAACATCTAAGCTGATAATTCATGTTGGAATCAACGTGGAGGAATCATTGAAAACTGGGGATACACATATAGTATGTTTACAGTATTGATTGATAAAATATAACTGGCATCAACGAGAAATATATTCAAGAAACTATTGATCACAAACTTACCTGGCCAGAAAGTCCGTAATATAGCTCCCAAGTGGCTTTAACGAAGGATAACTCTTAGACAACCACGCTGCAGGAAGTTTCCCTACTATCATCGATGCATGAATCCGTTCCAATTCCGGTATCATAGCTATTTGTCCCTGCACGGCCTTCTGTACATTAATAAGACTCTTCCGAAGGTAGTCCAACAGTCGATTAAATCTAAATCCCAACACAAGTGTTTCCATCATCCAAAAGGAAAAGAAAAAAATAAATTGAATACTCCTTCAGTAAATATTTGAAAATAAAAATTTCCTCTTCACATCCTCCACACAGACCGATCAACAAAAAAAAAAACAAGAAACTGCTTTCAATACCACACAAAGGATAAATCTCGACACGATTTTGTCATCATTTGTCGAGGATTATCCTGGCTACATTCTCAAAAAAAAAACTCCGTCTCCGTCAATACCGGAATATCAAAAACTATCTACTGACACGTTTTGCCCAAAAATTCAATGTTTGTTCCGTTTTTATTGAAAAGTTCAGAAAAGACGTGTAGACGCGCAAACAGAGAACACTTCCCCCAACTCTCTCCCACTACTCCCAAAACATGACCGATAAGAAAATTGTGGCAAAATCTGGTGGCAAATGTGAAGAAATTGGAAATTGTGGAAAATGTCCTTATTTACCTTATGAGCTCCTGTCGGAGTACTGTATTCATGGAGTTGGTATAAACAACAGGATACATGCGGGCAACCTCCTTGATGTCGAAGGGTTGCGGTAAACGGCTTAGGATCTCTTTACATATATGAAATGCTGGATCTTCTGCCGTATCTGCGGCTGAAGATGCCCTTGTAGATGCTAACAGTTCAGTTTGTGTCAAGAGGACTCCCTGAAGAAGCTGTTACGTTACACACGTTTTGTTTGTTGTTTTGTTTTTTTGTTTTTGTGTGTACAAGTCCCTCCCGTGTGGGTAGTTTTTGAAGATTTCAAATTCAGGATACACCACCAGCAGAAGATGAGCAGCGCAGCAGTAATACCAATAGAGAAGCAACACACGAAACCGGAAAAAAACAAAAAGAAAAATAAATTGAAAATTGTATTTCCCTCTGTGTTTATCCATTTGACGTGAAAACGACAACGGAAAAGGGATTTTCCTTTCTACTTTCTCTACAACAATAGAAAAGACAACCCAAAAAGGACAACCATCCAACCGTAGATGGTGTCTGAGAATTTGCTTACACTATTCGTTTCCTTATTATTGCGATTTATATCAGCATTTTCGTGTAAACCGAAAACTTCCGGATGTGGGCTAAGCGGAAAGCTTGAAATGTACTCAAGGCTGTTGAGACGGGTCGGCGTTTCCGGAATACAATAGTCGCCAGATTGTGATAGAGGATAACTGGAAAAGAGGAAACTATTAGTTGGAGAGTTTTTCTTCTTGGCAAAGCGAACAAATTGGAGGATTTACTTGTCCATATCGATGGCATCCGGATTATAGGAACTCTTCAGCAGGGATAGGATTAGACGGCGATCTTTGTCATCGGTGACACGACCGCCATAGTTGCATTCTCCGGTTAAGTAAACGTGTCCTTGGAATGGTATGCTGTCAGCTTGTTTAAGGAACATTTTCAATTGCAGCAGGGATATCCTGAAAAGATACAAGTTTCGGATTTATTTATTTTTGGATAGTTCTATTGGTCTATGAGATCAAAAGTGACAGAGCGATTGATTTATTTGGTTTCTTTGGTTGTGAGTTTGTGGTGAGTTCGAAAGAGGAAGAATGAACCTGGTAAAAGCGTTATCCATTGATTTTGACTCAAGTACCTCGAGTAACATTCCGAATAGACATACGAGAAGTGCCTCCAATGAACCGCACTAAACTTTGATGCACTTCACATGTCACTTTTACATAAAGTGGATGAAATTTGCTAAGATTGAATCATATACAGCAGAGTTCTAAGACATCAGGCAGTTGAAGGCGACTAATTTCGGATTTTGAAGATGTTTCATAACTTTTGCCTGTCAGTTCGATTCTCGATACTGGAAAATCTGGAATCAAATTGAGGTCGTAGCTTCCTTGTTACCGAAACATCTATTTGCCAGCGAGCCTTGTTTATATGAAACTGGAATTTCATTAGAGTTTCCTTTTATGACACAGAGTAACATTTAGTGACTTTGAACGAAACTGCGAGACATTTGACACTTGATTTACAATACACTGTCCTTCTGTCATTTTTGTACAATAGATACACTTTCTAGACTTAATGGTGGAAGATGGTGGGTTTTTGCCGTTGTCATTTTTTCACCGCTATAACAGATGAAGTGCAGCTTAAGTCTTACATAAATAGCGCTAGAATCTAGGGAGAACCTGGGCCTAAACTGACATGCTTCTTCAGCCTGCTAACTCCCCTACACTTGTGTGAGTCAATCTGGTTAGATAGTTCATTTTGTGTTATCCAGACTGCAACTCATAACAATCCGCATCAAGGGCAAAATTCGGGAACATCAGTTTTTATTGCGTACACACCCCTACAGAAAAAAGGATGCCACGATCAAGGACGAGTTCTATGACCTTCTAAACAGAACATATGCTCAATGCCTCAGCTTTGGCACCAACATTTTCCTAGGGGACTTTAATACTAAGCCGGGCAAGGAAGTCGTTTTTGAGTGCGTCATTGGACACAGAGCCTGCACGTCACCGCATCCGAAAACGAACTCAGGTTTTCAGACTTCGTAACGGGAAGCAACCTCATAGTAACCAGCATGCGGCTTACACACCTCAACGTCGATCTACGTCAAAACCTCCTCCAACATTCTTGATGTCCGAAACCCGAAATGGAGAGATGATACCGCAGAACTAACGTTCGAAAATGCTTTCAAAGAATAAAAAGAGCATGCTAAGGCTAAAAGGTCAGACCGGAAGCCTGCAAAGATGAAAACGGAAACCTAGAGTTAGAAAGACCAATTCTACAGACTGTATTACAGCGACGACGACCATAATTCCGCCGTCAAGCAGAATGAACGATCAACAGTGGGCGATGACAGCACAGAATTCCACCCTCCTGACCTAGACGAAGTTGAGATAGCGATATCGAGACTAAAGTCGAAAAAGCTGCTGGCTCAAAAGGGCCTCCAGCTGAGGTATAGTATTTAAAGCAGCTGGAGATAATCTGGTCAGGAACATGCACCAGCTTAACTGCAAGATGTGGTCAGAAGAAAGCATGCCCAATGAATGGAACCTCAACATAGTTTGCCCAATCCACAAGAAAGGGGATCCCTTCGACTGCGCCGAGTATAGGAGAAACAGTCTCCTGAACATTGCCTACAAAATTATCTCTGCTGGATTTTGTAATCGCTTGAAACCGATCATGAGCAGTCTGCAGTCTCCCATCAATCAAATATTCCCACTATGGCAGATCTTGGAAAATACCCTTGAAGTCCAGATCGACATACACAATTTGTTTGCCGACTATACTATAAAGCCGCATATGACAATATGCACAGGGACGAGTTGTATAATGCCATGCTTAGTTTTTGGCATTCTTGTCAAAATCGTCAGGTTGTGCAGAATAATAATGGGGAATAGTCGATGCTTCTTTAAGGTCGGTAAGGAATTAAACGAGACCTTCAGTGTCAAAAAAGGTTTAAGACAAGGCGACGTGCTGTCATGTGACTTTTTGAACATCGCTTTAGAGAGAATTGTACGAAATTCACTGACCAATAGAAGAGGAAAGATTCTCTACAAGTCTTCCCAATTGCTTGCGTATGCAGATGACATCGGCGATATTGGATGAAGATAGTGAAACGTCAATGAGGCATTAGCAGCTATCGAAGCAGATGCGGCTTGAACTGAGATCACCGTAAAAAAATCAAGTATATGCTGTCATCAGAAAAAGGACTCTGAAATTGTCTAGAGTGCCAAAATTGGCAACTATAACTTCGAGGTAGTTAAAGACTTTGTCTACCTTGGCTGCGCAGTTAAAAGTAGAAACGATACCACTACAGAAATAAGACGTAGAATAACTCTTGCCAACCGCTGTTTTTTCGGGGTCAAAAGGCAATTAAGTAGCAAAGCCCTCTCTCATAGGACCACACTAGCTTTGTATAAGATCTAAATACTACTCGTTATTTTGGTCCCATCTGTATTGACGGGAAAAGGAGAAGGAAATTTAATCTCAAACTGTACAGCAACATCGGCTAAGGCAGATGTCTACGACCTAAACGCCTTATATGGCTGGGCCATGTTGAGCGAATGGACACCACTGCTCCGGGCCGAATAATCTTCAAGTGGAAGGGGACCTAAACCAACTTGGAGTACAGCACCGATGGAAGCACCTGGCGAAAAATCGTGTCAGCGGGGGAAGCTTATTGGTTAAGGCCGAACTTTACCCCGGACCGTAGCGCTGCGTACGAAGAAGAAGAAGAAGAATTAAATGGATAGCATATCTCAAAACCGAAGCAACAGCGAAAATGACTATGCAATGTGCGAGGCTAGAAGACATTTTTATTTTTAAAGCTATCACCTCGGGCAGTATAGCAAAGGTAAGCTCGTTAAAAGTTTACGAAAAGTTTTTACCTTTACATATGTATAGGTATGTCAAGTCAATAAGACCCGAACAGAGTTGGGCAAGGATATTTTGTTGAAGGGTTCAATTGATGGTGGAAAAACCATATTTGCGGACTTTTAAATAGTGAGGACGACAAAAATTCGGCTGTCCAGTAGAATATATCATACAATCTGGTGGATGGAACCCAATCCACAGGCAGAGTAATATGACCTTATCAGAAAAGTACCATATAGCTACACGTTTTCAAGATGTGGAGACTCTTATTTTTGCCAACTATAAAGGCATCACTCAACTTAACATCAGTCTTCTTAAGATCGCGGTGTTTGATAGATAATTGAAACCATTTGTCAACCATCTGACTGAACCTTATAAATGTGCCTTGAATCCAGTCCACACTGTCCAAAATCAAATGAAAAGTTGCACTTTGCAGGTTTTTTCGACTGAGAAGGCAAGGTCTTGTCAAGGGAATTCCAGATAGGTCTCTTATCATTCAAGTGCTACTCCATCAGTTGCCTGAAGTGACTGTTATATACGACGAGTTTATATCAGCGCGTTGATCCAAGAACCTTACGATTTTTACGTTAAAAATTTAAAATTAACCTGAAGGTGGAAATTAACTATCGAAGAAGAGAACTGTGGCCATATACCTAGCTTAGCAGAGAGGCTTATTAGTTAATATAAAATTCTGTAATGATGCACTGTGAGTAAGCAAGTAATACCTCAGCATCATCTTATTGAGCACTATGCAATCAAATTTAAGATTTTATCTTATTTATTTACAGATTCGTTTGTTTATCAGAAAGATCCGAAGCTGAATGAAAAACTCAAAAAATTAACATTCGCGAGTCGCTTATTTCGCCATCGCACTGTAACGGTGATAATGAGGACATTCCCAAATAGATAACGTAAGTTGAAAGTTTGATATTACCTAACCACGACGTGTATCCATAGCCAACTTAAGCGAATAGGTGATACGGCCAACTGTATGGTAGATTATCTGACTTTTACGAGCCCCGCATTGGGCGCCAAACATATTTCACAAAGTTCGCAAGATCCTCAAACTTTCAAAGATTTCGATATCTGATAATAAGATATTAAAGTTTTATGCCTCAGTGATATCGCATGATCGTGAGACAGACAGAGTAAATTTAAATCACGAGACCTCCATCAACACCAGTTTTGCATTCAAGCCATAGCTGCTTCGAAGACCTTGAGCTCCTATAAGAGCGATTCAAAGTAATTCCACAAATGGGAGAAAGAGGAATCAGTTAAATATTTCCCAGTGTAGGTAGCTGTCTGCTTCAGAGAATGTAAGTAAGAGTCGAATAATTAAGCTTTTTTCTAGAAGGTATGTAACTAGATTTTCACATAATCTAGGGGCTGACACACACTACAAATGCACTTAAGTGAGTGAGTGACAGCTATATACCTTCATCGCGCAGATAATGTTAATCACGCGTTGCATTAGAGTTTGGACAGCAAACAATAAACAAAAGCCGTGTGGCATCTTTTATTGTGACACATTACTTTTGTCTATCGTATCTTCTTCTGGTAATCGGGTACCGTTTTTAAAGTTAACCTTAAAATTTCGCGAGAGTTGATCAGAAAATAGTACCAACACTGTAATGACCGAGCTTTAGAACCTTGAACAGGCTCTCACCTTAAAAATCTCTCAAAGTACCATGGCAGTATAGTCCTTAGCTTCCTGCCCTAAGTTGGACACACGAAGTTGGTTGAGGTCTTTTAGCACTTTCTTGCGCCACCTAAGATGAGGTCATCCATTCCTAGGGACAGGGTTAGAGTCGAAAACTAACCAGGCCGGAGATCTGGGGTGCACGCAATCAACGAGACCTACCCATCTATGTCAGATTATGCTCCCTTTTCAACGATGTCGGTATTAGTTTAGTAGTTTACAGTTCGTACAGTTCCATTTGCAATTCCATACAAATGCGAGCAAAAGTTCTAAGTCTTAACAAGTGAAGTTGTAGCTACCTATAATGACGTTTCGTTCTAGGCGTCAATGTTGTGTGTTCCCCCTTTTTTTTCCCCTTATTGACTGCTAAAATCATTTTCGCCGCTGTTTCACCATTCATACATAAATGTTCGCTGTGTTCTTACCACAATGCCAATGTCGCCTGGTTATGCGTATAACTACTCGTAAAATAACTTTTGAAAAATGATGCCCTTGGAGTTGGCTTACGAGCTTCATATAACTCTTCTTGAGAAAATCAATTATCATCGCGTCGTCTTGTTAAAGCACTTTTTTTACATTGGATATCTCAGTTTTGTCATTACTGACCTAGACGTATCATAAAAGCGGATGTATTCTAGTCGAATAAGCTAAGAACGGATCTCAAAACTTTCACACGGCTAAGTGTAGTTCGAATCTATAGATTCTGTAACAAATGGCAATGGAAGCAATGAAGTGGGGGTTTGTATCGATTTGGAACTTTTTGGGAAACTTAGTACTATGGCGGACTTTCCTGACAGACAAGTGTCAAAGGCGCTCACATGCTGTTGACAAAACATGAGGTTCAGTAGGCTTAAAGGATTTAAGTTTGGAAATTACTGTCTCGATTTCATCTAAGTCGGATGAAGTGATGTACTTCCGAATATCATTCTTCTGGCAGCACCTATATAAGGAATCGATCGAGCACTCTCCTTCTTATTTTTCTTTTCTTTTGAGAAGCGAGCTTCAACTTTTTTTTTTACAAGGCCGATTAGGTGGCAGTGGCGGACCTTCTGATTGACCTTTGGCAGAGAAGCCTGTTGTAATTTATATTCGATGCTGTCGGCATCAACCGCCTTTGGAAGCTCGATCGTTTAAAATCCTGGCTATCTCTTACGATTGTTGCCGATGACCTTCGCGGCTTTTTTGGATGCGCCACCTAAATTTTGATGACCGCATAAATTGTGCCCAGTATTATTGATAGAATTGGTTATGTTGGCTTTTAAAGCATCAATAGTCTGTGGCTTATCCCCACAAACACGTGATTTTACGTAACCCAAAAAAAATTAAGTCTCATGGCATTGAAACATACAATCTTGATTGCCAGTTGACGTTGCCTAAACTTAAGATAACCATGCTGTCGAAGTTGTCGTTCTTAGAATCTGCTGCAAGCGGTGTATGGTGTAGAACCACTTGTCATTGGGATCATATCTTCCAATTTGAGTCCCCCAAAAAATTGATAATCATTGCACCATACCTTACGCCGATAACCGCTATGATAGTGCCAGCTTTATTTTGATAGAACTACGAGTCAATAAAACGAAATCCACGCCAAACAGTGACCTTTTTAATACATTTCCAACTGATGTGTTTCATGTGGATTGTTATTTCCCCAAATATGACAATGTTGACATACATATCGTCGTTCCAAACACGAAGTGGCGTATGTGCAAAATCCTAACTTTACCAAATCCAAAACAGAAATGATCGTACTTTTGTTTTTTTCTAAAAAATTTCAACAAACCTTACTCATATATCCAGGAAGGAGCTTTTATAATGGGTTAAGATTGTTTCTCTATAAACAATTACCATTTTTGTGTAAATTCTTTTCCAAGAGAAAAAAAATACAGATACGCTACTTCGTGTTTGGAACGACGATATGTGGTCATTTATGCAAAAATGGGCTCGAAGCTGAAGAGGATTTGCATTCCATCCGAAATTGGAGTCCACTTACAACTTTTCCAAAGTCCAATCAGCAAATGTTCGACGTTGGCTATGGTCTCTTACCATTATGTTTTTGTGTCAATTGAATTTTATACAGGTGCAGACCTAAGTCTCGAAGCAAAATTCGCCAAGTTTACGTCTGCGAAAGGTTAAGTTCTTTAGCCCAACAAGGAATAGGCTGCCTTAGATTTAGACTTAGAATAGAGTACCTTAATTCTTTAATTCTTTACCAAACTAGTAGATTTGAATTTGTCTGCCTAGCGACGAAAACGATCCAACAAGAAACGTAGCTCGAACTAAACATTTTAATAGTAAAATTTGCACCTGCACACTGCATTTTTAATCATAATTTGCCCAACATTAATTACTAAAACCTCCAAAGCTGTATTGTTCAAATACTTAACTATAACCTCATACATTGTCAAAGTTTGAGAGCCCTTATTATAAAACCCTTTTCACGTAGTTCACGTTCAAATTCGATTAAAGATTGCTAACTTTGTTCTTTGAATTCTGAACCATTGCAGCGGTTTCATTCGGAGCACTCAGTGTACTTGGTGTACTCGGTGTATTTTGCACAGACAACAGTGCACCCGATTTGCGGTCACCAAACAGATCAAGTACCCAAAGCATGGGAGAGAAAGAAAACAATGTACTCATATTTGCTATTAAGTGGCCGAGTATTGTAAACATGCTATTAAGTACATTTTCTTGTACAGTACCTGGTCTTTTGTGGTGTGTTACACTACTTCACTGCACTTACTTACTTACTTTAGGTGGCGCTACAGTCCGGGGTGGACCTGGGCCTCAGTCAACAAGCTTCTCCAGCCAGCTCGATCCCTGGCTAGCTGCCTCCAGTTTCGCACGCTAAGTTGGCTGAGGTCCTCTTCCACTTGCGTGCGCCACCTGAGTCTTGGACTTCCTCTACTGCGCTGTCCCTCGGGGGTGGATTCGAAGACTTTTCGGACCGGAGCATTGGTGTCCATGCGCTCTACATGACCCAGCCATCTCAGTCTTTGGATTTTCACTCTTCTGGCTAGGTCCATGTCGCTGTATAGTCCATACAGTTCGTAGTTGTATCTCCTCCTCCACTCACCGTCAATGCAGACGGGACCGAAGATCGCCCGAAGAATTTTTCTCTCGAAGCAACCAAGAACACCCTCATCCAGGACCGGGATTATTAAAGTCTTATAAAGGGTGACTCTTGTTGTCCGAGAGAGGGCTTTGCTGCTTAATTGCCTTCTTAACCCAAAGAAACAGCGGTTGGCAAGAGTTATTCTTCGCTTGATCTCAGCGCTGGTGTCGTTGTCTGTATTTATAGCGGAGCCTAGGTAGACAAAGTCCTTAACTACCTCAAAGTTATATCTGTCGAGGGTGACGTTCTGCCCGAGACATCGGTGTTGGGTGTCCTTTTTGCTTGACAGCATATACTTGGTCTTGCCCTCATTGACCGCTAAACCCATTTTCGCCGCTTCCATCTCAATACTCGCGAAAGCGCCACTGACATCACGCTGTTTTCTCCCGATTATGTCAATATCGTCGGCGTATGTGAGTAGTTGGAGGGACTTTTGAAAGATAGTGCCTCTTGTGTTTGCTCGTGAGTTTTGCACTATTCTTTCAAGTACGATGTTGAAAAAATCGCATGACATCGCATTACCTTGTCTAAATCCTTTCTGGACATCAAAGGTCCCGGTGAGATCTTTACCGACCTTGATGGAGCAGTGTGCATTCTCCATCGTCATCCTGCACAGACGGACGAGTTTGGCAGGGATGCCGAAAATAGACATTGATCTGTATAGCTCGTATCTATAGATGCTGTCATACGCGGCCTTAAAATCGATGAATAGATGGTGTGTGTCGATCTGAAGCTTATGAGTCTTCTTCAAGATCTGCCGTAGTGTGAATATTTGGTCTATGGTGAACTTTTCTGGCCTGAAGCCACACTGATATGGATTTATCGGGTTGTTGAAGAAGGGTTTCAGGCGTTCACACAATATGGCGGATTAGATCTTGTATGCGATGTTAAGGAGACTAATGCCTCTGTAGTTGGCGCCCTTCAGAGTGCCTCCTTTCTTGAGAATCGGAAAAACAATGCTGGTGTTCCATTCATCGGGCATACTTTCGTCCGACCATATTTTACAGATGAGTTGGTGTATGCTCCTTACCAAGTCATCACCTGCCGCTTTGAAGAGCTCGGCAGTCAGGCCATCCGCTCCAGCAGATTTGTTGGACTTAAGCTTCGATATGGCTATCTTCACTTCATCCAGGTCGGGTGGACGGAATTGTTGGTCATCATCGTCCAGGTTGAAAGGTTGATTCTGCCTGACAGCGGTATTTGGTCCGTCATCGTCGTTATACGGTCTGCGGAAATGATCTTTCCAAATCCTCAGCATCGACTGCGATTCTACTACGATGTTCCCTTGTTCATCTCTACAGGCTTCGGTTCGGGGTTTGTTTCCGCGGCATGTTATTTTTACCTTTTGGTAAAACTTCCGAACCTCATTCTTGGAGTAGCATCTCTCAATTTCCTCGATCGCGCGCTTCTCATGCTCTTTCTTCTTCCTCCTGAGAAGCCGGTGCTCGTCTCTCCTCTTCCGCTCATAGAGCTCATGAGCTCTGGTGTTTCTAAGCAGCACCGCGTTATATGCATCTTGCTTAGCTGCATGTGCTTGCCGGCATTTATAATCGAACTGGGGGTTTCGTTGTGGTGGACGAGTGAAACCCAGCACATCAGAAGCGGCATCTCTGATGGCGTTTTGGCAGTGTTTCCAATGGTCTTCGATGCTTCACTGCACACCTAGTTAAATAATGACACTGAAGTACTGCACTCATTTGGTGAGAGCAAATGAATGAATATCCGAATACGTGTCTTGGCTGGTTCCGATTAAGGAACTCTTTGTCTATCTTGACATTAAAATCGCCGAAGATGATTTTACGTATTTTTTAAGGAATTGCACATTGGTTTCGTCGGTTATCTCATATGTAGAAGAAGCCTTCGATAAGGTCGTACTGCTCCTCTGTCAGTGCGCAAATTTATTTCTACGAGTATAATCAGTCGTTTGTTCAGATGAATGGGGATAAGGGCTTGTTCCCTAACTCCTCTTCTGATGTTGAATCTCCATCCGAATAAGCTATATGACTTTAACTTTGATGCACTGCAAAGGTTGTCTGTAGCAATATCTGGTCCATTCCATTGCACTTTTTGGGCAGCGGTTATGTCTTTGCTTTCTAGCAGCCGGGAACATCCGCTAGTTTTTTGGTTATACGTATTAAAAGGACTAAACATTTCATATGCACATCCGATGATCAGTTTCCCTTAACCATGTCCCAGGGCCGTCAACTGAAATTCGACATTATCGGAGCCTATTAGCTGGTTGGTCATTCATATTTTCGAGCATATATGATCTGTATGCGCACGGTTAACTGCTTTTGCTGTTTCGGGGTCTTCGACTAGTATTGAGAGATAATTTTCCGTTAATAACTGGTTTTTGTATCGAATGGTGCAAGTTCTGAGTAGAGTTTTGCAGCACTTTTACCTTTGTTTTTGAAGTTGTTGCACATTCTTGTACTAGCTTTTCTTGAAGTATGGCATTTTTGAGAGCCATTTTCGCTGATTTTGTCGACTGATGTCAGTTTTATTAGTTTTTCTTCACTTTTCGTCAGTCTAAGTCTAGTGCTTTGCTACTAGTCCCTAGAATCGGATAGGCATTTCTAATCTCATCGCTCTTCTATCCAGAAGACGTGTTCACTGACCTTATAGCGAAGTTTCTATTTCTATTCTCTTCTCATCTGTGTACCACTACAGGTAGTTGTTTGTTAGATGCTGATAGTTTCTAGATGCTAATGGGCCTACGAATCGTCTGTTCTTAAAAATGACCGTCTACCACTTAGCCGCCTTTTATGACAATAGAGTAGCGATCTGTGGCAATATTCTATTGAGAAGTTGTCGCTGCACACTCGAAATAAAAGTGAAACCTGTTGTTGGAAAAGACTTCGTCTCTACTTCAATTTAACTTAAATACTCTCAAGCGGGGTGGTAATTACAGTATACTTAAAAATTATACAAACATTCCAGTTAATACTCACTTCAAATCGGATTCGTTGAATTCGTAGGCAATATTCCATCCAAGTGGTCCGAATTCCCGTCTCTCCTGGACTATGGCATGGAAGAAGACCAACGAGAAGACACCTCGAAGCCAACACTTACGAGCCGATGGACGATTGACGAAAGCCTTGGAGAAGAATTTGTCTCGAATCAAAGGATCCGAATCAAAAGACCGCAACATATTCATTTTCAGTCCCTTGGGCGGCTCATTTGTCATTTTCACAGAATTCTGTAGCACCGACACTGGGAATACATCACTGGGATACGATGTACACCACAAGCGATAATCTGCGTGAGCCGACTCAGCAAGTCTTCCATCGTTGCAGATTCGTTCCAATTCGCCCATCCAACTAACAGCGACGTGACAATTTTGCAAAACAATCCAATGTCCATGGCGGTTGGCGTCTAAAATCATTTTCTCGGCCCTTGGTCCTTGACCTTGACCCAGCGAAATAGTCTTCGTCCTGGTCAAGCGGATCATAAAAAAGGAGAAACACAACAAATTTTAGTAATAATACATCCCTGGATGGATGTCGATGTTCGTGCCACTGCACATAGGAAACACAATTAACTTACTTGTCGTACATGTTCCGTTGTTTCGCATACATAAATAAACTGGCCATAGGATCGGAACCCGGAGACAATAAAAACACCAACGGAGTTGTTGGTGAACTGTCAGCAAATGATGAATGCAGGTCAAAGGGTGGTGGCTCGACAAATGACTTATCCATATTTCGAGTAATGAAATCCTGTAAAGGAGAGGAATGTTGGGAAAAGTGTCATTCATCCACAGAAGTGGAGATTAGGAGTTATTATCTAAGTGGAAGGGTGTGAATGAATAGTATGCGTCAACTGTGCCATACTCGTTTGTTTCATTACTCACCCGAATGGCGGGCACGATTTTATCCGGCCGAATACACTTCAATAAAATTAAACTAATCAATTCTTCAACATGCTCATAGGGTGGGGGGAAACAAGCGGTTTCCGGTGACGATAAATCATAGAACCGCTTCCATTCATCGATGTTTTTCATGAATTCCGCATCTAGATTTTCCAGCCTGGGGGAGAGAATCAATAGAATTCGAAATTAAGTTTCAAAATTGTGTTTTTCAAGTAGTTTTTCGAAAATATTAATTTAAAATTAAAATGTTGAAGCTATAGGGCTGAAGTGAGAGTCTATGATCTTAATGTTTTGAGATAAGAGTTCCTTTCATCCAATTGGAATGTCACCGTTCCTGTTTTGTGTTTTCTCTTTTACATAAATAAATTAAAATCTTCAGCTCTTGCACGAGGGTTGCTGGAATATTTTAGAATGGAACTTTGCATCGATGTCCATTTACCATGCTGGTTGGATGCCAGCACATCAATTGTACTTTTCTTACCTCCAATTGGTAACCATTGGATAATGTCGATGTCCATTCGGATATACATACATGTCAAACTTATAAGCGCACGTGTCGAGCAGAAGACAAAAAAAAGCAGCACTATAAACGGGGGATCATTGCTCTAGATGGTGAGGCAAAATCCGGGAATGATACAAATATGACAGAGTAGCACAGATAAGGTCGTATTTGTGGCAGTTAAACATTTCCGAGATGTCACATGTGTTAAACGTAGGTACCTGCCGTGAAGGCTCAAGCCTACGGTGCGTCTTCGCACGAGATATCAAGACAATGCGTTGATCAGCGCCCTTCGGATAGTAAAGATACCACCACAAGTAACAGATTCGAAGTCGTGAGTAAGGCACAAACTTCCCCTTTGGTGAAGGGTCGAGGCCTATCTAATACCTCAGCCATTCTGTGGATCATGGCATCCGGTTGCAGTGCAACTCCACATCGAAAAGACCAATGATTCCGTAGCAATCAAACGGATGAGCACATGAGATGTCCAAGCACCATTTACTCTACTCTCCCCGCGACTTTGGGTATAAACCACAGCCACCACGATACTCCCACAAGGGGGCCAACTCCTAGGTCAGGCTCTCGGTCGAGCTTCGCAACCTTGCGGTCACTTCCAGTTGGGCACCTCACTGCCCAGGACTGGCGGCCTTTAGCACCTCAATTCCTTCTAACTTCTCACAATCCACCCGCTAACTCTCTACTGCGTCTTCTAAGGAATACTTCTCTTGCAAAGGTACGGGCTCTTTCGAACCATACGGTGTCAGTTAGAATTCCACTGACATCGTAGGTCTCACCATTGAAGATGATGCCCATAGTATGCAAGTCCCTAACATCCAAATAATTTGGGCACTCACAAAGAACGTGCAGCCAATCCTCGTGGGATGCTCCACATGAGCAATTCGCCGAACCGCTAAGCCCTCTTTTATGCAAAAATGCATTAAGGGAGCCATGCCAGGTAAACAAAAAGCCCAGGCTGAGAGTAAAGTTCCGTTCAGGAAACCTCTGCATGGTAAGCACATCCCTAAGAAAGCTGTAAGTAACCCTGCCATTTTCGCTAGTGTCCCATCTAGATTGCCATCTAGATACCACGCATGCGTTAAGCAAGGCTTTACGCCCCCTCCGGAATAGGCCATCCACTTCCCTCTGGTAGACCCAATCTTGCTCGTTTAATGGGAGACCTTTTCTGATCTTGAGAGCAATACCACGACGTATCACCTCCACATCGAGAGGTGGCATTACCTCTGTGGAGACAGTGCGGCACACTGGTAGGCAACCAAGCAATGCCACTCTTTGGCGAGCCAAAATCTGACGGCAGCAATCAACATTCGTTGCCACATCGTACCACACCGTCGCTCCATAAGTTGCACAGGCAACTAAAAGACCGTCGTATATGACACGAACAGAACGCCTGTTAAGCCCCCATACAGATCGCCACACCTGGCCTACAGCACACAACATGCGTTTCCTCATTTGCTTGATATGAGGCTTGAAATTTCATGCGCTCACCCACACACTTAATGCTTTCGGCATTCATGTGAATCAAAGGAGCCCGACTTCTCGTATTCAATTTACCCTTCAGCAACATTGAAACAGTCTTCTCCAGTGACACCTTGACGCCAACGCTTTCTCCCCATTCAAAAACGATTGAGAGAGCTCTTTCTCCTAATTCTTCCGCAAGAATTCTGGACTGACCCTCGAGGATAAGGAGCAGGTCGTCTGCATAAGCGCAGCAACTACAGAGCTCATTCAAACGCCACAGAAGCGTATCGGACCGCAGATGGACCCCTGGGGGCACTCCCTCTCCACGTCAACGCAAACCCTGTCATGTGCATTGACCATACTCGCTCTTCTACCAGAAAAATAGCTTCCCCAAAGCCCAATTTCCTGGCAGCCCAATTCTCTCAACCTGGTGAGTATACTCTGCCAGTTCAAGTTATCAAAGGCACCTTTAAAATCAATAAAGATGCCAATAACCACACTGGCTACATTTCCGAGATTAAGTCAGGTAAGTTATTGAAATGAAATGGTGACGGATGATTCCTTTTTGGATCAAGATCCGAAACACAAACAAGCCACATGCAGCCGAACATCTAGTGGTAGGCGGTAGACTGTTGCAAAGGATGGGATTGGCCGAACAAAAAGAGGATGAGACACAGCGATTGTTATTGATGCCAAAAGCAGCACCAATTTTGATGCGGATTTGTTGCTGGAGGCAAACTTTAGAAAGAAGACTTGAGTTTTTGGCATGTGCACTTCTTAGCGATTCGTATCAAGGCTAAATTTGCCAACACTAAACCTATGTGTATGCGCGGTGCGCGCATAGGAGGGGTGCCCTCCACAAAGGAGAAAGATGACGAAAGCAAAGATAACTACAAGTTATGCTAGGAAAAGAGGGAATCTTTTGTTGTACTGTTGCAAGTTATAGCCTTCACATCAGATTAATCGACTTTTAGGCGAGGCGAAACATTGTGGCAGCTACCATCGTAAAGGCAAGGAAGGAACTTCACCTTTAGACGGCTACCCCTTTCGATCGAGTCTCTCTTAAGCTCCTAAGAAATCCACTACCAAAAAGCAATCTAAGATGCCGCTTCTGATGTGGTGGGAAAAGTCGCAGTCGATGCTAAGGATTTGGAAAGGGCATTTCTGCCGCATAACGTTGATGATGAACCAAATACCGCTGTCAGGCGGAATGAACATTTCAACCTGGAAGATGTAGGCCCACTGTGCTGTACTGGATGTAGTGAAGTACCCGGATGTAGAGAAGGTAGCTATATCTAGGCTGAAGTTCAACAAAGCTGCCTCGACCTAACCGCCGAGTTCTTCAAAGCAGCAGGGGATGTCTTGTTAAGGAGCATACACCAACTCATCCGTAAAATATGGTCGGACGAAAGTATGCCCGACGAATGGAACTTCAGCAAAGTATGTCCGACTTTCAAGAAAGGAGACTATCAGAACATCGCGTAAGAGAGCTGATGCCTCTGCAGTATTATCTGAGCTCCTCAAGCCTTTCGCCAACAACCATATCAGTGTGGCTTAAGGCAAGAAAGTCCACCATCGACCTTATACTCACACTACGGCAGATCTTGGAGAAAACCCACAAACTTCGGATCAATACATGCCACCTATTCATTGATTAAGGATGACAACAGTTCTGGGATCAAACGAAAAATAACTGTAGCTATTCGCTTCTTTCTTGGGCTAAGAAGGCGTTGATAAACTAGCAACGCCCTCTCTCGAACAAAAAAAGTTACTCTATGTAAGACCTTAATAATCCCAGTACTGATTCATGGCGCAGAGGCATGGACATTATAAAAAAAGGAAGAGGGTGCCCTTGGCTGCTTTGAGAGAAAAATGCTCCAAGTGATCTTCGGTCCTGTCTGCATAAAAGGCGAGTCTAAGAGGAGATACAACTTTGAACAGCAACATCGACTTAGCCAGAAGAGTAAAAGTCAAACGACTGACATGGTTGGGTTATGTGGAACGGACGAACACCAATACTTTGGTCGGTTTCCAACGCGCCCAACCGATAGCGCAGAAGAGAAAGACCGCGACTCAAGTAGGGTATAAAATTGTAAGAGAACCCAGCTTGCTTAGAGTGCGATTCTTTCAGGCATATGACCACTCCAACCTGTAGTGCCGCCTTTATTTAGTAAGTCAATGTGGTGTGTGATCGGGAATGGCGAGAACTTGCCTTTTTGTGCCGAATTTAATCTTCTCATCTAAACTTGAGCAATTTTTCAACCACGCTTTTGTCGCTGTAGACACAAGCTGCATAAGAAACGTAGAATGGCATAAAGTATTTGTTGCATGAGCTTATTTTTTCTATTATTTGGTACTTCTGCCACTACCAAGGGCAGTTGCCTATATTATGATTTCAAGAGGATGGGACTCATCATATGCAACTTCTTTAATGCTAAGAATACTTTCCGGTGAAGCAGGTAATGCAACGTTAGAGGCAATCACGTCCCGAATATTATACTTTTCAGCTTACGGCAACATCTGTTAATCCAGTAAGTTAGCAAGTAATCGACTTATTGCTATGCAACAGCTTCGCAACGAAGATTACCGTTTGGAAAGCAGTTTCAGTGGGTGTCATGTCAGATCATAGGTTCATCAAACTCAGAGTTAGTCCGAAGCTCAAGTCGAAAAAAAAAGTTGAGAATGCTCTCCAAAATCTTAACGGGGCCCCCACCATTTGACGTGCCCAGCAAGTAAAACTCCTGCAGAACGCAGATTTGGAGCGAGTACAAAAGCTACTAAACAGGGCACGTTAGACTTATTTGGAGGATGACTGGAGTCTACATAGACCAAAGCGAAAAGAAAATAGTGAGCTTATTCAGAAAATATACAAATCTGTCGGACTCTAAGAACATCTATTCTATGTCGAAAGGAAATACTCTACCCTTATGCGTGTGACTGACGGAACCAGCTCACAACCAGCATCTATTGTCAAAGCTACAAGTGAGTTAGTAGCAAAACATGCCATTGCTAGTATCTCGATTGCGCTGGGGAATGATTACATATCGTATCCCACAAGTGTGATTGTTGTTGACAACTCTGAGGGAGATCTTCACCACTGGTCTGGCATTGGCATACATACCATGCAAAGATGATAAGCAAGAGTTCTCTATACACCGAAAAGTGGAATTACTACACGTTCGCCTAAAACTTCGGACTTATTAAACTAAATACTGAAGAATACGGGACCTATGGTTGAGCCTCATGTAGATGATTCCTAAAGACTGATCTGGTGGCTAGAATTGAAGGCGCACTTGACAAGGAAATGTGCTGGACGTTTACAAAGAGGTGTTGGGTTCTTTAATTGTAGAAATGATTCTGGTCTGTTGCGACAACCTACCTGGACTTAAAGCCTTACTGAATCCGTTCACCACTCTCAAGCTAGTGCTAGGCGTCACTAAACGCAGTCAGGCAGCTAATTTTTCTGAGCCTTGTTTGGGTCAAATGTAATCACAGGAAGAAATCGGCAACGAACTTGCCAAATGAGAAGATTTTTTTTTTGAACCCGAATCTGTGCATCCTTATCAGGAGCTTTCATTGATATCTATGTTTCGTTCCCAGTTGGTGCCCATAACTCGAGTAGTGGTCATGAAATCTTGATTCCATACTAAGAGGCTCTACAGAGGATCGGATGCTGGTGCTGGGCTGTGATGCGAACAGCCATCATACACAATTAGGAAGCGGTGATAATAACGCAAGAGGTAAGTGTTTGAATGACTTCATTTTACTTTCCAAGCCCAATTCACCCATTTTGATGGTGAAAACTAGGCAGGAGATGATAGACCTCACCTTTGCTTCAAATGCAGTAAGGCTTGAAATCAGGGAATGGAGAGAGTCAATTCTTATAGCTCGGAGGGAAGTTGAGGTCGTTTTAATACCCTAAGCTGGCAAACAGGGGCATATAACGTCAAAGGATTTCATATCATTTACTGGAAATTCATAACAGGAACAGATGCAGTTATGGCTTTTTGACTGAGTCGCAGTATGCAAATATGAAAGGTAAATCTGTAGAAACCGCCCTACATGAGGTGGTTAGGAAAACAGAAATGAGTCTACAATTCGGTAGGCTTGCGATGGGGGCTTTCTTGGTATAGAAGGAGCCTTCAATAACGTTAAGTGCAGCGCCATTAAAAGCGCTCTAACAGACGCAAATATTGAACAGGGCCTTATGGATTGGGTTTGCAACATTCTTTCAAGTACGTCAATAAACTGTACCATTGGACAAAGCTCGGCTAGAATGTCAATAACCGGGGGAACCTCTCAAGGAGAAGTCATATCGCCACTCTTGTTGGTGCTGGTCATCAATGACATCCTTAAGAAGCTTAATTCAATGAGTATAAGTGCCACGCATGGCATACGCACATGACGTGGTCAGACTAGTGCAAGGAAAATTCTTCAATATTTTAAGCGAGATTATGGAGGTTGCCATGAAAACGATCAGCACTTGGGTAAACGTCTATGATCTCAATGTCAACCCTTCTAAGATGGAACTTCTCAGTAGACCCAGAGCTTAGAGTGGTTATGGGACTGCCAGACGCAAGCAGTGTCTTCCAATTAGAGATTTTGCTCAAAGCATTATGCATTCACAACCAGACACTGCGGTATAGAGGGAAATGAACAAGCTGATGCGCTTGCAAGAATAGGAGGACTACTTGATAAAAGTGAGGTTGCCAATATCAAACCATCACTCTGCATAGTAAGGAGCACTATCGAGGAAACGATCATAAAAACTGGTGACCTAAGGTGGTCGAATCCTGAAGGACATAGGGCATCCAAGGCTCTATGGCAACTTCTTGACGCTAAAAGAGCTATGAAGTTAATAAAGTTCAACAGGTTTAAGCTAAGATACGGATCTCTGCAGACTCTGTGAATGTGAGGCACTGTTTCATCTGGAGTTGGCATCAGACCTCTGTGTAAACTACTAACTCCCTCATAAATATGTACCTACCACTTTAGCGTGCGTTATGTTTGCTGTCTAAAGGAACACAAGATGCAAAGAGCTGTATGAGCTGCTAAAGGATTAGTAAGGTGTAATGGAAACTCGCAACCCATCCAGTTTAATCCATCACAGACCAGTCCACGTCCTTTCGTCGAAAACAAATCATTTTCCAGAAATAGCAACAGGCAAAGGAGATGAATACAAAACTGATAAAACAAGGACGATGAATACGAGGAAATACACTCCCCCGAACTAAAAGTCAAACTTCCCTAATTACGACGGTAAGTTGTTAAATTACAGCGCGCAAAATCTATCGTTCAATCTTCATGCACTTGGATTGCTTATCATAAATCCTTCCTCCGAGTATACGTCCATTAATAATCCCCACTTTGACGATGCTTCCTTAGTTCCATCTCCACAAAACGAAAACAAGACAAGAAAACAACAAAAAGTTATTTATGGTTCTCTCCAACGATAGCAAGAAGCCTTCTCGATGCCACTACTCCCAAGATTGGCCCAATTTTTCTTAGAAAAAATAAAAACAGCACAACAAACGATTACACCGTAATCCTGGCGTTGGAAAATAATGAAATTTCCACTTGCATTCTCCCATTCAATCTGAATGAATCCTTCCCAAAGATCTCGAATGACTTCGACTACGACTTCAAGAGCAACCTTACCCCTAAACCTAACCCCCATCGCATAGCTAAAATCTTCTACTCCTTTAGTTTAGTCGCGTAGAAAAAATCCCATCAACTTTTCCTGGTATTTTCTCTTCCTTATTTTCTCCTTTTTTTTTTTCTTCAATTTCTTTCCATTCTCTTCCAGCATCTGCATGGAGGACCACCTAAAGAATGTAGACAATTGAAGCATGAGTAATACACTTACCCGTTCAAGTCACTGGCTCGAAAAATCTGCGTCCAAGCCTTATCGGGAAGCCATCCGGATGCAGGATTAGGCGGAGGAGTCTTTAAACCAACGCCTCCAGTCAGAAAGAACACCAAATGCGATTTATCTATCTTATCCTGGAAAATATTTCCATTGGGCAAAGCACAGATTAAAATTATGATTAAAAAAAACTTGGTATTTGCTGTGCTTCAGATGTAGTTGTAGTCCTGTCCTCCTGTTGTCGTGATATCCTGTACTGGTTCTGTGCCGTCTGATGAATTAACATCGCCCAAAGGATCAGCCTTCATAGCCTTCATTATAATTCACCCGCGTTGTTGCACAACAAATCACTGGGAATTATGCAAAGCGAACTAACCCAAGCAATGCTAAACAATCAGGAAAGGCACTACCAAGACATGGTCACGGGAACAGGGCACAACAACTAGAAACGAAAGCAGCAAGTCAGGATAAAAGGATAACCTACCTGCGAAACTAAAATCCCAAGGCACATAACCATCGAGATTACAAGTTTATCCTTTTCGAAGAGCGACCTGCATACGTTTACATAAATCGACTTGGTGAAGAAATCATTGAGATGGGCCAGCCGTTCGGTGAGCACCTTGGATTTGGGGGCCTTCACGATGGTGTTTACGAAAAGATTTAGAAACCACACCAACGAGTACTGGTACATGGGATCAATGTTGGCCAGTTCGGTGATACAAAAAAACAGTATGGCTGAGTGTTTGGCTACCGGAATGTATTGTTGGCGGGCTCCGTCAATTTCTGTTTCAGTTGCGACCGCAATAATTTGCTTCTCTTGGATTTCCTCCGAAAGGATTTTACTCGAAGACAAAATGTTGATGGCATTCTCATCTTCAAGAACGTTACCTTCAGATGTTGAAAGGACCTTTGGGGGCGATACAAGAGTACAAACACAATCACAATTGAATTTTGGAAAGTTTTTTTTTAAAAGAAAAGTTCACCTCGAGGATTTTCGATTCGATGTTGTAGAGAGCATCACGATTCTTGGCAGACTCAATTATAAGTTGCTCCTTCTTCTCCTGCAAATCGGGACGTTCATGTGCAACGACACTAGCCAACAGCTGTTCCCGGAGTCCTTGTTCGGTAATCATAAAGTTCAGTATGGTTACCTGGAGTTTGGTTGGAATTTTGAAAAAGAAAATTTGAAAGTTAGAATTGGCCATGAAATGGTTGGTGTTTCTATTTTGAGTACGAGTGTACAAGTATAGTTACCATGACCATTGTCTCCGGTGGATAGTGAGGATTTCGCAGGCATGTGGTTATGTACAAGCGAAAGTTGTGGTTGTATTCAATCATTTGATCGCCACACTTGATGACAAAGCCGCCCTTGTGGCGAATGACGTTCTTTTCCAAAATCGGCGTGAGGTTAGCGTCGAGTTTTTCACCTGAAATCGGTTTGAAGAATTTTTAAAGAAGCTAATGCAAAAAGAAATTTATTTGAGAGATATATACATCTGAATGGTATGAGCTAGTAATTTACTATTTTTTTACCCATTGATAACTGTCTTTGCTGATTTTCATCTTAAGCCAGGGAGCTCTTAGTGAAATCCCCAAGAGGTCTATGAGAAGAATGGAAAGGATGGACAGCAAAAGCAACAAAAAAACTCTGCGATAAAGGGTAGGGACGTTGATAAGGCAATTAGACTTGACGGGAAGCCAAGTACGTCTAACAGACCATTATCACTTCTTCGAACTGTCAGACAGTGAGGTCAGAATGACATTAATCAAATTGAAGTCGAAAGAGGTGAAGAAAAAGAACACATAAACACAATATGAGCGCGACTCTACCGTTGTGCAGGAAGGGGCGCATATAATTTATTTGAATTACAAATACGGGAAAGAGCCGCATAGTACTTCTTCTTCTTCTCATCCTTTTATTAACCCTTTCCTCGTTATACAAACTTATGCGTAACGAGTTTCCCATTTTTACTGCATCGCTGCTGCTCCGCTTATGGGGTTGGCTAATGTCGCAGACCGCAGAACGCGTCTACATAATGCTCGGTCCTGGATCGCTTCAGTGGTAAGCCCCAGGCGTTGTTGCGCATTTGCCATCTGAGAAATCCAGGAATGCTTTTAGCGACCTCGTTTTCTTACAGTTGGAGTGACCGTAGTTGAAAGTACCTTTTTAACCGGATTTTCCGCAGATCTTCTTTGAACGTGGCAATACCAGCTTATTCTATTCGCCTCAAGCTGTTCGGTTACCGAATTCTTTATATGTAGACTTCCTCTTATACGCGTAGATCTAATGCAATCGCGTTTAGTGACTCCACTAGACATCCTTAACATTTTCATTTCCGCTGCCGTCATTTTGTTTTCAAACGCTTCGTACATTGTCCAGCACTGTGAACCTTATATAAGAGCTGGTCTAACAACCATGGTGTAGAGTTTCCCCTTAAATTTAAGTGGAAATTTTCGGTCGCAAAAGATTCCCGAATTTTCCCGCCATTTCATCCATCCCACACTCACTCTGTGGTTTACGTCGTCGTCACATTTCGCTTCCATATTAACGATTGATCCTAAGTACTTAAAGATAGTGCTTTTCGGAAGAACTATTCCGTCTAACATTATATCGGGAACAGCTCGCAACGGATGCGCAAATGGACACGTCAAATGCTCCGTCTTTGAACGACTTATTTTAAACGAGCCGCATATTACTGACCGTGCGAAAAGCAACTCACACTCAAATTTGTTCTTGTGCTATGTTTATGGTCATTGTGTAACATAAGCTCACCGGAAACTGTACGCGTTTTAAATTAAGTGAGATTATAAGGCATTAGGGGAATTCGAGGCATGAAAACGCCATCTCTTGTGCCGCAAACTGTCAGGACCTCTGCTTCAATAACGTTTCTTCTTGACTTTCAATCTTACTTACTTTACGTTAGGTGGCATTGCAGTCCGGGGTGGACCTGGGCCTCAATCAACACACTTCTCCAGCTAGCTCGATCTTGTGCTAGCTACTTCCAGTTTCGCACGCTAGGTTGGCCGAGGTCCCCTTTCATTTGCGCGCTCCACCTGAGTCTCGGTTTTCCTCTACTGCGCTGTCCCTCGGGGGCGGACTCGAAGACTTTTCGGACCGGAGCATTGGTGTCCATGCGCTCTACATGACCCAGCCATCTCAGTCTTTGGATCTTCACTCTTCTGGCTAAGTCCATATCGCTGTACAGTCCATACAGTTCGTCGTTGTATCTCCTCCTCCACTCACCGTCAATGCAGATGGGACTGAAGATCGCCCGAAGAATTTTTCTCTCGAAGCAACCAGGAACACCCTCATCCATTTTGATAATGTCCATGCCTCTGCGCCATAGAGAAGGACCGGGATTATTAAAGTCTTATAAAGGGCGGCTTTTGTTGTCCGAGAGAGGGCTTTGCTACTCAATTGCCTTCTTAACCCAAGGAAGCAGCGATTGGCAAGAGTTATTCTTCGTTTGATCTCAGCGCTGCTGTCGTTGTCTGAATTTATAGCGGAGCCTAAGTAGACAAAGTCCTTAACTACCTCAAAGTTATATCTGTCGAGGGTGACGTTTTGCCCGAGACGTCGGTGTTGGGTGTCCTTTTTGCTTGACAGCATATACTTGGTCTTGCCCTCATTGACCGCTAAACCCATTTTCGCCGCTTCCGTCACAATACTCGCGAAAGCTGTACGCTGCTTTCTCCCGAGTATGTCAGTATCGGCGGCGTATGCGAGTAGTTGGACGGACTGTTGAAAGATAGTGCCTCTTGTGTTTGCTCGTGAGTTTTGCACTATTCTTTCAAGTACGATGTTGAAAAAATCGCATGACATCGCATTACCTTGTCTAAATCCTTTCTGGACATCAAAGGTCCCGGTGAGATCTTTACCGACCTTGATGGAGCAGCGTGCATTCTCCATCGTCATCCTGCACAGACGGACGAGTTTGGCAGGGATGCCGAAACTAGACATCTGTACAGCTCGTCTCTATAGATGCTGTCATACGCGGCCTTAAAATCGATGAATGGGTGGTGTGTGTCGATCTAAAGCTCATGGGTCTTCTTCAAGATCTGCAGTAGTGTGAATATTTGGTCTATGGTGCACTTTTCTGGTCTGAAGCCACACTGATATGGATTTATCAGGTTGTTGAAGAAGGGCTTCAGGCGTTCACACAATATGGCGGATTAGATCTTGTATGCGATGTTAAGGAGACTAATGCCTCTGTAGTTGGCGCCCTTCAAAGTGTCTTCTTTCTAGAGAATCAGAAAAACAATGCTGAGGTTCCATTCATCGGGCATACTTTCGACCGACCATATTTTAGAGATGAATTGGTGTTTGCTCCTTACTAAGTTATCGCCTGCCGCTTTGAAGGGCTCGGCGGTCAGGCTATCCGCTCCGGCAGCTTCGTTGGAATCCAGCTTAGCTATTGCTATCTTCATCTAGGTCGGGTGGACGGAATTTTTGGTCTTCATCGTCCAGGTTGAAATGTTCATATTGCCTAAAAACGGTATTATTCAGTCCACACAAATGCTCTTTCCCATTCTTCGGCATCGACTGCGACCCTTATTTGGTTTGGGCTTGGTAAAACTTCCGAATCTCATTCTTGGAGTAGCATCTCTCAATTTCATTGACCGCGCCCTTCTTATGCTCATTCTTTTTCCTCCTGGGAAGCCGGTGTTCGCCTCTCCCCTTCTGCTCATTGAACTCGTGAGCAGTTCTAGTCCTTCTATGCAGGGCCGCTTAGTATGCTTTTTTTTAAGCTGCCTGTGGTTGCCGGATAACCATGGGTTTCATTGTGGTGGTCGAGTGAAACCCAGCACATCAATAGCGGCATCTCTAGTCTCTTTTTAGCAATGTTGCGATAGGTCTTCGATGCTCGATGCTAGCTGCAAAAGACCTCTTAAAAGATGGAGAGAGACTCGATCGGAAAAGGACTTGGCGATCTTGCATCGTTGAACTCGTTATTTTTTCTCGGTGCTTTGTCATCACTGTGCAGTATTCGAAAATCCACAAAATACCTACAAAATTGCATCCATCTATTATCACACTGTTGATCTCCATCAAGCAAATAATGCGCATTGCATGCCGCTTGATAAGTGGGATACAGAATACCATCAACCTTTCGGAGTTTGGCAGCAGGTCCTCGAACTGTTTGTAAAAGTAATCGTAAATAACAGCACTCTTCCGACTGTTGGCTCACCATCCGTAGCTGTCTCCCATCTTCTAGGGTTGAACATACCTTGTTGCTTGTTTTAAATGTATACGACGGTAATTTTTTTAGCCCAGAAATACGTCATTTGAAATGCACCATTACATAAGCGGATGTTGTCTAAAAAGTGTGCAGATTCTGGATGTTCACGACTCAAAAGTGATTTCATAAGCTCTGGAGGGTCTTGAACATTGTAATGCGTACTTGTTCTGCAACAGACGCGCTTCGCGTTTCTGCTTACTCTTGCTAAGCCTAGATGTTGCAATGTCAGCACGTTGTGTACTTAGCCGAAACTAACATCGAGCCCACATTTCTGATGCGTGGGATCTTCCCTGACTTTCTAAAGCCGCAGCGAGTCTTGCTTTTTGGTATTCTTTAGTATCATACGTTTAACATTTTCGCTATACTGTGACAATCGCGCTTCGTTGTATTTTGCCATCAATGAATTTTGACATTGGCAAATGGACACGTAGCTATCACGACTGCCAGCGAAGAAATGTAAGCAGACACACCATCCCACCATTAGGAGTTTTTGCAGCAGCTTAAAGGTGCGAAGCCTGCATCTGGACATCGTAGATCCTTTGTCATCCCGCAATGGTTTCAGTTACCTGGTCACATGCATCGATCGAGCTACGCGTTGGCCGGAAGTCGTTCCGCGACAACCATTGCCGACGGGATGCTCTTCAACTGGGTAGCACGATTCGATTGTCCTCTACGTCTTATGACCGACCCGAGCCGACAATTTGAATCCGCCATTTCTCAACGTTTTTCTTAAATATTGGGCTGTGCCCGCATCCATACCATGGCTTACCATCCACTGTCTAGTAGTAGTAGAGCGATGAAAACGCTCGTTAAAATTAGTACTAACTGCACACCTTCCGGAGAGCTGGCTCCCCGTGCTCCTAGAACTTCGCTCAATGGTCAACGAGTCAGGTACGGTGTCCATACAGCTTGCTTATGATTTCTTTGAAGGGGCCACCAACCTTAACAAGCCCGTTAACTACGTACATGAACTAAGGGTGGCATTCCAGGGAACTTCGCCGACATTGGCCCGCCACTGTTCAAGACCTGTGTTTGTCCCAAGGAATTTGAATACAGTGTCACACGTCTATGTTTAGAATAAGCACGTCCAACGTCATTTTCAAACGGTCTACTCCGGACCACTTGGCCTAATCGGCCCATAAGAATTCTGGGCGTTTGCGTATGATTACGATTTGAAGAGGGCTTGAGGGAAAAGCTGTCAGCAACCTCTTGCGATTGCAGATATTTAACGTCTTTGATAGTGTTACCTGACTCTGTTGTGGCTGTGATACCTGCATTCGTACCCTGGCTACAACAACGTCATGATCCGAGTTAAAGTTCGGCCATCTGCCAACCGGAATGTGATCAACCTGATTGATGGAGGACAGATCAGTGAATAGCTAAATCCATTTGTATATGTTGAGATGTGGGAACTGCGGGCTAGGTTTAAGAGGCTAAGCAATGTTGTAAATTCTAAGAACCTGCAGTTTTTATAAGACTATGTGTAAGCGGCTGTGTTTTCCGAAGACCCAACAAAGTCATCTTCCTTTTGTAACCTTGCGTCAGGATCTACTGGCACAATTTTGGTGACATAGCTGCGGCACTGAGCACATGACCGGTCTAGTAGGTCATAAAATTGGTCTTTAATGCTGTCATCCTCTATAGTGGCATGCACGCCGGGTATATTACTAGGCATTCGCTAACATGACGACACCCAAAAAATTGTTGTCTTCCTTCTTTGTCGCTTTACAAGATGTCTTAGTCTTTAATCCGCTTTTTGTCCGGGACATCTCATTGCACATGTTCGATATCAGTCAAATTTGCTTCTAGGATAGTCCATAAAGTATTTGCCTCCTAACACACTAACACAAACTAAAAGTCGTTGTCCTTAAAACATATTTTAGGGTGGTCAGTATTAAATGTGAACTGTTCAACCCCAACTGGAGGGATTGGCAAAGGGTCCGGCTTAATATGACAATCATCGTTGGCCTATTAAGGTTAGCTGCGCTGCTAACTCTAATTAAGGCTTCCCGACCTGGAGTTCGCTTTTAAATCAAGACACCAAATACGTCGAAGTACGAGTAGCTCTAAAGAAGGTTGTGCACCAAGTGTCTCAAACTAACTAGAGCAGTGGATGCCGCCTTTCATCAATATATGGGATTCTTCAGTCGCCATTCTGAAGAAGAAAATGTGTTCTAGTAATTGTGTAAAAGTTCAACAATTCAGTGATACCCTAATACGAATAGCTTTTAGGTGTGGAACCGCTTGACCCGTGGGTCTTCTCTGGAGTAGAAAATGGATTGGTCCATGGTCCTTTAAATCGGTCAAATGGCCCTTCGTATTCCATAACTCTTCTAACCTCATTGAGTCTCTTATAATATCTTGAGTCAATAACTCAGTCCAAACTAAAACTTAGGCGTGCTTATTAGCATCTTTAAAGCTAATTCAAGCATAATCATAAAAATTTGTTGTTTTTTGTTTCGATTTATCGTCTGTCCACCATCTGGTTAAAATAAATAAGTTTTAAGTACCCAAGCCTGAGAAGCAGCCAAAGTCAACTGAAAACTGACTCCCATGGCGCCTCCTAATTAACTGTTCACGATTTAAATCAAAATTTCAAAATGGTAATTCAAAGTTTTAAAAAACAACAACATGAAAATCAAAAGTGAAAGGCCATGCTTAATGTTAAATTTGCATGGCCCGCCAAACGTATCTACTCGTATATACACAGAATTATTATCCAAAAACAAACCACCACTCTATCGAGAATCTTCTAAGCTTGCTTCCCATTTCAAGTGACCTCGACGGGTTCAATTTCATTCAACACATCTAAGGCCCTAAACCCAAAAGTATCTCACACTTTAAGTGCTCGTATCTACGAGTAAAAACAAACGCTTAGATACTTGAAATATCACAAATCACTTGAAAAAAAAGTTGGTTGCGTGGGCTTAAGTGAGGCAAAGTCTATGCCAATACGAAAGACTGCGGCAAAACAACACCCGACACCTTGTTACCCGTGTTGTATTTGAAGTTGTTCTCACTGTAGTCAAAGTCGTTATACACGTATTTTACGTGCGTAGGTAATTATTTTAATCGCGTTCATCCGCAGATGATGATTTCCTTAATTATCTCGTCGATTAAATTTGACTCACCGTTTTCAGAGTACAAATATCATTCGATCCGGTTTCGGTTTCAGTTTCAGTTGTACCATCTCTGTTGATTTCTCTTTCTGCTGCGATGTCGGATTGTGTGGATTGTATCTTTTTACGCTACTTCAACTACTAAAGCTAAATCTTAACTGAATCGATACATTTTTGGGTGTGAATGTTACGTTTGAGTTCTAATAAACTTCAAGTGGGTCCGAGCTTTAATAGTTCAGACACTACTCGTGCTGTTGTCGGTTCACCCACCATCATTCCGTGGAACTCTTCACAACGCTCCTCTTGTCCAAGAGAATAATAACCATCTCATCGGAGTAATTAATTTTAATGGTTATTGAGGTCATCTCATAACTGTTGAGTAGCGACGAAATATTTGACCAGCACCACCATTTGGCAAAGGTCTAGTGGCATCGTAATTACGAGCTCTGGATCGCGGTTTTCGAGGAGATACTTGAGAACAGGAACTGTTTTGTTAAGATTTACTTTCGATCCGACATCAGGAAACGTTGTCATGTCCATCATGATGTTGTACTTGAGAACCTAACATTACGAGGGGGTAAACTGTCAATGTGAGTCTTTGGGGTACGAATTATACGGAAATGTGGTTTGGTTACAGACGACCGACCTGCCGACTGTCTGAGCTCATAATGTCAGATCTTCAGTTCCATATTCGTATTTTAATTCCGTCCGAATAAATTAATTCTGATGATTTAGATGGAATGGATTTCGGTGAGAAGATTTCAATGTGGGCAATGTTCTTTGCGGTCTATGGGACACCGGTGAGAAGTTCTTATCGTCGTCGATGTGATTCTATAAGAGAAATTAATTTATTCCAAATGAACTTTGTGGTTTCATTATAGACGATGTTGAGTGCAGATTTTCTATCTTATAGCTTTTTCTATTAAGAATTTTATTGAATTAATCAGAAAATATTGAAAACAAATCAATGATTGACGTCATTCGGCACGATTAAACCTCAAAGAAGTTTAGATATAAATTTATTAATTAGTTGAGTTTAGTGAAATGCGATTTCAAGTTTCTGGAAGATGTGGTTTTGCTTTTATTGATTAAATCAAGTCTGGAGGCTTGTCGCCAAGAGTTTTGTTTATCATCACGTCGTTTGGTTCCGTCGGAATAAGAAACACAGAGCAAGAACTAGTTCAATGTTCTTTAGGTGTCTTTTATCAGTACTTCTTTGAAACAAACACACGACTTCAATGACAAGTGATGCCGATAATATCACAATATAGACGGATACGTGGTAGTTAGACGTTGGGGCAGGCACTGAGTGGTGTCAATGTGGCGATACTTAGGGTTGCAGCTCTTTCTACACATCAACTTTACTAGTCGAAGTTCAAACAGACTCGACTTGCCAAACTAACTCCCATAAGCGCGAGTGCTTACCACCAGATAAAACTAGTAGCACCATTAATGAAACAGGGGATGAATTTTCTAGTTAAATCAACGATGAAATAAAATTACGAAATAACACAAATGAGACCCAATCTGGGCTATTTCGACAAATTTGGAGCTCAGGTTGGAAAGGATTACAAACACTAAATCAGGGTGGCGGATGAGCTCCTTATGAACCAACGCCAGTGCTCACATATCCAAACGGGTAACTGAATGCTGTCTAACCGACCTCTCGTCCTAGGTATATATCTAATGGAACTGGCCCTCCGGGATATTAGTTGCGCCACCGAGGTAACTACCGGGGCATGGAAAAAAGAAAAATATGAGCAGAAGAGGAGAGACGAACATCGACCTCTCAGGCGGAACACGACCTGTTGGAATGAGATTCGGAAGTTTCACCAAGCCCCGAACCGAAGACTGTTAATACGAACAAGGGAACATCGAAGTAGAGTCGCAGTTGATACTGAGGATTTGGAAAGATCATTTCTGTAGAATGCATAAGGTCGACGACGAACCAGATACCGCCGTCAGGCAGAATGAACATTCCAACCTGGACGATGTAGACCAACAATTCCGTCTACCCGATCTGGATGCATTGACGATAGCAATATCCAACAAAGCTGCTGGAGCGGATGGCCTGACTGCCGAGCTCTTCAAAGCGCTAGGCGATGACTTGGCAACGAGCATACACCAACTCATCTCTAAAATATGGTCGGACGAAAGTATACCCGATGAATGGAACCTCAGCATTATTTGTCCGATGCTCAAGAAAGGAGACCCTTTAAACCGCGCCAACTACAGAGGTCCCAGTGTTATTAACATTGCTTAAAAGATCTTATCTGCCGTATTGTGTGAAATATTCACCCATGAGCTTCAGATCGAAACACACCTCCTTTTCATCGATTTTAAGGCCACGCGTGACAACATTTGTAGAGGCGAGCTATACAGAGCAATGTATAGTTTTGACATACCTGCCAAACTCATCTGTCTGTGCAGGAAGACGATGGAGAATGCACGCTGCTCCATCAAGATCCATAAAGATCTAACAGAGACCTTTGATATCAAAAAAGGATTTAGACAAGGCGATGCGCTGTTATGTGATACAATACAAGAGGCACGATGTTTCAACGGTCCGACCAATAACTCGCATACGCCGACGATATTGACATAATTGGAAGAAACCAGCGTGAGGTCAGTGGTGCGTTTGCAGGTAATGAGACGGAAGCGGCGGAAATGGGTTATGTAATCCGCAAATTGCAGGACAAGTATATGCTGTCAAGCAAAAAGGACCGCCAGCACCGATGTCTCGGACGGAACGTCACCTTCTACGGATAGCCTTAGCTAGATAAGTTTTCGAAACATAGCCGAAGATTGAGCTGGCTGGTGCAGCTTGTTGGGTGAGGCCCAGGTCCACACGAGACTGTAGCGCTACCTTAAGTAAAAAAATATGTTACGTACCTGAAAACGGTCACAAGTGTAAGACTAAAAGTGACTAAGAAATACAGTGCAATGTTTCACATTTGCTACAGTTGCAGACAGCTCCAAGGATGGATGAGGAAGAAATGGATCTGTAATTTCGGGTGCTCAAGGTGTTTCACACCGAAATATAGCGAGCCAACGGAAGGGCTGAGAGCAAGTCCGTTTTTGCGGAATTCTTTCTCATAATTTTTGGTTGGCCAACTATGCAACCAAAATCCAGTATCTGTAGACAGAAAATTTGAAATAAAAACAGAATATCATAATTGTGACTCAGTTTATTTTCCCTATGATTTGAGCCATAATGAGGAGCTCGGCGATTCCGTACATGCAACGTCTAATCTCGTAATAAACACGAAGGTAGCAGAGTTTCTTAAGAACCAGAATGGTGCTGTTATCAAGAATTTTGAAAAAAACTTGTTAAGGTAGGAAGAGCTTCTTTAAATCGCCATTTACTCAATATATGGTGGAACGTAGATCTGTACCCACAATGTAAGAGACTCGAAAATTCTATTTGGAATATTCACAAATTGATATACAGGAAGACTGGAAAGGTTTTGGTTTTGTGAAAATTTCGATGATACTAGCAGGCCGGTTAAGCTTCTCAAAATGAGAAAATTAGCTCGACAGGAACAGTCAGAAAATCTTATTTTGGAACCATGCGCCATACTGCAATTGATCTGACTAAAAGATACGCCGTAGCCGGTCTAGGCCAGCGGTTATGGAAACATATAAGAACATGAAACACGTTGTTGCCTTCTTTTATTGGGTCTTTTATTGGGTCTATAACTTCGTGCGGTTTGCTAAGAGATGGCGTAACTTGTATCATTCAATTGTTATTACTCCATTGGAACATGCGTTGGAAAGCTACTGTCATTGTACGTCATTTCAGTATATATCATTCATTTGAAGCGTAAACAACAATATTTTTATTTTCACTCAAATACGTCGAACTTTGTGCCTGAAAAAGTGTTTTTGCGGGGAGTTCTTCTTCATTAATTTAATATGAAGAAAACTGCTGCCGAAAGTCATCGTATTTTGGTGGAAGTTTATGGTGAACATGCGCTAGCTGAGCGAACGTGCCAAAAGTGGTTTGCACGATTTAAAAGTGGTGATTTTGGCTTGGAAGACGATGAACTTTCTGGGCAGCCAAAAAAGTTTGAAGATGAAGAACTGGAAGCATTACTCTATGAAGATTGTTGCCAAACACAAGAAGAACTCGCAGAATCTTTGGGCAGCCATTTCAAAACGTTTAAAAGCAGCTGGATATATTCAAAAGCAAGGAAATTGGGTTTCACATGAACTCAAGTCGAGAGACGTCGAAAGGCGGTTTTGCATGTCCGAAATGCTGCTGGAACGCCACAAAAGGAAGTCATTTTTGCATCGGATTGTTACTGGTGATGAAAAATGGATCAATTACGACAACCCCAAGTGCAAAAAATCATATGTGAAACCCGGCCAACCAGCCAAATCAACGGCAAAGCCGAATATCCATGGCGCAAAGGTAATGCTGTGTATTTGGTGGGATCAGATGGGTGTGCTGTATTATGAGCTGCTAAAACCGGGTGAAACCATCAATGGACAACGCTACCGAACACAATTAATCAGTTTGAAGAGAGCAGTAGCCGAAAAACGCCCGGAATATGCGACCAGACACGAGGCAATAACTTTCCATCATGACAACTCTCGGCCCCACGTTGCTATTCCGGTTAAGAACTATTTGGAAAACAGCGGATGGGAAGTCTTACCCCACCCGCCTTATAGCCTAGACCTTGCCCCTTCTGACTACCATTTGTTGCGGTCGATGCAGAATGCCCTCACTGAAATATGGTTCACATCAGAGCAGAATATCAAAAATTGGCTTGATTCGTTCTTTGCTGCCAAACCGGCGCAGTTCTTTTGGGATGGGATTCACAAATTGCCAGAAAGATGGGAAAAAGTCATAGCTTCAGATGGAATTAAGTTATGTACCCAATATAACTCAGAGCCATCTAGCACAAATTATGCACTCGTATGCAATGAAAATAATCTCATTGCCGACTATCGGAGAAGTCGGGTCAGTGCCCCGCAGGATTCCAGTATGTGTTCTGGAGTTTCTATGGACTCATTGCAGAATCTGCAGAGACCTTCATCTGATATCCCTGTCTTCCTTAGGTGTTCCCTGAGTTTGCAATGCCCCGTTAGGAAACCAGTTAGGATGCGTAGGTTATTTCTGCTTAGACTGGTACATGCTTTAAATCTTTTGAGATTGTAATCTCCTAAGAATTTTTTGACTTGTCTCAGACCTTGGAGATCCCGGAAGGTTCTAGCCCTTTTCTGCTTTGCCGATTTCCTGAATTGTTCGTGTGTTCCCCTAATCAGCAGAATGGTAAAGGTCCTATGAAGGATTCTGTTGTCCCTTTTCTTTCTAAAGAGTCCACCGCCGCTTTGAAGGCATTTCCATACAAGTTTGGATTTAATGACATAGGAGTCCAGTGCTGTTTGACTATCTGACATAATTGTTATGTTACAGTTTCTGTAATTCTTTTCGAGATTGATTAGAACGCATCTTTCTATGGCGCATACTTTCGCTTGAAAGCTGCTAGTACTCTTGCTCATGGATTCATGGTGTTTCGTTCTTGGCCCAAACACTACTGCACCAGTTCTTTCATCAGTTCTCGAGCAGTCTGTTTACCACTTTATCATGTGGTTGCTCTGTCCATAGATAGTGAATTCATCGCTCCATTCTTTTTTGTTGCTGAGCATCGTTAAGAAATTCTTTTCAAAGTTGCATTTCTTAATGCTGTCATCTCCTGGAAAAGCCAAGGGTAGAAGTTTTCCGAGGAGTGCATCATATTCTTTCGAACTAATGCATTTCCCCTTTCCAGTTCCTTCTTTTGCTATCTTTAGAGTAGTTTTATCCGCCACCTCTGAGACAATGAGGTGTAGGGGAGTTAATTCCAATAGCACCTCCATTGCGTGTAGGCATTGCGCCGGTGATGCATAGGCACGCCGTTGTTTGCACCTTGTTGGGAAATTCTTTTGTTGTGACCAGACTGGTTCGTTTTGCCCCTGCTACTGCACCATATGTGATCAACCGGAGAAGGTAACTTCGCTCTCTCCAAAACCTATCAGTCTGGTGTTCTGAGGGGGCTCCATGTGGCTCCAAGTTGAAGCTAAAAATTCTTAGACCTATAAAGGAATATAGACCTGGTTTTTTCACTTGACATTGAGACTCTCGACAAACGTTTTCCCAAAAGCCCTGTTGGCTTTCTAGGAGTGTGAAGGAGTTTTCTTCAAAACATTGCTCTTGCTATCGAGGAGTTTTCTCTGGATTTTACCGCAGTGATGAGATCAATTATGTCCTACACGTTGGTTGTCTTATGAAACAGGCTTTCACAAAAATATGATTTAGTATCAGTCTGTCTAGATTCCACGAGAATATATCTAACACGCCTGGTTCTGTCCTTTATGCACTGATGAATCTGACTTCGCTTGATATACCGGAGGCATTCTCAAAGAAATCTTATTCAAGATGGTACATTGGTAAGAGGGTGGGTCAATAAGTCCGTGACTTTTGGATTAAAACACAGATTTTTTGATAAAAAAATAATTTTATTTTTCAACGTAGTCTCCCTTGAGCTCTATACACTTTGTCCAACGCTTCTCCAATTTTTTTATCCCTTCCAAAAAAAAATGATTTGTCGAGGTCCTCAAAATAGGCCTTTGTTTGCGAGATGACTTCATCATTGGAGTCAAATCTTTTTCCACCAAGCCATTTCTTCAGGTTTGGGAACAAGAAGTAGTCGCTCGGAGCCAAATCTGGTGAATAGGGTGAATGAGGGAGCAACTCATAGCCCAATTCATGGATTTTTGCCATGGCAACTGCACATGCGTTTGTGGTCGACTGTGAGCAAACGCGGCACCCATCTTGCGGAAAGCTTTCTCATGCCCAAGTAATCATTCAAAATTGAAACCACTGAGCCATGCGAGATCCCTACGGCTTCCACAATCTCTCGCACTTTCAATCTTCGGTCGGCCAACACCATATCGTGAATTTTTTCGATTGTTTCGGGTGTAGAGACCTCAACTGGGCGTCCAGGACGTTCGGCATCTTCAGTGCTTGTACGGCCACAACGAAATTCAGTAAACCACTTTTTTACCATTGAAATCGATGGTGCAGAGTCCCCATAGTATTTATCAAGCTTAGCCTTGGTCTCGGTAATGGTTTTTTTTCGCAAGAAATAATGCTTAATAAGCACACGAAATTCACTTTTTTCCATTTTCTCCTCAAATTAGTGAGTAGTCTGATAAAAATAGATGTCAAACACAAACTAACTGACGCAGCAAGTTTAAATTTTGACAGGAGTCAACTGACAGATGCCTGTTGACAGGAGCAGTGTTGCTGTTTCAGTAAAGAGGTCAGAAATTCAAAAAGTCACGGACTTATTGACCCGCCCTCGTATTTTTCTGAAGGATGACAACTTTAAGTTTCTCCCTCGGAGAGAATTTACCTGGTCTCCTTGCCCTATTTAATCTTTCACTACCTTCAAGCTACTTCGAGAATAGGTGGCTTCTGTGAACGCAGTTGGAATGTTGAACTTACTGAACATGAACTTACACTAGAAATTCAAAAGGTGACTCTTTGCCTGTATTTTTACTAAATTGACGACTAGGAGTGCACTCATGAATTATGAATTTTGACTCTGCTAATGCGAAAAAGGTGGCCCTGCAGCCAGACTTAACATTGTTTAATTCTTAAAGAAAGTTGATGATCGAGGAGGTTTTGAACTGTACATGGGTAGCTTTATGGAAGCAGGTTTGAGGTGGGTCACTGAAATACAGTAGGAGTAATGAGTGTTCATAAGCAAATCCATGAATTCTTCATCGAAGTTGGTCAGGCACCTTCTTTACTTATATTGGTTAGATCCTCAAGGCCGCGTTGCATTCTTGCCCTAATGATTTGGCAAAGATGATATTCAAAGACAAAGTATATCTTTCTGAAGATCCGTGATCCACTACTTGGTGCACTTATTCTCTGTTGTCCATACCGTAGGACAATATGATATGATAGCAAAACTAGACATTGCTCTCTATAGCTCGTCTATATGGATGCTGTCATACGCGGCCTCAAAATCGATGAATATGTGGTGTGTATCGATCTGAAGCTCAAGGGTCTTCTCTAAGATCTGCCGTAGTGTGAATATCTGGTCGATGGTGGAACTTCCTAGTCTGAAGCCACACTGATATGAATTAATCAGGCATAGTTCAGACGGTCTCCTTTCTTGAGAATCGGCAAATATTGCTGACGTTTCTTTCGTCGGGCATACTTTCTTCCGACCATATTTTACAGATGAGTTAGTGCATGCTCCTTTTCAAGTCATCGCCTGCGATGGCAGTTAGGCTGTCTGCTCACAGCTTATATATTGCTATCTTCACTTCATCCAGGTCTAGTGGACTGAATCGTCTATACCATCCAGGTTGATAGATTATAGGTGATACTGCCTGGTAGCGGTATTTGTTTCGTCATTGCCCTTTTACAGTCTACACAAATGCTCTTTCCCATTCCTCAGCATCGATTGCGACCCTTCTTCGGTTTGAGGCCTGTGTCCGTGGCATGTGGGTTTAAACTTTCGGTGAAACTTCCGAATCTCATTCCTGGAGTAGCATCTCTCAATTTCCTCGACAGCGCGCTTATCATGTTCCTCCTTTTTTTCCTGAGAAGCTGGTGTTCGTGTTTCCTCTTCTGCTCATAGAGCTCGTGAGCAGCTTTAGTCTTTCTTTGCAGCTCCTTGTGAATATCAAGATTTGGGAACCGTGTGCTGGCCACCAACAGCTTTCGCCTTGGTGCAAAGTCGATTAGCTTGAATTCTTTATCGGAGGTGGTGTCGTGTAGGCTATAACTTCCCAAACTACTGCCAAAGACTCCCCGTTTCTTCCTAGCTTTGCATTAAAAGCATCGAAGACATTTCAATTGTCATAGCTGGGGCATTGTCTTTAGGTCTTGTTCACGACCCCTTAGAAGCTATCTTTGGTTTCGTCATCTTTTTCCTCTATGAGGGCGTGAGCACATATAAGGCAAATTTCAAATTTCGGCATGATATGGATTGTAACGACGCGCTCGTTCACATGCCGGGAGTTCAAGACTTTTTGCTAAATTTGCTTACTACAACAAGTTCGCATCCAAATATGCGCTGCTTTTGCCGTCGATGACCATCACCGTAGTGGATATCTTAGTTGTTCATCCTCTTTTTGTTTGGCCCATTAGTACTGAGTCCCGCGACTTTTAGATCGGCAAGAGGTTTAAGATCTTCCTCGATATATACGAAGGTTGGAACCTGTGTCCTAAACAGAGGTTCCGCTTTGGCATTATATCGGGTTTTCCAATAGGGACTTGTCAATTTTGAATTTAATTTGTGAATGCACTCTTTCACAAATCATCAAACTGTCATTGTCAATTTATTCAGTAAACTCAACATTTTCATCATGGTAAAATACACGAACGAGCAACGTCTGCAAATTATAAAAATTTTCTACCGAAATTCGGAGTCGGTGACTGCAACTTTAAGAGCATTAATTCCAATTTTCGGTCGTAATTCTCGCCCTAGTAGACAGACAATAACAAGTTTAGTTGGTCGAAGTGTCGAAAATATCGCTGCCGTTTAGGCGTCCGCAGCAAACGATCCAAATCAGTCAATTTCATGGCGTTCTCAAGAATTGGGCATCACTCAGACCACATTATGGCGTATTTTGCGTAAGGATTTTGGTTTACACCCATACAAGATCAAGCTGACTCAAGAATTGAAGCCGATGGACCATTTGAAGCAACGTACGTTCTCAGATTGGGGTCTCGAGAAGATGCGCTAAGATGGTGATTTTCATCGCAAAATCATCTTCAGTAACAAAGCTCAATTTTCGCTCAATGAGTTCGTCAATAAGCAAAATATGCGTTATTGGTCGGGTAAAAATCCACATGTGGATTTATTGGGCCATATTTTTTCGTCGACGATAGCGATCGAATGGTCAGCGTTATCGCGCCATGATCACCGATTATTTTTGGCCCGAATTGGAAGATATGGACTTGGACGACATGTGGTTTCAGCAGTAAGTATGGTGAGCGTATTATCTCAAGAAATCGTTCGTGCGATTTAACACCGCTTGAATATTTTCTGTGGGGCTACGTTAAGTCATTGGCTTATGCCAACAAGCCGACGACGTTGGAAGAGCTCAGAGCCAACATTGAACGCGAAATAGTGGCCGTTTCGGCCGAAATGTGTGGCCGAGTCGTTGAAAAAAAAAAAATTTGTCAAGTCCTTATTGGAAAACCCAATATATCTAATGTGGATAAGCGATGATCAGGCCTAGCCTGGCCTCGTAAAATTACATAATATTCAATGTGAATAATCATAGTAACAATAATTAGGCATACAGTCGTTCATTGATCTCTGTGTAGAAAGGACGCGTTTCGGCTTTATTTTTGTGAAAAAGTGAATAAAACAATTGTTGAAAGACCAAATTAGAGACAATTTATTTAAGTTATTGGGTAGCCTGGTGGTAGTGGCAGTGAGCCGAGAAAGTCGGGGTCGTGGGTTCGAGTACCCGAAAAAAAAACCATTGTCCATTTTTATTCTTTAAGTGTTTAATGGACAATAAAATCTAATATAAACAAAAAAGTGTGATAGAACAATGAGTGGCAGTGAGCGGTCCGCTATGTTAATAGCGGGATTAGAAGATGGCGCAACGTCATCTGATAATCAGACCGTTAAGCCACTTCGAAAGAAGGCGCCAACATCAAAAACAGCAACATCGTCAATGACAACAAAGAGGAGGAGGATGTTGAAACCAACTCCTAAATTAGCAAAGCGCCCTTCCCTTTCAACCTCTACCAAAAAGCTGCCTGGTAGTGCAAGGGAAGAGGCGCCAACAACAATAAAAAGGGCGGCAGTTGAATCAGACAAAGACGATTACTCATACGCGTCTGTTGGTGGAGAAGGCTACTGTATGGGTAAAAATACCTTCGCATCTCTGGCGGCTTCAGAGTCAGAGGACGAAGAGGAGGAGGTTGAAGCTCTAAACAACAGCATTAAAGTGCTTCAACAAAAAGTACAGTCAATAAAGGCTAAACAAATGGCAAGAAGAGAGAGGGAGCACCATGAACAGCTCCTTAGCTCTCAGCAACAAAAAGACACAAGCGAGACTAAACAACAAAAAAAGAGTCATACTGTACAACAACAACAAAAACTACAAAAAACAGCACAAATTCAAACGATGCAGCCAAAACAAAAAAGTCAGTTTGACCAAAATAATAAACAACAACAACACCAACAGCAGCAGCAACAACAACAGCAACAACAGCAGCAACGACAACAACAGCAGAAACAGCAAAACAACACAAAACAAAGGGTTCCCCCAATAAACACTTACAAGATGGAACTAAAGGAGACGATTGAACTGTGTAAGTCGGCCCGGCCAAAGGCTCAAATTTTTTTATAAAAAGACTAAGTGCAGATACGCATGCGATCCACTGTAATACAGTGGAGCGCTATAATAAAATTAAAAACTTGTTAAGGGATTCGACGACGGAGTTCTTCTCCTTCACCCCGAAGGGGGAAAAGCTGCAAACAATGCTGCTGAGGGGGATAGAACCGTCAACTGACCCAGAGGAGCTCCTCGCACTGCTCAAAGAGAAAGAGTGCGAAGATCTCAAGTTCGTAGGGGTCAAGCCGTTCACTACAGCCAGAGCCAAAAGGGAGAAACGGAAACTACCGTTCTTCCTGGTTCAGCTAACTCCCGATAGCAAACTGGATGGTCTAAGGAGTATTTAAGTCCTAGACTACCAGGTTGTACACTGGGAAAAAGTAAAACGGAGCGATAACATGTTGCAATGTGTTCGCTGCCAAAGGTTCGGGCACGCCGCGTCGAACTGCGAAATGCAGCCTCGATGCGTCAAGTGCGGTAAGAACCACAAATCAGAAGAATGCCCTCTGGGTATGGATGGAGCGTCAGAAAAAAGCCAACTCTCTTGCGTTTTATGTAAGAACACGGGACACACCGCAAACTATCGGGGTTGTCCTAAGTTCCAATACATAAAAAGAGTAAATCTGGCTCGACAGCAAAAGGTGGAAGTTAAGCGTCCACCGGTTCAAATACAAACAACAGCCGTTACTCCCCAAGTTACCTACGCCCAAATGGCGGCAGGTAGGGGGAATACGGCACAGCAAGCGAAGGTTGCTTCTCAGACCCCAGCGCCTAGAGCACCAGAACCGGCAACTGACATTCTAGCTATCTTGCTCTCTATCCAGGGGCAGATGGCTTAGCTGCAACGTCAAATTACCGAGCAAGCTACGCGGGTAGATCAAATATACGCGCTGCTGCCGAGCCTAACGCACCTCCAGTCGTAATGCGTACGTACATGGCGGAGCAAACCCTGAAGGTCCTTGCAGTGAATGTTAATTCACTGATTAGGATTGAGCGAAGAGCCACACTGTTTAAGTTGCTTAAAGACCAAGCCCCTGATGTGCTTTTGGTTAGCGAAACTAAGCTTAGCAAAAGACACAAAATGAGGCACAAAAGGTACAAAATTATGCGAAGAAATCGACCCAACTCCATACAAGGAGGAGGCGTTGCAATCTTCGTAAGGAAAGGCATACATTTTAAAAGAATATACAGTCGTGTAGTGCGTAGGTTTCAGGTGCTTGAAGCATGCATCGTGTATATCCCTCTCCGTAGTGGAAAGCGGTTATACATGGTGTCTATTTATGCACCTACAGCTACTCAATCCACCCTATTTATCTCAGAGCTCGAAACACTTTTTCGATTTCTGAGACTGGAATTGGAGGAAAACTACTTCATTATCGGCGGAGATTTCAACGCCAAACATAGCGATTGGGGAAATAATACACCAAACACTAGAGGGAACCTACTATTCAATTGGTGGGGTCAACACAGTGTGATGTATAGACTCGGCCTTAAGGCGACGGATAGTCCGTCGTTTCCCAGACACGGCTCCTATTTTGATCTCCTGTTGTTCGACACACGAATACAACTGACAGGTACGAACCATCACACTGTAAACTATCTTCGCACTTTTGTTTATGACAGTGACCATTGCGGTCTAAGTACCGAAATAACCGTTCCGAACGAAATTGCGGAATTGGATGAGTTTGTTCAAAGGCATTCCTACAACTACAGTAGGGTGCGTTGGACACACTTCTCCAGGACATTGACTTGAGCACTCTCCTCGAATTCGCTCTACCCTCCGTCCAACAGAACTCTGTCAAACGAGGAGATTTACAGATATCTAAAACTAATGGACGAGACAATTAAACGGACTATGGACAAAACGATACCTCGGTATCAACACACTGACAACGAAGACTTATTCCGCAACGCAACTATTGACGCACTTCACCGACATAAAAGTAGACTACTCTCAAGACTGAAGACCTTGTACAGACAGTTTACTGACAGACACAACCCGGAGATTTTGAGATTAAAGTCGTCGATCAAAAACCTCCAAACATTAATAAAAGAAAATTACAGGGCTTCTGTAAGTTTGAATTGGAACAATAAAATTCGGGCAGTAAACACCAGTAACCCGAATATGTTCCCGCAAATAAATAAAATATTTCGGAGGAAAGATCAAGTCGACCTTTCACGTCTTAAAATCGCCCGAACGACAGACAATGAACGCATACTTTCAACAGCAGGCATAGATCCAAATGAGGCTATTGATGATGACAACTTCTTTGTGATCGAAGATTCGCAGGAGAAGGTCGAGGCCATAGGAGCGACTTTCCAGGAAGTTTATAAGGCGAATGACATCGTTGGCCCGAACCACGACTTGGAAAATCGAGTCCTTTTGCACAATTTCTACCTTCGAAATGAAATAGTAAATTGGCGAATCGAGAACTCGGGTTTCACCCAGTTCAGTGACGAGAATATGGCAAATAATGTCATCGCCAATGAAAGGGAACAACCCCCGTTCATTTCGAAAGCAGAACTCCATGAGATCTTCAACACAATTAGAAGTAAGAAATCAGTGGGAACCGATGGAATACCGAACATTGTGCTTCGACATCTCCCACTAGAAGCGGTGGACATTTATACCACCCTGTTTAACAATGTAATAAATAATGCATATTATCCAGCGCATTGGAAAACTGCGGTGGTACATCCCATCCCCAAAAGGGATAAAGACACCTCCAATCCGGCGAATCTCCGGTCGATCAGTCTTCTTCCGAACATCAGTAAGTCATCAATAGATTCCTGACTAAATGGGTTGAGGACAGAAATATAGTTCCGGATAATCAATTTGGTTTCAAGGCGGGGCATGATGTTATTCATGCCGCGTCTAAATTGGTTTCTGTTATCCAATGGAACAAAGCCAAGAAACAGTGCACTCGTGCCTGCCTGATTGACTTGGAAAAGGCCTTCGATACCGTATGGTTAGAGGGACTCTTCTACAAGTTGGACAGACTGGGCATTAGTAAACCACTGCTGTATATTCTTGATGTCGATGTGACTTCTACTGGTACATTCAACATTAAAAACGGTCTGCAACAAGGTGCGGTCAATTCGCCAATCCTCTTTAACATTTACACAAGTGATCTGATAGGTTCCCTTCCCCATGCCATAGCGTACGCAGACGACTTAATCGCGTACAGATCAGGTCCAAAGATTGAGGTTATAAACATTTTTTTGCAACGTGACTTCGATAAAATTAAACAATATTGCGACGATTGGAAGTTGAAGATCAACTTTCAGAAGTCGGAAACCATTCTGTTTAGGACGCCTTTGTCTGGGGCCTCTGCGGATACCAGAAAGAATTGGCGAAAGTTACAGATCGTTGGACAACACGGGCAACCACTTGCTTGTCGAAATGTAGTCAGATACCTTGGGATCTGGCTAGATCAATATCTATATTTTAACAAACATATAGATGCTGCTCTGGCCAGAGCCAAAGGTGCTTTTGCCCTTACAAAGAGACTGTTTTATAACAGGGAACTCGATGCGAGGGTAAAGGTGATCTGCTACATGGCCCTTATTCGGCTTATGCTTACATTTGGTTGTCCCGTGTGGTTCAACGTGAGAGCAAGTCTTTTGGAAAAGATTCGGGTGTTTGAGAGGGCTTGCCTTAGGGCTTGTCTTCGCTTATACAGAACACCAGAGTCTGAGTACATAAAATTCTATCCTAATGAGGTCTTGTACAATAGGGCGAACCTTATAGGAGTGGACAATTTTGTTATTAAGTTGATTCGAAGGCACATTGCAGGAGCAATGACCTCGTCGAACAACCTGATCTCTGGGGCTTACTACCCCAATTATATGTATCATGAGAGAGTTCGCTTTGACGGCTTTATTCCTCCAGAAGCGTTCCTCTACCTTGAAAAGAAAGGTCTGATCCAGGATAGATTAGCGGTGCCGTTGATCTTCCATGTCGCTCGAACAGCTGCGGAGAGGCGACTTAACTACGATAGAGACGTCGCACACGGCAGTGCGGAGCGTCTCCGGTTCAGTAGGGCGGTAGGGAGTCGCGACATGAGGGATGTTGCTCGGCAGCACCAACGATTTTGGTGGCTTGTTGAAGGAGCGGAGTCTACGTCGTCGAATTCCTCAAGCACTAGGTAGCTTCGCTAGGAGCAGAGTCGCCGGCCTAATTTTTTGCCGTGGCCGACTTACATAGGTTTAGGTAGGACTAGGATAGTTTTTAAGGGGGAAAAAAAAATGTATCTATATATATATAAAAAAAAAACAAAAATACAAAAAAAAAATTATAAAACAACAAAAAGATGGGTAACCTTCGGGCAACTTCTCAACAAAAAAAAAATACCTAAATTATAGATGCTACTCCAGGAATGAGGTTCGGAAATTTTACCAAAAGGTAAAAATAACATGCCGCGGAAATAAACCCCGAACTGAAGCCTGTAGAGATGAACAAGGGAACATCGTAGTAGAATCGCAGTCGATGCTGAGGATTTGGAAAGATCATTTCTGCAGACTGTATAACGGCGATGACGGACCAAATACCGCTGTCAGGCAGAATCAACCTTTCAACCTGGACGATGATGACCAACAATACTGTCCACCCGACCTGGATGAAGTGAAGATAGCCATATCGAAGCTTAAGTCCAACAAAGCTGCTGGAGCGGATGGCATGACTGCCGAGCTCTTCAAAGCGGCAGGCGATGACTTGGTAAGGAGCATACACCAACTCATCTGTAAAATATGGTCGGACGAAAGTATGCCCGATGAATGGGGCATACTTGTCCAATTCTCAAGAAAGGAGACCCTTTGAACTGCGCCAGCTACAGAGGCATCAGTTTCCTTAACATCGCATATAAGATCTTATCCGCCGTATTGTGTGAACGCCTGAAGCCGTTCGTCAACAACCTGATAGGTCCATATCAGTGTGGCTTCAGGCCAGGAAAGTCCACCATCGGCCAGATATTCACACTACGGCAGATCTTGGAGAAGATCCATGAGCTTCAGATCGATACCCACCACCTATTAATCGATTTTAAGGCCGCGTATGACAGCATCTATAGAGACGAGCTATATAGGAGAATGCACGCTGCTCCATCAAGGTAGGTAAAGATCTCACTGAGACCTTTGATGTCCAGAAAGGATTTAGACAAGGCGATGCGCTGTCATGCGATTTTTTCAACATCGTACTTGAAAGAATAGTGCAAAACTCACGAGCAAACACAAGAGGCACTATCTTTCAAAAGTCCATCCAATTGCTCGCATACGCCGACGATATTGACATAATCGGGAGAAAGCAGCGTGATGTCAGTGGCGCTTTCGCGAGTATTGAGACGGAAGCGGCGAAAATGGGTTTAGCGGTCAATGAGGGCAAGACCAAGTATATGCTGTCAAGCAAAAAGGACACCCAACACCGACGTCTCGGGCAGAACGTCACCCTCGACAGATATAACTTTGAGGTAGTTAAGGACTTTGTCTACCTAGGCTCCGCTATAAATACAGACAACGACACCAGCGCTGAGATCAGTCGAAGAATAACTCTTGCCAACCGCTGTTTCTTTGGGTTAAGAAGGCAATTGAGTAGCAAAGCCCTCTCTCGGACAACAAAAGTCACCCTTTATAAGACTTTAATAATCCCGGTCCTGCTCTATGGCGCAGAGGCATGGACATTATCAAAAATGGATGAGGGTGTTCTTGGTTGCTTCGAGAGAAAAATTGTTCGGGCGATCTTCGGTCCCGTCTGCATTGACGGTGAGTGGAGGAGGAGATACAACGACGAACTGTATGGACTGTACAGCGACATGGACCTAGCCAGAAGAGTGAAGATCCAAAGACTGAGATGGCTGGGTCATGTAGAGCGCATGGACACCAATGCTCTGGTCCGAAAAGTCTTCGAATCCGCCCCCGAGGGACAGCGCAGTAGAGGAAGGCCAAGACTCAGGTGGCGCACGCAAGTGGAAGAGGACCTCAGCCAACTTAGCGTGCGAAACTGGTGACAGCTAGCCAGGGATCGAGCTAGCTGGAGAAGCTTGTTGACTGAGGACCAGGTCCACCCCGGACTGTAGCGCCACCTAAAGTAAGTAAGTAAGTAAAATTATAAGATAATTTTAAGTAGATTAAGTAGCCTAAGATTAAGAATAATGTTAAGGTAGTTCATAAGTTTTAGTTTTAAGTTTTAAAATATGATAAAAAAAAATAAGTTAATTTACTAAGTTTTTGTTATAAAATTATTTTCTTAGTTTTAATTGCAGTTAATACAACATAATTTAAAAATGAAATGTACGAAACGTCGAAAGACAAAATTTAATTGTTAGGTTTAACTTAGAGTGTCCGCATGGGGCCAGTAAGTTAGAATAAGATAATTTTAAGTTAATTAAGCTAATTTTTAAGCATTTTTTTGTCTAGCTTGTAAGAGTTTCTGAATTTAAACAAATAAAAATGAATGAAAAAAAAATTAAATGAATAATTAGGCATATTTTCCGGACTATCAACAAGATATCGTCATACGATAGTCAAATGTTCTGATGTTACCTTGGCCTCTATTATATTATTTTAATGTAAGATCTATGATTTTTTGGTAGAACCATTATTTGACAAACTGCAAAACTGATTTTGTGGTAGCTACTCGTATCTAATCCGACCATATTACAATAGCATATATTATTGATGATTATTTATTAAAATTTTTTCGAATTCCTCTTACCTATATTTAATGTATTCACATCTCTAATTTATGAGAGCGGGATCAATTAGAAATATGTATCTAGTTAAAAGCGTAATCAAGAAAAACTGTTTTGCTGTTGTCTTTATTAAATTTAAATATTTCTTCAAGGTCCAGATAATTCTCTAGTCTAAATTTGGCATTCGCTTAAGAATTTTACATATCACCTTCGGTAGCAAGGATACGCCATATTTTAATTCTTTTCGCTGTTTAGAATTAATTGGATGTGTACACATTTTCTTATTATTTGCGTCATAGAAGTCGTTAGCAAGTCATTGACCCTATCATTTGTGAGCCTATTAAAAACGTTTAATTATTTTAATAGTTGTTTAAAATCTAGAACACGGAAAACGGAACTCTTTTTCACAAATCGACTCAAGGTAAACTGACTCAAGAATAAATTTTCATTCAGAATCAGTCTGCAGAAGTCGGAATGTATGTAGATGATGTTTGTATATACGAGTATCTAAACCAGGTCTTTACATTTCATTGTTTTTGATATTTTGAGAACTTCCTAGTTTTAATGTTTATTTTGTTTTTTTTTTGTTTTTAATAAATTTATAATTTATAGGCATTTTAATAAGGCAGTTGTCAGTGGAGGAAACTGACCTTCACAACACAGTAGTTATGTGTTTTTTTTGTTTTAATTCTTATAATCACAGTGACTTTGGGAAGCAAATTATCTACAGAGACAAAAGAGTTTGCTTTAAGGGTCTGTGGTAATTATGACTTGTTTTTGGTAGAATTTGAGATTCATCAACTACTACTCGTCGTATCGGCACAATTATTTAGGTTGGAAAGTGTGCAA